>OY979711.1:4448392-5648392 GCA_963855925.1 Inga laurina | reverse complement strand
TAATGTTTCAGTTGTACCCAATCTTAGGAGACTGATTACAATTTTACCTTTAATGTATTTTTTTTAGTAGTAAAGAGAACCCAAAACTTAGAATACTGATTTGTTAATTTTCACCCACTCTAAAATATTTTTTCAGTAGCACCTGATATTGTAAAGTAATTTTTAAATATTTACTTGATTCTTTAAATATTTTTCCACCCACTCTCTCTTACCATTATTACAAAAGTCACTTGTGTTTAAGTCAATCTAAACAAGTTTTACTTTTACAAAAACCATTTATACAACCATCAATTCAAACATAAATCACAATACACAATCTGGCTTTTATCAAAAGTAATATTACAAAAACACACATAACATTGTTTTATTTGGTTTTTTTTTCCCTTTTTCCTTTTGTTTTTATCTTCTTATATAAGAAAGTTTATGTGAATTAGTCGATCATAAGAGTAGCTAACCAATGTTAATGCATGATGCTCTTATATCATTGTCCTATGTTTATATGGTACTTCTCCGCTCTTTAATATAAAACATATTTATCTAATTTAATTAGATTAAGGAAGTTAGTAATGTTTATGTGAATCAGTAAATCATAAGAGTAGCTAACCAAGGTTAATGCAGGATGCTCTTATATCATTGTCCTATGTTTATATAGTATTTCTCCGCTCTTTAATATAAGACATATTTACCTAATTTAATTAGGTTAAGGAAGTTGGTTAAGTTAGTTAATATGATATATATTTTTTAAAACACCCTAATCACCTTTTTTTAATTCCTTCCTTCTATCTCCTCATTGATTATAATTAAGAGAATATCAATAAAGATAAATTAATTAAATAAATAAATATAAAAACTATATTTTATATCAAAGATAGGAGAAGTAGTTGTCATGTGTGCTATGTGCATGCCCCTTCCTATTGTTACTAATACTTAACTCTCTCTTTTTTTTTTTTTTGGCCAAAGTTACTCATACTTACTCTAGTCCCTTATATAAAACGCTTATAGGCTTTTCATCTGAATTAATGAGAAACTATTGACTCATTTATTTTGTCTGAAAATGAAATGATTTTACAGTTTTACTCATATTTGATCATATGGTTTAATTGGAAAAAGAATAAGAGCCAGTGTATTAGAAAACAAAATGTCCCATTGCAATAGCGATATACTATTTTAAAGATTTGTTTTTGTTAAGAAATAAGTTAAGGTACACAGAACCCATTAAGGTTAAGATGGGCCTGGGACTCAGGTGCTTACAAACCATATACTAATGAGGTGAACACCTCAACAACAAGGTCCCAACACGTACTTTGTGGAGTATAAATCAAATTCTTGCCTACTGGTGTGGGCCTATATAGAGGTCCAATTGTTGGAGGAAAAGTTTTGGCAAAGAAGTCCAGCATCAATTAAAAGCCCAAAGATATGGGCTTTGACTTGTAATCACAAAAAATAGTAAAAAAAATCCATTTCAATATTTCAACCATCTATCCCAAAAGTGGAGCAACATAAAAATTAAGGGGGAAATTAATTTAAAGTTAGATCTCACAATTTCCCATTTAAAGGGAGTGTGAGTTGCCACTTGAGTCAAAGTCCAAAGGCTCTCATTTTCTCTTCACAAAAATTTGGATGAACACTAATTATGAATGTGAGATTTTTCCATTTTCATGGATTTGTTCCTAAAATCATGAAAACCCAGTAATCAACTTCCAGTGCTTCACCTTTTCCATGTGTCTGCACTCTGAATTTCTTGCCGCGATAATAAATAATAATCTTCCAATCCTAAATGTAAGACCTGCATTTTGGAACGGAGTTAGTAATTCGGTTTAAGTGTTAAAAAGCCAATCAATGTATTCGATTTTTAAAATAATTTTTTAAAAAATTACTTTATTCACTCAATCTTTCCATTGACTTCTACAAACTACAATAGTCTTTGTATTCCTTCAATTTCTTACAGCTTGAAATAGGATTAGTATAATGAGTCAAAAAATTTAAATTTATTACCGATTTTATTGTTAAAAATCTAATTATTCCGGGGGAAACTCCTCCCAGCTATCACTATTTCTCCATATTTTAGTTTTTATTTAATATATAAGACAAATTAAAATAACCTCATGTCTACTTTTTTTTTTCAATCAGCAAATAATTGCATGTCAAGAGACAAGAGTTAGAGATTAATACCAAAAAATATGTATAGAAAATGAATAAAGTCACACTTAGTATAACTCTATCTCCTAAAATGTAAGATTATTTATTCATAGTCAAACCTAACAAACTCAAAAGGACGAAGCGATCTCATATGGAGGGGATGGCTAATATCCGCAAGCCTATAAATAGAGAAGCAAATCTAGCAAATTCAACAACTTGGGGTTGTCTTTTGGGGCCTGACTCACGATATTTTATTGGGCCAATTTATTTTTGTCTTAACGAAAAAAACATCATTTACATGGATCCGCCCACTCCTTTGATTTTACATGATAAAAATAAAAATTTTATATTATTATTTAGGATGCACCTTAAAGTATTTTTCCCAGTGCGTCCAGTATTCTAAAGTAATTAATGGTGAATCTGATACCCTAAAGTATTTTTTTAGATATGCCCAACACCCTAAATTATATTCTCGTGCAATTTTGCCTTAAAGTATTAATTTTTCAAGAGAAATTTTGCACACAAAGTATTTTTTTTTTAAGGAGCATTTTAAACCTGGCCATGAACTCCCAAAAAATCCTTCAAATGAAGGTGCATTTATCGCCTTAAAATATTTTTTAGTAGCAATTTTAGGATGTTAAATGCTCCTAAAAAAATACTTTAAGGTTCTAGATAAACAACAAAATACTTCAAGATGTTGAACTTACCATAAGTTATTTTAGAATACCGGACGCAAATGGGAAAATACCTCAAGATGCTGAATGTACCTGAATCATATTATTTATTTATTCATTTTTTGTAAGTTTCAGGAGAGCCTCAGAACAATGATAAAAGTTGTTACCATACCATGTGGAGAAAAGTTCAAAGGTCGAAATTAAATAAGTTACAATAAAGTATTTATATTTATCATTTTATTTACATTAATTTGCTTGAACTATAAGCTAATATATAATTTAATGATACCAAACATATGTTATAATTAGGTAACTTATTTAACTTCTCAAATCTCTCAAAAAAAAAAATCAATTGGCTTTTATATTAAATACTGAAAGTAATTTTTTTTTTCCAGGAGGCTAGATCACTCATTTGCCTCCCACGCATACATGGTTCTAAATATTTAAAAAAAAAAATACTTTGAACATTACAAAATTGTTGATGGTAAAATTCATCATTACAAATATTGGCTATAATATAAATTTATAATAATTGACTAATTAAAAGCTATTTAAAATATGAATTATTGAGGGAAATTTATATTCAGGTCCCAAGAAAAAAAAAATCCATTCGGATTTCAAAATGAAAAAAAATAATCTCATTGACAACTCCAGATACGAATCATTAACAAGTCTAGAAACGCTATTAACATGTTCTTAAACTATTTTTTGATTTTAAAATCTGAAAGGTTTTTTTTTTTTTTTTTTTTTTGCCTGAGACTGAGACCTGAATATAATTTTCCTAATTATTAAGCCGACCATTTTTCTTCTTAAATTATGGCGCGTTTCTTATATGGTATTGTGCTTTTAGTTGGGGGGTGTGTAAAAAATTTTTGGATCAGAAAAGATGGTTGACTTGTTAGAAGCTTTGACTTTTTGTATAATGCTTTGAACTTTTTTAACACGGTTAAAATTAGTCTTTAATTTTTTTTTTTGCCTGCGCAGTCTTCAAGGACCTATTTGGTTAGATTGCATTGTCACCTGCAATACAATATAATGTAATGGAAATGCAATGTAATACTAATGATAAGGATAATGTTTGGTACCCTTTTTAAAATAGGCTGTAATAAGTTATTTTATAATAATGTTTCAAAATTAATATGTTTTTAAAAGACTACCTTCACCATTTAAAATAATTCATAGCATCCATGCCCACTTTCTTCGACAATTAGATTGAACCCTATTGCCAACCACCATCCCTCTCACATAGGCGGAGGGGACAATGCTGGCATAAGTTGAGCACAATAGAGGGGACGAACGATGATGGCGGAGAAGATGATGACAACGGAGGACGAGCAAGGTAATGGGGTGATGATGGTGGAAGACGAGCATGGTGAAGGGGAAAACAATGACTCTCTGTTGAATTGCGATTGAATTTGTTGTGCTAAAGAATATTAGCTCATTGTTGCTTAAGTAAGACAAATTAAAATTCCTCATATGTAAGGTCAAGCTCAAAGTTTCTAACATTTCTCATAAAATGTTGAGATCTACTAGGTTTTCTTAAGTACTAAGTTGGCTAGTCTCAAACCAAAATATAAGTGTACTACTTAGACCTCATAGGTTTTATTAGAAAATTGAGGGATGGCAAGGGTAATAATATTAATACATTTTATGCATTCGCGTTAGATCTTCTAACTTCAAGATTGTTGCAATTGACATTATATGATTAAAAGTCAGCGACACCAGTTGAGAATGTGCATATCTCTTGATAATGTGTTGGATTTTTCGGAATTATGCTTTAATTATAGTATGGGCTATTGTATCTCCCAAAGGGAAGTCTGCAAAAATACAGAATTATTCATCTCAAAGTTGTTCAATTGTGTGATTAACTGTTTAAGAACACACGACAACTAGGTCAGTTGTAGATAAGATAAATGAGATTGATAATTGCATTAACATTTTCAGCTTCCTAGATCTGGAAACTAGGTTGCCTTCTTTGTTTTTGGCACTTGATTATTTTTACAATCTCCTGCGTTTCAACGTTGTCAATATTCCTTCTAAAACTCAAGGATTACTAGCTTTATTCAGTTGTCCATCATATACTAAAGATCGTTGCCCTATTTAGAACTAAAGAGTGACTGCTTGGCCTCTAAGCTAATGTTTCCTTCTAGGTTGTTGGTTTCATTTTATTGTCATTATATCTGTACAGTTTTCCTGATTTGTACTTGTACAGCTTTGATAAATGAAATTCCCTTATTAAAAGATACAAAGCCAGATGCAAATGAATAGTATGCTTGTAAAATACAGAAAATTGTCATACGACCAAAAGAAAACCTTGGAAAGCGTGTTAGCCTTGAGTAGGTAAAGCATTGATGGTATAATCAGTGATATGTTATTACAATATCAATTTATTTAACGTAAAAAGATATATATTCCAATTTGATTATGAAAAATAAGTTGGCAATCTTAAAACATTTTACTAACTGGTTGAAGGGGCCTGTTACAATTTTAACAGTCATTAGGAAGAGATTTTATATGAGTGACAATGCCCAATGATTCCAATGTGTAAAATCCTAGCAGAAAGAGTACAAGCCATAAAAAAAGCCTCAAACTAAACATGGAGCTCTGTTAATCAGAGAAAAAAATTGTCTTATGGAAGCATATGCACAATCTAAATGAAGCAATTGTGATGCCCATGAAAGAAATTAAAACGTCTAGTTCCATAATTCTAAAAAACCAGTTTGCAACTAGCAAATTTGTATCCTTTTGAAATAAAATTCAAATAACAGCTCCTTTAAATCTCCTACATAAAATAGTTATACTAGTTCGTTGATGAGACGATGAACCCAACGAGGCTTGCATTCATCTAGAATGAGAGGGAAGCTACATATAAGGGTCTGAGACGTAGCAATTTTAAGATGAGCTATGTCGATTTCATCATATGTCAACCCTTCAACCTCCATCAATTCAACATACAGCCCTTAAGCAACTTTCATATGAGAAGAATCTTGATGAGTAGGGGTGTTCGGGATCAAGAAATATCATTCCCGATCCCGATCCCAGAAAGTCTTCGTGAACCAAATTGCTTCCCTATCCTGAGGGAAATTCCCTAGCTCGGGATCGGGAATTTCTTGAATTCCCAGCTTAAATATAGTATGTCATGTACAACCGCCCCCAACAATGACATCTATTATACTACAACAATGACACAAAAAACACTATATGAAGTTCTTCAACTTATAGTAATCACCGTTCACAAAATCACAACTTCACAGGAAAAGGCAAGACCAAACTAAGTATCATTTTACATGGTTGCAGCAAAGAAAAGGCAAGAACAGTGATCGCCGTTCACAACTTCACAATAATAAGATCAAAGCAAAACAGTCTAGATGGTTACAGAGCTTGAGTGCTTGACAATGAGATATGGAAGACTAACCAGAGCAGGGCAGCACAGTCGTGAGCAGGGAGGGGAAGACTGACCAGAACAGGACAACACCATCGTGATTCGTCCATTAAGCAGCAAGAACAGGACGCCAATGAGGGGAAGACCGGTAGACCGTGATGCAGAACAGACCGGGGAAGACCATCAGGGAAAGCAAGGACGCTGACGAGGGAAGGGCTTCGAATTTGGGACTGTGCGAGACTAATAGATCGAGAGTGACGAGACGAGTCTGTGATGACTGATGTAGATCTACTTGAGAGTTAAGAGTTGAGTGCTTCTTCTTTTTTTGTCGAAAGACTTGAGTTGTTGAGTGCTTCAGTGCTTATGCTTCCTTCACTACTTCGTGGCTGGGCGCCTGGGCTGATTGGGCCCTTACCTTCAACTAAAAAAAAAATACACATAGTCTATTATTTCGGGATCGGGAAATACCATTCCTGATCCCGACTTTAATTTTCTCGATCCCAAATTTTTCCTGTCCTAAAAGTTTCAGGACTGGAAAATCCCGTCCCAATTTACTCAGGATCAGGAAGGGAAGATCGGGACGGGAATTTGTTGAACATCCCTATTGCCGAGCCTCAACAAATGATTTGCACATATTCTCGGAGGCTTGAATCAAAGTTTTAGATGATTCTTTCATTGCTTCTATAGCATCATAACTTGTTCGATGCCGCTTCCTCGAAGTTGACTACACTTCACTTTGATATGTCTCAACATATTGTTCAATAACTAGGTCAGCTTGGTCATTTTCAGCTGCATCTTCATTTTCTTTTGCCTCATGTTTAGCCTCCTGTTGTGCTTAGGCAGGCCTTAAGGCGCTAGTTCCAGCGGCGTGATCCTTACCCCATATAAATGTTCACTTTTCAAAGTGTGGAAACTTCCTATTGTAGAATTTGGTTGCTTTACTATTCACATGAAAGCACAAAAATTATGAAATAACAACAATATGAGTGTATTTGTATGTTTACAATGAATGACATACCTTCATATATTGTTCCCACACCGCATCCTCAGCTATGACACACTTATTTACTGGGTCCCAGCCAAAACCAAAAGTATTAGTGTCATAGATCAAGTTGTAGACAATTTGCCATTGTTGCTTCAATGTCCTCAATCTAGACAATATATTAGGATGTGCTTTTATTTTAGTCCCTGTAAGTTTTTTTTGCATCATTTCCTCCAACTCGCCGACATAGCCCCCACCAAACCCTATGTCAATAACAAACTTACCTTCCACCTTCAATTAAGCCAAACAATCAACAAGCACATCATCCTCAGAACTAGTCCATTGATACTTATTTCCCTTTGAAGCATTTTCCTGCACTTGATTGTCCATTCTAAAACAACCATATAAAAACAAATTTAATACATGGTATCATGTCAAACACATAAACTCATACTGTCAATCACATTCAAACAAATTTGAATTATCTCTAAAAGAACCAAATTCACCATAATATCGCAACATATAAAATTTACTTCAGTTTCTTTAGTCTTTATAGTTTTTATTATTTTTCTGGAAAATAATTATATAATTTTTTAATTTAAAAAAATCAGTTTCTAAATTTTAATTACGTAGCTCAATTTTTATAATTTTAACTATTTGAAATTTCAAAATTTTTGTCCCTACATTTCAAAATATAAAACTATAAAAGATAAAGTTATATTTTAAACTTTAAGGACCAATATTTTAAATAATTAAAATTATAAAAAATATGTTTTGTGGAATTAAAATTCAGAAACTAAGCTTCAATGCAAGTCACCATTTAGGAATTGAGTTTGAGTTAAAATTAAAACTACAAAAATAAAATAATTAATTTTCACTCAGACATTTATAATAATTAAGATAAAGTGGCATTATCCCAGTACCGGTCCCACCGGGAAAGTTAAAATATATTTAAATAAATAAAATACTATTTGACGTTGATGTGGCACGTGTGAGCCAAGGACAGCGGCGTTGCCGACAGTGGTGTCTAATCATATCTTTCGATATTTATAAACAACTTTTTCTATTGATTACGTAATGAACGGATAGTTAAAAATATTAAGTATATCAAAAATATTATATTTTTTTTATATATACTCCTATTTATGAAAAAATTATAGGAAAGATAATAGATAAAAAGTATGAGAGATAATGATTGTAGAATATAAGAGATAATGAGTATTTAATAAGAGTAAAATAATAAAAAGAAGCTTACATTTTCAGATAAAAAATAAAAATTGTTTATAAAAGAGACCAACCCTATAAGAGTAAAAGTTGTTTATAAATAAGACCGGAAGGGGTAATAATTATTCAACTTTTTAATGGATTCTATTTTTTTTTTTGTGGCCCAACTTTTTCTAAGTTTTAGAGTATCACAACTGGATGATCATTTCCCCGTTAAAATGTGAGAATAATGGATCCGGGTCTTAATCCAGAAAAATGTCTTTCATTCTTAAATTGCCGCACAGTGCACGTTGCTTATAATAATTATTTTTAAGAAAAATTAGAAAACGTCCCTGCTAGAAAATTTCCCCATTCTCCCTTATTTTTAAAATAATAAAAAAATATTAATCTTACGAATTTATTTAATCCATATATTCCCCAGTTTCAAAATATGAGCAAAATTCATTTTAAAACTGCTGGGTCTTTTTTCTAACTCAACTAAAAGAGTTACTTTGGTTTGGTTGGTCTTTTTTTTTGGGGTGTACTTTTAGTAATTTTGTTAAATTGGTTTAAACATCTGTTATTTTTTGTTATATGGGACTTACTTGTTTTCTTTTTAGCTTATTGCTAAAATTATATCATTTTTAAAAGATTATGTCTGATTTTGCACCCATCACACTTTAATTGTGTCAACCGCTAATAGCGAAAGACTCCATTATTAAAATTACATCTTAACCCCTATTTTGCATCAGACCAATTTTTCTCAAATCGAGTTTTGTTAGATTGGATCAAGTTATGCTTAAACATGTGCACATCTCCTGTAAAGATACAAATAAAATAGGATTGGAAGTGCCTAATCCAAATACAATTATAAACTGTTAAATATGGTAGATTTAGGGATGGACATGTTGTAGGGTAGGGATTAAAGAGACCCATCAATTAACGATTTGGTCATACTCAGATAATAATACACGTTGATTGACCAAACTTTTCTTACTGGTTTTTAATTAGTTTTGAAAATTCATTAAGTACCGTTGGTTGGTAACGGTCTTGTTGGCCTTTGTTATTGCATTTAACGCGGGTGTCTGTCATACAGTCGGCTTCCTTTGACCTTTCAAATTAGCATGTGTGTGTGCGTTATCCATGAATATACGTGATACTAGAACATACTTTAGAATATGGTAAAGAAAAAAGAAGATATATAGAATAATCATATTCATAAAAAAAACGAATAATCATGCAATTGACGATTTATAGAAAATTATGCCATATTTAATTTAATATTTCTCTGACGCTCAATATAAAACATATTTTGGGAAGCAATCTAAGTTATAAATTTAAGATTAACATTTCCATGTATTTATTCTCGTTAAGAAGGATATCACGTACTTATGTTAAACTCAAAGAACAGGTCATTTTTAATACTCCCTCTGATTATTTTTATAAAAGTCTGAAATTTGAATTGTCTTTGTTTTTTTTATAAGAACTCGATAAAAGTTGTTTGAACATTTAATGAGTTTTTTTTTTTTCATTTTTACACCTTATTAATTATATATATATTGCATTAATTAGAATATAGGTGATACTTATATTTACTCTAATTCTCTCTCTCTCTTACCCCTCATAAATAAGGGCACATTTGGAAAAATAAATTTTATTTTAGACATACTTATAATTTTTAATTAATTTTATTCGCTTTATTAAACCTCACAATTCAATTTTCAGGTTGTTATAAATAGGACCAAAGGGAGTTAGAAGAGAAGAATGAACTTATACCTATTAAACTTACATGTTTAACCAAACTCATGATAGGGACAAAACTTGGATTATGAACTCGTATAGTAAATTCGTAAGTGTTTATTTTTATCAAGTGAGTAATTATAAAAATATATGATTAAAAAATTTAAATATTAAAAATATAACAATTTGATTTTAGTATATGTAAAATTTAAATAATTGAAATTAAATCCGTTAGCAATCATAATTTACCGTATTGAAAAGAAAATCTATGAAATTTAAATATTAAGTCATTGAACATAATCAAATCAAGCAAAAAAAAAAGTTTAAGTTTGAGAGCGAGCTAATATAATCATCCAAGTTAAAAACGCAAAGACGGTTAACTTACTTCATCTGCACCAGAGTTCTGGCAACCGACTTGATGAGGGGTGTTTATGTGGCATGTAGAATGTAAGGCATCATATATTGATCTAATGTGACAATTTATGTTAAATGATAACGATATGTTACCGACAAGGGGTCTATAATAATTAAAAAAAAGACTGGGTAACTTAAGTTTAAACTTTAAAATGTTAATGAGCATATATGCTACCGTCTCAAAGATTAAGGAGTTTTATAAAATTTAGGATTGAAAAAAAAAATTAAACCAAAAAAATCATGTGAAAATCACAACGTCCACTTGTCCTATAAGAATGGCAATTCCGGTACTTGCCATGCAGATATTAAGTACAGGGGCTCACTTGGTTCAAAGAAGGGGTAAGAATGGAAAAGAAGGGAAAATATTTTGCCACCAACGTATTTTGTTTGCATTGAAAAAGAAAATGGGTTGATAATAAAACTTTTGTTTGGTTGGAAGAAAATGAGATAGGAAAATGACTAAAAGACCATTTTGCCCATGTATTAAAAACATTATTTTCTTCTCCTTCTTCTCCTTTCTCCATTCTCACAAAAATCCGCGAAAACATTTTTATGTCCGGAAAATTTTTGTTTGTCTCCGCCTTGTCTTTTTCTTCCTTTCTTCGTCTCGACAATGCAACCTTGTGTTTGTCATCAATCCTCGATGTTGGTTTCTGTTTATTTTTTCCCCAATCCTACTTCATTTTCCCTGCTTCGCTGCTGAGGAAATTTGTAAGGGCCGGTAGATTTGAACTTTTGATGCTGGATGTTTGGTGCAGGTGCTAATGGTCAGACGGGTAAAGAGTGGAAGCATATTCTTCCATATCTACGGTCTAGCTTTGGTAAAGAATGTAATGTGTTCCCGCTCTGTTGATGAAATCTACAAATGCATTATCTTTTGTTTTGTGTTTTAATTCATTAATTCACATGTTTTTGCATTTTGATTTTGATAGATATCTGAATCCTTAACTTCAGGTCCTTGTCATGCTATTGACATAACAGGAGAGATTAGTTTCAATACTTAATACTTGGAAATCGAAATTAATTGGTTTTATTGTATTGTCTCTATTGAGTTATTGTTGTTGTTGTCATACTATACTTTGAAGGCCATACGAGAGGGAGTTGATGCAATTATTGTGGTTGGAGGTGATGGAACTCTTAATGAGGTGCTAGCATTTTCTGCATGCTCCCCTTTTTGTTTTTTGTTTGTTTAATGTGACTATGTAGACTGATGATATAAATAGATGGATCATTGGTCATTCAAATTACCAATACAATCCGGGTCCCAATTAAAATTATTTTGTAACTTGTCTTATCTATCTGAGTTAGCCTGTTCTAAAATATTTTTAATGGGTCGCCATCATTTAGTTGGTTTTCTGCACTGTTGTTTCTGGAATTTCAGCATCTTTGTTGTTTCGTAGAATTTGTTGTGATATGATACTCCTCTCTCACTATGACTTTTGTTTAGCAAGTTGCTAATGGTTTCTTCTAGGCTGGAAAACCTGTTACCAATAATGTTAAAGAGCCTTCACATTTAACTACTCTTGGAGTGAGTACTTGCCATTATAATACAATACTCTGTTTGCCCCTATTTCCTGATAAAGTAATAGAGCAATACCCATGAGATACCAACAATTGCTTGTGGTTATACATGAATGAATGAACAACTCTAACCATATGTATGTGATGGGTGACTCATGGTTACCTAACTTCACATAGAATGATAACTGAGAGATTTATTCATACTTTTTCCTTTGTCTATATTATATATTTTGAAATTTATTCTTATTTTCACTTCCTTATTTATTTTTTTCCAATTTTCACTTTTGTTTCCTTTAACTCTTCCACCATACATACACATATGTATCAAACGCGTTATAAGGCACCCGACTAAAGATAATGTGTTGTGTCAATCCTTTGTACCCACTGCATACCCATGGCATGCACATGGTGTATACACATCGTTATCTTTTACGTTTTGAAGCTAAATTCATTTCGCGTAACCACTCGGTAACCATATGCGACCTATGGTTATGGTAATTTAAAATGAAAACGGTCACCGAGAAGCGTCTTAACAACACCATTATCAAAGTGAATGACTTTTACTAATGGGAGTCGATCGTAACCACGGGGTAACCATTGGGTGAATTAATTACAACATACTCAATTCATATACATTTAACTATTATGTGCCCATGTGTATGTGACGTGAGGTATGGTTTTTTAATAAGACAATCAACAATTAATGAAGTGGCCATAAGTGCAGTCATGAATTAAGTTCATGTGAACGGTATACCTTGATTACTCTAAAAGTGGTTGGGTTTCATTGACGATATCCCCTTGCATTTCATCCGAGGAGTAGGAGGTTTTCTTCGGGGATTGTCCAACATTAATTAGGATAAAGGCGGTTAAGTGGCAGTTATTAATTACTCAATTTATACATGTTTTGCTTTCAAACTTACCCCCTCAAAAATGACATGCCCAACACATGCATGTGGCCAAATCCCCAATCGTCATTTCTCCAATAACCTGCACCGTAACCATGACTTGCACATGGTCATGGACAACGTAACCATTTCGTCAAATGTGTAATGTCAAAATGTTGAGCTAACATGCATTTACGCAGTTCCACTAGTGAAGGGGAAAGCGGCATTAACCATGACGTACCCATAGGCTGCATATACTCATCACGTTGTAAATCATGCTGCCTTAACCATGATGTACCCATGGGCGGCATGAACTCTTAGCTATTGAAATAGTGCTTTGTTTGTTCCTATTTTGTATCACTAGATCATAGCAAATTTTTAAACCATCATCTTCACCACAAATAGGCATTCCTCATGGGGGAGTTAACTTACTATAAATAGTTACCCAATTAATGTTCTATGCAAGAAATAAGTGTTGAAGATCTCATTCAAATGAAAATCAATTACTATAAAGAATGCTTTCATCCAGCAAAGAAAGAGAATAATGTATTCAAACCAGGTAGCATTAAAAGTTTTAACAAAATCAAAGAAATCGTAATCCATGCATTAATTTAATTTAGACTAAAATCTAACATTTCATACCCATATTCTATGATTGAGTTGAAGAAATAGATGAGAAGGGAGTAAAATAGTGCATCTAACTAAAAACGTTTTCCCCTTCCCTTTCCCTCCATTCTCCTTAATCCAAACATACAACAGGGTTCTGTTGCTTTAACTGCCAACAACTGAATAATCATGAAAATCCAATCATGGTTAAAACCCAATGATCACAAACGAAATTCAATAAAGGCTATGTATAATAAGACATGTACTTGTCAGAAGTGAAACTAGAATTATCAAACCCTTCAATTTGCCCAATCACTCTGTCCACAGTGGTCTGAAGCCGAGGCCATTCATCTCTATTGTTCCTTTTCTCTTGAACCAATTGGCAGGTGCAACAATATATTGAATATCTACACATATTACTTATTTGATGTTGATGCATGCATAACTTTCTTTAATTGCATTGCTTTTATTCAGGACCATGACAATTTATATCTCAGGGTAATATTAATATTATATAGCGGATTTAACTCTATCGTGGCCTCTAAATGAGCCACACAATTTAATATCCAGAGGAGTTTTTTGGTTACTTCAAAATGCAGTATTCTTATAAATAAATAATTAATTTGTTATGTTCTATAGGATTGACATGTTATCATTTTTAATTGATAAAATATGCATTTACAAAATCAACCATATGATTTTTCCCCTTGTACAGATATCAGATGAGAAACCTGTCCCAATTAAATTTATGCGAGTTAACTTACAAACATGTGCCTTCCTCACGAGGGAGTTAACTTGCATACATAACCATGCATTACATAATCAGATTCTCAAAATGATGGGGAAAGACATTTTCTGTGGTATAATTTAACTTATGGTTACGGGACAGTTATCTAACATCACTCTCAACTATTACGCACCCACCAACCGTATCAGTTGAAGACTACTTTCATTGTGTGGAATATCACAGATTTAACAATATTCACAACATAGATACTTCATGGCTAGGTCGTGGTCGACCATCATTGTTGCAGGCATGGAGTTCACATCACCTCCACTTGCACTGAAACAGCTCCTCGAGCAATGGTCTCTTTGCTTAGCTCAACACCGAAAACCAAGGCCTATGGGTGCATCAAATTAGATGAAAAAAACCAACACACAAGCGACATTGATAAAGAAGAAAGAACCCACCTATTGTTCGTCGATTGAGGTTTGATGGAAAGCTGTGTGGTGCCCGAAAAAGGCTCGTCGTCACTGGAATAGTTCACTTGCTTCCTCTGTTCTTCAGCTCCCTCCCTTTTCCCCAACTCTGCAACTGCTAACTCACCACCACATTAGGGGCATTTCCACATTTGGATACTTTGTCCATTCTCTAACGCACTGGAAAATGGGTTCCCACCAAAATCGTCACTTATTCAAATGAAAATTGGGGTCGTGGGAAAATAATTTCTGACGGAATTTTTAAACCAAACGCCCAATGCCAGTTTGAAAATCTCCATTTTCCTTTTCATTCCCTCCATTTTCCCAAACCAAATGGGACCTAGGTAAGATACCATTTTCTAGGTGTGGACTAGAATGATTTAAAAAATTGTTGATAAAATATATTACATCTTCAAGATTTGGTTAAAAAGAGAGATAAAAAAGGTTAAATAAATTATTTAATTATAAATCGTATTATATGATATATTTAAAATATTTATGTGCATAATTGGATTATACTCCCTCTTACAATAACTAATTCATTGTGTAATTTATACTAAGAACTATATCTTATATTAAGAATAGTCGGTGGTGTATCTTTAATTTTTTTTTTTTTACAAAAACAACTTCCGGAGTGATATAATGACTAGTATTAAAAAATTGAATAATTTTATTTAAAATGCCGAGAAGATAAATTAAGAGGTAGATGAAATTTTTTTTCCTTCTAGGCCCAATTGAGAAAAAGGAACATGCTTTTCTTCGTGGTGTCCATCTAAGAAGAAATTATTATGTCACATTATTTTTTTAGGGAAATAAGAAATAACACATATATAATATATACATACACACATCGAACCCGCATATCCCTACATACGTATACGCCCGCGCGCGTGTATCATGCTTTTAGTTTGCATCACAACTCAACTATGGAGTGCTCAAATTTTATTCTAGCATCTTTAACATAATATTTGTATAAGAAAATGACGTGAAACTCTTAAAAGCATGTCTTCTTAAAATTTAAATTATTTTTAAAGACTTAAGACTTAATTATTATCTTCATTGCTAATTTGTTTCTTCATCTTTAAAACATGTGGCCGTAAAATTTTGTCACTTTTAATATAAGTGTTAAATATATGTAAACTCCGATTCAACTATTATATAATTAAACCGTCCAGTATTCAACCTCTTAATGATGTCAGCGACTGAAATTGTGTTTGAAGCTTTCTACGTTTTTTAAGTCTTTTTCTAGTTTTATCATATGCAATTAACATGTAAAAATTCTTGACAAGAGGGAAAATGACCCAAAAAGAACTTTGAATATACTAAAAGATAAAAAAGTGTTAGAAGATTTGGAAATCCCTCAGACGTGCTAGCACTTGTCAGGGATTTACAATTTCAGGGAAAAATTATCATTTTACCCTTACCTATATTTTTATTAAAATAATAAAAAATCCTCCGCCGCCCGGCCTCTGCGGCAGGTGGGTGTCGCAGGCAGGGGCCTCGCCCAGGGAATATTCCTTCGGGACGGAATATTCCCCCAAGCTTTGGGAAGAAAATCCCAAAGTTTGGGGGTGGGGGGTTCGAACCCCCCACCTAAGGTGCATGATCACTGGGCTAAGGAAGCCTATCATTATTTGTAATGCAAAAAAATATATATATAGTAAACTTTAATTTTTAATTAAAATAACTAATAAGTTCAGATAAGGAATTGGCAGGTTGATAAAAAAAATTAACAACCTCATATAAGAATTTCACAATTTTTTTAAGCAAAAAATTCACCTACTCTCTCAGATCATTCACTACTTTAGATAAGGAATTCCCAATTCATATGACGAATTAACAAATTGGGAATTACTTATCTAAATTAGTGAAATTCTTTTATAAAGTTGTTAAAAAACGAAAATTGTAAAATTCTTATATGAAGTTATTAATTTCTTTTATCAATTTACCAATTCCTTATCTGAACTTGTTAATTCGTTTAGTTAAAAATCAAAGTTTACTATATATATATATATATATATATATATTTTTTTTTTTTTGCATTACAAATACTTATGGGCTTCCTTAGAGTCATGCACCTTGATAAAGGTGCATACCAAGGTGCATGACCATAGGTGGGGGGTTCGAACCCCCACCCCCAAACTTTAGGATTTTTTTCCCAAAGTTTGGGGGAATATTTCATCCCGATGGAATATTCCTTGGCCGGGGCCCCTACCGGCGGTGCCCGCCTGCCGCAGAGGCCAGGCGGCCGGCCGGTGGAGAATTTTTTATTATTTTAATTAAAATATAATAGGTAAGGGTAAAATGATAATTTTCCCCTGAAATTATAAATCCCTGATAAGTGCTAGCACCTTTGAGGGATTTCCAAATCTTCTAACACATTTTTATCTTTTAGTATATTTAAAGTTCTTTTTGGATCATTTTCCCAAAAAAAAAAAACTAGTGAAAACAAAACGAAAAAGATCATATCTAAGTATCTAACTCCTTTAACAGCAAAAAAAAAAAAAAAAAAAAAAACATTTTTTATGATTTATTATTTTTTCTACAAAGTGAGAGAAAATGCAGACAATTTAGTATTTTCATTAATGACAGATTAACGGACTTACTGGTAAAATTCTCACCCAATCCAAATATAAAACATTGTTAACTAATCCATGGGAATCCATGAGAATGTCAATTAAGCTTTTAAATTGATAAAATTTATCTATTATATCTTTATTAAAAAATTAGTATAATTTTTAAATATATATTTATTATCTGTCGCATCTCTCATCCATCAAGGAAAAAAGTGACAAACAATTATTTAATATTTTATTAATATCTTATATTTTAGATCAAAATTTCTTAATAAAAGACTGTTTATGTTTTGGCCCGGAGTATACTATTCTTTCACCCTTTACTTAAATCACTTTACCATTTTAGATATGTTTTTTCCTAAAGAATACTAATTCAAACATATATTTTTAAAAATTTTTAAAATTTATATTAAAAAATTATTACTGTATACAAGTAATTGTTTAGAAAACATAAAAATACAATCAATATATAATTAATTTAGTTGTATAAGACCCTGTTAAATCCTTTCAGGCCTCAAACTCAAACTGCATAATACTATAAAGAAAAAACATAAAAATACAGAATATAATCAAATAAATCATAATTTCCCATCTGCCCTCCTTTCAACGGAGTGTGATGTGATAGGGGCGCGTGTGAAAGGAGGAACCAAGGAAATAGACGTAGAAAGTGCGAGGAAGGAGGATAATATATTTTATCACGTGGGGGAATTACACAGGATCGCGACTTCACGAATATGGATGAAACGTGTTTTCGGTGCTGCTAGGGGCTTTAATCATCACACGCGTGGTCCCCACCAACGCGCCTTCTCTTGTCGGCACGCCACGCCACGCTACCCTTGGTCCCCTATGACAACTATCCTTCCACCTACCTTTCCTCCACCTCTGGCCCTCACATCTCTCATTCTTCTTCCTCCCTCCCTTCATTTTACCCAAATGGACATCTAAACTCGCATAATTACATCCACCACTAAAACCCCCTCGTTACTGGTTTTTTAATGGTAATTATTAGTTTTTTTTAATAGCTTTTACGACTTATGAGGTAAGTGTGTGAAAGGAGTTTTATCTCATGTTGTGCAAACCATGGTTTGAAACCATGGTTTTGGTGCTTGCCAAACACACACTTGCACTCAGATCTTAAGAAAGAAGAGAAATAAAGAAATAATTCTTTAAAATTATAAAATGAAAAAAAAAAGTTTCATGAAGTTGTCAATATAGGCTCTTGGAGTTGTCAATGACCTGCTCCTGGAATTGTTAATAGGACCAGCTTTTCATTTTACAATTTTAAGGGACCATTTCTTTATTTATCTTTTTTCTTAAGACCTGAATGTAATTCTCCCTTTTTTAATTTTTACCCCCCAAAACACTTTCCCCATTAATCTTTTATTTAAAGAAGTAAACCTCATATTTAGAAGAAAACTTTATATCAGTGCTATTAAATTACAAAGCCATTAACAGGCTACATCTTTTTTTTTTTATGCTCCTTCCTAGTTTCATACGTGAAATGCAATATAGTTTTGTTGCAAATCATTGTCTCTATTTTGTGTTTATTGTTTACTCTGATTTTAGAAAGAAGTTTATAATCTTAATCATGGATAAGTTTACTTATTTTTCAAGGTACTAATTAATTTGTTTATTTTGCAAATACCCTTCTTGTAGATTTGTATAGTTCCTTTACGCATGCTTTCTTTTTATTCAGACCTTATGTGCGCCTTTTAAATAATGGACAATGTTACTAGGCATGGAGCTCAAATATAGCACTCAAAGTTCAATCCCGCCATTGTTTGTTTCTGTTGTTGCCTTGTTGGTTTTTACTTTATGTTATATATGTATGGTAAGCTGGGTCTATGATCTATCTTGCTATTTTTGGGTTAGTCCCCTAAAATCCCAATAGTTTTAAGAGCTTTTATTTAACTCGTTGTTTTAAAGGTTAATATAATTTTTGATCCCTGAAGTTTGGTCTAATTTTGGTTTAGGTCCTTGAAGTTTGAAATCGGTGGTTTAGGTTCCTGAAGTTTCACCCGATTTTGGTTTTAGTCATTCAAGTTTGAAAAGGACTTGGCGACCCGTTTTTGAAACCCGACCCGGGAAAAAAACCAAGTCCTTTTCAAACTTGAGGGACTAAAACCAAAATCGGGTGAAACTTCAGGGATCAAAACCACCGATTTCAAACTTGAAGGATTAAAACCAAAATTGGGTGAAACTTCAGGGACCAAAACCACCGATTTCAAACTTGAGAGATCAAAACCAAAATTGAATCAAACTTCAGAGACCAAAAGTTATATTAACCCTTATTTTAATTAACTGTCCTTTATAAAAAAATAATAATGTTACTTGAATATAAATATGAAAACTTTTCTATTCACCAAAAAATGAAAACTTCTTCAATTTTAAAACTATTTCAATGAAATGACTAATTTTCTTACCCTAATACAAATTTGAGAATTTATAATGTCTAATACATAACTGTTACAACTAATAAACGTCATGTATGTCGAGGCGTAGATCGTACTAGGATATATAACACTTAAATGTAACAGTTAATTCTGCGTATCATTATATATGGTGAGGCGGAATTCGAGAAAACATAAATGTAACAGTTGTAGCTAACAACAGTCATTTATTTAGTGACAAAAATGATGGTCGTTAAAAAACAACCATTATGTAACACTTACAAACGATTCATCTTTCAAACATTTATATCAGTGAAGACAAAACATAACAGTATTCAGAAACAACTATCATCTAACTCTTTTATAATCCTTTATAATATTTGGACCTTTAATGTCATAACTCACCATAACCTTTTGTAATCCCGTTAGAACTTCATAAGTCATAACTCATAACCCTTCACAATCCGTTAAACCTCTATTTAAATTCAACCATTCCTTGTGATTCTTATTACCTTTCTTCATCTGCCTCCGCCATCCCTACTCCACCACCTCCTTCTCCTCAAGGCTTGTTGGTGGCAATAAATGGCTCAAGTACTTAGGATCCTAACCAAGTCAACTCGTTTGTCGTAGTTGGCACCTTTGCCCCCTCCGCCAATCCATCTATTGAGCTAAACGACTAGATGACACAAGAGAAAAGAGCACCAGGAAAGAGTCCTATTGTCATGAAAGAGGTCCAGAGCAAATTATGAGAGAGGAAAGGAAACTTACTCTAGATGGAATAAGAAATGTCAAATTTTGAAATCTGACAAATTCACAATTTATCATTTCTTATTCTACCTCATAGTAAGTTCCATCCCCTCTTTTGTAATTTGCTTTAGACCTCCTTCATGAAAACAAGACCCTTCTCCAATGTTCTTTTCTCTTGTGCCATCTCGTCATTGGCGTAATAGATGGATTGGCGGAGGTTGCGGCTTAAGATACATAACGGTTATTAAGTAAAACCCGTTACTTAATAGAAGTTAAAGTAAATAAATAACTATAGTGATTATTAATTGTCATATTTTGTCTCAAAATAATGATGGTTATTAAGCAAAAATCGTTATGAAACAACAAACGCCGTGATGTTTCGAAACCTTTCCCTCCCCCACGCTAATGATAATACTCCAACCTCATTCATCTCCCTCCTCTAATGATAAAGATGAGGATGAGGATGAGGCAGAGGAGGATGAACAAGACGATGAGAACGACAATCACCACCACCATGAGAGTCACGAACTCTTTAGTGTGAGAGTTTCTGAGCTACTTGGTCTCGCTCCTCTATATATAATAGAATAAAACTTCCAACATCAGGGTAGCCATGCAATTTGGATGGATCAAGATTTTATAGGCTTTGTGGCTAGAATGAATCGCATCCTGATATATATATATATATGTATATAATAATCTAAGTGTTCACTTATTCCTTATTTCTCTTCAGCAATTAGGCCTAAAAAGCAAAGGAAGCTAGGAAAAAACAAATGACCCTATTAGAAAGGGCGCAGAGGTTACTCAAACACTTGAACTCAAGGGTTTGAGCAACCCCTACGCCCTTTTTGATGGGGGTATATGTTTTTTCCCATAGTCATTTGCTTTCCAGAGGTTAATTCTTGTAAAGATATACAATTATATATAGGTCATAAGTTACATTATCACTTATATACGTCAACAATTGCTATTGATTCTCCCCACAGAGCTTCGAATGTTTTGATCCATGCCAAATTACATCGCCACGCGGTGTTAGAGGTACTGCTGTTCTATTATATATATAGAGGAGGTCAACTAACTCAAAAACTCTCACCTGAAGAGTATTATATCCATACATCATGATTATTATATAAAAACCATCATGTATTATAAATGCTCATTGTTCTTTTTTTATAAACTGTTGTCTATGTACTTTTTTCATAACGACTGTCTACATGAGACCATTATTAAGTTTATTAAAAGTCATGGTTCTTATATACAAATCGTTATGTATGTTACTGAATAAATAATGATTGTAAAATAAAACCATTATGTATTATGCAAGTATTACCATATATTATGACAGTTATTTACATGTGTCCGTTAATTATTATCATAATAATGGGCAGATCATAGTCTCACCAAACCTCAATACATAACGGGTGTTATATTATAATCATTATAATATGTCTGAAATAAATAACAGTTTGGAACCGTAATATATCCACGCCGAGCTTTTATAGAGCCTGCATATATAATGGTTTAAAACCGTGATATATGCTAGTTGATAAATGTCAAATGTCACGATTTCTGTAGTAGTTTTAATTTTAATCTAATAATTTAAAATCACTTGTAACATTAATTAGCATTAGAGATCGTATATGAAAAATCAGAAAGCGAGGATTGTAGGGTTTGTTTAGAGAAAGTATAGCTGACTTTAACTTCAATATTATTGTTAGTTATAATAATTTGATCGAATTTTAATTTTTGTTCATATAATTTTAAATCAATGGTTTAGTTTTTATAGTTTTTTAAGCACCCGTCTGAATTTAATAATGGTCTATATAATTTTAAAGAGTTTTGATTTTGATTTATATACTTCGACTTATACAAGTCCTCATGAAACTATAAGAACCATAAACAATAATTTGAAACTATAAAGATTAAAATCAAAATTCGATCAAATTATAAAGAGTATCGATGATATTAACCCCTTACTTTATTAGAACTGTGATTAATAAAAATACAATGTTCAGACATAAAAAATAGGGAGAATTGCCCAAAAATACATTTGGGGCAAATTAATTGTTGATTGCTACCAAGCGTGTAAGCGATCTTCCGTCATTCCGTGTGTGCAAGTGATCTTCCGTTTTGTGCAAACCAACTTCCGTGTGTGCAAAATCTTCCATATAAATGTGCAAATAATATTTCGTTGTGTACAAAATATCTTCCGTTATGTGCAACAGATCTTCCATGATAACATTCAACAATTAATTTATCAAAAATGTATTTATCAACAATTCTCCCTAAAAAATATTTTTTATCATTCAGAATAAATTTTAACTTTTTTGTTTTAGAAAACAAAAAAGTTGTTTGAAAATCATATCTGTAATCATTCACACACCAGGCTCAAGTATACCCTTCTATGTTACTTTATCGCTCTTAAATATAAGATAGAGTTATTTTTTAGAGATATTAAAGAAATTGATTAAATTATTTTAGAGTATTATATTTTTATTATTTTCTCTAAACTAATTAGTTTGACTAATAAACTGATATATAATTTAAGGATACATAACATATGATATGATTAAGTAGCTTATTTACCTTCCTTAATATCTTAAAAAAACATCAATTCCGATTTATATTTAGGACAGAGGGAGTACTAGTTTCTTATTGTTGCGTCCTTGTTCAAAGCAATTTGTCGTCTTGAAGTGTCGGCTGGGAATTAGAGACATTTTAACGTGTCAGTAACGACACTTGCGCATCCAATTTTTCAAGCCTAAGTCCACTTTAAGGATTATTCAACTCTTCCGTGAGATAGGCCCCTTATTCAATAATAGTGATGCCATGTTTGGTTGAAGAGAAACAAAGAATCAGTCAAAGATTTCGTGCCCAACTAATAATTAATAATACTAAGCAATACCATCTTTACAATTTAATTACAATGGGGGTAACAATTCCCCTAATGCATTTTCAATAAGAATTTTTCAACATTAATATGAAAACCAAAATGAGGTTTAGAACTTGTTAATTCTACCTGAAATTCAGGGGGCGAGAATGAATTTTTACCTTCATTTAAACCTAGATATTGTAATTTTGGGGAAAAAATATGTGCCAGCATTAATTAAAAATAGTATGAGATGTAATAAATATCCCATTTGATGTCTGATAAAACAGATAAAAAAAATTTCTACCAGAGAGTCTCATAAGAGTGGATACTGTTCTCTATCGCTTCTTTTACCAATCACCTACTTGCTGATACTCGCATGTTTAACTGGGCACAATTTTTTTTTTTTTTTTAGAGAAACTGTATTTAATATGGATATATTAAAGGTAAAAAACCCCTTAAACACAACTTGAATTTTAAAATTTTAAATTGGTTTTGTGTGTGTTTGGAACAGCAATTGGAAAAATGAAATTTCTCAATTTAGCTTTTGGTAATCTTATATTTGGTAAAAGTACGATTGTGTAATGTGATTTATGTTTGGATTGACAATTGTATAAATAACTTTTGTAAAAGTAAACTTGTTTAGATTAGTTTAAGCACAAGTGACTTTTGTGATAATAGTAAGAGAGAGTGGGTGGAAAAATATTTAAAAAATCAAGTAAATATTTAAAAATTACTTTAAAATATTAGGTGCTACTGAAAAAATATTTTAGAGTGGGTGAAAATCAATAAATCAGTATTCAAAGTCTTGGGTACTCTTTACTACTAAAAAAAACATTAAAAGTAAAATTGTAGTCAGTCTCCTTAGACACTGAAAAAATATTTTAAAGGGTTAAGCACAAAAAAATATTTTAAAGTAATTTTTGGAGCTGAAAAAGTACGTTAAGGGTAAAATTGTAATAAGTCTGATAACACACTGGGTACAGTTGAAAAATATTTTAAGGGTTAAAAGCACCGCAAAATAGTTTAAATTAATTTTTGTAGCTGAAAAAGTATATTAAGGGTAAAATTGCAATAAGTCTGATAGCACATTGGACACAACTGAAAAAATATTTTAATTATTCACACTCTTCCCAAACCATAAATCAAAAAATGCTGGGAAATGGAGCTTATGGGTAAAAGCTATTATGATGTGATAAGCTCAATTAAACAAAATGACTCCCAAACACTCACTTTTTTTTTCTCAATTGTCAATTGC
Organism: Inga laurina; assembly: GCA_963855925.1. NCBI lineage: Eukaryota > Viridiplantae > Streptophyta > Magnoliopsida > Fabales > Fabaceae > Inga > Inga laurina. The sequence goes on along the minus strand of OY979711.1, from coordinate 5,623,810 downwards.
CGTTTTGGGGCCTAAACGCCCTGTCCAAACACACACTTTGTTGATAATAAAAGTAATGAAATTGACAAAAAGAATATAACAATTGACAACTCAGATTTTTAAAAAATCACCGATTTAAGATTTTGAAATTTAAGTGGTATTTAAATGTATTTTTTCTTATATTAAAAAGTTTGTTTTCCTTTTTGAAAAAAGTGAGCACGGGCATGACCGCTAATATTTAACCTTGTCATTTTATTATGCGTAATTGTTAAAATAATTACGTGTAGTGATAAAACCAACTATGAACATACTTGTAATTTTTTGTTTTAGACCTTGTTATAATATAAATTTAGATTTGTAAATTTTTATATAAACACTTGTTATTTTGCTATAGTTAATTGTCAAAATGGGTATGTGTGCACTTATAAACAGACCTACAAACACTCGTGATTTTTTTTTTTTTTTATTAGAACCTAATAGAATAAAAATCTGAACTCATAAATTTTCATATGTACACTTATTATTTTGTCATGTTTATTTATATCAAAATATGTATGTACATTTGTGAATGGGTCTTGAGTTTTCGTTGGTACTTGTTTTTTTTTTTCCAATTTCAACAGTAAAGGTTATTTTTATCAACCTCCTTCCCATCTTAATTTCATTCTGGGCCAAACAAATCAGAACTAAAATCTCATAACATCCTTGGTCCTATCCAAGATGGAACCGGCTTGTATCCTTTTTTCTAAAAAAAAAAGATGGCATTTTTTTTCTATTATTTTATGTTAAAAATATTTTATAATATATTAAATTTAAACCGTTAAAATTTTAATCCAACGATTAATATTAATAAAAGGGCGCAAGCTGAATCCATTAAAGATTAAATGTCACGAGACTTGAATGAAATTCTCTCAAAAGACCTATTAAAAAAAATCTCCCAAAAGAAACGCCGTGTCAGAATGATGCAACCCACAAAATAATGACGCACACATGAATGTGTGTGTGTCAGGACATCATCATAAAAAAATTATCAAAGCACGCTATTTAAAAGAAAATTTGGTGAAAAATCTAGAACAACCTAATAAATTTGTATACATAAAAAAAAGTAAGTTTTAAGAAGTAAATTTATCAACGAAGTTTTGTCTGAAGAGCATGTGACACAGATATATTTTAGAAGGGGTAAAAATACCGATGAATAATTAAAAAGGGGCATCCAGCACAAAAACCGTTAAATCCGTACTAACGCCGTTAAATTATTAGAGAAGAAGACTTCTAACGTCATTAGTACGGATTTAACGGTTTTTGTGCTGGATGCCCTTTTTTAATTATTTATCGATATTTTTGCTCCTTCTAAAACATATTTGCACCAGACGCTCATCAAACAAAACTTCATTAATAAATTTGAGCCTTAACCCAAAAAATAATGATGCTTCCCTAATTTTATACACATGAGGGTTTATTTTGAATGACTAATAAAGCATTTAAAAACATTTTTAAAATCCACATGAGGTCTTTCCCTTCCCCCAATTATTTTTTCAAACATAAACTTTTCACCGATTTTCTCATATTTTTAAAGTTTGGCTTTTGATGTCATCAATAAAATTTTTTAAAAAAATGAATTAATAATTTTCATGAATGCATACTTAATTTTACATCATCAAACATCTCACTTGAAAATAATAGAGAAGGGACAACTTAAAAATAGTGCTCCCTCTAGCTCTAAATATAGGAGCTAGTTATGATGTTTATATTAGTTTTAAATATAAGACCTCAATTCAATTTTTCTCTTAGGTTTATAAAAGTTCTACCAAACTATCCTTACTAAGGAGAATACATAGTAGGTAGTGTTCATTAACAGTAGTTCCTATGCGAAGATTAAAGAGGGTACTCGTTATTATTATTATTATTTTTTGTATGAACCCGCAAACTATCCAAAAAAGTTATTTTGGATTCGGGGCTAAAAGAGGGTTCTCGTTATTATTATTATTATTTTTTGTATGAACCCAAACTATCCAAAAAAATTATTTTGGATTCGGGGCTAATCTTTGTCGGGTCAAGAATGTTAATTTATACTTTGTCGAGTCAAAAATGCTAATCTTTTTAGAATTCAAATTTATGTTATCTTTCATACAGAATAAAACCACTTATTATATCAACTAACAATTTGTTTATAGGGTACTTGTTGCTCTAATCACAAAACATTTTAAATTGTTATTCTGGATTTTTTTTTAATTAAAAAAGTAGGCATCAACAAAGTGTTACAAATGGAATCAAACGCGCGGCATGATAATTGGTGGAGTTTTTGTGCTATGAGACTATAAGGTGATTTGTGATATTCTTCAAATTTGTTTTGTTTTCCCGCATAACTTGAGAATTCCCGGTAATTTCCTCATTGCATCTCTCTAGAAACCGGCAAGGAGTACTGGCCACAAAAAAAAAAAAAAAAAAAAAAAAAAAAAAAAAAAAAAAAAAAAAAAAAAAGAAACCAGCAAGGAGAAACCAGAACCTTGCAATTCGCGCCAACTTTATATAGTGGGTGAGGTATTGATGATTCCTAACAACCCATTTTTAAAATGTGACTGAAAATAAATTAGGGGGACGTTTTTTTTTTTTTAAAAGAAAAAGACAGAGAGAAATCTGACCCCAAAAAAAAAAGAGAAAGAAAAATGAGTGATGGCAATTATTAAACCAATTGAAGCGGTAGTCGTTGGTGGTTTAGGAATGGACTATAATTCAACTGATCATAATTAAACTAATATTTTTTAAATGATATTGACTTAAAATATTTTAATGACATGTTAACTTTGACTATTGTATATAAGAAAGATATGAAAATAATGATAAAAATATATAATATTTGATCTCAAATGAAAAACAATAACATGGTTAATTAAAAAAAAGGAATTAAAAAATGATTTAAAATTATTTTTTTTATAATTTTAAAAATAAATAACTAAGAAATATAATATACGAGTACTTCTATTCTGCACATAATTAATATATATACACATTTTTTCATATTTTTGTGCTATTTTTTCAATACTTATATTGTATAAATATATATATATATGGAACTTGGTTTGCAAAGATGATTAAGCTCCTTTGGAGAGAATAATATTGTTTCAAAATAATTTTTTGATATGCATACTTAAACTAAAACTTTATATGAAATAAAAAAAGAATGAATGAATTTATTTCTTGCATTATCAACACCATCACTAGATAGCAGATTGCGAGTTAAATATTACAAAGCCGCTGCATGCATTTTATTTTATAACTAATCAAGGTATTTTTAGATTTTCAGGAAAGGTAAAAGGATTAAAAACTGAAAACAAGCAAAAATGGTCTAAATAAAAAGCATAGTTAATTCTGGGCTGTGAACGGTGTGAAGTATGAAAAAGAGATTATTCAACAATTAAATTAAAATTTTAATTGTGGTATAAAAGTAAAATTTTAATTGCTAACGTATTTATATTAAATTATGGTATAAAGTTGCTTGGTTTTCTCGACTGAAGTCACGCAATAACTCGTTAAAACCTTATATTCTATTATTCTTCTTTTGCCATAAGAAACCCGTGTAATGTATTCTTTTTTCTCTTTGTTGTCCCACCATAATAAATATATATATTTATTAAATATATCAGAATTTGGATGGGAAATTCAGGAAATACGGGTATAAGGCTATTTTGTGGCGGACATTGAATTTTTTCCCCAGTTTGTTCTTATATACGTCCCAGTCCTTTTTTCCCCCTAATAAAAACACAACCAAACTTGGTCTTGGTCGTGGTGTCTGACATGAATTTTGCCATTTTGTGAATTATGGAGGGTGCAATGCATTTTTTTATACTCACTCTATTTTTAACCTAGGAGTTAGATAATTAATTTATAGATGTTTAAAAAATTAGTTAAGTTAGTTATTTATTAAAAACGTATCATGGCTTTCTTAAAATACTCTATGGTATACATTAGAGCCACCCTTGATGGAAGATCTCTCCTTATATGTATAATTAACAAGGTATTAAAACTTGGATTGGATATTGAACCACTCAGGGTACTGGGTTAAGGGTCAGTGGGTCAGATCGGGGCCAAACCGGAACTAAACTGGGACAAAACCGGTGAGAAATTGAAGATTTTAGGCTTATAGTATGAAATTACAAAAAAAAAATTAATTTTTTTAATAAAAAAATTGGAACCCGAACCAAACCTGTCCACCGGTTTCTGGGCCGGTCCAGTCCGGGTTCCTGAACCTGGATAATTAATAAGGATATTTTAAATAAAAAAATATAAATTTAAAAGATGAAGTGGACTTAGGTTTTGTATTTAAAATTAAAGGCTATATTTAGTTAATTTATTTAGGACAGGGTGAAGTGAGTTTTATTAATTAGATGTGTCTAAATTGATGTATTGTTCCAAGAAATTAGAAAAGATGTATTGATGTTTTGATATATATGCGCGCGCGTGTGTGTAACACTTAAATTTCTCCCATACATAATTTTTCGAACCACTCGCATAATTAAATCTAGTTGATGTATGAGCTAATTTGTAAACAATACTTTAATAATATCAATGATTAGAATTACTGAACTAAAATATATTAAAAATTTAGATTGTTTAGTGGTAATCTTCAGTTCTTCAAGGATCATACCTATCCACTAGATTGACAAAATTTCTCTCTGGGCATCGGATTCTCTTTTCATCGCAAGAGTAATCGCGCGGTGCTCATGTTCAAGATTAAATTCACATGGTCAAATTTGACATCGACGCTTAAAGTTTTAATATTTTCTTTAATTTAAAGCATAATTTTTCAAAATCGATGGTCATATTTATTTTTTCATCATGAATAATATAAAACACAGTACAATAATTAATAGAGAGAATTTCATTCAAGTCCCAGAAATCAGAAAAAATATAAAAAAAAATATTGAGTGGTCATTGACAAGCTCATATATATTAACTAAAGTAGATCCCGTTGACAAGTATATGTGACTATATTGATAAGTCATAGAGTGGTTATTGACAAATTCATCCATGTCAGTAAGATAACTATGAACTTTTTTTGATATTTTTTCTGATCTTTAGAACTGAATGAGATTTTCCCTAATTAATATTAGGAAATTACTTATAAAGATATTTACAGATTACTCACCACAAGGCTCTTAACAGTAGGAGTTAAACTCATAACTTTATGAGTTATGAACCAACTCTTTACCAACCAAATCAACCTAACTTTTATTAAGTGTATTACCTATAGATGATAAAGGGTGACTCTTCCAGAAGGTCAATACTTATGGCTCCGTTCAATTTTAGCTACATTAAAATATAATAATATAATAATTATAACAAATAAAATACTAGTAATATTTTATAGGAAGAATTATAATTAGGTCCTGTCCAAGAGAAAAAATGAAAAATTGATCCTGTTAATAACCTCAAGAGCTTGAATTAATAATTCATGGAGTGAGTTTAACAATCCTAGGGGATCAATTTTTTTTTTTTTTCTTTGGACAGGGTCTATCTGTAATTCTCCCTATTTTATACTTTGAACAATCCGTGTTAAAGGTGACGACCTCCCAGGCTTATCTTCCACTCTAGGGACCAATGGTCCATAAAGCCTTACATGTTTTCCCCGCGCAAGAAACACGTGCCGGAAATAAAAACTCGTTCATTAAAAAAAAAGGCTAACAGTACAACAAACGGCATAAAGTTCTTACTATTTTTGTTTTTTTTTTGGACAAATTACTATTTTTGTTATCATTATTATAATTCTAAATAATAATATATTTTTAATTTCTTATTTGAAAGATAAAGACCACATGGGGGTTGTTCCTCCTCCCAGCAATTTAGATTCATAGGACAGACTCAGGCAATTTGCGTGGCTCTCATATGTTCTTCTCTCTCTCACTCTCGCCTCTTCCTCGTTCATTCCTCATATCACCCTCCATGAAATGAATAGGGTTTTCAGCAATCACAGAGACAATTGTTGTTAAGTCAAACTTCCACCGATTTTTCTCTCGAAAATCTTGCGGGTTTCTGGAAAAAAAAAAAAAAACATGTCGAAATTCCCCTACCCAGCGGCGGATGGCCGGAGGCTCGGCAAGGCGCCGGAGAGGTCTAATTTCACTCAGTATTGTAACGTCTTGAGCCTGCTCTTGAAGGAGAAGCGAGGTTCTGGATCTTTAAGCCTTGGAATGGCTGGGAAAATGGAATCTAGTGGTACTTTACTGATGTCCCTTCGTTTAGTCCCCTTTTGGTTTCTGTGTTTCTGGTTTTGTTTCATTTAGGTTGTATTTGTGCCTTAACCGCTGAGTGTTTGTGCTTTTATACTAAATTAGGGATATGATACGGGAAGTTCTGTTTTATTTACAGCGATTTATGTGTGTGAGAGATAATTTGACGCTAGTAAAGGAAATTGTTTGGATGGCTTGCTTAATCACTAAGAGAAGCCTCTGAAACTGCCTTGAAAAAAATTTTCTGAATGAGTTCTGTTTGTTTTTTGGTTCTGAATACTCAGCAATTACGAAGGACTCGAAGACAAACTTGGAAAATCCTGATGATGCATTGAGACTAGATTCTTCAGCTATGGAATGTCTTCCTCAGTTCGTGGAAAACGCCTGTATCAAGAAGTCTGATTCGAGGTGTGTGAATTTCATCTCTTTAAACATACTTTATTATTAGCAACACATATTTGGTAACAAAACTTTTTCTTCCTGGGGAATGATTCAGAGTTTCATCATGACTCCTAAAAGGCTGAAGTTCTATGTAGTTATTGAGATCATCCATGGTTTTTACCATTCATGTTAAATTGGAATAAAGGCAATTTCTGGTGTCTTTTCGCTTTGAGGGATGCTCAGATCTAGTGGTTCTGAACCTCTGTTCAAATTTTCGCTTCTCATTCTTGAAATGTTTTTATCTTCTCGAGTGTAGGTCAGACCCTGAACCCCAATTGACGATATTTTATGCTGGAAAAGTGTTAGTGTTTGATGCTTTTGCTCCTGAGAAGGCCACGGAGATCATGGAGCTAGCCACCAAATTAAGCTCTGATAGTACTAATTCTGACATTAACAAGAACTTTCCAACTGCTTCTACTGGTAAAGAAAACCAGGATGTGGCCAAAGTGCCTCAAAACAACACTGCTCGGGAACAGGCAGTTCCTAAACCTGGACCTGCAGCTATTAAATCAGGTATGTTGTCATAGTTTTCCTTTTGTCATGTAATTGATATGTGATTGAAAGATTTGGATAATAAAATGATAAATCTATGAAGTTCATGAGCTGATTTATGGGTTAAAATTTTTCTTGGACAGATATGAGATACCCAAGAAGAGCTTCGCTTCTAAAGTTCCTTGAGAAGAGAAAAGAAAGGTAAGAGTGTGGTTATAAGAGATTCTTTGATTTGATTTGAAAAGATAAACTGAATGACTTAAACATGAATAAACATGGGGTGTTGCTTTGTAGGCCATTAATAAAGTGAGAATCTATATGTCAATCTAATGGTAAAGAACTCAAACTCTTTAAGAGGCAGGGCTCTCCATTGCAGCACCCTGCAATGAAAGGCTTGGCCTTTTGAGAGATAAAGCTTTTTCCACCATAAGATTTTTATTTGGAAAATAAGGTGTTCCAGATACCTTTGCTAATAGGTTACTGATTAAAATATGATGGGTACATGATTTATGTAGACTAAACGTATGGTTTTCACTTCTTTCTCAACATCGCATAATACAGTTGTTTAAAGATTTTTTGTGCATCTGTCATAACTTTTTCTAGTAGAAGTATCTGATAACCGATATTACTGAGCCATATTGTTGGATCTAATTAGGGCCAATTCTCTTAACATGATTTTCTCCTTTTACAAGGTTTAAATTATCAACCTTATTTAAGAGGAATCCAGTCTCTATCACTGTTAGTATCTTATTATAAGGTTACTAGAGAATCTGGTGGTAAAGGCATGAGGACCTGTGTTTAACTAGGAAATGGATTTAATTTATGATGCTATTCCACGCACACCGTCTTTTAGAGACATGCGTAGGACTAGCAATATGTACTAGATCTATTTCCCATTTAAGTATAGCTTTTTGCTATTTGTTCAGAGATGTGTGATACTTCATCTTTCAAATGAATATCTCTAAACAAAGATTGAAATTTAAGGATGGAAAAGTTTCACCTCCTGGGAAGTTAAACTTGCCATAACAGGTGTTGTAAACACAAACTTGCTGAACGAAGATTCTCTACTGTACACCCAAAACAGTTTAAAACTCAAGGAATGAGAAAAAAATACCTGTGATTTTCACTCTACTTTTAAGTGCTCTGCACTGGAAGCATGTCAAATTTATGTTTCATGATAAAGTATACCTGATATGTTTACAAATTACTACTCTGTTTATCTATTTTATCTTGTGGAGATTGAGTTTCTCCAAGAATTTACATGCTTGTTTAAGAGGTATATCCCAAACTTAAAAAATCTGTAATTGCTGGCACTACAGGGTGATTGCTAAAGGACCTTACCAGCTGAACAATCCAAATGGTCCAAAGCCGGATGGAAGCAGTTCAGGAGGAGACCCTGATCAAGGCCAGTCTGCCAAATCATTTGACCTTAACATGTAGATTGCTTTAGCAGTTTAGTTCATCAAAATTAGGTTATACAGGGCCTTCTCAGTTCTGACTATCGAGAAAACTCCTATTTTAACTTTATCATCGTTATCTCTATCAACGTCGTCATTGTAGTAGGGCCTTTCTGCAGATGTTTTTTGGGTCTTCATACATAAAATACATACAGAATTCCTATCTGTATTTATTAATCGTATTACTTAGAATTTGGGTCCATTTATTTGGACCAAACCCATCAGAAAAATGAGGTCCATCAATGAGATTTATTATTTCCAGATGTTCTGTTCACCAGCATGATGATATCTGCTTTTGCAGCTGCCTGACTGTTTCTTCTTCTTATGATTGTTATCGATTCATTTATTTTCTTTGACGATTGTATAGTAAGAGCATGAGTATGGACTTCCGAATGGAATCTTGTGTTTCTCCTTTGACATACACAATAACCAGAATCTTGAAGCCTCCTTTTGTCTCTCCTTGTACCAAATGACTTGATGGGGAAGAAACTGTTTTCTTTCTTTCTTTGTTTTTTTTTTTTTTGAATTAGAGGGGTAGACACTAACATTCCAAATTATAAGCAGAACATTCCTCGATTTTCCGCTTTATACAAAAAAGACTTGAAGATTATCCCAAAGGCTGGAAATATATTTTATTTTTGGCATAGGCAAAAGAAAAAAAAAAGGAAATATTTTTTTGGGCTACATAAAATTTAGTGGAGTTTTTTTTTTTTGGCCAAACAGACAAAATTTAGTGGAGTTGGATGTGTCTTTTCTTCCCCTAACCATAACTATCCCTCTATTGGAGCTAATTATATTTAAGATACTGTTTGGTACTAAAGATTAACACTTCTCTTAATAAAGATTTGAACTTTGATTCGTTAAGTTGTGAGGGATTAACTCTTTCCATTAGACCAAACTCTATCGGCTTATTACATGCCTCATTGTTCAAAATTTTAAGGATGATTGTAGTAGTATTTACAACTTATTCACCAAGAAAGTTAATAAATTAATAGCAATATTCAAACATACATTCTTGTAAGATATGGGCCAGTTCCTTATTAATTGGACTAATTTTTGTTGACACATGTAGAAATATCTTTTCTACTTAGGTAAATGAGAATATTAACTCCTAAGTATAACAATGGCTCCGGTGCTCTCTGGTGATACGTCGTCTTTCATCCCTCTAACATAGGAGGAAGAGGACCAACTAGCTCGAAGTTCTAAGAAGATTAAGAATGGAACTAGAGGACCAGGAGCGAATATCCTCCACGGGAATTGGCCAGCTCTGGGATCGAAAGCTTCTGTGATTTCAAGATGAGGCCCTTCCTTTGCGGGCAAGCTGAAAGGAGTAGACCATCAAGTGGAATCATCGGACGATGAAGGAAGTGAAGAAGAAGATGACCTTACAGATGATAATATGTCAGATTCTTCCTAAACGGCTAATGAAAGGGAGGGAGAACATTCCTTGTACAAGACGGTTGAGAACCCTGGGGGAAACTTTCCTAGCTTCACTTTCTCAGGGAAGGTGAGGAAACGCTTATACAGGGCATGGCGGAAAGCAGTCATTGTGAAGCTACTGGATAAGAGTATTGGGTATAAAGCCTTACTAACCCGACTCCAATCCATGTGGGCTAAGAAAGGAGTAATTAACCTTATCAATATAGGATATGGCTTTTATGTGGCCCAGGATATTATGCGCACTACATATGTACGTCCCATACGAGAAAAGAAAAAGGAGCCGCTGCAAGAGATAATGGGGAAAAAAAGAGTACGGAGTTAGTTATGGACATGGAGGTAGAGGAACAGTTGGTGGGATAGGGTGTACGACAACGGGGGGAGAAAATATTGCGAGAGGTGACTCAGAACAGGGGAGAAAACGGAAGAAATTCCAGGGAATACTTGGAGAACAATAAAACAGAAGGAGAGGTGGAAGGAAGATCTCAGGAGAATAAGGTGGCACAAACAAGGGATAATAGCATGGAGGAAATAAAATCAATAGATGAATCCATGGTGGACTCGAACCAACGGTTGGATGCAACCATTGGTGTCGAGGAAGTAGATCCTGGAGATCCGTACAAGGGGTTAAGGATAATTCAATTAGATGATCAAGAAACCATAGGGGATGTGCAGTGTCTGGACTCAATGGTCCCTGAGACCCAAATACATGAAGAGGCCTGAAGTGGGCTGCTATATTGGGCCACTATTTATTTTATTAGTTTTTATGGATTATAAAATATTTTACTGGAATGTTCGTGGGGCCTGTGGTAGTGGGCTGGCTAGGAACTTAAAGGCTTTATGCAGTGGGCCGAAACCATTAATGATAGTTTTAGCAGAGACAAAATGCAATAATGAGGCCCGTTTTGAATTCCTCCACTCAATGGGCTATGATGCTATGGAGATCATCCCAAGTACAGGACGTTCTGGAGGATTAATGGCGGCTTGGCAGAGTAAAGTGATTAAAGTGGAGGTGCTAATCAAGGATAGGCAATTCTTCCATCTAGAATGCGGAATAACTAGACAGCCATCTTTCTTGATTACGGCCGTGTATGCTGTCCCTCATTCCAACCTCAGAGAAATTCTTTGGTAGAATTTGAAGAACATAGCAAGAGCAGTAGCAAGACCGTGGGTGGTGATCGGCGACTTCAACGACATTCTGCACTATTCTGATAAAGTGGGTGGTTCAGGGATTGGATCATCTAGAATTAGATGGTTTCAAGATAAAGTAGCTGAGTGTGGTTTATCGGATTTGGGTTTTCATGGTCCGAAGTTCACTTGGCGAGGACCAAAACTGGGGAGGTGTTCTATATTATTTGAGAGGCTAGATCGTGCGCTAGGGAATAACAACTAATTAATTGATTTTCCGGAATGCTTGCTTCAGGTACTTCCTCGAACCAAGTTTTCTGATCATAACCCTCTTGTGTTGAAGCTTAGTAGAAATCTCAGTAATAGGGGTGACAAGCCTTTCAGATTTGAATCCATGTGGTTGGAACATGATAACTTTAAAGAGTTTTTGGAGAATAATTGGGTTGGTAGTAATGAATTGATCAACACTCTGGATAATTTGGTCTTACCTTTATTAGATTGGAATAGGAATGTGTTTGGTCTTGTAGAGAAAAGGAAAAAGAACATTCTAGCCAGACTGGCTGGGATACAAGCCTTTACCTCCTATAACCATTCGACTTTTTTGAGTAACCTTGAAAATCAGTTGCACTCTGAATTGGAAGAAATCCTCAAACTTGAGGAGATTAAGTGGTTTCAAAAGGCTAGAACCACTTGGGTTACGAAAGGGGACCGTAATACTAAATAATATCATCTAAAGACAAGTATAAGGAGAAGGAAGAATAGAGTTTTATTTCTTAAAGATGAGGAAGGGAACTGGATTGAGGGAATGGATGCTTTAAAAAATCTGATCCTCAATTCCTTTAAGAAGTTGTATGACCTTGATGTCCAGCATATTGAGGAGTTAGCCACTGCCTCAACTTTTCCAATCTTGGAGGAAGGGAGGTTGACTAATTTATGCTATCCACCTTCAGACTTGGAAATAAAGAATGCATTGTTCTCAATGGGTCCTTATAAGGCGCCTGGTATAGATGGATTTTCCCTTATTTTTTACCAGGAAAATTGGAACACAGTGGGTCCCTCATTATGTAGTTTTGTTCAAGAAGCATTTAGTAAAGGATCTGTGGTACCGGAATCCAATAATACTCTGATTTTGCTGATCCCCAAGAGAGAAAATCCAGAGGTAGTGGGTCATTTCAGGCCAATCTCTTTATGTACAGTGCATTTTAAATGCATTACAAAGGTCATAGTTAACAGACTGAGGCCTATTATGGATGAGCTGGTATCCCCATTCCAATCCAGCTTCATAAAGGGCCGGAATATTCAAGATAATATCATGGTTGGGCAAGAGGTGATGCATATTATGAAGAAGTCTAGAAGTAGTAAAGGATTAATGGCTTGGAAGATAGATTTGCAGAAAGCTTACGATAGAATCCGGTGGGATTTTCTAAGACAAGTTCTAGTAGATGTGGGGTTTGAAGAGAAGCTAGTGAATTTAATTATGCAATGTGTTACTTCAGTTTCCTATAATGTGCTATGGAATGGAGAGAAAACAGAATTTTTTCAACCAAAAAGAGGCCTACGCCAAGGAAATCCTATCTCCCCATTATTATTCGTCCTGTGTATGGATCGTCTCTCCCATTTGATAAATGACGAGGTTCAGGAAGGAAATTGGAGAGCAATTCGGGTCGGCAAAGATGGGCCACAAATTTCACACCTCATGTTTGCAGATGACCTTTTGTTGTTTGGGGTGGCCTCGGTGGATCAAGCAACATGCATGATGAATTGTATTGATCGTTTTTGTTTGGCTTCTGGAGAGTGCATCAACAAGGACAAGTCCTCAATGTTCTTCTCACCAAGAGTACAGCTGGAAACTAGAAGGAGAGTTAAGCAAATAACTAATATGGGCATATCTACTGGAATAGAAAAATATCTAGGTGTCCCAATAGCAAGAGGAAGAAGACCCACTGACACTTTCCAATATGTAATTGACCGTGTCAGAGATCGACTTGCAGTCTGGAAGGAAAGTACACTATCCTTGGCTGGTCGTATAACATTGGCAAAATCAGTCATTAGTGCCATACCAGTGTATCCCATGCAAGTGGCTAAGCGCCCTCAATCAGAATGTAATGAGATTGAGCGTCTACAAAGGAATTTCACTTGGGGTACTTCTCAAAACACCCATGGATATCATCCAATTGGCTGGGACCAAATTACGCTACCGAAACTTTATGGAGGTTTAGGATTCAAACGATTGGAATCATTTAATAGGGCATGTGGAGCAAAGTGGGTCTGGAAACTTGTATGTGGATCAAAAGGCCTTTGGGCGGAGGTTTTTCTGCACAAGTATATGCTGAGGAATGAGAATAATCTGCTAGAGGCCAGGAGGGGTAATTCTTGTTTATGGAAGTTTATCTCTCAGCAAGAAGACATAATTAAGACGGGCACCCGATGGCAAATCAGAGATGGAAGGGAGGTTAACTTTTTCAATGATGTATGGTTACTTCCGGATAAAAGTATTAAAAGCTTATGCGTGAGAGATATTGACAATATGGAGGGTAATAGCAAAGTTGCAAATTGGGTCGATGGAGGTACTTGGGATTTTTCCCGCTTAGCCAAACTTGTTCCAAGGGATATTATTCAATGATTAATTGCAATACTACCACCAATGGATAATGTAGGCTCTGATGTCATGACTTGGAGGGCAACAACCAATGGAATTTTCTCGGTCAAAAGTGCTTACTATCTATAAGAGCAAGCACCAACCGAATCATATAGCACTACTTATAAATACATTTGGGGTTGGAAAGGAGCTGAACGAGTTCGGGTATTTATCTGGAAAGTGTTCCATGACCGCATTCCTACCAAAGTGTGGAGGAGCAAGTGGAGTTCGAGTACTGCTATATGTGACTTCTGTAATAGTGGAGCAGAGGATGTGTTACATATTCTTAGAGATTACTACTATGCAAAAAAATTATGGGATGCAGTCCTTGATGGGAGGCATGCGAACCAATTCTATTCAACCTCGTTAAAAAGCTGGGTGGCTATGAATCTAAAGCAAGAATTGGGATCAAGTGATATTGCTAATTGGAGCCAACTGTGGGGAGTTTCTGTATGGTCCCTGTGGAATTGGAGGAACAATGATTTATTTGATGAAGGATTTGATAGACCACCGGATCCGTTGAAGGTTATTTTGCGCACCATGCCGAGTTTTGTTCAGCAACAAGATGCACAAGTAGGAGTGTCAGCCAACAAAACATCCCTGTTTTCATCTTGGCAGGCACCTCCAGTTGGTTGGATAAAGGTTAATGTAGATGGAGCTGTCACAACAGATCAGTGGAAGGCAGGCTGTGGAGGTGTCCTTAGGAATCATGAAGGAAGGTGGATTGCTGGATTTTGTCATTTCCTTGGGAACTGCAGCGCATTTGAGGCTGAGCAATGGGTGGTATACAAAGGAATGGTAATTGCATGGCAAATGGGATTTAGACATATTATAGTGGAGTCTGATGCCAAGAATCTTGTTAATTTGCTTCTGCAGAAGGATAGTAATGCAACTGGTAGTCTGCTATATGTGCAGCTCGAGGAAATGCTAAGATATCCATGGGAGGTTAAGCTGCAACATGTCCCACGTAGACATAACAAACTGGCTGATTCTCTAGCAAAGGAGGGTATGTCACATTCTTCATTCATGGAGTCTTGTCCGAATCAACTCCGAAGTGTACTGACATCAAAGAGTTTGGGATCCTATCCCCAGTAGTTTCTTTCTAATTACATAAGGGCTGTGCCCTCATTTGTACCAAAAAAAAAAAAAAATCTTTTCTACTTAGGTAGCACAGCTTCAATAGGGCAGTAACTGTTTTCAAATTCAACCTTTATAGGAGTAGCTCACATTCTGAATTCTAGAGCACGCTTTCGCCAGTGGAAGACATGAAAATGCCACTTTGAATATATTAATGGTCTACCCTCTACTTTCGGTATCCTCTTATGTAATATGTTTCACGTGCTTATCTCGGAAAGCAACATTTAGAATATTAGTCAATTAATTGGTACTCTCTTCAGTCCTAATTATAAGATAAAATTGATTTTTTTAGAGAAATTAAGGAAGCCAATTAAATTACTTTAGAGTATTTATATTTTTAGTATTCTTAGATTATATATTAGTTTATTAGTCAAATTAATTAGTTTGGAGAAAAAAAATATAAATATAAATATTCTAAAGTAATTTAATTAACTTCCTTAATTTCTCTAAAAAGTCAACTTTGTCTTATAATTAGGATTGGAGGGAGTAATTCTTATATAATACCTTTAATCATAAATATAAGACATAGTTATTTTTTTTAGAGATTAAGGAAACTAAATAAGTTACTTAATTATATTATATGTTATGTATCTTTAGATTATATATTGGTTTATAAGTTAGGCAAAATAATCTGGAGAAAAAATAATAAATATAAATACTTTAAAGTAATTTAATTAGCTTCATTAATTTTTCCAAAAAAAATAACTTTATCTTATATTTAGAACAAAAAGGAGTACTCACTAGTATAAAGTAAAGGACCTACCACCAAATTGGCCATCATTTTCCATTACGAAAATTGAAGAACATACTTTGTCTATTTGTTTGACGGTAATGTATTTCTTTGCTCACATTAAACTTGTTAGGATTTTCTTTGATTGTATTTTTTGACCAATTCTTTGGTTGTATTTCAAACATTCTTCCAACTAATAAAATTAATTTGTGACAACGAAATACCAAACACAAAGGAGGAAAGAAAACATAGATATTATAAATTGTTATATATAAAAAATTTCTCTATTTTTTAAAATCTAATTAACTTTTTTATTTAAAATAAAATTTAAATCATAGAAATTATCAAAATACTCCTAATATTTTTTAAATTTCAATTTCATTCTCTGTTTTGAAAATTTAATTTTTTATTTAAAATAAAAAATAAATCATAGAAAGTATCAAAATACTCCTAATTTTTTAAAATTTTAATTTCATTCTCTGTTTTGAAAAACTACATAAACATTCTAAAAATAAAGAATAAATTAAATATTTTTTTTTTCAATTTTTTGAAATTATGTAGATGTCTTTGATGATTTTGACGGATGGGTTACCAACGAGAGTAACAAAAATTAGCGGATGAATTAGTTTTTCACAATGTGGAAAATCAATATTCTAAATGGCCACAAAAAAATGTGCCTCCAGTTATATAACCGACAGTGTCTCAATAAAATTGCCCGTGGAAGGATATTCATGCCTAACTACCTAACCAAAAAATTTTTTTAGTGTTTTGGGCCAGGGATACAACAATAGAATGTAGTTAGTTGGACAAAGGCTCTCGTCCTTGTCCTACTTCTGTCTGGGTTTTGTAGTCCATTTTTATTTGGGCTTATGGATTCTTTTGGACTTTGATTATTTTGCCCATCTCCAGAGTCCATAAACTTAGTGGGCCATCAAGCCTGATTTTAAAAAGAAAACATATTAAAACGATCCAAGTTATTTATTTCTAGGTTTAGTGTGTGTTTGGTAACATCCCAAACTATGGTTTGCGTAACCTGAGACAAAACTCCTCTCACACACTTACCTTGTAAGTCGTAAAATCTATTAAAAAAAGCTAATCCAAACACACCCTTAATAGGTTATTTCTCTCTTCTTCTCACCTTTTTATTAGGAGTGGAAAATATGGTTTACTCTGATGTTACAAGTGAAATAAAATAGTGGCCTCCTACTTAAAATGAAGCTTTTATACAAATATCTTACAAAGTCATGGACAAATTTATGTTTTTTTATAAAACCGACGCAAAATAATGATAACTCTTGAGATTTTTATGGAACTAAATCTATTTTGTGGAGATATTTTTATATTACACCTTTCCGGACAGTAATGCACTAATTTTAAACGAAATCCTTAGACTCAATAATTAATTCTTTTTTTGAAAAGTCCATGTGTCTGGTCCTTTTTGCTAAAAGAAAATACATTTATATTTATAATGTGTATGAAGAAAAAATAAAATGTATGAAAAAAAAGAAAATGAAATGAGAAACCTGAGAGAAAGTTGTGATTGGTTGTTGAAAAGCTCGTCGGATCATCGCGGTGATAATATCACTACTCTCCTCAACGAAAGCTCTTTATATATAGTCCTGGACATGCCTGTAGGTGATTCCTCTGGTTTTCGGAGGCCTCACCCTCATCTTTCTTTCGTTTCATTTTTTTCTCGAGGGTCAGACTCGGGACCGACCAAACCCTAATCATCCCCACCAACCTCGACCGCGAAACATCACCTAGGGAAAAAAATGCAGAATCACAGGCTGAAGCAGCAACAAGCTTTGATGCAGCAAGCTCTTCTTCAGCAACAGTCTCTGTACCACCCTGGCCTCCTAGCTCCTCCCCAGGTTCGAGCTCTTACCTTTCTTGTTTTCTCCATTTCCTTACCTGGTTTGATCTCTGCTGCTTTCGCGTGGATTGTTTCTTTTCTTAATTTGCTATTCGAGCTTTTTAGTCCTGTAAGGGATTGGTTTTAGCACCTAGGGTTAAATGGGCTGGCTTGGGTTTGCTGTGCTGATAGTCTTCTGTAGTTGGATATGTTAATTAATGTTGCTTTTAGGAAATTAGAATTTGATAAGGTCACTTCTCTCTTCTTCATCTTCTTCTGTTTTCCCCCATCTTTCAGCGAGTTTTTCATTTCGCAAGTTCTTGCTCTCTGCTGTTTCCGTCCTAGTCTAGTCGAATGGCCAATTTTGAAGTAACATTTTAGTTTGACGTGAATGCCTCGGCGAACTTTGTGCGCAATTAAACACCTACTTAGCTGGGATTATGGCACGGATTTTTTCTTTGAGAACCTTTCGTCTCTGAATTTTTTTTCCTCTAGTTTTTGGGAGCCTACGTATTTATTCATGTATACTAAAATATAGGGGTAATTAAGGTCTGGAGACTTTAGTTTATTTTCACGGCTTATTTTTAGATATTTACCTTACTTCTTTTTTTTTTTTTTTGTGTATTTTTTTGTTTGCCTCCGGTGGTTTTTGACAGCTTTTTCGCTATAATTGAGTCAGCTGTTCTTTTCTTGTTCAATGTCCTGCTTGATCTCCCTCTCATCTATGTGAATGCTGCTAGCTAACGTGCTACGGATGGCAGGGTCTATGCTGCGCCGTTATTTAGTTTTGGAATTTTAAGGAGTGATACTGATTTAGAGAATCAAACTTAGGCTAATGCCTTGTGGAAGTTCGTGAGCTTTAGTTTGAAAGTGGATTTTACCTATACTAAAGCTTAAAAAAAAATATAACAGATCATTATGTCTTTTTCTTAGTGAGTAATTGTTTTAAGAAAGTTGAGGTGTGAAATTAGTTTGTTTGTAAGGTTTAATTAAATCAATGTATGTGCAATTGTGACTAGTGATATGTGTTGTTAGTTTCTGCTGCCTGGGGAATGGCTGGAACTTATATAGCGCAACTATTTTATTCTTGTTAACTCATTTTGACATTATTTAGTTTTTGGTTGGTGTTTGTTTGACGTGGCAATCAACCGGCCTAAGTCTCAAGAGTTTTTTCTCTCGTTTTCATGGTGCTTTTAAATCGATTTTCTTTGCTACATATGTATCTAGGAAGCTCTGCATCTCTGCAAAAGGTTATTAGGAATGTAAGAAGAGTTGGAATTGAGGATAGTGATCTTGTTTTTCTGTTTTAGTTAGCCAATTAGCAATAAGATTTATTTTCTTGCTAGGTTATATGATTTCTCCCTACCTATTCTTCCAATTTGATGTTGTACTAGTATACTTCTAGATAGTGGACAAACTTTTTACTTTGAGGTTTTCCCCTTTTCCTTTCCTTTCCTTTTTCACATTTTCGTTTTGCAGATTGAACCAATTCCAAGTGGAAATCTGCCTCCTGGTTTTGATCCAAGTACTTGCCGCAGTGTGTGAGTGTTTGTCTTGACATTTTTTTCCTTTTTCTTTTATTTTATTTTGCCTGATTGCTTTAGAATGAGGTGCAAACAAGCTTAGGTACCTGTTACTAGATTTTTATATTTTATTTATTTTTATCTCATGATTCATATTAGAAGCATATGAGTTACTAATGTCGATAAACTTGATATCTGTTAGTTTCCTTATCAAGACAGTAGTAGATTGTACTAAGATGTGGCTCTCTGTTATTTCTTGCTCTCCTGCCAAAGTTATCTTGTTTTGTTCTGATTTTTTTTGTCTCTCCGCTTATTTTCTCGTAAGATTCTAGTTTCTTGATCTTTGAGAATATGCAGGTATGTTGGGAACATACATACACAGGTAACTGAACCACTTCTTCAAGAAGTTTTTGCAAGTACTGGCCCAGTTGAAGGTTGTAAACTTATCAGAAAGGAGAAGGTAGGTTTTCATATCTGCTTGGTTATGTATTGTTTGGTTCATTTAGAGGACTAACTGAATTGAAGTTTATACTTGACGGTGTTGCATCTTTTATGCAGTCATCCTATGGATTTATTCATTACTTTGATCGAAGATCAGCTGCTCTTGCCATATTATCTCTCAATGGAAGGCACTTGTGAGTATGACTTTTCACAGTTCTGTGTTAGTTTGGTTTGGGTTTCTGCTTAAATTTTAACATTGCTTTGCAGATTTGGACAGCCCATCAAAGTTAACTGGGCATATGCTAGCGGTCAGAGAGAGGATACATCAGGTTGACACATTGTTCCATGTTTACTTATGCTTACATGTGTCATAATGGACTTTGATCCTCTGGAGATTTTTAACTTGGTTATTTATAATATTTTTGTTTTGATTTGCAGGTCATTACAACATATTTGTCGGTGATCTCAGCCCTGAGGTCACTGATGCTACATTGTTTGCTTGCTTTTCTGTTTACCCCAGTTGTTCGTAAGCTTCATTTCTCTTTTGCACTCTGTAATATGACTTGTCTATTTTATGTGCAAGAAATTGGACCAGTATCCATTCTAATTGTAGCATTTATAGTTTTGTTCTGGATTAGGCAATACTCCTTCTGGTCCGACATGTAGGATCACTTTAACTAATTTGTGAGATTGTGCTACTCTTCCTCAATTATCCTAACTTTTAATGTGACGTCTAAACTAGTAATGGCTTTTTACTAGAATAAAATGTGGCATTAACTTCGGGTATTTTGGGGAAACATACATTTAATGCAGGATCCAAAGAATTGATTGGTTCTTGTATAAAGGATCAAAGCAAAGTTGTCAAAATGATTCTATATTTAGGATTGGAGAGAGTAGTGATTAAAACATGCTTAATGATGTGGTTGATATCGTAGCATGGCTTACCAAAGTTCATCTTTTGTATGGTCCCAGAGATGCAAGGGTAATGTGGGATCAGAAGACTGGGCGCTCCAGAGGGTTTGGTTTTGTTTCATTTCGCAATCAACAGGTATATTTTTTGTTGTAGAACCTTTTTCACCCAGTTTTTCTGTAGTTTACAAAAATTTCTAAACTGTTATTTTAACTCTTTTCTTCTCCTTTTTTGCCTTTCAAAAGGATGCTCAAAGCGCAATAAATGATTTGTCTGGTAAGTTCAACCACCCTCGCACTTCTATGTCTTTGGAAATCTTCACGTCTTTAACATTAAGATGAAATGTGAGTGTGTTAGCGTTAGTATATGATAATTTAATTGTTAGCTATGATAAGATTCTAGTTCCAAGAAATGGTGCATCATGGATGTCCTTTGCATAATACTGGAAATTGGGGTGTCTTTCTGTATTTATTATCTTTATTTGAATGGTTGAAAGATCTGTGCAAGTTTAATATGGAAAAATTGTAACTCAGTTACTTTACAGCTGCTGCATATTTTCAGCACTCTTGTAAGAGACTAGGATTGGTTTGTTTCTTGTTTCTAAATGCAGCTTTTAAAACATATTTGTTCACTCTTTTTAAATGTAAGATTAAATGAAATCAGATCGGCCAGTATTATCTCTCTTCTTACATGTGCTCCCTGTCTTCTCAAATAGTAATGTTGCTTTGCTTTTATCCTTTCAGGTAAGTGGCTTGGTAGTAGACAAATACGCTGCAACTGGGCAACAAAAGGCGCTGGTTCTAATGAAGACAAGCAAAACTCAGAGACAAAAAGTGTGGTTGAACTAACAAATGGCTCATCTGGTGAGTAAATTTTACCTTGATGTTTCTGAAACAGGAAATGCATATTTTTTTTGCCGACCTTGACTCATTTTTATCCATCTTCAATTATTATGGTGGCATAGGATGGGTAACAATTTACTTTACTTGTGCAGAAGATGGTAAAGAGACAACTAACAGCGACGCTCCAGAGAACAATTCCCAATACACTACTGTCTACGTGGGCAATCTTGCTCCAGAGGTTAGGAACTATCTGTATCACTTGTTGCATTCACTCCTACTCCCCCCTCAGAAAAAAAAAGAGGGAGAAAAGTTGCATTTATTTTTCTTATTGTTTTACTCTCTCCTTTTCCCACATTTGGCTTGAGGGTGTGCTGTATCTACTGCAGAATTTTTCCACTTTCTTTAAGAAAGTAGATTTTGATGACATGTGATCTGCACTTTTGAATTCTTTAGAGGCTGTTATGGTTGCTAATTATCACTATTTTGCTGTTTATGCAGGTTACTCAGCTCGATCTCCATCGCCACTTCCATACTCTTGGGGCTGGAGTGATAGAAGAGGTTCGTGTCCAGCGGGATAAAGGGTTTGGTTTTGTGAGGTATAGTAGTCATGCTGAAGCAGCTCTGGCTATTCAGATGGGAAATGCCCAGTCTATTCTCTGCGGAAAACCAATTAAGGTAGGATTTCCAGTTTGTGTTGTAGTTGTTAGTTCTCTAACTCTAATCAATCATGGTGACCCTTCTGTCAAAATCATCATGTTCATATGCGGTTTTTGTTTCCTTTGATGCTCATTACAAAGCTATATACATACACACATGTATTTCATTTTGAACCAGCCGTCGTTAATTATGTTTCAATGCAGTGCTCCTGGGGTAGCAAGCCCACTCCTCCGGGGACTGCTTCAAACCCTCTACCCCCACCTGCAGCACCTCTGCCAGGCCTTTCTGCAACTGATCTTCTGGCATATGAGAGACAGTTAGCGATGAGCAAGATGGGAGGTGTACACGCCCTTATGCATCCCCAAGGACAGCACCCTCTTAAACAGGCAGCAATTGGAGGAAGCCAGGCTATATATGATGGTGGGTTTCAGAATGTTGCTGCTGCCCAACAAATGATGTATTACCAGTAATAATATAAAGGGCTTCTCATTCCTCAATGGTTTAATGTGCTATCCATATATCCTTGCCTTTTGGCACTTGTATCCGTGTTTAATGCTATCTAGGGAGCATGCTCTTTTGTCTTTCTTCCTTCTTCCTTTGCCCCTTCATCTCTGTTTGGGGGTAGCTACCCCCACCACATTAGATATATGTTCAACATTTGTACGGCTTGTGTCAATCATGTATGCGGTTTTTCTCTTATGTAGTAGTGATGAGTGGTTATGATTTTTAGAGGGTATGGCCGTTCAGGTATTTTTATTTGAGCCCTTTATTTCTTCTCTATTCCCTTTTGGGCTTTGGTGTCTTAACCCACCACACATCATCATGTATGTAACATTGTGCGATGGTTTCATCCTCATGCCATCACTTTGTCAAGTGGCTCTTATATCTAGTGAAGTCTTTCACACTCTGGCTGTTCTCACGTGTCCTTTATTTATTACTATGACTTGAAGTGGATCTGCTGGCTGTCTATAAATAATGAGACGAAATGTTTTGGGGAGGAATTGTATGAAACATCCACCTGTTGTGGTTGTGCCTGGCCGCCTGCATTCCTGATACTGATAACGAACCGTGTGCAACTAATACTACTGGTTTCTTTCCATTAGAGAATTGACTTAAATGTGATTCCCCTTGTAGACTAGTGGTATGAAGTTTTTCAAGCGCGGGTTCAATTCTGTCTTAACAAAAAATAGGATCGACCAAGACTGTAGCTTCTTTGCGAGCAGACTAATGGACAGTTTTGTGATATATTCGCTGGCCATGTAGAAACGTGATGCTTATTTCTGGTTCTAGAAGTTAGCAAACCATTTAGCTCACTTGCTTTTCCATTTTAGTTACGATTGTGCGCATTTAATAGCCTATTACCCGTGAGTGCGCTCAAGAAATATCGAAATCTTGGTCACCAACTAAAACACAACGATTGCAACTCGCATGGCGTTACGAGTAACGTTCACGATTAGCACAATGCACCCATATTAGATATCTCTAGATGCCATTTACTCGTCTCAAATTCTGCCTTCCTACGATATTATTAAATAAGATATCATATCAAACGTAGACAGGCCCCGGTGTTCTCACAGATTTTTTCTGGACCTTTTTTTTTCCCAAGTTTACAGTGACAATGATGCAGAACTCTCAGCAAAAATAAATGCACAAAGAAAAAGAATCGAAAATTCTGCAGGAAACTGATGCTGGTGGCAAGCCAACATTAGTAAACTATATCCATTCTGGAAGAAGCTTCTCTCCTTTACCTCTTTTCATCACCATTGCATTAAGATTTAATAGCTCAGATTTAATATTTTATAAAAATATTATTATAATTCTGTATAAGAAATACATAAATAAATTCATGGATTATTATCATAAAATAGATTTTTTTCCCACTTTTTTTAACTACAGCTGTGAACTATTCGGATCAAATTTTAACGGTTTCAATTTATTTCTATATTGTTTATGTATAAAAGTGTAATGATATCTTTATGAAAGATTAAATATGGATCATTAGATCGATCTAATGGTGCTGAAGAGGTAAAAGAGGGTAAAAGGATGGGAAGGCAAAGGAAAGAAGCTCCTTCCACTAATTCTATGGTCATCATTTCATTGAAGAAAAAACAAGCTTGACCATGTCAGAATGATTAGTTAGTCCTTTTCCAACATCGAAATGTACTCGTCATAGAACTGACCAGCTCGCTCAAGGTCTCCAAGCTCAGTATAACAATCAGCCATTGCCCCATAAGCTTCAGTGTTTCCAGAGTCCTCTCCTTCTCTTTCAGAAATGTCCAACACCATCGAATGGTACTTAATTGCTTCTCGGTACTTGCCCTGCCTTTGCAGTGAGGCTCCTGTAAAAGGCGAATGTCTTAGCTTTAAGCCCCAAGTAATATTACAAAAGGCCA
Organism: Inga laurina; assembly: GCA_963855925.1. Classification (NCBI taxonomy): domain Eukaryota; kingdom Viridiplantae; phylum Streptophyta; class Magnoliopsida; order Fabales; family Fabaceae; genus Inga; species Inga laurina. The sequence goes on along the minus strand of OY979711.1, from coordinate 5,599,529 downwards.
TTCTCAGTATTTAAAAAACATCCTTTTAAGGCACAAGCCTGTTTCACCAGACAGACAATTAGCATCTCAGAGAGTACACACACAAAGAAGGAAATAGTGAAGAACTGAAGATAACAAACCTAAACCTCTAGCAGCTTTTTTCTCCTCCACAGGATCCTTCAAATTCTGGGACATCTCAAGGGCCATCTTAAATTCTAGGAATGCTTTATCTGGCTCCTGGTTCCTTAGAAAGTTCTTCCCAGTTTTCAATTTGGAAATCAGCTCCTCCTTTCTTGAATCCACTATAACCTCATTTTCAAGTATCCTGCCACCGATGGGGGCATAACTCAGGCCAGGAGCATAAGACTCAATTTTGGTTTGCCTCCTCAAAGCTGCATTGATCTGCCGTAGTTGATCATTCAACCTCTTCAATTCCTCTTTCCGTTGCCTAGCAAGCAGCCCTGTCGTAAGATCAATAGATTCAGAGAAAGAGCTGTATATAACATATCTTTGAATGTACATATTGAACATATCTACTAGCGTTTGTCAGGAAGCAAGAATGGTTTTAACTTGTGAATTGGGACATACAAATCAGAATCAGATTTACGAAGACATGCCAACTTGGATTTAATTTCCTTTAAATTTCCTCCAACTCAAATATCGTAAGAGACAATCCTTCAGCAGATGTCCTGCAAATTTGATACATGAAGAACAAAAATAAGCTTTCAAGAGGCATATCCCATCATCATGCTCTGTGGGGCCACATCTTGAGCTTTAATGCCGCCTTCCCAGAGCTCAAGATAGCCAATTGTGGAGAAAATTACTGATATTGTAAGCATTGCACAAGTTGAGTCACCAAAGGGTCAACTAATCAACCATTCTACTAAAATATAAAAATAGCAAACCCTTCTCATTCAGGGACAGGCCACAAAATAGCAAACCCTTTAGTGATAATGAGTTTTATACCATCTTACCTCCAACAGTGGCCCCAATGAGTGCAACTGATAGCAGTAAAGGCATATTGAAAGCCGAGTTATTAGCTTCAAATGTTTCTGCCAGAGCTTTACATGGGGTGGAGAACATTAAAATATTGTTGACAAGAAGTACCATTGCTGGAAAGGTTAGGTTTTTGTCTTCCTATGAAAGAAATAACATTAATCAGATGTCAAAAGATGCCAAACATGATGATTTAGTAAGATGGTTCTAAGTAAAATAGGAAGGGAAAATGCTGAAAATAAAGCAAATTTCGAGCACGTGAACCTTTAATTTAACAGTGTACATATTCCTAAATTTCCAAAGTTTCCAACATAGAGAGCAAATGCAATGAGTTTGGATATGTAAATCAGTATGCAGTGAAGACATGAAGCAATTTCCACAAAACATTCAGGGTTTATGGTAAATAAACATGATCAGGAGTTTGTCTCCCACAACAACAAAGAACTATACAGTATCCAAAGTGGACCCCTTGAAACGAAGCTGTTCAAACAAGGCACCGATCAAATTCCCAAAAACAAAAAAAGGCTTCTAAAAGAAGTGCAGAACACACTAGTAAGAATAAGAGGTATATGAATATTGATGATACCATAGGATAGGGCAAACAGAAGATGTGCTTTAACTCACCATCTTACCTGACACTTTGTGCAGGACAGCATAGGTTGAGTTTCAAAAGGCTTGGCAGCTGTAACTTTTATGAATGGCACAAACTTTTCCATGTTCAGACAAAGAGAAGCAAATCTTCCTGATTCAAGGGAACAAGTATAATTCTATAAGATACTCACTTAATTTTTCACCTTTAGATTCATTCTTTAGATAAACTTAGTGAAAATATCTGTTAAGGTGTTACAATTGAGGATAATGATATTGGAAATAACATGCAAGAGAACATGCACTCATAATGTGGAAGCTGATTACACCTAGTGATGCGGTGTAACCAAATTGACCATTAACAAAAGTCAAGAATAATTATCTAAAACCAAAACTCAGCCAACTACAGTTTGATCCTCTTGAAAATTATGAAACTAAACACTTTTTCGGTCGGGAAGACTATGAAACCCAGCTAAGAAAGATAACTTTCTAGGTTCACAACAAAATCTCCAAAAAGACAAGTCCAATTTTAACCAAAAATAAAGTTTTCTACATTCCGAAAAAAAAAAAAAGTACGAGTAACATTGTGAATCGTCTCTACCTTTTCCTTTACAGCATCCTCTCCTTAGACAAAAGTATTTAATCACCGCCATTCAAGAACTAAGAAATAGTATATCATGGAGGATGACAAAAGGGAAATATAGAGAAAAACCAAAACAACTTTGGAATATATTCAAGTTCATATTCGAAACTGTTGCTAAAAAACAGAATTGCCTCTGAACAAGCGAAGGAGATGCATGAAGTTCATGTTGAAGTTTAAGAAACTAAACAAGAAGCAGAGACGTTGCAGCCGGAAGATAATCATGTTCGAGCAGGAGCACTGACCAGGAACGAGGTCCATGTCGCCTGAAAATTGGTCAAGAAGCGGAAGGTGCCGGAAGTGAGGACGAGAAAGGAAGCTGGAACAACGGAGCATGACCGCCATTGACGTGCTGGTTCCGAGAACAAACGTTGGGAAATTGATTCTATTTACTGTGGGCTGAGCCTGAAGTATCAAACTATCAATTAGCATTAGCAGGCTGTTGCGCATCCAGGTAACCCTTGTTGCCATTTTCGGTTTGGAAAAATTACATCTTAATTAATTAGGGAAAAAAATCCTAAAAAGGTTATATTAACAAAAACTACAAATTTTACTTATAAATCCAACAATTCTTAAGAAATTTATTATAATCCATATTAATTTAAAATTTTATTATTGCAATACTTCAAATTACGATATAATTATTTTTTTTTCTTGAACTCTACTAAGCATTTGGTAGTTTGGTGGTTATTTTAATTTTTGAGTAAAATACTGTTTTTTCGCTACAAACACTAACGATTACCCACACGTTTAACTGAAATAAGAAAGGCGTTGAATTATAGTGCCTATTTTGATGGGCAGTAAAAGTTATTTTTCTGATGTGATTTACGGCATATGAAATAAATATGTGAAAAGGGTTTTTTCTCGATTTACGTGAACGTACTTTTTCAACACTAACCCAAACAGGCTCATAGAAGATCAAATATTCAAATTAAAATAAGAAAGATGATGAATTAACTGAATTTATTTCTTGACCTGAATATGAATTAACTGAATATCAACCATTAATTTTTTAACAGTAAGGGATAATATAGCTCTATTTTAATACTTCCAACCTAAAAAACTTCTGGAACAATATTATTCTTCGGCGAAAATTTTTATGGCAAATTTGCACTTTAACCCTTTAATATAGTATATAAAGTTTAAAAGAAAAATCTTAGAGTTTTTAATTCCCTCAAAAAAATTAATCCTGCTTGTATTTTTAACACACACTCTCTCTATATGAGAAACACTTATATATTTTAAGAGTATCACATTGTCTAAATCTTGTTCAATAAAAACATAAAAACTCATATCATTTTAATTCTAGTTGGCTGATGACTCATTTAAAAAAATTCAAATTTTATCTTTTTTTTAAGTAAAATATTGGTCGATCATTTTGTTCTATTTTTTTTTAAGAAGTAAGATGTTTTTTCTTAAAAACAAGATAAAATTTGAATTTTTTCAGATGAGTTATCATCCAACTAAAATTAAAATAATTTGAATTATTATGTTTTCATTGGACAAAATTTAGATGATATGGTAGTCATAGAATATGTGAGTATTTCTTTATATATATATATATATATATATAATGATATTTGATCATCTATCTATATATTATCTCTATAGAAAGCTGGTAGAAACTTTCCTACTAATGGCCTTCATTGAAATATTGTTCTAAATGAATTAGCATTAATGGTGTTAATTAACAATTTTCCTCAAGGCTAAACAACAATTGACCACTAATAATAATAATAAAAACAACAAAAAATGATTGTCACAAAGAGTTATAATATGGGCAATTAAAAGTTTGAGAGAAGCCTAATGGTAATATATCCACCACACCCTTTCACATTCCCTTGAATAGTAAAGTTTTATCTTTAAAAACTAAAATGTCAATTAAATGCTAATTATGAATTGTTTGGAAAGCGAAAAGGCACTTAAATATTAAGTATAAATAGTAAATAAAAAAGTGAACCAAGTGCATTTAATCCTCAACTATATATCTTTCATATGCTTTTGTAAATTGTAAATATTAACTTGTATGTCATAGGCTATAAGTGGTACGATTCATTTTTGTGATCACATATAAGGAATCTTTCAACTAATTTTGCTTTTGCTCTAGAAAATATTACAATATGACAAATGTTCTTTAAGATCATTTCAATAATATAGATACCCAAAAGAATATGAGTCATTATATTACATGTGTTCTGATGAAGTTTGTTCCCTATAAGAAGACTCTATCATATGTTCCTAATAAACAAATTTTATCATTTAAAATTTTTTTATGTGCCTGCCAAATGATCAATACAAAGTGACCCACACACATTTGAAAGCTTATATATCTCACAACAAAACACATTTCTAAGATTTAGATTTCTAAATTCTTAAGTAAACATTTAACTAATTTGTTCTTATAAAACACGTTACAAATCATAACAAATAATGGAGAACTAATTGGTTAGAAACATTTAATATTTTTTGTTTGATAGTTTGACTATTCCAAATTGTAGTTGGTGTATTTAATATATTTCGACAAAATCATTTTTGTAGAGATATCAGACAAAGATGCGAATTCAGTGTTCTGTGACTTGGTTATCAATTACATGATACAGGGACCTTGTGGAGCATCAAATTGGATTAAGAAGCATTCAACTTTTGTTCATATAAAACGCATTGCAAATTAAATAGCAAACAATGAAGAACAAATTAGTTAGAAACATTCAATATTTATATTTTTATAGTTTGCATATTCCAAATTGTAGTTGGCATATTTAATGTAGTTTAACAAAATCATTTTTACAGAGATGCCCGACAAAGACGCAGATCAAGTGCTTTGTGACTTGGTTAGCAAAGGCATGATACATAGACCTTGTGGGGCTTCAAATCAATTAAGAAGGAGAACTGGATAGGGGAAATTATTAGAATTTTGCCGTGCCACTTTTTTCTCCCTGCTACACTTTAGCCATTTTGAAAATTATCAACATTGATTTTATTACAATGGTTAACAATTGGAAGGTCATGCTTTTTGTTGTAAATTTCCTTCATCAATTTATTTCCATAATATAAAGTGAGCCAACACTTAGAAGATTATATTCCACCCCAAAGCATATTTCCAATATTCATGTTTCCCAATTCCTAAGGAAGAACCTATAAAATACAACATCTGATATCCATTAAATATATAAATCATTGATTCATCTAATGTCAAAATATATTATTCATTTACAAGTTCACTAAATCAAAAATTGATGATACTCAAAAATTAATGAAGCCAATATCCCATTTAGTAAATATTTAGGATACATGTATAGAATGAACCTATTGCATCTGAGCCTGCCCAAAAATGTGTTAGAAACAATACCTTGAGGTGAATGTAAAGCTAAGAAAATAGATTTTGCATCAAGCATAAAGGACAATGTTGGCTATAAGAGGTATGAATTGCCTTTTCGACAAAATTTTCGAGCATTCGATTTTATTTATGGTTTGAAATGATTAGAGGTATGAGTCTAACTTATTGATACATTTTGAAAAACCACATACGAATTACATTTTTCTTTTCTTCCTTTATTATTATATTTATTTTTATTATGGGCCATTTCTACAGTTTGATTGTGTTTTTATGATTAAATGTGTAAATTCACTTTAATTAAATTTTAAGCTTGCAATCTTAGAATATGAACACCCATATGTAGGTAAAATGTAAGCAACATTAAAAGGAATAAAATGAAATTTAAAGACAATATTCAGTAGCCATTAAACATTTACTTTTGAGGAATATAAAGAGTATATTCATTCATACATACTATTAATTAGAATATGAGCGACCATTAAACAATTACCTCTTGGCAATCCTATAATAAGAACAGTCATATATGGGCAATAATGTACGCAATATGAAAAGGAACAAATGAAATTTAGAGACAACATTTATCAATCATTAGGCATTCATGTGACTATATTAGGATCCATACAAATTTAAACTTACAAAATTGCCACGAAGAACACGCTCAGTCATGTGCTACATCTAGAGAACCAAAATCATTATGTGTTGGAAGGGACACAAAAAAAGTTCAAACTGCTGAATCCTTCAGCTGATAAACTTCCTTTGTCTAATTGATCATCTAGTTGATAAGCTTCCTTTGTCTTATTCAAATGGTTTCAAACAATAATGTTGTATTATTAACTACATTCTCTAAAAACTCGTTTGTAATTGTGAGATTTAGAACAATAACTAATTCATTTCTCATAAAACATGTTTGAAAAAAACAATTAATAATAGCTCTCTTTTTGGGAAGAGTATGCCAAAAAGATTTCAACAAGGTGTGGACTCTCACATAGGGTCGGCAGTAGCATTTATTATCTTAATAGTGTTATGTCACATTGAATACAATATGAAAAAACGTAAAAAAAAATCCTTTAATAAAAATAAACGGAATAAACTTCAATTGCTACATCAAAACACACACTTTGCATTGTCATCACTCTTACTTTTCTTCCCAGAATAGAATAAATACGCCACATGTTTCGTTATAGACATGTATATCAAATAACCAACTGATAAACTAACAAAGACAAAAAGATAAATAGAATTTCCTTACTCAAATTGAATGTCATAATCTCATATAGGTTCAACGCATGGCGTTTATTTACTTAATCTTCAAAAAGCTTCAAAAGTTTTACCAAAAAAATCTAAACTTATGCGTGGTGATATCATAAATACCTTATAATAAATGCTATAGTTTTCTAAAACCATATCTTATATATGTTATCAAATAAATAATGCATATCATTCCGTGCAACGCAGGGGAAGACTACCTGATTACATTAAAAACAGGGCGAAACGGCGCGTAGGTCTTCTTCCACTGTACTCAGGCTTGGCACTTATCAGTTCTCACTGTTAGCGGGGGAGCGTTATGTATGACCGGCGTTTGAGCCGTTTTGACTAACCTCCGAGTCGGAACCCATCACTTCCAGCGCTGCTAAATCTTTAGGGTTTATAGGCCTAGGTCCCCATACGCTTCTCGACGACGCCTCCATGGACGTTGAAATGGAAACTTCGCCGAGCTACTTCGACCCTCAAGACCTCAGCGTCAGGGATCAGTTTCGCAGATATAGGCAAGATCTCATTGCTCAAGTTTTTGGTTTCCTTACTCGCGCTCTTTATTTGCTGCTCTTCTAAGCTCCCATTTCCGAAGGGATTATTCCGCATTGTTGAGTAACTCCGTCATTGGTAGTGTATTAGGTGGGTATGTGACATTTGAGCTCCGATATGTTTTGATTGCTTAGCTGCATAACGGCCATGCTCACTTGTTTTAATTTTGTAAGGGAGGGTCTTGAGCGTTGTACATTGATGGTTCATGGCGTGACGAGGGATGCTTATTGAATTATCAATGTCATGTTGGTGTTTTTATGATTCTGCCAATAGTGGTGTTGGAAGAACTCGGTGGGATGATTGAGTTTTGGGGCGGAGGGATGACAAATTCATTTCATAACTTATTTTGAAATGAAGTTCTGAAATTCCCGTATATGTGATGTGGTGTCTGTCTTTAACCTATGGGTGAATGTGATGCTGGGTGGAGTACTGTATATTACAAGGAGGCGGAATATGGTTTCCACCTATTTGAATTCAGAGAAGGGAGACGACTGAGTATTTGGTGCTGGGGGATAGATTAGTAGTATTCTTGATTACTCCAACTTGTATAATATTAGCTATGGTTACTTGCTTTACCAGATTTTTCTAAATTTATCTAAACTTTTCTCTAATGCAAATAATGCAGGAAAAGGCACTCAACTTCCGGAACTTCAACCCCACCAGCAAACTCAGCTTCAAAATCATTTGAAGCTGGCCTTTTATATGATGGTCAAAACATCCATAGTCCCACTAATGCAGCACTTCTTCTTGAAAATATTAAACAAGAGGCTGAGAGTTTTGATGCTGGTTATCCAGAAGTTTCACCTGCAAAGACACAGTTTTCCATCAAAAGGAGTTTTCCTGCTGATACTCATGGAGGCCCTGGCATGGATTCTGGTTTTGACTCTATACGGCACTCTCTGAAGGCTTGTAAGCAAGAGGGTGACTCATTCGGAGATGGTGCGGAAACAATATTTACTTTATTTGCATCTCTGCTTGATTCATCTCTTCAAGGTGCCGTGAGTATATCTTCTAATACAATACTTCTGTTTCTTTCTTCTATTTCTGTTTGGTCTGCTAAAATGAAATTCTTTGAAGCTTGAAATTTGACATCATATAAGTGTATATTACACTTTCTTGAAGCTTCTGGAGGATAATGTTAGAATCGTTTGGGAAAAAGAAACATTATCGTTCTTGCTTTAGGATAGGGTGATTTACTTGGTTTCATTTTTGTGTTCATATCCCTCGAGTTTATAGTATTACATTTTTAAATTTATGGGCCTTTATTGTATCGCTATAATCATTGCTGTCCTTTTGTTCTTCTTTCTTTGTACTGATATAATCATTGCTTTCTCTTTGTCTTTGGTAGTAAAATATTTTACTGGGGGAAAGATTTATGGCCGTTTCTGTACTTTCTAGATCATATAAGTTGTCCATACCCTAATGACGGTGGAGTTCTAGACCTATTGAATTCTTGGTGTAGGATCATGTGCTTGTGTGCATCTCTTTCACATTTTCCAAAAGAAAGATGATTGGGTTTACTTCTATTTCATGTGTATATTTTTACAGGATTAATGTCTTTTTCTAATCTGACAAGTGTATGATCATGTGCTTGTGTGCATCTGTTTCTTTTTTACCAAAAGAGATGAAATGTTTTACTTTAATCTTACAGTGGATATTTTTACAGGATTGATGTCTTTTCCTGATCTGATACTAGAATTTGAGAAGAAATGTAGAAGTGTTTCTGAGTCTATCAGGTTTGTCCACAACTATTCAGCATTGGTTGAACCAACCTTTTATGATGCGGGCATATTTATATGCATAAGTATTAAGTAATATTAGATTTATCATATAAATTGCCATGTGGTTCATTTCTTGAAATTTCTGTCGTGTTTTAAGAGTCCAGAGACAGACAAAAGTTTTTTCTTGAAGTATGTGGTTGATTGAAGCTAAATATCGATGCATACACGTCTGTGTGTTGGAGGAAGGGTATGGCCTGAGTAGTGGATTTGTTAGGGTTATTTGGAGCCTCCGCTGTATATTTGGTTTTGCTAGAGGAACACTGTATTAAGGGTTTGGGCAGCGGTGTTTTTTATGGGCAATTCTTTTCTTTCCCTTGAGAAATTCTTTTTGTTGTTCAAGAGAGAAGGCAACTAGACGTAGCCTTATATATGTATATATATTTTGGAACTACAATCAGAAGCGGAGGAATTGTTTATCCATTAGATAACTGCTCTGTTAGTGATATGGTTGTGCCTTCTGTAGGTATGGTTTGAATACAAAGCATCGAGTTGTGGAGGATAAATTGATGAGGCAGAAAGCTCAGCTCCTGCTTGATGAGGCTGCAACCTGGTCTCTTCTGTGGTATCTCTATGGGAAAGGAAATATATCTTTATCCTCATATCTCTATACTCCTGAAAAGAAATTACGTATATGATGCAGAATCTATGACAACGAAACTTTTTTGTTGATATTAAATTTCTTAGACTTCACGCTATCATTCTGTGAAACGTGGACACTTCAACAGAAGAGCCATGCTTGTGTCTGATTCATACTGATGACTCGTAAGATGCAATGTGATACTATGAATTATGGAACTTTAAATCAAAATTGGGCACTATAAATTTTGTTGTGTTATTATGTTATCTTCAATGTCTGCTTTCTAGCCGCCATATTCTCTTTTGGTTTGCAATGCTTGCTGTCTTTGTCTCTAAAGCATTGATCTGATGGCTATTGTTCTTTTGCAGTGACTGAAGAACTACCTAAAGAGCTAATAATGGTAGAGTGTCTGATACTATTTTAATTGATCAAATATGAAACCCTATCCTCATAGCTTCCATTCCAACTTGCTCAGATTGATTGACTTATTCCAGGTGCCAGGAACCTCTCATTTAGTGGCTTGTGAGTTTGTTGCAGAGGACCATACTGCACAGTTATGCCTCAGGATAATTCAGTGGCTTGAAGGCTTAGCTTCCAAGGCACTTGACTTGGAAGCCAAGGTAGTCTACTATATTTGTTTTGCTCTACTATATGTTTTTTGCATGGAATGATGGAAAATTGACCTGTTCACAATGAGTATGCTAAACATGAAAAGCAAACTGATGGAGACTTAGTAGTATGAGACACTAAGTTGCTTTCATTGAGAGGTCAATGTCATGGAGAGGGCTAACCACGAAGGGTTTTGATCGGCAAGAGGACGAATGAAGTGAAGTTATGAGTTCCACATCGGGTAGCCTCACAAGAGAAGTGGGTTTATAAGTTCAAGGGGCTCTCCTACCTAAAAACTAGTCTTTTAAAATGGGCTCTCCCTTTGGACTTGTTCTCATAACACAGACTCTGTTAGACAATGGCTTGTGGACCTAGACATCTTAAAATTGATCCCTTAAAGACTAGAATAATATATGATCGAGTAACAGTTGTGCAAACTAAATTCTTGAGATCAGACAGAGTTTTGGATGTTGAATTTTGAGTATCTTGGGGATGTTTTTGGTTTGTGGGTTTGGTCCTGTTCAGCATTTCTTGCTACTCAACCCACAATTCTACATGCTATTCCCTTGGTAATTGCATAATAAATGCTAAACTTTTAAGATGGGGTCAATTGTTAATCATACTTGAAAAAAATTAACACTAATATTCCGTAAAAAAATTTGGAAACTCATAGCACCCTGCTCTGAAAGAAGAGTAAAGACAGTAGAATGGTGGAAACTGAATAATATTGAGGTTTGCTATTAGATGATGAAACAGAATCAGTGTTACAAAAAGAACCTCACTGATTCTGGACAAACCTCACTCAAAATACAAATGCAGCAGAACTACAAATCTCTCAAGTCCTTCTGGTGGTCGAGAGACCAGCCTCTCCTGTTTTACTCTCAAAACAAAATAAGCCATACCCAGCCCTAGAAGCAGCAAACTCCTAAATACTACAAAAAGAGCATATTACAGTCTCCAAAGCACTTTCAAAATAACAGGTAACAGCAGCCTTTAGCCACCTAGTCTTTTAACCCTTCTCCAAATTAGTAGGAATCTCAAGGTCAACATTCTGAGGTGTGAAAGGCAGTGTCCCACTTTCATAAATCTGCCTCGGTTTGCGTTTTTATGAATGGGGAGCAAAAGTAGACTTATCAGAAACCAAATAAAGCATCTCCCCTGGTTTGTTCTTTTGTACATTATGTAATATAGGAACCACAATTACCTTATTTAATTCTAATATGTTGATCTGTTGCTTGTATATTGCAATATTAGGGGAAGTGCCATTGGACCCTCAAATATTGTAGGACGTATTGCTAAGAGAATTGGGAAATGTATAAAAAAGAAGTAAAAGTGGGTATATGCTTTGGTGGAAGTGTATTCCCCTGCTACACAATCATTTAATTACACGAGCTTATCTGTTTCCATATATTTGCTCTGGGAAATGTTAATCATTTCGCTTAATGCATATAACACCACATTAACTGCAGGTTTGTGGATCTCATGTTGGTACTTACCTTCCCAATTCTGGAATTTGGCATCACACTCAACGTTACCTAAAGAAAGGAGCATCTGACATGAACATTGTTCATCACTTGGATTTTGATGCTCCAACTCGTGAAAATGCAAATCTTTTAATTGAGGACAAGGTACTTACGGTTAATTGATTTACAATTTTTAGCCTAACTTTGAAGTGTCATCTCTTGGTTATGTCAGTGATCTATAATAATAAATTACTTTTTCTTGTTTATTCATCTCTGAAATAATGGAAGTTTTGTTTTGTGTAATCATAATCAGGATTGGGGAACAATGCACTCCAATGTCACAAAGTTGCATTATAAAATATGGTTGTGCAAGTGTGCTCGTGAATGGCTCATTCCTAGTCTCTTTTTGTGATGTGCTATGAAACTTGAACGCAGATATTTTTACACCACCAAATTAGAGTGTCCTTGTGTAAATTGAAGTGTCTAACAATCGTAATATGCATAAAATCTTCATCTTTTGTTGTTTATTGGGGACAAGATATACTTTAGTCGCTGGTTTGTATCAGTTGTGTTGATAACTCAAAGCTAACTTGTGCTAGGTTTGGGTTGTATCTATGGTTCATATGAAAGGCTCTTTTTTAGTGGGTAAAGTTGCACACTCAACATATTGGTCCAGATCAGTCCACCACACTTGCTTCACTTTTTTAATGTATCCCCGTTATATATATTCAATGAAACCATTTATCCAAATAGTTTAACCTTTTGGGATGAAACAGCTAGTGACATCATATTGATCTTGATGACCAATTAGCCTAGAGTTCAATCATCGCTGCCTCCATTCTTGTTAAATTGAATTTCAGTGCAGAGTATGGTGATTCAATATGTTGCCTACACTTCAAGCCCAGATGACCTGCGAATGAGGGGTTTATTTGAGTCTTAGAGATATTTATCAAAATCATTCCTGGGCATTTTCCTTATATTTTAAGGGTTGGGAGCAAAATAGTCAGTGATTGATATTGAAAAAGGCAAGTGAGATGCGCATGGACATGGCTATATATGCTCAACATTTTTTAGAATTGTTTATTTCTGTGTAGAAACAAGATGAAGCTCTTTTAGAAGATGTGTGGACACTTTTAAGGGCTGGGAGACTTGAAGAGGCATGTGAGCTTTGCCGGTCTGCTGGGCAGGTGAACATAATTCTCCAGATGATTAGTCTGTGGACTACAGAATTCTATGCTTTCTACTAACTATCTGTTTGTCTTAATATTCTTGCAGCCATGGAGGGCCACTAGTCTATGCCCTTTTGGAGGTTTGCAGCAATTTCCTTCTGTTGATGCTCTAGTGAAGAACGGTAAAAATAGAACTCTGCAAGCCATTGAATTAGAAAGTGGAATTGGTCATCAGTGGCAGCTTTGGAAATGGTCATCATATTGTGCATCAGAGGTATGGTTGTATGTTCAACTTTGCCTTCAATTTTCTTCATGTTAGTATATTAATGTTTGTCTTGTTACCATATTCGTAGGCAAATTCCCCATTTTTTTGAGTAAATGTTTTGTTAAAGAAAATTGAATATGTTATACCTTAGAAGTTACTTTGAATGGCTTATATACTTTTCTGAGTGGCTTCTTCCTCTGCAAGCTTTTTTGGTTGAATTGTTTTTAAGCTATAAGTTCCTTCTATGAAGCTGTAGTGCTTCCCTCCATGTATTCTTTCTTATTTTTGATTTCCCTCCACTCTTTTGAGATTTGTGGATTTTTGACAAACAGGAGGCTGTGTCAGTTTATATTGGCTTTTCATAGCCTTTTTCTGAATAAAAAAAATTACAGTTCATATTTCTTTTCACAGAAAATAGCAGAGCTTGGTGGGAAATATGAAGCAGCTGTGTATGCAGTCCCATGTAGCAATCTAAAGCGGATGCTACCCCTCTGCACAGATTGGGAGGTCTGAATTTTTTTCCCTTCATCTACACAAACTTTTCTTTTGTTGCTGCAAGACTCTTGACATTCCCTTCTGGATGCACACATATTTGAAGACACTAACTTGAAGTACTTTGTGTTTATATTCAACTGCATATGTTAAACAAAATCATATGGACATATACACTAACCAAGGGAATTTTGTATATAGAATTGTAGTGGACTTTTGAACATCGAATATTGTCATAATAAATTGGAGTTTATACTTGTTCATACTAAATATTAATTGAAGATGAGCCTTGAAAGAAGTCCCGCATCTAAAAGTTATAAGAAAAATAAATGATATATGAGCTTGTGGCAAGCCTAGCCAAGTAGCTTTAGCAATTTTAATGAGATGGACAAGTATGCAGTATGGGAGGCAGAGAGCAGCATGATCTAGTCTAGTCTACCTTAGACTCTGGCAGCATTGCCCAGAAAGCACACATTATCTCTTGTAAAATTTTCTTTTGAGGCTTTTCCAATACTATAGCTGTGGAGATGAGCTTATACCAAGCTTTCAATGGTGCTCATTATTGTTCTGAGCATAGTTTTGAACTAATACAACAACTGCAATCCTGTAGAGAGAACCTCATTTTACGAGCATTGATTGGTTGATGAATCTAGTTTGGAGTCTACCTTTTCAGGAAATAGTAAGACATATTTTGGTGCATCCTGCTAAATTCCTACTATTCTTGATGCCTTTTTCATGGTACCTGGCCCCCTTTTTTCCACTTGATGCTGACATCTAGCTACTAGTTTCTCAGTAAGTGCATGTGCACTGTTCTAAAATTGTAGGGTTGGAACAATTTTGGTTAGTTTTACTACCTAATACATTTGATGGACTTATTTTGTGCAATGCCAAGTTTTTGTTAAAACACTATACATCTTATATTTTTGTACGGATTTTTAGGGCTGATTTCTCAATTTAGGCTGCTATGTGTAACATCGCAGTTTGAATGCTATGTGCTGCTTACAAGTTACAACTGTTAATCTTCTATGATTTAAACTGTATCGTCAATTATCTTTGGAAACTCTTACGTATATAGTATTCTATATGTTATTATAAGCTCTTGCTAATCACAAACCGATGTTTTTCTGCAAGTTACATGTGTACTGCTTGTTTCTTCCCTTTTTATTCTCTTGATTTGACATTCATGGAGTTGTTCAATGGGTTCTATTGTAGTTTTTTCAGAGTAAAATGAAGCAGAGTAATTGATCATTTCTAACCAATAATCTAAGTTGCAAGGTGTTAATTATTGATGTTGCCTAATTTGCTGAAGAGGTGACTTTTTGGCAGAGAATTATGGATCTTGTCCCTCTGGTTGGCTGCCATCCTTGGGTTGGCTAACCTGGATGGTTCATACAACATAGTTAAGTGTTTGGTGGAGTGGCTGCAGGCTAAAAGGAGAGCTGTTAAATTAGCCTTTTTGCATTTTTTTGATTGCATAAATGCATAGTAGTGATGGAAACTTACTGGTCATACTGTTTGTTTTGCTGATACATAAGTTCAATTAAATTAGCTACTGATCCCTGCCTCTTCCGATCACTTTCACTATTGTTATTTGATTTATTGTAGTCGGCATGCTGGGCAATGGCAAAGTCTTGGCTAGATGTACAGGTGGACTTGGAAGTCACACGGTCACGGGCAGGAGGAGAAGATCTACTAAAAACTTTTGTAGATGTAATTGAGGAAAGTCCTGGACATGCTGATAGTTCCCTTGAGCCTGCAGATGCACCTGAAAATTGGCCATTTCAAGTTTTAAATCAGCAACCACGACAAATTTCTTCTCTTCTTCAGAAGCTTCATTCAGGGTAGCCACTGAAATCTTATCACAATTTTAAAATCTTTCATATATAAATTTTTAATTGTTTTCTCCATCTGTTTAGGGAAATGGTCCATGAAACTGTTGCTCGACAATGCAAGGAGCAACAACGACAAATTGAGGTATCTTCATGGAGTTTAAGACTCTAGATAATCCTCCCTTAGATTGTAGGCATCTTTTGCTGTCTGGCGTACACCAAGCGCCCTGCTCTTAGCGTTTAGCTTTCCTATCTGTATGGCTTAATGTCTGACGTGTACATCTGTTTTGGGTGATTGGGAAATATTGGAGACTGTATTTGATCTAAGTGCGTCTCATAATGCCTACTATATGAAGTTAGAGGACCAAATCTGGACCTCTGGATCTTGCTAAAGGGTCATATCTTTATATTAGGCTGTAAGCTGATTATTTTTAAGAAAGCAGTACAAAAATGTTTCTTGAAGATATTCTTATTGCTTTGTGACCTGTGTGAATATTTAGTATTGAGAAACAGGAATATAATTTGTTTTTACCCTGGATAGAAGACAATAAGTTGAGAATGAAGAATGATACAGAGAAATGAAAGAGACAAATAATATATTTGTGTTCTCCCTATCTTGTAATTTTATTTACTGATCTTAAACTGTACTTTGCTTGACAGATGGTTTTAATGGTAGGGGATATACCACGTCTGCTGGACATTATGTGGTCATGGATAGCACCTTCAGACGATGATCAGAATGTATATAGGTTAATTTTGATACATTCCTTTCCCTTTAAAACTTGTATATTTCTGTAGATGAAACTGGTTAGAGTTCTTTTAATGATCTAGAAATAGTATACTTTTTCTAGAACGAATTTGAATTTCTCCTCAAATAGGACGGTGCACTGCACCATTTGAAAATAGACCTTGCAGTAAACTTAGATACTTTTTTCTTTTATTAAATATTTTTGAATTTCTAAAAATTTGAAAATATTTTTGGATAGCACCTTCCTCGAACCCATCGGTCGAGGAAGGCCGAAGCGAACGCTCAATGAGGTCATAGAGAGAGACCTTTTGATCAATAATATAGCTATAGATATGGTTTTCAACAGAGCACAATGGCGTCGTGTGATCCATATAGCCGACCCCACCTAGTGGGATAAAAGCTTTGTTGTTGTTGTTGTATTAAATATTTTTGAATTTCGTATAGGCCTGAAGGAGGTAAAACTTGGTCTGTTGCCATCATCAATTCAACATTCATAATGGGCTTGTTTACTTCACCAGAATAATTTAAGCTCCATTGTTGGGATTGCCACAACCTTAAAACTTCCATTTTTATTCTCTCCAACAGGCCTCATGCAGATCCTCAAATGATTCGATTTAGTGCACATCTAGTGCTTGTGCTAAGACATTTACTTGCTGAGGAAATGGAAATGAAGGACGCCTTCAGAGACAAAATTCTAAGTGTTGGTGATCTTATTCTGAACATGTAAGTAGTTTTTTGTCAATTTCTAACTTTGTCTTAGCATATAGGATTAGAGTGAATGCGATTAATATAAAATTTTCTTATGGTAAAAGGAGTGAAACAATTTGTTCAAAATGTGATTAAGTGACTTTTATTTCAAGTCTTCTATCATAATCTTCCCTTGCTGTTCAAACTTGTGATATTTGAACATTTTCTGGATTCAGTGCCTATCTATTATCTAAAATATGAAAAATGTCATACTGGCTTCTAAAGTTGTTTTCTTTTAATGATCAATGAATATTGCCAATCTTTCTTCAGAAGATTGCCTAAGCACTCCGTCTTATAGTATGACTTCCTAGTTTCTAGTGAGATGATTTGTACTTTGTAGATTATGATGCAAACTGAATAATTCTCTGGTGAATGAAAATTTTCTGTACTATAATTGACTCATTAAATTTCAGGTATGCCATGTTTCTGTTTTCAAAGCAACATGAGGAGTTGGTTGGCATATATGCTTCTCAGCTTGCACGTCACCGATGTATTGACCTTTTTGTACATATGATGGAACTAAGACTGAACAGCAGGTCTCCTGAATTCTCCTTTTTCGTCTATTTTTCTTGTTTGTATTGTGCAATAATCCTGTTCTTGCATGGAAGGACATCTTAAATAGGATGCATCCAGCATACTTGTACTATATTTAGAGCACCAATACTTGATAAATTTTAAGATAATATATAACACCTATGGTGCTTTCCTTCGCAGTGTACATGTCAAATATAAGATATTCCTTTCTGCTATGGAGTATTTACCATTTTCTACTGTGGATGATTCTAAGGGTAGTTTTGAGGATATTATTGAGAGGTATTTACTTGTGTTTTGTTTAGAATTGATTGAAGAGAAATGATCTGTAAACTATTCATATTCGTATTCTTCTTCTTTTTTTGTTGACAACTTCATTATAATTTCTTTGAAACAGGATTTTGTTGAGATCCCGAGAGATCAAAGTTGGAAAATATGATAAGCTATCAGATGTGGCTGAACAGCACAGGTTGCAGAGTCTTCAAAAGGCTAAGGCCATCCAGTGGCTTTGCTTTACACCACCATCTACAATCACTAATGTTAAAGAAGTTAGTGAAAAGCTTCTTCTCCGAGCATTGGTACATAGGTAGGTGGTACATTGCATTGCTCCCCTATCTTCCAGTATTTTCTTTTGAACAGTGTGCTGGTGATGAAATCGAGGCCTATTGTATAAATATTTTTCACTTCTTATCAATATTAATAATGTTCAGTCATATTCTTCTGTCTGTCTTTCTTAAACATGATAGTTGTAGTTCCTAGGTTCTTACAACCTGATCTTACCAGTCCTCTTGGGAACTGTTGGTGCACACTGTATTATGGCTTTGCATTTATGCTATTGCAGATTTATTCCTTTATCACTTCTGAGTTTTAATTTTCTATCCTATAATTTCGTTTTCCTTGTAGCAATATACTCTTCAGGGAGTTTGCTCTGATTTCTATGTGGAGAGTTCCAGCAATGCCCATAGGTGCCCATACAGTACTTAGTTTTCTTGCTGAACCCTTGAAACAGCATTCAGAAACACTTGATGAGGATTACAATGTTTCTGAGGATTTGAGAGAGTTCCAAGACTGGGTATGATTGAATTACTCTTAGTTTGGTTGTTTTAGTTTAATCACATTATTCCAGGTGGACAGCTGCCTAACATGTATGTTATGCATTTAACTAGAGTGTGTACTACTCCTGCGATGCAACCTATCGCAATTGGCTCAAAAATGAATTGGAGAATGCAGAAGTTCCTGTACCTGATCTCTCACGGGAGGAAAAGGAAAGGACCATATCAACAGCCAAGGAAACATTAAATGCGTCTCTCTCACTGCTTGAAAGTGAGTATTCTAATATTTATTCATGAATTCCTTTTCCTGCACTTTTGAGTCAGGTTATGACTCGATGCATAAGTAATTCACCCTCTCTATGTAGGAAAAGAAACACGTTGGTTGTTATCCATTTCTGATCATATCTATGAGTCAACTGAACCTGTTTATCTTCAACTTCATGCCACTGCAATGCTCTGCCTGCCATCTGGAGAATGTTTGTGTCCAGATGCCACTGTATGTACCACATTAATGAGTGCCCTCTACTCTTCAGCAGGTCAGGAGATTGTCTTAAGCCGCCAATTAATGGTATGTTCACTCTTAACTGGATAATTATTTCACTAATAAGCAGTGTTGTATCTCATATATCCATTAATGTTTTGAAGCTTTAATATAACTAGCACCCGTGATTTCACAAGTATATATGTCAGCCTTTGGTTTTAGATCTAACTACAATTTGAGTCCCACGATGGCTGTACTTCAAGCTATAAACCCTCTCTAATCTCAATTTCCTTAAAACAAGCCCCGCATTAAATAGGCTTTCCAAAGCATTCTCTCTTATAATCTTTACAGACACCTGTTGTATCCACAAATAAATTGTAACTGGTCCTAAGCGTATGTGCTAGTGAAAATAATTTTGTGATGTACACCTCTCTTGCCAATCTTTTGATTTTTTTTAATTCCCTTGTTTATCTCGCTGTCGTATACTGCCTTGCCTGCACATGTTTCATAGGTGAACGTCTCTATATCACCAAAGGATAATTATTGCATTGAGGTTGTTCTTCGTTGCTTAGCCGTAGCTGGAGATGGACTTGGGCCTCATGAACTTAATGATGGTGGTATTCTTGGCGCCATTATGGCTGCTGGTTTCAAAGGTATATGGTTGATGTATAGTTGAACTATTTGGCAGACAAAAGGTGTTCTCTTTTTAAGTGTTATAGTTGAAAGAAACTTCAAAGTAATGGTGAATTTTGATGAAATTAATTTTTGAGCTGGAGTTACTATGCAAGATCTGGATGGCAAATTTGTATAATACCCAACTAAATAAAGTGACTTTTCTGTTGCAGGGGAGCTTCCTCGTTTCCAAGCTGGAGTTACGATGGAGATATCTAGATTGGATGCTTGGTATTCTGGCAAAGATGGCTCTTTGGATTGCCCAGCAACTTACATTGTCAAGGGCCTTTGTCGTAGGTGCTGTATTCCCGAAGTCATTCTTCGTTGCTTGCAAGTAAGTCCAAGTGTAGCGTTGACCTTTTATTTATCCTCAATTATGGTTTGTGTTTGGATCACTCCAAGTGGGGCATTGACCTTTTAACTCCAAATCGCCAATGCATGCTTGTCGTCTTTCCGGCATTTTCAGGTTTGTGTTTCTGTCGCGGGAGCAGGAGTCCTGCCAGATTGCCATGATAAGTTGATTGAGCTTGTTGGCAGTTCAGAAACTGATTTCCTTCACTTGTTCAGTCAGCAACAGTTGCAGGTAAGTTAATAATTGCTTATCGTCAAGTGCAAACTGAGTATCTCTCGTCACTTGTTTTACACCTTTCTCGTTCATCTACAAATAAATTCAGTTCGAGTTTTAACTTGTTTGCTTTGTATTCATTCATCTTATTCTTGGCTTCTTCAATATGTTGTGACAGCATGTTAAATCTACACAAATTTTCACCACCAGTTGATAACATTTAATTTCTACCTTTCACGCAGGAGTTCTTATTGTTTGAGAGGGAATACTCAATCCACAAGATGGAACCCGCAGTGGAATGATTAGTGCCCATTGTGCAGAATTGAAATGTAGTGCCTCTTCTAAGCTAAAATTTAAGAAAGGGGAAGCCCTCTGGATAATGCTTGATTTTATCTTTATTCAGATCATTCATTTTTTATAAAAATTCTCCCACCTTTCTTTGTATATAATGTTATCTGTCTTATAGTTTGCCCGTAATGTTATATTTCTTTCTTTTCTTGAATCTGCAATTGGGAACTATGCACTAGGCTCTTTTCTTAATAAAAACACAACCCGCTCATAGGTCTCTTAATGCTTAAATATAGCCTATTGATAGCATATACACGCTTCTAAATATGGATATAATATGTATGATATCCGGAATTCATACATGAAGATTACAAATTAGACATGCCAAATGGGAATAAAAGTCTAAAACTGGTTGGTTACTCAATTATATACTAAACTTGAAGAGTTGCGTACTTGAAAAATGGCATGGCACTCTTTTTCGACTTCCATTTGAGCCAACAAGTTGCTAAAATCTAATTCAGCTAGATTCCACGTAGAAATAAAGTGAAATGAGAGTATTGAATGTCGGCTTGCAAACGTTGAGGTCGAGAAAATAATTGGGGAGTTACAACCATACCAAGTTGTACTCGAATCAGGATCATTTTCTTCCAAACCGAAACTGATAGAGTGAGTGGACATCTTACATCGCATATGGGGTTTCCAATATTCCGAGTACGGGAAAACATGGGCCAAAAGCTACAAGTCGTATACTATATGTGCTGGATCACCAAAGCTTAGTTTTGAGCCAGAAGAGTACGAAGACAACTCCAAAAACGATAGCAACAGGGGCCCACTTTCGGATCAGAGCCTACAAGCAAGTTTCGAAGTTCAATTTTGTATTCACAACAATAGTCGTCCATAATTATAATCAAATGCCAGAACAAGGAACTTAATATTAACACTGTTACAAGGATAGCAAGGTTTATTTCTATCGAAACTTCGAAATAAAGGAAATATACAGTATAAACCTAATGAACCCGTATAGAAATGATTAAATGATAAATGAATTGACACGACAGGAATTTCCTTGAGATAAGTGTCGTTTATCAGCCTCTAACCAGCTTTTTCTGTTTGGCTTGAGCCCCTAAACAGTTTCATACAACCTAAGTCAAATCATGGCATCAACCTAGGTAATCCTCATAAGGTGATAATTCTATATGACCACCGAAAGCTACAGATTATCAAAACGCACATTTACAATGAAATCAGTGGCCCAGAGCATCAAATAAAGCTGACACGTGTGAAAGGAAACACGCCCATGGAATATTTAAAATGAATTAACACATCAGTGGCCCCCAGCATAAAAAATGCATCACCAATGCCAAATGAACAAAAAGACTAGATTGCCAAAATACTAATTGTTAGGTATCATGTGCATGGTGCAGTGAACGGAAAAGGGCAAACCTGTCTATTTAAATCTTTAGCCTTGTCAGCATATATGCGAGATTCTGATGTTAAGCGACTAGACCTTTGGCTGACCTCTGCAGGTTTCAAATTTTAAAAAAAAAAAAACATAAATAGTACGGCCTTCGGTTGAGTATTATGATAATCCTAAAATGCAATTCGGTCGCTTCAGATTTGTGAATGTGGCGGCAGATTGCAGACAAGGGGAGATAATAAATCATATACTAACATCATGAATGATCATCCCTCTCTATTATTAAAATGAGGTCCTGATAAAGAATGTTCTGGGCTTGTCTTAATAAGAAGACCCAAGTAAGGAAACAAATATATGTCAATCACCAATATCCAAAATAAATTTTGGCAATAAATCGCAAAGACTAAATCTTGACTTCAAAACACATGCTCAATTTTTATGCCTGAGGTCAGATTTATTTCAAAGAGTTAATAGGGAAAACCCAACTACAGTCATACTATACATGTGGATGGCCTTAATTTTCATATTCTATAGGAATTTATGCGTTTAACAAACTAAAAAATTTGGATACAATCAGCAGAAAATATGCAATAACCAAAAGAAAATAAAAAGAATATCTTACGGTCCAACTGTTCACCAACACCAAGAACTTCCTGCACATTTCGAGTCATTATCTGATGGACTTCATAGAGTTCATCATTCAACTTTGCAATATTGCGCTGAGTATGGGTATCCTGGTACAGCTTCTTTGTTTTATATATAAATGCATCTTTTTAACATTGAAGAAAAATAAGAAAAATTAAGCATCAGAGGAAAACAAATATTATGAGCAGAATATGACAGAATCTAATGTTCATGTAAAAGTAAAAATGTTATATTTACCAAACTTAATAAAGGCGTAAGGTCTGGCAGCTGTTTCAATTTGAGACCCATTAACTCGCTCAAACTCATTGCTGAGCTCTTCCAGATATTGGAAAGCCAGTTTCTTGGGGTAAGCACGGTCACACATTGTCAAATAACAGACACGTCCTTCAACAAGATAACTGATGTTCTGTCAAGGTTCATCTAGGCTATGAAAACTCGTCCAGATCATGTTAATTCTAAATATCACAATAAAAGAAATAAATTAAAAAAGATAAGAATTCAAGGAAGCCATTAAAAGCAAATTTCTTAGGCAGTAAGGTTGTGGAGCATCACGATAATATCCCATTTTGCATATGCACACCATAAGTAAAAGCACCAACTAAATAATAAAAAATAGGAAAGTATTGACTTAACAAAAATAAGAAAAGACAGGAAATTTCTTTGATTTTCAAAACCAAAATAACATGGCCACAAAGATTCGGAGAAGTAGGCAACTTGCAAATTAGTAAAAGTACTGCCAGGAAAGATATTGCCAGTGGATAGGACATAAAGATTAGGCAACACGGAAAACAGAAAAACTGTCAACATTTCAACAAAAATTCCCTGAGAACAAAGATTTTCACAGTTCATATTGTTTATCATTGTCTTCAAGATTACTGCCACTGAAACAATTCGGCCATCATACTACTCAAAATGCACTTCAGAATATAATAGCCTAACATGTGAACATAAAATATTGAGGTATACATATGAATAAAGGATACTGGAAAATATACGGGCCTGTTTCGATTGACATCCTGGATGGTTCATTCTGTCTTCTGGAGAGAGTTTTAAACAGAGCCTTAACCTGCTGTTTGTAAAATTCAACATCTTTGATATCACGGTTATTATCTAGCCCCTCTGCTAGAAGAAGACCATCAATTACACGAGCAATCATAGTCAATTTCACCATCCTTTCAGTTATTGATGTCCGTTTATTGATTTAAAACTTATCAACTATAGCAAAATTCCCTGTAATAGCAATCCAAAAACAGTGGCAAGCAAAACTTAGTTGAAACCAGGACCTGGAGAAAAATTAGATGCATCATACGAACTAACATTTCTTACATACCAGTACCACATAAACTCAAATTTTTGCAATTATCTCGATGATATGCAGTTTTTTAGCAGTTTGATCAATGGAAACCAGGACCTTAAGAAAAGTTAAAACATGATACAAACTACAAAGTAACATATCTTGCGTACTTGTGCCAAATAACCTCTGTGCAAGACTTTTAACAATTATGTCAATCATGATCCAAATTTTTCACCAGTAAGATCAGTCACTATCGGCAATCAAATAGGACCAGGTTCAAATAATTTCTTAATCAAAATTCAATCTTCAAAACTAGAATTTCAATTTCAGCTAACCCTGAAATTAGTAAGTTGATAGCGAATAAGAGAACCAAGAACAATTCCCAAAAATACCAATGATACAGAAACACTTTCGCCCATTCTGGTATAAAAAAAGCTTAGAGCATAGTAGCCTCTTCCTTTTGTAGAACTCCAGAAACAATAAAAGCAGCCTGATCCTCTATTAGGTAAAAGAGTTTGAAGTGATCACGCTGGAATAAAACTCAACTTTCTTGTTTCGTTTGTAATGAAACAATTCCAAATAACAAGTCTTTACATGGCGATAGCAAATTGAAATTTGAACTAGTATCGGCCTAAGCATTACCTATTTCATCAAGATCCCTTTCGCTATAAAGTTTAAGTATATCCAGCAAATCTATAATATAAAATATTTTGAAAAAAACCAACTTCTTCCAAGACTCAGAAACTAATGCAACAAAATGGATACTTAATTATCACCTAAATCCACTAACAAAATAAGATAAAATTCACACCAGCAATCATGCAGGTATGAATCGTATGATATAACTAACATCGCCAATTGCGACATTATCGTTTAACTTATTTGATGTAAAAGATCTGAAAATTTGGGATTAAAGTGTTAAGTATATGAAAGAATGGAAAGTCATAATCAATAGGGCTGTGAAACCAAGTAAGAACGCACATTACTCAGATCTTGTTCAATGAGTCATCGACGTTAGCTATAAGTACTACGTGGAGATAGATTGGGCTCATCATCTATAATGCACGGCTAAATTCTCACCCGAAGCATTCAATATATCTCGAATACAATCAAGGGTCGCCGATTTCGTCAAGTTCAGGTGTTTTCCTAAAAAACAACACTGAAAATATTGAAGGAATACTGGACAAGCAGAGAAGGAGATGCTATGAATATAACATCGGAGAGGAGGCAACTGATAGAAAGGGTTAATCAGATGAAGGGTGACAAGAGAATTGCTAAGGAGAGAAAGAGGCTAACCGGAACAGATAGGTAGAATGACAAAGAAATGATGGCGGCCGGAGCTGCCGCCGGTGTCGGAGTCGCTCAACTGGTGCAGCCGGTGCCGATCGAATGAATTGGCAAACAAGGAAACCGTGAGAGAGGGAGGCAGCGAGGAAGTATACCAGTCAAGTTCAAGCAAAGATCTCCGGCACGGGAAGATGGTGAACAATATTGCAAAACTAGCCCCGAAACTTGAAAAAAGAAAGGGGCAATAACTATAAAGTATCAAGAAAAAGACTTAATTCCCAAGACGTTCCCATGACAATTGATGAGTTAATTCCAAAAAAAAAAAAGATATTGAATCATTCCTTTGAGAAATTTTATTTTTAAAAATTCAAATCTCAGGCATAAATTAATTTTCTTGGATATTTTCTTATAGATGTGTGTTTTTTAATTTTTCTTAAAAAATTCAATAAAACAACATTTTGCATCACATGTTGACATAATGTCATGTTAGTACTTGACATGTTATATTTTTGCAACTGTCGATTAAATTTCTTATCATGCTGCTTCACTTTGAAAAGAAAAATTAAAGATCATATGACAAAGCATTAAGCATAAGATGATTATATGATTTAACCAATTTTCTATTAAATTTATTAAATGGAGCATTTTTTCTCCTTTAGATTCAAATATTTTTTTGTGTGCAAATGTAAACCCCGGACAATTTTCTTTGGTACCTGCACAAAGTTCTAATCAAGTAACTCTTGGGTTAATCTTTCCAATTTAGGATTGTCTTCCTTGACTTCACAGACTTTAGCCTCAACTATTGTCTCAGTTTTAGTTCTTGAACAGAAAAACTCAGTTGTGTAGGCTGTTCTTTGCTGTATTAAAAGGGTAATTGAACTTGAAAGTAAGAATGTCTTTGTTATTCTTCCAAGTAAATGGCATCATATATCAGTATATCACATTGCATTTTCAAGAGGATCTTGATGAACTTCCATTAGCAATCTTTGGCCCAAGCACATTAAGTTAAATAATTTAAGCATGGAACATAATAAACAAGAGTTCTTAAATAATACTCCTCTGGTTATAAATGTAGGATCTAGTTTGTAGTGTAAATCTCACTACAAACTAGGTCATACATTTAGAACCAGAGGTAGTAGTATTTTCTAGAATCAAGCTCGGTT
Organism: Inga laurina; assembly: GCA_963855925.1. NCBI lineage: Eukaryota > Viridiplantae > Streptophyta > Magnoliopsida > Fabales > Fabaceae > Inga > Inga laurina. Next base: position 5,573,111 of record OY979711.1, on the reverse strand, counting down.
CTCTAAAGCTGATGCAGCAGAGTCAACATGTACAAGCAAGCAAGAATAAACTTTCTGCTTCAATCTGTCAATTGTCTCTGCAAGCCCTTCACTCTCTGGGCTTAAATTGCTTCTTTGTTTCTCCAACCACTCATTTGCATGCTTAAGATGAGACAATGTGAGAGCAATATGATTAGCTTCTTCTACATGTCTCCCTGCACTTTCCTTACTCTCCTTTCCTTTTTTCTCTTGGGAACCACCGCCGATGGAAAATCCAGAATCCAGTGTCTTCTCCAAGAATTTCAAAAACCATGATCTTGTTTCATTTGAGAGGTTCTCTCTCATCTCTTTTACCTCTTTTAGACCATCCCCTTTGGCCCATTCGAGTTTTTCAGTCTCACTTGGTTTGCTTGCTGCTTGTTTCAGAGACTTTGATGATGTGCCAGACATGAAGACTGTCCTTTTACCAGTTTTTCCTGGTTCTGCAGAGGATAGAGTTTTGCATGGCTGAAGTGATTTATCTTTTAATGGAGATGTCGGGTTTAGTTGGTCCATGAGTTGTTGCAGAGAAAAGAACTTGTTCATTGTGATATGAGGATTCTCTGATGCTGTAGAAGAGCAGAGATTGGCGAAAATACTGAAACAAGAGAGACAAAAAGGAATAGTGAATTTACTTCTTTCTCTTCTGATACTTTTTTTTTTCCTCTCATGAGGTTTCAGAGAATAGGTAAGAAAATTTTTTAATTACCTTAGGCACTTGACAAGGTTTGCTGCTGAAGATGCTTCTTTTTGAGCCTCCACTGCAACCTGAGAGGCTAAGTGTTTCCTTCTAAGCATTTCCTTGTAGAATGCCAATAAGATAAGCAAGGGAAAAATATAAGTTTATATGATTATTAAGGAAAACGAACCATGTAGCGTATAAATGGTGCATAGAACAGAAAGAAAATGCCAACAAGGTGACAGTTTACAAGACACCAACCTCAGTTTCCTCAAATTGAGTCTTATATCTTGTACTTGTTAGATGTTTGGTGTCGAGTTATTTAATAAAATTGTAATACTTAGGTATGTTCAACATATCAAAATCAAGTGTGGATTTGTTAAACATGATACTACTATAATGTTAAAAGTACCTTTCCTGGCTTCAAAAGGTTGGGAGGCAAAGAGGACCATGAAAGTGTCTCGATGGTGTAGCTTTTATCTTTATTGCGAGACAAAAGGTTAAAGTTCAAATTTTCCTGTTTGGCAGAACTGCGTTTTGTAGAAGATGTGCTCTTTGAAGGTTTCATGTCAATCTCTTGGATGCTAGGTTTAGCCACCACTCTTTCTTTGGAGAAGTCGCTTCAAGTCTATTATGAGTTGGGGTTACTGAGATTACCTGTGATACTAAAACTAACCCTTGTCAGTATCAAACTCAGATTATTTTCCAAAATCATTATGAAGTCCCAAGGAAAAAATTCAAACCAAAAAGTCCTACAACAAGTGAGCAACATGTAATGACAAGTTTCAGTATAGGAAATAACGACAGGTCCATGTTGTTTACTTATTATTAGAATTTTTTAATATTTATATTCCTTCGTTGAGATCTCTCAGTGATGGGCTTAAAATAAAGTTGAAAACTTCAAATTTAAGGGAATATTCATACCGAATCTTTAACCTCTTGCTTTGCTTTTGCAGATCCGACCTTCTTAGTACTAGCTCCACCACCATTCTCTGAATCATTTCCTCTGCTTCCTCCATTATTTTCTGCTCCATTAACCTTAGAATTTGATGTTAAAACACCCTGCATGTACCTGGAAGCAACAACAGCCTTCTCTTCTTTAATAACAATCCTGTGTCTTGGACTTGGATTCTCTTTAGCTTCCATTAAAACATCCATTGATTTCGAAGAACCATTAACAACAACTCCTTCACCTTCAGATTTTACATGACCCTCTGATTGCTCCAACATCTGCATCAAATCCTTAGGGTTTCCTTCAAAAGGGTGTCTTCCAGGAATAGGCCTAACCCCTACAAGAATAGGTACTGGTGTCCCACTCTCCATTTTGTCCACATAAAAGTACTGCCCAAGCTGTAACTTGTTGTTCAAGATAAGCTCATTGTCTTGCTTTGAGAGAGAGACATAAGTTGAATGAGAAGAATCTGAAACTTTTATGAAGAAACCTTGGTTAGGCCATAGCTCAGACCCAGTTAGTGCAGGCACAATGCTTATCACCTGAAGAAGAACCGATCGGTATTCGCCTCGAACTTTCACATCAGAGTTCATACTTTGAAGAAGCTTCAGTAACACTCCAGGTGTAAGAGATGCCATTTCTTCTTCTTCTTCTTCTTCTCCTTCCAAAGTTTCTGATGTATAATTATATACCCTTCAAGGTATTACCAATGGCAAAAATCTGCATATCATTTAAGAGTTAGATAGGAATAGATCTAAAAACACTACTGCAGAAACTTGAAAATGGACCAGAGATAACATCTAGTAAAGAATAAAAAGAATTGGGAAAACAGGGTATTATACAGAATCTAGGGATTAGAAAAAGAATTTTTAGTTACCTGAAAATGGGATGTGATAGGTTCTGAACAGAAATGACAGAAGCTAGTGAGTTTTTTAGATAGAATAATGAATCTGATTGCTTCAGAAGTGGCTGATCCAAGAACATATTCTAAAGTTTTTGCATTGGAAGCACGTAATCATCAAAGTCTCTTGGCTTCAAAGCCAAGGGACAATGATGGCTTAAGCGTGAGAAATGGGAAGGCACTTAGTGGAAGACACAGAAATGAAAAAGAAAAACAGAGCCTTTTATCAGAAAAAAGTTATGCCAAAACCTCGCTGGTAATTTAATGATTATTACTAATATGGTGTATTATGTTAATTGTGGGGTTTCAATTTGGTCAGGTTTCGTTATAAGTTAGAAGCAATGTGCCATAAAGAAAGGTTGAGGAAATTATAATGTCCACATCATAAGTAAATGAAATGAGCAAGATTGAACAGATACTTTAGCTTAAAAAAGCACAATCATTTTGCTTGAACTTCAAAAGTCTTACCACAAAGAATTAACCAAGAAGAATTGTCACTGGCTTTTAAGACGACAAAAAATGACATTGTCAAGTAGCACTATCACCCACTTAATTGCCTAACCAACAATTTGACCTCTTTTGGACCTTCCTCCCAAAAGACAGTCCTAACTTCTGTCTTTTTTTATTTAGATTAGTATTGGGGTTGGTAATATATTACGTCATCATTCCATAATATGCGATACTGTTGAAAGAGTTTTATTATTAAAATTGTATGATATTAATTGTTGTTTGTTTTTTATTTTTACAATAAATTGAAATTAAAAAAAAAAAATCTTATGCATTGCATTGATATTTTACATTTTTACACCACAATATCTTGTATAAAATTTTAACTGTCAAAATTTAATCTTAACTATTTAAATAAAAAATAAAAATTACCAAAGAATTTGTTTTTAAAACCGATAAGATCATAGATTAAAATCATTTTACCAACATAAATATCCAACCCACCTGATCTTTTCTTTAAGAAAAATAATATTTATATGTCTATATATTTTTTTTAATTACAATTCACGACAAGTTGGGATACTTCAAGTTTTATATAAAAATCGGTAAAAGATCCTTGTATGAAAATTTTATTAATCAAAGAACCTAAATTCAAGGACCAATAATTTTTCAAACCTTATCTAGGTGAAACATATTCTAACCAGTTTGTAAGGAGAAAAAAGTCCTCGTCACCGTTCTTCAAGACAGAACGTAACAACTCCCAAAAGACATATGTCCCTTTTCATCCAAGTCACTATTCCTTCAGCGAGGCCAAAAGACATTATGTCCTTTACAAGGTATGTAGCTAAAAAGAGAAGAGACTGTTCATCTCCCCATTTATTTGAGTCCATCAGTCTCCTTTCAATCGTACACACTGAAAATTTCTGTACAAAACCTGAGAATCTCCAAATCCTCAGACACAACAATATTGTAATACTATGAATCAGAAAAGGCATTGGACTGAGTCTGAGCGCGAACAAAGCTAGCATACAAGCCATCACCATGGGAAGCCATGAGAGTTTCATGGCTACCAGACTCCACCACAGTACCATCTTCCATAACTGCAATCACTTGAGCTTCTCTGATTGTAGATAGACGATGAGCCACCACTATGGTGGTTGCTTCTTTTGCCACATTTCTTAGAGCAATTTGAATAAGTTTCTCTGACTCTAAGTCCAAGGCACTGCTTGCTTCATCAAGCAATAACACCCTTGATCTCTTCAATATGGCTCTTGCTATTGCTATCATTTGCTTTTGCCCTCCTGATAACTGGACCCCACTCTCACCCACCTAGTAAAAAGGAAAAGTTTAGGGGACCAAAGGGTTGGCAGGTTCAATTCTTTCTTCCATGTATCCCATCTAAAACGTTTCAATCAACAATCTTTTACTAATTAGGAGTTTATCTTGGTCCTTTATTTTCCATATTTATAAATTATTTTTCCAAATTACTCTTATTAATACTCTCTTGAAAATAATGAGGTAAGAGAAGGGGGAAGGAATTAAGAACCCGGCTTTTGAACTTTTCCTTCCAGCGTCCTTTTCCTTTCCTGGATTGTTGGATTGAGAGTTCAATGATTCAGATTTAATATATTATAAAAATATTATTATTATATTAATATATTAAAAATATTATTATAAAAATATATTAAATCTGGACCGTTGAGATTTCAATCCAACGGTTAAGGGAAGGAAAAGGATGATCCTTTTCTTGGAAGGAAAAGGACTGAAGCCGGACTCGAGAATTAAGGATGATAATTATAATGTTTTTAAAGAACATGTCATATTAACTAACTTAACTAAATTTCTTAATTTAATCAAATTATAGGTCTTACACTAAGGATAAGTAGAGTTTTTTATTCTATGCATATTTGTCAAATTTCAATTTTGAAGAACATAAATGGAAAAAACAGTTTTGTTAAAAAAAAAAAAAATTATTTGTTTAGAAGGATAGGCAGTAATAATATGAGGTTACAAGCGGAATGGAACCAAAAGGATACCTGGGTTTCATAACCTTGAGGAAGGCCACTCATGAAATTGTGAACTTGAGCTTTCCTTGCAGCCTCTTCAATTTCTGTGAATGTAGCTTTTACATCCCCGAAGGCAATATTCTCCCTAATGCTCCCCGCAAAAAGTGCAGGCTCTTGACTCACCAAAGCCATTTGTCTCCTCAACCATTTCACATCAATCTCTCTCAAATCCAACCCATCAATCATCACTTTCCCTTTATTTGGATCATAGAATCTCTGTATCATCCATATCACTGTTGATTTTCCTGACCCACTTGGCCCCACCAAAGCCACTGTGCTTCCTGCTTTCACCTTCAAACTGAAATCCATCAACACAATCACTTGCGGCCTGGATGGGTAACAAAATGTCACCTTATTGAACTCTATTTCCAATGACTTTGATCTTGATCTTTCTATCTTCCTACCCTTTGTTCTATCATCGCCGATCAATGGCCTCCGGTCTATGATATCTAACACTGCAGGAATTGCTGTAGCTGCCATGGAAGTATCTGGTGCTAAGCCTGCTAGTTGTCCCACAGAAAATGAGCTCAAAACAAGAATGAGAAAGATCTTATAAACATCTCCAAATTCTGTTTTGTTCTGTTTCACAAGGTAGGCGCCAAACCAAAGAATTAATGTGTATGCTCCATACATTGCTCCTTGAAAAATCCCAAGTGTTAGGCCTAGAATTTGTGACTTCTTTACAGATTTTCTCCTAGGATCTAACAAGGCTTGATCAAAGGACTTTACTATTTGTTCTTGGGCAGATAAAGTTGTGACTGTCCTTATGTTTGAAACTGCACCAGAGGCAATATTACTAGCTCTGGCATAAGAATTGTTATCAACTCTTGGCGCTATGTTTATGATCAAACTTAAGTAGCTAGCTCCAAGAGTAAATGGGGCCAAAGCAGCAGCCAAAAGGGCTAATCTCCATTCAAGGGAAAAGGATACACCAAACCCTACGGCAGCTGAACTTAACCCCATTAAAAGGACAGAAAATCTATCACCAAGAACTGAACGAAAGCTAACACAATCAATGGACAGCCTTGAAACTAACACGCCAGTGGAGTTTTCTTCGAAATCAAACCATCCTGGTTCTTGTTTTAATATGGCTTGAAAAAGAAAGTCTCTAGCCCTTAATGTGAGTTTTGTTCCAGCCCAGCCACACATGCCTTGTTGTCCTGTCATGGAGATGATGCATCCAAAACCAAGACCAACAAGTGCTAGACAAAGGTGACCAACATTTCTTCTCATCTTTGAAGTGTCATCATGAAAATATGCTTCAAGGGCCATGCCTAAAATCAAGGGAAATAGGGACAAGAAAGCACCTGCAAACATACCCAGAAGGAATCCCAACAATAGCATCACAAGCTCTGGCTTTTGCAGCTTCCATATCTCGTGGAGTTTGAACTTTCTTGGATTTTTCTTTTTTATATGATCCATATCTTCTAGCTCTTCTTCATGCATGGATATTGAGTAATTAGAGGTGAACCTTGAGATATCAGAAATTGATTTCTCATAGACAGAAAAGTCATTAGCCTTTTGTGTGACATTTTCAGGCCTAGGTTTTGAGATGGGATCAGATTCTTCAGATGCAAGCTTGATGAGATTATAGTATGTGCCAGCTTTTCTCATAAGTTGGTGATGGTCACCAATCTCAGTCACAGAACCACATTCAAGAACTACAATGGTGTGAGCATTCCTTACTGCTGCTATCCTGTGAGCAATGACAATGGTGGTCCGGCCAGCAGAAATCTTGTCAATGGCTTTTTGGACTATAGTCTCTGACTCAGCATCAAGCGCGCTGGTAGGTTCATCTAAGAGTAGTAGTTTAGGCCTTTTAATCATGGCTCGAGCCAGTGCAATTCGCTGTTTTTGACCTCCTGAGAGTTGGGTTCCCCTATCCCCAACCTGCCATAAATGCCATCTTTTAGCTAACAATCATTGCCTTATATTTTCAGGCTAATAGTCTAGTTGAAAATCAAACATCTAGACAAGAACTATCTTTCTGGTTAGTTAGAGTACCTCAGTGTCATAGCCTAGTGGTAGGCTAGAGATAAAGCTGTGGGCATCAGCAGCAATGCAAGCACTAATTGCCTCTTCCTTAGTGGAATTTTCTCTCCCCATCATGACATTCTCAAGTATGGTTGTGGCAAAAAGAATTGGCTCCTGACCCACCATTCCAATTTGATCTCTTAGCCATTTGACTTGAAAGCTTCTCAAATCATGACCATCCAAGGTTATTATCCCTGAAAAGACATTTGAAGGCAGTTAGAAGGAGAAAGAGGAATTTCTTTGAAGTCAGTTTCATATTCCCCATTTGATGACTTTGTTATTTTTGTTCAAATTACTTCCATCCATCAAATACATATACAAAAGGCACATATCTACTTATATGGCCACAATAAGTGACCATTTACCCATTGATATATATGTATTATTACCTTCAATGGGATCATAAAACCTCTCTATGAGAGCAAAGATGGTAGACTTGCCTCCTCCACTAGGGCCAACCAAGGCTATGGTTCTTGCAGAAGAAATGACCAAGTTAAGGGACTGAAGAATGAGAGCATCAGGACGAGATGGGTATGAAAAGCTGACATTCTTGAACTCAATGATTCCATTAACATTGGCAAGCTTCTTTCCTTCAGAGCTGTATGGATCAATCTCAGGAATTCTCTCTATCATTTCAAATACACGACTTGCTGCAACAGTGCCTTGTGCAAATTGTGCAAAATATGAAAGTGCCAGTGCCAAGCCTCTGCCAATTTCAAAAACTAGTGTCATTCTTGTACCATTTTGAGCATAATTAAACATAGAAGAATAATCATATTTTTATGAAACTCTTGGGATAACTATACAGAATCAGTTAAAATGTACTAATCCAATAAAGACCACAATGTCCCTTTTTGTCATACCAGTATACTCTTAAAAGGGAAAACAAAGGATTGTTTCCAAATCAAGTACTTTGATTCTATTTATAAGTTACTTCCAATATGTTTCACCGGAACCAAAGAAAATATTAAACCTCATTAACATTGCATTAAAATTTAATAACTTCCCAATGTCGCCCCTATTTAACATATGTACATTCCAAGAAAATAACAAGTCACATAATAATAAATGAGGGTAAAATGATACATTCATACTAAAAATTCAATGGTGTGATTTATAAATATGACGAAAAAAAAACTTCTTTCTCCGACTTATAAATAGGACCAAAAGAGTATAGTAAGAAGAGAGAATACCTTCCTCCAATATTAACACCAAAGAAACAAGAAATGGCTGCACCTCCATCAATCTCATTTCTGGCAATTAAGAGGGAGCCATACCAGAAAGCCAATGCCCATGTTGAGTAGGTCATTAAATAGATTAATCCCATGCCTCCACCTTTTGCAAACCCTATCTTTGCCCCAAATGACTCTGATTTTTGCAGTACTTCTCTGTATTTTGAACCCATTTGGCTTTCTGCAACAAAAGCAAACACTGTCCTTATTGATCTTATGGCCTGCTCTGATATGCTTCCTGCTTCCCTATATGAAGCCTGCGTTCCCAACAAAACGTTGAAAGCAGAATGAACAAAAAGCCTAACACACTGTACCAGATTCTAGGTATAATGGCATGCATATACTTTTTCTTCTTTAATTTTGCATGAAATATCATTTTTGTCATAGTTTTTTCCTTATTTTTCTTTTCTCCATGTTTTCTTCATATACTCCCTTCAGTCCTTAATATATGACATATTTACATAATTTGATTAGATTAAGGAAGTTAATTGAGTTAGTTAATATGATATGTATTTTCTAAAACACCCTAGTTATCTTTCTTAATTCCCCAATTCCTCTTCTCCTTGATTTTTGTTAAGGGAGCATCAATATGGGTAAATTAAAAAAAAATTGACAAATATGAAAACCATGTCTTATATTTATGACCAAGATTAACTCCCAAAATGTGTCCTATATTAAGAACTGGAAAAGTAGTTATGATGAAAGAATCTCATTAGAGTGTGTGTATTAGTAAGGTATGGTTGGTCTTACTTCCTCTTTTGCTGTAAGACCTCCATACACAACTTTGTAGACTATGCCAGAGAAAAGAGTCAGAGGAGTGACTGATAAAACCACCAGAGAGACCTTCCATGACCTTAGAAACCCAACTGTGTACCCACAAATGAATGTAAATACATGATGAATGAAATGAGCCATCTGCAGTCCAAATAAAAAAAAAAAAAAACTTAAATGAGCCATCTGCAGTCCAAATAATTATTTCAAAATATAAAATTTGTAATCTTTATAGATAAATTAAGTGAAGAATTGATCATTAGTGATTAAATTAAATTGATTGAAGTTCTTGAAGGAAGGGCAAAGCCAAAATTAACTTAAAAAGGAAAAAGGGATGGGACCTTCTCTCCCATGACTTCTTGAATTTGAGCAACATCACTTGCAATTCCATGCATGATATCACCAGTGCTCATCTCTGTGTCAAAAATGGCAATGTTTTGCCTAAGAATTGCTTTCAAATACTCTCTTCTTATTCTCTGAGCAGATCTTTCCCCCACCAACCTCCAACATGTGATCTCTGCAAATTTACTTATCAGTGAAATATTAAAGACCTCTAAAAAAAAGCTTCAATAATATTGAGATTCAAATCTTTTCAAGTTCATTTTGCCTAAAAATTGAAGACACAAAACAGAATTTAACCAAAAAAAAAAAATTAATGAGTTGTAGAGCAGTATGCTTTAAAGTGAAAGAGTTACTTATGAATTTTGTGTTCATTTCCTTACCTATATATGCTCCTACTAGCACCACTGTAGCTAACCCGACCATATATATGCACACCTGAAAAATCATAATTTGAAGACAGATATTGAAAATTAAAAGAAAAAAATAATTAGCAGTAGTGGTATCTCAGGGTTATACACAAAGATGAAAAAAAAAACGAGAAAATGATTATTTTTAGGGGAAAAAAAATTTGTTTCATGTTTTCAGGGGTGTTAACCATGAAATGAAATTATTTCCAAGTAACGGCATAATTTTCATGTTTTCTGGTTCAACGTGGCCGTTTCAAACTCGTGATGGAGTAGCTAAAATGCTCCCACACCAAGCAAAAATTTACTATTTGTCTCTATTTTCGAATGGCAACAATTTACTATTTGTCGTTTAATCATGTTTATGATTTCATCTCCATTTTTTTTTAATTTTGTCTAATTTCAACTCGATGACTTAATTTTATCTTAAAAATTTCAATTTCATTTAATTTTAATTTTTTTTCTATATATCCAACGCTAATCAACAAATTTAAAACAATTACATCATGAACTATCGCATCATCATGTGTTTTTAATGAAATGAACTTTTTGGGACATCAATAAAGTGCATAGAATATTTATGTTTGAAACCATTCATAATTTAACAAAACAGAATTACTAAAATACATATACATGCTATTATTTTTTAACTCAAAATAATGTTGTTTTGAACTTAACAAACGGTAAAAAAAAAAAATTAAATACAACTCTGTCAATTCGTCCTAAACTCTATACCAAATAGATGGAGAAATTGGTTCATTAATGGGTAATCTGAATTGAGTTCAATACCATGATCAGAATAACACAATTCCGTACCTTGAAGAAAAAATGAGAGAAAATTAGTGAAAAGCCCTTATTTAAAAATTTTATTTATCACAAAGACTCTATATATTTTTTACACAAAAAAGTATTGATTTTATATACGAAAGATGTGATACTTGAATTCATGTCCTTTTCCTCTTAGAAAATAAAATTTTAAATGATAATTGACATCAAGTCCACATTGAACTTATTAGTTCATAGATATGCTTAGCCCGTAACGCGGACCCGATTTGAAGAAGGGTGTGTGGATTAGGATCCGATTTGAAACCCGGGGATAACTGTTTTACAACTTGAGAGATAGAATGAGTGTCATGTCATTGTTAGTTGCTTTCATCAAAAGATAATATTCCCTTCGGTCATAATTATAAGATAAAATTGATTTTTTTAGAGAAAATAAAAAAATTAAATAAATCAAATCCACATTGAACTTATAAGTTCATAGATGTACTTAGCCCGTAACGCGGACCCGATTTGAAGAAGGGTGTGTGGATTAGGACCCAATTTGAAACCCGGGGATAACTGTTTTACAACTTGAGAGATAGAATGAGTGTCATGTCATTGTTAGTTGCTTTCATCAAAAGATAATATTTCCTTTGGTCATAATTATAAGATAAAATTGATTTTTTTAGAGAAATTAAGGAAGTTAAATAAATCACTTTAGAATATTTATATTTATATTTTTTTCTTCAAATTAATTAATTTGACTAATAAACTGATATATAATCTAAAGATACTAAAAATATAAATACTCTAAAGTGATTTAATTGGTTTCCTTAATTTCTTAAAAAAGTCAACTTTATTTAATTGGTTTCCTTAATTTCTCAAAAAAGTCAACTTTATCTTATAATCAGGGCCAAAGACTAATTTAAAAACTAAAGAGTGGTGATGATGAGTCACCTGTTGGACGTCCCTGAGCATCTGGGTTTTGTTGCCGGCGAATGCTTCAGAAGCAATCTTAGTGACCAACTCACCAAACAGATACGAATAGCAAGGCAGTGACCCGCCATTAATGATAGCCCCAACACACCCCACCATCACTACCACCATATCCCACTTTGTTGAATACCTAAACAATCCCATCAACCCCACTCTTCTTCTTCCTGAAACCTTCTCCTTCTCATCATCACTCTCACTGTTATAACCCATTTCACTTTCACCTGTAGCGTAGCTCGGAAGCTCGAATTCCCCATTTTCGTGTGTTCGAGGGAGGTGGTGGTCGTTAGGTGTTCGACGAAATGTCTGGCTGAGACTTGAAGGTGATGGGGAGCTCCAACCCCATGGACTCAGAGCAGAGCCGAGGGTTTTGGGGTAGTTGACTCTCTCATTGAGCTCAATCTGCCATGAAATTTCTTCTCTCCAAGAATGTTCATGATCTGAATGAAACGGTGAGGCGGGAGGAGCTCTTACGAAGTCGGTATAAGAGGTGGAGGCTGTGAAGGAGAAAGAGGCGTTGCAAGAGGTTGTGGGAGATGGGTAGTAGCGACGTGAATTGGGAGTTGAGATGGAGGAGTAGGACGACACAATATCAATGGAAGAATTAGCCATGGCGAACTAGACTTTTGGATAGCTGAGCAGGAGGAACTAACAGAGAGTTGGTTTAGTGATGTAAGATCCCACTAAATCCCTCTAAGTTATGAGTTTGAGTCTCAGAAGAAGAGACACTTGTATTAACAGAGGCAGCCACAAACCCTGAACCGAATGTCAAATGATAGTATCAAAAGTAGAAGATAGTTCAACTTTGTGAGTACATATCAAAAGGCATTGATCCAATGAGCCAAACAAGTGTGCTCATTGTGCCTGTGTTTATGAAGCATAATCAGACACCAGATTGAGGAAAACACCAGACGCATAAAGAGGCTTTCAGGTTTATATTATTCTGTTTGTTAGAATATACTTTGTGTTTTGTTAAGTTACAACATGCATCAAACGTCATGATTTGATGGATAGAGATCACTATCATTTATTCTAATAATAGTCAAATGATTGACAAAGAATTGGTTTAACGGAGGTTGGCAAATTAAATTGATGAAATTGAACTGAATGCTACAAATTATTAAACTCAAGTATTCCCAAGAATCTTTTATGCCAAGCATTCACCAATCGCAGTTAAGCCCACCTTCAAATTGGATATCTTGGACGGCATGGTGTTCTAGTAAAAGAGGCCGGCAGAGAAATCATAAGTCACTAATTGTGATGGGTTGGATCATAAATTAAGTACTCATTTGGAACAGTGATTGTAATGTTTAAAAATAACTTTTCAATCGTGATTTACAGTATACGAGGTAAGTATATGAAAGGAGTTTTGTCTCGATTTACATAAAAAATAGCTTATAAACAATCCAATCATCAATACAAACATGTCCATAAACTCTTTTCATTTTACTAATTTGAAGGGAGTTTTAAAATGTCAAAGGGCATATATACTTCTAAATTAATTACTATCTCCGGTTCTAAATATAAGATCCAGTTGATTTTTAAAGAGAAATTAAGGAAACTAATTAAATTATTTTAAAGTATTTATATTTTTCCCCTCCAAATTAATTTATTTAACTTATAAACTAATATATAACCTAATGATATATAATATATGATATTATTAAGTTTTTTCTTTAACTTAATTTATCAAAATAAAAATTAACTGAATTTTATATTTAAAATTGAATGGAGTGTCATTCATTACGATGGAAGTGACTTGTGTGGTTAATTATACTTATGGGAAGTCAATCTTTGGGCCTATGACTCGTACCCTCAGTTAATTAAAGAAGCGTCCATTTGTCAAGTAACCAGAGTTTTGCAATTTGTTTTGGGATCCTGACAGTGTTGACTTCAAGGACATTATTGATTTCCCTCCTCCACAAGATAACAACTTTGGAGGTTTAGTCATGTGATTAATAATGAGCGCTTATGATTAGGTTTCTTTATTCACTTTAATACAAAAAGTTTAGAAACCACGTAATAAACTAATCAAACAGGAAACATTCTGCGGGTAAAAATTATTCCGCATGTTACGATTGGTTGCCTAATTAGAAGTTGGACCTACCAATGCTTATATTGTGTCTTGTGTTTATGACAATATATAGTGCGTGTGAGAGAGAGTCGTGAGAGAGTAATGGCTTGTTTTAACAGTGGAAAATTTGGAAAACTAGGATATTTGTATGTACAATTAATACATAATTGTGATGGAAAAAGAGAAGAAGAAGAAAAAACACTTCTGCAATGTTATTCCGTAATCTTGTATTAAATTATTCAAGTTCGACTTTGGGTGGTGTTAGACTCAAAATATATGGTAGTGCTGTTTGATTTTGATTTTAAAAAATATTTGATTTTGTTTTTAAAAATAATAAAACAATAAAACCTGTTTGGTAAACTGTTTTTAAAAATTGTTTTTTTTAAATTAAAAAACAAAAACAGTTTTTGTTTTTCTATTTTTTATTTTTTGAGGTTATTACTTATTCACTATTCACACTACACTATCAGTGACGACCATCGCTACATCACCACCGGCGACTATACTGCCACGTCACTTCAAGAACAGATTTTTCAAAATAACTATTCAAACAGATTTTTTTTGTTTTTTATTTTAAAAACTTGTTTCCAAAATTTTTTTTATAAAACTGTTTCTAAGAACAAAAAATAGATAATAGAATCAAACAAGCCCTATGTTTTCCTTCTCGTGGAATATGCTTCTTGACCATGCTATTTTTAATACTAATTCCGACATTTAATATAAGAACTAATTAGGAGATTGAACTTGGTCCAGAATGTAAAATACCAATCCATTTTATTTCTTATTTTTATCATTTTTCCCTAACTAATAAAACGATATTCCCTCTGGTTCTTAATATAAGATATATTTGAGGAGTTGATCTTAGTCATAAATATAAGATATAGTTTTCATATTTGTTAATATGTTCCTAATTTACCCCTATTGATACTTCTTCAACAATAATCAAGGAAGATAGGGAATGAGGGAATTAACGAAGGTGATTAGGGTGTTTTAGAAAATATATGTCACATTAACTTATTTAATCAACTTTCTTCATCTAATTAAATTAGGTAAATATGTTTTATATTAAAAACATGAGGGATTATATAATATAATGTCGCACATTGAAGCATTCTTCCCTTATTTGAGAGGAAGCATCAATCTCAAGAATAATCATTGACCATTCCTTGATGAGATTATAATATGTGCCAGCTTTTCTCATAAGCTGGTGATGGTTACCAATCTGAGTCACAGACCCCCATTTAAGAACTACAATGGTGCGAGTGTTACTTACTGTTGCTATCATGTGAGCAATGACAATGGTGGTCCGGCCGGCAGAAATCTTGTCAATGGCCTTTTGGACTATAGACTCTAACTCAGCATCAACATCACTAGTAGGTTCATTCTCTGCTTTTGACCTCCTGAGAGTTGGGTTCCCCTGTCTCCAACCTGCCAGAAATGTCATCTTTTAGCCAACAACAACGCTAAAACATCAAAATACAACAATCATAACCTTATAGTTTGAGGCTAATTTTTGTGTGCATTGGTCTAGTTGAAAATCAAACACCTACACAAAAACTATCTTTCTGGTTAATTAACGATGACTTTATATAATTTATCATTGCCCTCAAATGTAAACTATAGCATTGATTTGTTGCATTTTCTAACAAAATTATTGATCTTATTTTTTGTGCCTTCAGTAAATACCAGTTTTTCAATAAAATCAAACCATCGGTATCGAATTGTTTAGTATTTGAATGTCACGAATACCAGTTTTTCAATAAAATCAAACTATCGATATCGAACTGTTTAGTATTTCAATATCACTTCATGTATGGGTAGTATAAACCATCAGAGTCAACATAGTCAACATAGCAGTGCTTTTTAGATTAAGTTCCAGCACTCACTAGTAAACAAAAGTTACTGAAACTGCCATACGCTTTCTTATATTTAATTCTTGCAACATCGCAACTTATATGCCTAGGCACTTAAGTCATGAAAAAAACACAACCAAGATCACAAAACATGCAAGTTGTAGTGCACCCAAAAAAATTGAGTCCTGTTCCATACCCTGGAGAAAATTTGACCAATCACTGAAAGAAAAAGAACTCCAATGGCCATGAAGAGCCGCAACACCAAACAATTCAAAACTACCTAAATACTTCTCAGGTAGTATAAGACATATTTATCTAATTTGATTTGATTAAGTTAATTAATATGACATGTATTTTTTAAAACATCATAGTCACTTTCCTTAATTCCCTTATTCCCTCCTCTCTTTTATTGTTGTTAAGTGAGCATCAATGGAGATAAATTAGAAAAAGATTGACAAATATAAAAACTTTATCTTATATTTAAAATGAAGATTAACTCCTTAAATATATCTTATATTAAGGATTGGAAGGAGTATAAAAAACAAGTACCCTTTTTTTTGAACCAAGGGTCATCACGGCATACCTGGAATGCGATGCTTGGCATCATTGTATATTGGACTGTTTCGGCAACCTTTAAATGGGTCACAAAATGTTTTAATCCATATTTTTCATTATTAGACTAAAAGATTATAAGAATAAGGAATGTAGAAAGAGCTGCAAAAGAACTAGAAACTGAAAGTTTGTTAGTAGCTATGCTAGTTATGGTTTACACAATCGGTAGCCACAATTTTTATAGAATTTGGTATCAGAGTCAAGTTCTCCAACACCCCTAGATATATTTTATATATTTTAGAAGTATAGAGTTGAGATATTATTAGATTTAATTAGATTAAATTAAATTAAATTAAATTCTAGAGTTAGTATTATAGGTTAGACTTTAGCTTAAAAGGATTCATAATATTCAAAATCTCTTATCTTCCCCCTATTTCAATCCTTCAAATTCTCACATGGTATCAGAGACCGGTTCTCCAACACCCTTGATATATTACATATATCTTAAAAATATAAATCTGAGATATTATTGATAAATAAAAAATTATAGTTTAAGACTCTATAAGTATACAGGCCGTATTAAGTAATAAAGTGATGAGAAAAGTATCGTTCCTACGGGAATTTGGTACTAACAATACAATTAAGTAATGATTTTATATTTTTGTTAAGTCAACACAATTTGGATAAAAGTGAAAAGCATAGTGAGTGTGACAGTAGCAGACATCTTTCTTGATAGAAAAATTGAAGAAGAAGAAGGTATGATTAAAACTGTCGGTGGGAGCCGTATAAATACACACAACTAGTGGCGAGGCGACTATTGGCGTCGTTACAACCACTTCAACAATTTCAACAATTGTTCTTGTTTTCTTTTACTTGTGTTCTAACTTCTAACAATACACCAAACGACCCATGTAACTTTTAGCAGCGTTGTGGGGTCATGAGTTCTTAAAGAATAACTTCTAAAAAAAGGTGACAGATGTATTCCAAAGTTTTTACAATATTACTATTCTTTTCAACTCACTAGTGATAAGCTTTTAGTGTTGCAAAAAGAGGAAAATTAGCTTTTCCAACCCCATGATTTTAGGGATCAAAACCTTAAAATAATTTTTAATTACACTCAATATGTTAGGTTTAGTATGGTTGTTGGTTGTTGTTATTGATTAACTCTCCAAATATGTAGTTACAATTTTTACAGAATCAGTATTACAAAATTAGCAGCTACAATTTTTACAGAATCGGTATTACATAATTAGTATCTACAATCTACAATTTTTACAGAATCTGGTATCAAAGTCAAGTTCTCCAACACCCCAAGATATATTCTATATGTTTTAGAAGTATAGATATGAGATATTATTATATTTAATTAGATTATATTAGATTAAATTCTAGAGTTAGTATTGTAGGTTAGACTTCAAATTCTCACATGATATGAGAGACATGTTCTCCAACACCCTTGATGTATTATGTGTGTGTATCTTAAAAGTATAATTCTGAGATATTATTGATAAGTAAAAAATTATAGCCCAAAACTCCGTAAGTATACGGGTCGTATCAAGTAATAAAATGATAAGAAAAGTATCATTCTCACGAGGACTTGGTATCAACAATGTAATTGAGTAATGATTTTACTTTTATCATTAACGTTAGTTAGATTTTGTTTTCTTTTCTTTTAGTTAGCTTTTATCCAAATTGTGTTGAATCAATTTAAGCCCCAAATATATTTTATATTAAGGATCGAAAGGAGTATAAAAAACAAATACCCAATTTTTTGAACCAAGGGTCATCACTTCATACCTTGGAATGTGATGCTTGATATCTTTGCATATTGGACTGTTTCAGAAACCTTTAAATGGGTCACAAAATGTTTTAATCAATTTTTTTGGTTATTATACTAAAAGATTATAAAAATAAGGAAGGTAGAAAGAGAGGAAAAAGAACTAGAAACTGAAACTATGCTAGCTAGCTATGGTTTACAGAATCAAGTAGACAAAATTAGTGGCTACAACTTTTACTGAATCTGGTATCAGAGTTAAGTTCTCCAACACCCCTAGATATATTCTATATATCTTAAAAGTATAGATATAAGATATTATTAGATTTAATTACATTCCATTATATTAAATTCTAGAGTTAGTATTCTAGGTTAGACTTTAGTTTAAAAGGATTCATAATAATCAAAAGCTCTTATTTTCCCTATCTCAATTCTTCAAAGTCTCGAATAGTATCAGAGACTGGTTCTCCAACACACTTGATATATTTATATCTTAAAAGTATAAATTTGAGATATTATTCATAAGTAAAACATTATAGCATATTACTCCATAAGTATTCAGGCTGTATCAAGTAATAAAGTGATGAGAAAGTAACGTTCCCACAAGGATTTGACACCAATAATGCAATTGAGCAATAATTTTACTCTTTTACTTAAGTTGAGTCAACACAATTTAGATAAAAGCTAACTAAAAGAAAAGAAAATCAAATCTAACTAAGGCTAAGGATAAGAGTGATTCTATATCTAAGCGGTAACTTGGATTATTATAGCCTTGATTATTTTTTAATGTCTAATTTCTCCTCTTTAACTATATTTAAAGTTATATTTGTTAGTCTAGGACTCTTAATTATCTAAGAGTGTCTTTCGATCCACTAAAAGTTATTCCAATTATGTTAATCCCTAATTTCTTAGGCAATTAGTACTTAATTGGATCAATTTAAGTGCAAGCCTATTGAGACTATGTAGGGCCGATTATGTAGGGCCGATAGGCATATGTCTATCTTACAATCAAATTAAATCCGAAAACTTAGTCTTACAAGATTCAATTGAAGGTCTATTCTAAATTTTCTATGTCTAAGCTTTTTTAGAATTTCAAATCAAGTTCCAATCAAATTTCTCATCTTTAAGAATAATTAAGCTCACAATTGAATCAACAAACATAACGTTATAGCAATTAAAAGAAGAAATTATCATCCACTAATCCATGATCAAACTAAATAATCCAAAGCAAAGGTTTAGCTACATAAACTGAACATTCTCATGATCAACATTATAACTAACCAAAGGCAAAATAAAAGACAAAAGAAAGAAGAAAAAGGAAAAGAGAGGCAAAAACTCAATGCCAAATTTTCATCCGTGCTATAGATCTTCCTCATTTCCAAACTTTAATCTCTCTCCATCAAACTATGAGCTCTTATCTTACCGTCACCAACCAAAAAAACCGAACACACCGTCTTCTCACACATATATAGGAATATATTGCCTTCTCCAAAAACTTCCAAAACAGTAATGTTCCTATCAATGTAATAAAAAAAAAAAAAAGTAATTTTCCTATCAATTAAAAGAAAAAGAAATAATGGTGATGATAATAAATTTGAATATTTTTTTAATTTTTTATTTGAGAAAACTTCCCATTATTTTTATTATTGCTTCTTCCCTAAGTTTAAAAATTTCTATTCTAATTTGAAATCCTACAAATGATACATCCAATCCAATTGATATCTCATCAAATCTCAAGAAAATTCTTTTAATTTAGCATTGATAACTTCCCAAATATATCAAAATATATCTCAAATCTTAAAAATAGGAAGTTATCAATTATTATATTTAATTAAATTATATTAGATTCTAGGAATATATCTTAAAAGTATAGACCAACATTTATGGTTGACAATAGTCAAATGGTTTAATTGATATAGACTACTAACATTTATTCTAACAATAGTCAACTGGTTGACAAAGAATTGATTAAAATTGAACTAAATAAAAAGTATTAAACTCAAGGATATTCCCAATAATCCTTGATCGCTAAACCTTCAAATTGGATATCTTGGACGGCATGGCGTGCAAGCAAAAGAGGCCGGCAGAGAAGTCACAAAGTCACCAACTGTTATAGGCTAGGATTATAAATGAAGCACATTTAATTTTAGAAATTTGAAGGGAGTTTTAAAATGTTCATTGGTACTTCTAAATTAATTATCATTCATTCTGAAGTGACTTGGATGGTTAATTATACTTTATTGAATGTCAATCTCTGTGCCTATGACTCGTGCCCTCAGCTAATTAGAGAAGCATCCATTTGTCAAGTAGCCAAGTTTTGTGATCCTTGCAGTGTAGACTTCAAATACATTATTGATTTTTCTCCTGCACCAGCTAACAACTTTTGAGGTTTAGTCATGTGATTAATGAGCTATCAAGTTTCTTTATTCAAGTTAATACAAAAGGTTTTAAGCTTCATTATCATCAACCCATCGCCCCCATATAAAGTTTAGAATCCAAGAAATAAACTAACCAAACGGGAAACATTGGGAGTGAAACTTATTCCCCAAGTTACAATTGGTTGTATAATTAGAAGTTGGAACATCCAATGCTTGTATTTTTATTTTATTTTATTTTTATAATAGACAGTTTAATTAATAACGAGATAAAATGATACATAATAAAATCTTCAGCAGCCAACCCTAACAAGCTAAGCTTGGATAGTGTCTTGTGCTTGTGACAAATATATAACGCGTGAGAGAGAGAGGGTAGTGAACTGGTTTAACAGTTAAAGATTTGGGAAAGTTGAATATTTGAATGTACAATGGAGTATAGTGGTAAAAGAGAAACAGACACTTTTGTAATGTTATTAGGTGATCTTGTATTTTATTTCTCTTCTCCCATAATCAAATTAAATTATTAAAATTCAAACTTTGAACAGTGTTGCCTCAAAAGATATTCGATACTACCCTGATCCCTAATATAAGAATTAGTTAGAGGATTAAATATAATCCAAAATATAAAATATCAATCCATTTCAGCTATTATATTAATCATTTTTCTTCGAACTAATTTACTAATTTATAAACTGCTGTATAATATGAATATGATGTCACACAGTGAAGCCTTCTTTCCCTTATTTGAGGGGAAGCATCAATTTCAAGAATGACCGTTACTTGCATTGAAGGTGTTACTACAGTATGAAAAATTACAATAAATCAAAATAACTTCCATAAACAATAACAATTGGGATTATACAGCTAATATTACAATGATGTGTCCTTCAGCATAGAATGCCGGCAGTGAGAGGCAAAAGATTAGAAGTAAACAATAATTATTTCTTTTCCAAAAGGATGGGGAAAATAATCCTTCACAAGCTATTACTCCGCAAGAATACCACTCTTCTTAACTCTGAACTTTGCGGATCCTAAAAAAACATTCAACTCTAATATACATCTCACATAACTAAAGCAAAATAAAAGAATATCACTGTATGTAGCATGTTTCAATACAATATCAGAGAAAGCTACCTAAATCACTAGGAAAACCTCATGAATCCGAGAAAATATACAAAAACCCATCATATATATCTTGTATGTAATCCATCATGCCTACCTGAGAGTTCCGTATCATATATATATATATGCCCTTTACACCCTATCATTGAAGTGAATCAAATCATTACAGGCAAACAAAGCGACATTTCATCTGGGCTTTGCGTCACTTCCCTTGCTTCGAAAATTTGAGAGAGAGAAAAATGATCGGGGAGCTGCATAAAATGAAATTCATGTGTAAGTTACAACTACAACGTTGTGAAAGCTACAAAAAGTTTAAGCAAATAGAAAGGTTGCCTCTCTGAATATGACTCCTCGGTCATTAACGATAACTAAGCATCTACTGCCCCTTTACCATCACACTCTAATTGACATAATTAAATGCCAACAGATTTCCTTCTTAAGAATTCATGCAGTATAGAAAACTATTAAATGACATGAAATAAACGCTTCCCAAATGGAATTGAAGAGAATCTTCCTTCAATTAAGCCTATGAGATACAATGAGACATATCTTGCTATGCACAAGGTATACAACTAACTTTAGCAGCATAACTACTGCTAAACAAGCAAAACAGATATGAACTTCAATTAGATTATGTTAACCAGGTATAACCTTTTAACGAACTTCCTGAAATATGTTCATCCCGCAGTTTGAAATGAGCAGGAGGTGCAGGGATGGAGCTTCGCAAGGATTGGACTGCAAGGATCAAGAACCAGTCAATTAAGGAATTCACTGTCACTCATTCCTTAACCCAAAACTGTAAATACTTCTAATGCGCAAACATGAATTATGGGTACAGCAACACTAGCTGAAAGCAAATGAACTTGAAACTCAGGAAAAAACAACTACTTTGCTCGGCAGCAAGAAAAAGTATAGTTTACCCTGTTCACCATACAGCTCACTTTCATTCAAGTTGTCATCTGAAGGAAGACCATGAGAGAAACCCATTCTTGATTTTCTCAAGTCTTCTGATGACCGGTTGGCGGGATCCCGGCCATCTTCTGTATCATCATCTCCTTCAGAAGTTGTAGCAGAGATCCAATCTGGTACCAAACTCTCTGACCCACGATTTTTTCTCCCAAACTTCAGTAACCGTTTAAAACCTTTTGTGACATCCTTGCGTGATTGATTATGGGATGAATTAGAAACAAGAATAGGTTTCTGAGCACTTCCCCATTTTTTCCTCATTCGAGCTGCATCAGTCTCACCTTGGATGAGCGAATGGGAATTCCAAGATGCAGGGCTTCCAAGAGGAGAGTCCATATAAGCATCAATGTCAGAGGACTCGTGT
Organism: Inga laurina; assembly: GCA_963855925.1. Classification (NCBI taxonomy): domain Eukaryota; kingdom Viridiplantae; phylum Streptophyta; class Magnoliopsida; order Fabales; family Fabaceae; genus Inga; species Inga laurina. Next base: position 5,550,430 of record OY979711.1, on the reverse strand, counting down.
GGATAAGAAAATGGGTGACGTGAGCGTGAGTTCCAAGAGACAGGGCTTTCAACTGGTGAGTCTTGCACAGATCCTACATTGTTGAAAGTTGACGGCATAGCAGTAGACATTTCAGCTACTGAACCAGGCTCTCCTTGAGTGAGAGATCTAGCGGAGTCTCCGATTTCAAATCCAGAATTACCAGATTTATCAGATTCCTGGCTCTGTCTTGCCTCACCTTCATTTGCATATTCAAGATCTTCAACAGCCATGGATTCCATTCCATCCTCTTCATCTTTAGACATTTCTTCTGCCTCAAATGCCAGCTCATCCAATCCTCCATTTTTCTGAGCCTCGGATGCCATTGAGGCTTTCATCCAAGCAGAACTGAATCCAGCACCAGGGCCTAGATCAGTTTGCTCCCCATCAAATTGCAATGGAGCCAAGACAACACCTTCTGAGCCATAAGGGGTCAAATCTTTAAACTCCCCAGGATTAGCAGAACTTCTCTGCAAAGGATGAGATCGCTTTGGCTTCTCTCCCTTGAAACCGGGTATCTCTTCACTGGAGCTCTTACTCCGGGCATAGTTTCTTGGCTGAGAGCGGGGAGTTGTTTTACTGACTCCAGAAGAAGGCTTTGTGTTTTCTTTTCTTAGATCAGAGAAATTTGGAACAGATTGAGCAGGAGGATTGTCTCTTTTCCTACCCGAAGTAGAGTTAACAACTTTGGCAGATGAACGTGAAGTTGATGATGCTGCTGTGCGAGTGGATGAGTACAAATTTCTGTTAGGCAAATTTTTTCTGCTTTGTTTTGAAGCATCATCCCCAGTAGTTGATTCATTAAATTGTCTAGCCTCTCCATATATTTTTTCTTCTGAAAAATCAGATAGATTTTCATCTTCTTCATTCTGAAGAGAAACTATTGGATGCTGTCAACAATGGAGGAAATAACAAATTATAACCAATACAGATATCAGTATGGCATATATCAAAACAAAGTTTGCATTCTAAATGGTTTAATTTTATCAAGGATTACAAAAACCATGAAAAATAACTACCTGCTCTCCCTTAATATTCAATTTGAAAGAACTAAATTTCTCGGCACGTTGATGATCACTGGATATTGAAACATGTCTGTCCATAGAGCCTGAAAACTTGGCCTTCATCTCAGCCCTACTCCACTCAAGACTATCTTGCATGGCCTTCATCCTGGCTTCCTTCTCTGCTCTGTTAGAACTCCATTCATCCCTCAGTTTAGCATCTCTTTTTTGCATGTACTTTTCATAAAATTTTCCTCTAGAATCATCACTGAAGTTGAGGTCTGAGAAACATTGCCTCAGGGCATCACCATAATTGCTATTATCCACCATCTTAGCAAGTGTCTTAGTATCAGAGTTTGCTACATGGCTAGAACTCCTAGTCAGTTTAAGTGTTGTATTTCTGGAAGGAAGTTGAGGAGTTGACTCCACTGCTTCTCTATATTGTGAATGAATACCCTGTTCTACATCTGTGTCAGCAGACTCCATTCTCCGTGCAGAAATAGAATGGTCCCCTGGAACCCGCAGTTTATGCTCTGCAAAAAGCTTTTCAAGCTCATCCGCCTTCAATTTCAGCACATCATTCAGCCCCTGATTTCCCTTAGACTGTCTTATTCTTGGAAATTGCTCTGAAGGTGTCGTTGAGGGTACATGGAAACTGTCTTGATTCTCTGAAACTTCTTTACTAGGAAGGTTCAACTTGGTACGTTCAAGTGGAATCTGAGCCCTGCCCCTCTTGCTGTATGATTTGCCACCCGGATGAGGTTTATAGCAATTCATATCTGGGGTATCAGAATCCTCAACCTTCATTTGCTGACTGTCAGAGAATGGAGAGCCCTTTCTCACTGAATCCTCAAGTTCTCCAGTAAAAGAATTGAAATGGGGCTGATGCCTAGATTTATCACTCTCAACCTGAACAGAAGCTTCCTTAGGTTGTAGGGAAATGCCACCATCAAATTGTCCCGAGAGAGATCGTGATCGATTATGAGAACCCCTATTCAAAGATTGAGCTATGGTTTGATTTCTCACTCCACCATCTTCCCTTCTAGGGAATTTATTGTCTGATACAACAGGCCCCACTTGCGATTTTGCTCTGATGACCTCATTCTGCTTGGAGGGGCCCCTAAGCTGTGATTCAGAACCCAATTGATTTTGATCGAAACAAGTCTTTTCTTCGCAAAAAGCAGAAGTTATTGATGGATCCTGACAAGAGCCCAGATTATTTTGCACAACCTGTTCTGTTGCAGAAGGCCTCAGTTGAGCATTAAAAGCTGCTTGATCCTTCCAATTGGTTGACACATTGGAGTCAGCCTCCTCCTCTTCAACAGTAAAATCCCCAATACGGGTCTGAGGATGGACTGGAGCTTTCAGCCCAACATCACCAGACCTTCGGGGACCACTCTGGAGAACAGAATTGGATGAACTGTCGGAATTATTAAATCTTCGATGATCCTTATCTTCAGATGCAACCGAGACTACATTGGGTTTTGTAAGTGGAACAGAGGAAACCGAAGAGGGGGTACACAAGGGGCTTTCCGTGTCCTTCTTATCACCACTCACATCAATGCTCATATCACTAGCGCCACTCCATCTTCGCAATACAGACTTCTCAGCTGCCGCTGCCGCAGTAGAGGGTCCGGAAGAAACATCAGAGGACAGCCTCCGTAGTTCCACAGATTTGCTAAGAATGGGTTTTGCGCCTCCACCGCTGCCACCGGAATTCTCCTTCTGCTTGTTCTCAAAGAGGTTGATCCGGTCCTGCACACTGAGCCGCCGGGCCGGCTGAGACGCTGGAGTTGACGATTCAGTAGGGGCCTCCTCCTCTTTCTTATCCTTCTCCGCAACGACTTCGGCTTCGCCTGTCTCGTTTGCCAAGGAACTACGCCGAGTAGCGAAGGTGGCAAATTGCATGGGCTGTCGCCACGTGGAGGACTTTGATTGTTCAGATGACTGTGCTTCCGTGGCGTTCCGCTGATTGGTCCTGATGTGGGGCCGAGATTGATCTTCGGTGGGGTCGTCAATGGACATATCCGACCCAACCGATGATCGAAGATCTCGATTGTCGTTGTCCCCTAACTTCCACGGGCTGATAAGGTCCGGTCTCCTCTGGTACAGTGACATAAATTTAGTGCAAGCTTCACTGCGCTCCAGGAAAAAATTGAAAAAATAAATAAATAAGGGTTAACATTAAGACATTAAAAACAATAAAATACAGTCCAACTATATTTTAAGAAAAAAAAATCCTTTGAAATATAATCAATTCATGTAACTTTTAAGTATATTAAATATGTATGAGAAAAATATAAAAAAAAAGATGCCAAAGGAAAAGACCTCTCTATCTTCCATCCATAACTTCCATATAAATATAATGTAACGTAAAACCACAAGGATGGACTTCTCAGCTCACAATTAGTTGCATTACTCGGAACCTTTACCTAAGTCTTTATATAAATCATTATAATATATGACCAAAAAAGGAAAGGAAGAATGAATAGGCTAGAACTTAACAACTATTAGACTTAATTCTATTAGACTGACGAAACTAAATAAATAAAGTGGAAACACATATTAGTGATATATATATATCAAGTGCAGTTTTCCTCTGTTCTATTGAAAATAATGAGCAGGTGTAGATGACGGAGCCCAGGGCAACAACTGGTAGTTGAACAATCATCAATACATGTAATTGTTTCATTACCAGATCATCAGGATTTCCTATTTATTACAAGTTATCTTTTACATGCAAGATTAACTGTCAGCTTGTCCATACATGATTGAGAACTATTGCTGCAACCTGCATGCTACCTATCTGCAGCTTTGTAGTGTACAGCAAAAAGAGCTTAACAACAATCCTATAGAGGCTAAAATACTAAAATGATCCATATGCAGGAAGGCGGAACCAATATGGAGGAAACATTGAAGACAAATTGGATTTTCCTCTCCTAACCCGACTTTGGGAAAGCCATAGCCCAAAACTTAGCCCATAAAATCAGAGCTAGAAAGCCCAAGATTTATACAAACCCCACCTTGAAATCTCATTCTTCTATTGCAAAGCTTAAGTCACATTGTATCATTGGGTCACAACCCCCCTAATTATATAAGCATTTCTTTATAACTGGACTGTAAACGGACGAATTTTTTATGTCCAAATCTCGAGAATTTCATCCAGGAACGCTTTGTTTTATATTCCATTGACACACATTTCATCGCTTTTCAGAAAAGAACTAATCAGCAATCAAATAGCATTACCAGAAATTTGCAGAGAGGGGAACCAATATAATATGGGCTTGAAAAACTACACCCTTTTCTTTTATGGACCAGTAATACCTATCAATTTGATTCCTCCATTTACCAAACTGAAGGCAACTCTACTCACAGACACTGCACAAGCGCACACACCCAAAAAAAAGGTTTTTTATAAGTTTTAGACTTTCTTACTTCAACCGGAGAGCACCGAATTGGTCTGCAAACTGGTGTAGTTCAGATACACTATCAGGATTAAAACCAGCAGCGGAAGCACGAGCGCAAGCTGTGATCAAGTCCTGCTTAACTGCAGTAAGTCTGACATCAATAGCTCTCAGAAGTTCCTTCCTGTACAAGACGGGGAAAAAATTAACAAGAAAATAGAAGGCAACAGGATTGTGTAAATATAAGCGTAATTGATTCCTTCCCCATATAAATTTCTTTTTCTTTTTTTTAAACATTTTATCATAATTTTATGCCTCACTACAATGATTATCCAGCACCAAAAGTCTTGCTGACAGTCGTGAGTTCATTTCCATTAAATGCCTTGATCAACTTGACATTGGCACTAGTTTACTAGAAGCTCTATCTACTCAAAACGTAGGCAATGAATTTTCAACATCTGGATCGGAAAAAATCACAACTCAAATCAAGAACAATCCAAACTCGATTTATATAATTTACCCTTGCCCTTGAAGGTAAACTTTAGTACTGATTTGTTGCATTTTTTAACAAATCATTGATCTTGTCTTTTTTTCCTGAAGTAAATAACAGTTTTTTAAGTAATAAAATCAAACTATCAGTATCGAATTGTTTACTATTTCAATAACCACTTCATATACGGGTAGTATAAACCATCAGAGTCAACATAGCGGTCCTTCTTTTTAGATTAAGTTCCAACACTCACTAGTAAACAAAATTTACTGAAACTGCCATACGCTTTCTAATATTTCATTCTTGCAGCATCGCAAGTTATATGCCCAGGCACTGAAGTCATGAGAAAAGATTAGTCTTTCAGCTTAGATGGCAGATGCAATAATTTTCATTCTCTATCACCAATATAGGGAGCCCAAACATAAAAAGAAAATAATGATAGCAAAACAGGCAAGTTGCAATGCACCCAAAAAAAATTGCAGTGAGGATGAAAAAATACTTGGTTGCATCTGCCGCTGCTTTGGTTCCTGTTCCATCCCCACCTGGCGAAAATTTGACCAAATGATTTATTAGTGTCACTATGAATCACCCAAGAATACTCAAGCAAAAGAAACTCCAATGGCCATGAAGAGCCGCAAAACTAGACAATGCATAGGCATCAGGGGCATGATAAACAGGTCTAGTATATCAACAACAAACCCTACCTGCACCCAGTGCCCACAATATTCAAAGGTCATAATGCAAAAAGGTAGTTGCTATTGCATTTATATTGATCATTAAGGGACGATAAGCTAAAATCATCTCTTTTTCTTCCATAAAACTTATTCAACCTAAATTTCATCTAATTTGTTTTCCCCATTTCAAATCCTCTTCAATTTATTCCGTTTTCTTGTAAGGATATTATCAGGTGTTATTATTGAATTACTGAATCTTGAAAATATTTTTCATATTCTCTTGATATTTAAATAAAACAATTGAGTTCAAGTTTTGTAAATGGTAAAGACCACATTGAGATTTTACCCTCCCCCAACCTAACTCAAATCCCAGTTAGTTGGAAAAACTAGATGATCTCACCACAACAACAACAACAACAACAACAACAAAAAAAAAAAAAAAAAAAAAAAAAAAAAAAAAAAAATCAGCAATTATGTTATGCTACAATCAAGGGGACATTCATGCATAAAAATTCAATATTGTGTTTCCATTGTCTTTTGGGCTATGGTTAATTTAGTTTCTTCTTATCTCCCTAGAAGATATCAAATCTCCATCAAGATGATACGCGGTATAGATTCTCACCACATTAAGTGCAAGTAAAATAAATCATTACAGACAAACGTTAGCAATCCAAAACTACCTGATATCAAAACTAAGTGGACAGCTTATAAATACAGCCTAAAAATATAATGATGATTTTTTTTGAGAACAAACTATCAACTCACATGGAATGGTCTTGCTTCATCAAAGAGATATTTTCTACAGAAAAATAGAAAGGAGCTGGAATTGAAAGATTATTGATGAACTTCAAATTCAAAGTTCCAATTTACTATTCCCATTATCTTTTAAATGGATATATGTTCTCCTTAACTCCTTATTTAGTCTAATCATGAACCTAACAAGATTTTCCGTTCAAGGGTTGTTCCTTTGCTTCTCTAGCCAGTGATCCCTATCTCCTTTTCCAAAACCCCTTGTCATAGCCAATGCGCAAACTGTTGTGCAATACAGAAACAGAATAATCTTTGAAAAGAGTGGTACATACCTTGAGAATCTGTCCGCTGATCTCCAGACCCCTGAAATAAGTAGTTTCCAAGATCAGTAAAACAACATGAGTGTTTTACCCAATTATTTGAACCAACATTCTATTGGTCATCACGTCATACCTTGGAATATATTATCCGCGCTGCTTCCAACTGGGACATCTCTGCATCAAAGGTATTGACCATTTCCAAAACCTCTGGAGTGCTAACAAACCGTGCAAACCTACAAGTACCAAAGGCCAATTAGGCCAAAAGAAAACTAGAAGTTTAGCTAAACAAGTATCATCCTTTCAACTTCTATTTCTACTTCTGTATATGTTTGTGATGAAACTTTCTTTATTTTCATCGCTATGACCTTTCAAGTGTTCCTTTGGTAAACCATGCCTCAGCATTTTTGTGTCTCTCGATTTCTAGCTTAAATGATTGGACTGCCTGTGCAGCCTGCTCTTCGGCAACCTTTAAATGTGTCACAAAATGTTTTACAAGTCCTGTTGCCAGCTTCTCGGTATTTCCATCACTTGAAACGAACAATTCACATCTGCCCATAAAAAGAAAAAACAGAAAGATATGTAATGTATCAAAGGTACAATAGACAGAAAACCACATGACCGCTTGAAAAGCCGATTAAGTTATTATTCACACCTTGAACGCTTTGGAGACAACTGGAATACAGCATAATCAAGAGGTGTGTCAGACTTCATCTTCCTTTACTAAAGCGAGCTCTATCAGTTCTCCGACCTATACACATATCCAAACGAAATTTTCATCATCGTTTTTGTTTGTTGGTAATGAAAATCAGCAAAATCCACTTCAGAAATCCTAGACTAAGAATGTAGATTCTGTTAAAAAAAAAAAAAAGTAAGAAAATTTCAGAGCAATGAAACTGTTTTACTGAATTCTTCATCAGATGACGGCCGGTCATATTTGAATTGGCAAACTATACAAAACGGCACTTTTCAAACGAGTAATGGCATATAGAATTTACGAAAGGCCTACAAGGTTAAACCCACTAGTTTGAATGCCATAGCAGAGGAACACCATAGATCCCAACCCAAAACCCAGCTTAAAAACAAATTGCTTCTTAATTTGAGCATTTCCAGCACTAAAGAAATCCAAATTCGCCGTAAAGAAATTAGATGGCATAGATCTGATTCAATAAAGACCTCAGTCAAGTGTGAGACCGCAATGACCCCCTATTGAATACGCTCCTATAACCCAATATTCGACATCTGACAGAGCTAAACTCAGGAAACCGCAAGCAAAACAGAGTAATCATGTACTCATTTGCATAAACAAACACCTCGAGAAACAATGCAAGCAGTGACATCGAAAATAAAAACCCTAACGATTTACATTCAATGGCGGAACTGAAAATGTCGGAAGATCTGAGAATTCAATGCGAGGCTCCAGAGTAGAAGCTGCGAGATCTTCAATTTCAGCAATCCGATCCTCCGAATTCAAGTTCAATAGAGCACCAGCATTTCGCTCCCTTGTCACTTTTTTTAATATATTCTTCTTTTTCGATGCTTCTTCTGTGTGGCACGAGCTCTTTTTTAGTCTCTCAGTATTTTTGAAGTTTTACGAAAACACTACAATGACACGATGGTCTTTGCTTTACTCATCCCCTCAAATCTCTTTCTAGCTTTCTCTCTCTACACTCTATCTCAAAAACTACAGTAGAGAGAGAGAGAGACAGATGAGAGAGTGTGAGGCAAGGGAAAGAAAAGAGAAAAGAGTGAACCTTATATATTCTTTGAAAGTGAAGACAAAATATATTTTACCAGCGCTACCATATTTGCAAGAGCAAATCGCACAATGTTTATACAATACAGGTAGGACTGAGTAAGATTTACCACCAATACGAGTTTTCATACTGTATCAGATGGATTTGACTGAAGGTCAAAAAAAAAGATGGCTTTGACTGCAAATTTATTGGTAATTTCATTTTCATTCTATTTTTTGTTTTCATTTTTGCAGTGAGCGTAAAAAAAATTTTGAATATAATAATTTGGTATTTTGTACCGACTGTTTTAAATTTAAGCATTGTCATCTCTAAATTAAAGTAATTTTTCTAAAAATAAATACTTCCTCTGTTTTAAAATATAGTTCTTTTTAGATTTTTTTTTTCACTTTATTTGTTGTTTTTAAAATTCAATATAGCATTTATTAATATTTTTTATTGCACTCTTATTTACATGAATAATTTACAAATATTTCAATATTGAAAAAATTTCACAATGGGATTAATATTTTAATACAGAGGATGTATTACTCCTCCAGTCTTTAATATAAGATATAGTTACTTAATTTGATTATATTAAGGAAGTTAGTTAACATGACATGCATTTCTAAAACATTATAGTCATCTTCTTTCATTCACTCTCCTCCTTAATTATTGTTGAAAGTGTATTAATAAGGGTAAATTAGAAACAAATTAACAAATATGAAAACCATGTCTTACATTTAGGACCAAGATCAACTCTTTAAATATATCTTATATTTAAAACTGGAGGGCATATGATCATATTTATTAATCTTGACTAAATGCCACTATAATTATTACTACTATTATATTAAAATTACAATTGAATGAATTTTTATTCCTTCTAATTTTTTTAAATTCATTTGTAAATTTTAGATAGGCCTACTAATGTGTTATATTCCCTAACACTTATTGATCGAGATTTTCTTTTCATCTTTTGGTTGCACCCGGATGCTTTTTTTCCCCCCGGTTTTTGAACTTCATGATACATGATTCAGTTTGATTAAATTTCTTTTCATGCTTTATTGATCTTCATATTAATATGTACCACCTCTTATCCAGATTGCCAATTAATTTTGATAGATTAAAAAAATTAATTATGTTAGTTATTTATAATAAATATAAGTTGGTTCTCCTAAAATATCATCTTTCATTATAATTACTGATAAAAAATCCTTAATATGTAAAATCAATAAAGATGCTTTAAAAAATTATAAATTCGAGAAATAAAATTGATTTGAATGTTATATTTAGGATCAAAACTAATACCCAAACTTATATTGCCAGCTATCTAGTTATGCTAAAAAAATATCTACTCATATTTATTTCAACAAACTTGTGTGGTATAGAATAGCTTAAAATATGTCTAAAAAAAGAATAGCTTCAAAATACAAACAAATAAATAATGAGTGTATACATGTTAAAAAAAAGGCACTTAATTTTTTATTTTTTTTTTTGTATGATATTGTATTTTTGGAATATAACGAGCCAGTACTTCCCGTGCGGTGCACGGAAAGATTTGTCTCTTGTTAAGTTTCCTTAAGTATATTTACACCCACCATTCGCATGACCATTCTTTTCATATTGTTGCACTGTACGTAACTATTAAGGTGCTTAAGAAAGAATTTATCTTCATTTCACTTGCCTCCATGATTACGTGCAAAATAAAATGGGGGAAAATGGGAAAAAACTCAGGTTGAAAAAAAAAATTCGTTTTAATGTACAAACTTGTTTTCAAACTATAGATGTTATTTCCATCTCAAATGGCATATTGGAATTGAAATATTATCAATTTTCATTTCTATTTTTCACAACTAATCAACAAAATATCAAAATAGGACAACAATATGAGGCTGAGCAAAAGAACACAGAATAATACTTTTCAACAATGATAAGATTGAATGCAATAATAATATGACTTCATAATATGAAGAAGTTCAGATTATCCACAACGATGTTATCATTAAGCAAATTGACCTCTTACTTTTCAGTCTCAATCACTCCACATCATACTTCCCACACTAATAAATATAATAACAACACTCCCTACATTTGGAGTCATCTATCTTCTTCTTCATCACCAGCGTTTTCTCTTCTATGAACTTCATTTTTTAGTACCTGTCCTGAAGTATAGGCTCTGTGATAGTCCATTATTGTCCAGCGACAGAAAGAAGGTTTCTTTTCTGAATATATAGGCAAGCATTCTATTACAAACTGAACTTGCCTTACTGGTGATAAATCAGATTCTAAGCATTTTACTTTATGTTCTTCAGGATTTGGCAAAAACAAAAAGACCAATCTTACAAAGGCAACTAACTTTTCAGAGTCCAGATCTCCAAGGGCTGTAATAATTTTGCATCAGAAGGAAAATTTGAACTTAATGCAGATTATTAACAAACCTTCAAAAGGATGCAAGGGAACAAAGAGAGGTGACTCTTCTAGTTCTGCATGTGCAATAAGCTAAAGAAGGAATAGAAACATTATTGCTAAGAATTGCCAGAACAAAGATTCTTGTGAATGAGAATTATACTTCAGCTTGTTACGTAACAGAACGGATTAAGAGCATACCTTGTGAATGAGATTGTTTCCTATCAATATGTACAATAAAAGGGTTCCAAGTAATGGAATCTCCATAAGCATAACGAAAATTTTGACCAAAATTCCAGTCATGCAAGGAGCTGTAAGCGAAAGGCCATCAAAAGCTTCAAATTCATAAGCTTGAGAAAAATAATGACATCAGAAGCTTCTCTTTACCTCAGAACCAAAATTAATTTCATAGCTCGAAATATTATTATTTTGAAGCAAGACTCCCTACAAGTTTTTTCCCCTAGGCATCCTTAATTTTGACTTCTGTCTACAACATAGGGTTCATACAATAAAAGGGTTCCAAGTAATAACTGTCATTAATTTTTGAACTTCTGTCTACAACATAGGGTTTCATTGTATGGGATGCACAGAAGTTTATTACCTTTTTAGGCAGTAGGCGTTAGGCGTTAGGCATTAGGCATTTTAAAAATTGTAACAGTTGTCTGAACTGTTTACTGGTAAAAAATAAATGACTACTGGTGTAAAAAAAGATATAATGGTACTATTGATACCTACTACAGCATGAAGTATATCCACCACCTACTTCCATAGCCTTAATGCTAAGAAGGTACATCAAAATGGTAGATATTATAGCTTATGCTGCATTAGACACAAATAAAGAAAAAAATCAAGATCAGTACACATAGAATGCCAGGCATTAAAGATTTGCTAAGTTAAACCATAAAGAATTACCTACTCCCCTGAACTTTCAGTAAAAATAACTGCCCTTCGTTCAATCCACTGTATCCTTGCTAATTGGTATTGGTGATATTAATATGAATAAAAAGAACTGCCCCAACTCAAATCTATGATAGCTGAGAGGAACTTAGGCTAATCACTTATCTTGATACTATCAAAAAAGTAGCAACATTTTTTTAGATGAGAACGCTGGTCTATTTAAAAATGAGGTTTTGAAAGCTCAAAGCACTATACAATGTTACATAATAAGTGAAGTGAAAGACCACCTCCCCATCAATTAGAAGCACAGGAAGAAAACATTAGTTAGCAGTTGACCACCTCCACAATAGACAAAAAACATGGTTCAAACTTGGAACTTGGAATATACATAATTTTTTAAAATAAGGTAATGCAAGACCATGTATGTACTAAGGGAAAATAGGTGTAAAATTTTATCAAACATAAAACCCTCCCAAACTGCCAGTTCATTAATTTTCCATTCTCAGTTAACATAGGAGTTAAAATCACAAATTGGTTGATATCAAATCGAAGAGAACATTTAAAATACCTTCACTATTGTTACACCAACTGTAGCAAGAAGGCACATATCTGAAGCACCTCATCTTTCCCCAGAAATGAGGACAAAAGTATCTTTCCGAATATCAACAGTCACAACCACTCAATGCAAAAAATATGTCAGATATACTTATAGGAAATCATAAATGAAAAGCTAAAAACTAATAATAGAAAAAGGGACGAAAATTAGATAAGAGATTGAGCTGCTTTGCTATAAAGATGTTTGAATTTCTGGTGGTATTCTTTATTTTTGAGTATCTTTTGGAGGAAGTCAAATTCTCCTCTTCTGTGACTCTTTAAATATGCTTACCATAGTAGTATATATGCGAGTCAATATTCCCATCCTCAACAGTTTCAATTTTATGTCTTTCTCATCCCACACAACATGCTCATGGTAGCCGGAAAGGAAAGAAATGGTCAAATGTTTTGGTAGATCAATACATATTTGGGACTAAGAAAACTGGAAGTTGAAAATAAAGGAGACGCAAGGGCAATAAATAAGGAAGGAATCAAAATGAGGCAAATGCAATTGTGGGCCACTTTGTCCAAATTGATAACCAAGATCTAGTTTTCCCGAATTAACTCAAGATCATCATCATCAAGAACAAAGCAATTCAATGATTTTTTGAAATAGTTAGAGCAAAGCAATTAATGTTGGGTACCATATATCGACTTGCATTGCAGGGTAAGAAGGGAAATGAACCTCTTCCTCATTCCCAAAGTGATCCAAACCATCATCTGCATCACCAAGTGAGGAAAAAAGGAAATCATACTCATCATTCCATATTAAGTTCTCAAATTTCGGGGAAAATAGTTAGATGAGTTTCTTAATTTTAAACTTGAACTGAAAATGGCATTTCAAAATTAACAATGACGACTTTCTTAATACTGTGAAAAAGAAACAGGATCTATGACAATCACCTGAAGAGTCTCAACATGGTAATATTTTTGTTTTATTTCAACACTCCAACAATAATGATTTACAAAAATAATTATATAACAAACAGGATACTGTTGATTTGCTATAAGAGCTATATATAGTCCATGATGAAATTCGAGAGATTATTTGATAATCGAATACTTAAAACATAATATGACATTTAAATGAGAATGATATATGCATTAACAGCCATAAACATGTTGCCATGTAAACTGGAAGCTTAAGAGTTCTGTGGCTTAACCTGTAAGGCACCTTACACACAGCATGAACTGCATCATTCACAGTCAGAAGGTATAAGAACTGATCATCTTGGATTGTCTTCACCAATATTTTCTTTGCCTATTTGAAAAGGGAAAACACCAATTAGTAAACTTGCACTAATGTATAATCATTTAGAAAGTTTTCAAGCTTGACATTTTAGATTTGGCATCTCAAACATGTAGAAATAGATTGCAGCATGCAGGGATAACCTTCCTACTGGTCTGTCTGGACAACATTTTCAGATAGGATGACCAATTTTACCTCCAAAAGTTCTTTCCCATGTTCTTTATAAATTTCTATAGCTCTTCTCTTTACCTTAGCATAATCTTCAGCTAAAGTTGTAGATTAGAAAAGAATGGCCAAGCTACTAAAGTTGTAGGGGGATCATCTTATACTGCTATGAAGTGAATCCATGAATGACATTACCTTCAACTTGCCCAATGGATCACTGTCCAAAAATGTCAGTTGCAGCATTATAAATTACCAACTCAGGATAAACCTATGCCCAGCAGTCTTAATTACATGGAAAGAAACAAATCAATATATAAAACAATCATAGCATTGATGTTAGAAACTCAAAAGGGAAAAGCTTGACATTGCGACTGTAGTTCCATGTGTGGGAAAATAAAATAAAGAAATGAAGATGCAATCATGGAGGCATATTACACGGTGAAATGTCACTTCATACAGAAACCCTTCAATGCATAAATAACATTCACAGTAAAAACTCCAAATGTAAAGGGTAAAAGGAATAGAAACCATTAGGAGATTGCTTGTTCACTCTAAATCGCTCCTCCAATCAAACAATATGCGAATACAAAATCATAAGAAGTTAAGGTGGAAAAGTACCGAACAAACACGAAAACCCCATATTGAAACAAATATATATAAAAAAATGTCTAAGCAGATTTAGCAGACGTCGTGATATGATCAGTAAACAGCCTATGCTCTTCTCAAAACCTTGAAAACCCCAGGAAAAAATCAAAACACGACCGGATAAATTCAAATAAGTTACAAGGAAGAAGAAACACTCGAGAGATTAAAAAATGCATACAAGTGAGAGCGACAACATAATATAAATATTAAAAGTTTTTTCCGATTACCAATTAAACACAACAACCATGAAGCTCAAATTCATGCCCATAAGATAAACAGAATCACCTGAATTTTCAGTCTGGTACCTCCAACAGACTTACTCACAGTATCTAATACTTACTCAGTTTACCCATATTCCTCAAATGCCATCCTAGTATATCAGAGAGTTAGACAGTGATGATGAGAAGGAGAAACTTTTAATATTTATATATTTTTTAAACACTCCTGGAATTATTTTCAGAATTGAAAATATTGTGTGGTCACGTTATGAGTAAAAGCACAATGCTGCATCAATAAAGGGTGCTTATTGCAAACCCATATGAAATGAAAACAGGTCTGTAAAAAAATCTTGTTCATTCAAATATCAAATATCCTTTTTAACTTACCATAAAATTTGATCTTCGACATCAGTCAATTCTTGTTTAGCTCCCTAGGGTTCCGTTAGCTCTTCTTCACTGTCACTGCATATTAACGCTTCAGTTCTATTTTGATCATAGTAGATGCGCCTTCTGCCAACTACAGACTGATCTTCAGCCATTCTCTGATTTCTATTATGTGGGTGATAGATTGTAAAATAGCAGAAGAAACAATACTATATGCATAGGTGAAGGATCTATAATCTAAGCTTCTAGCCAAAAGAGGAATCACACTCAAGAAGTTAGTACTTTTATTGTCTACGTAAAGAATACCTTTTTTATATTGCAGAGACAACCTCAGAAATATGACATTGTAGCTTCTTCCCATTCCTCAATAGTTTTTCCTATTAAACATAAAGAATGAGTCGGGAGCAAACATATAAGGCATACAGAATATGTGGTGGTGTCCAGTTTAACGCAGAAAATCTTAAAAGACAGCTGAACTGAAAAAGGATAATTCAAAAACCGTAACAAACAGATCACCAAAGGCAAAGGAATAAGAGGAGAGAACAGAAACACAGGAAATAATGGAAGAAGAGTACAAACCATTTTTAAGCAGTGAGAAGCTGAGAAGAAAAAACAGGCTGATGTAAAAGTTTTATGCTACATCCAATGCGTTTTTTCGCGCATGAAACGGAGGCCGGAAAAAATAATCTCAGAGAATCAATAAAAGTTTTATGCTACATCCAATAAGTTTTTGTCTAGGATATATACAATATTGTTCAACTGTCACGTGATCAGCCATAAAAAAGATATCAGAGAATCAATAAAAAATTATAGGTATATATTTCAATGAGATCACAAGTCTTCGACGGCACGTTTTCATGACAACACCTCAACAAACAGTTCACAGAAGGTAAATGAAGAAGGGGAGAGAACATACACAAATGATAGAATGGAAGAAGAGTACAAAACCTTTTTATCTTAGAGATGCTGAGAAGAAAACATACTCGAAAATTGAGAAGGAAAAAGGTATACAGTAACTATTCATACCTACTACAACATGGAGCTACTGCACCACCTACTTACATAGCCATAATCTAAGAAGGTACGTCAAAGTGATAGATTTTAGTTACTGCACCACCAACTTCCATAGCCATAATGCTGAGAAGGTACACGAAAATGACAGATATTATAGCTTGTGCTGCATTGGACACAAATCAAGGAAAAAATATTGATCAGAACAAATAAAATGATAGGCATTAAAGAGCTGGTCAGTTAAAATATTAAAGCTTGTTCTGCATTAATCAGCAGTAAGCACAATGCTTCATTGCACAAATCCAAAAACATTTAACTTACAAACTTATATAAAATGGTTCAGTAGAAACTTGTATAATTACTACTACTATAAAGCATCATGAGATTGAGTTTGTCCTTTCATCTTCACAGTGTCTTGGATTTGCTTCTAGCAGGAAGCAACTGTATTGCACAAACCAAAGTATTTCAGCTTAGATTTAACCAAATCAATAAAGTGAGCATCATAATGAGCTTGAATGGTGTAAAAGCCAGATATTTCTTTAAAAATTCATTTAGTCAGAGAATGATACTTAATTTCTATAGACTAAACTGATTGAACATGCATCTTCTTGGGAATCAAATCCTACATAACTCCTAAACTCCATTCGGCTCCAAAATAATGTTAACATAAATTTCCATACATCTTTAAAGAAAAAAGGGTTAATATAATTGTTGGTACTTACAGTTTGATCAAAATTTGGTTTTGGTTCTTACAATTCATCAGAATTTATCATTAATTTAGGAAGATTTCAGCCATTCATATAAAAACAATTTACTCCTCCGCCAAATGTCTCGGCAGTGAAGCCCAACCAAAAGAATCTTCAGGATTCAGCAAACAAAATCTCAAGATTCTAAAGTAAACAAAACAAACTATTTTAATCTGTGAAATTCCTTCCAACCGACAAACACCCTCTCAAATATCCAACTAAATGCATTAATTTAGAAATAACACATGAAAAATTTACTTAAAACTGGCTTTTTTTACTTCAACCTTCTTCTGATGTACTGTTATAATACTTATTCCATGACAGTAGCTGAAAGTATCAAGAGAGCAGATTGTATAATAGTTGATAATAGCCAACCACAAACTTCCATGGACAATACACCATCCATTGAATTCGGTACGTGTATTTGTTAATCAAATGCTATCAGCTATTATATGTGTTTTAAACTTCTAATTAGTAGTACTCTTTTGGATGTTACAAGTTTCACATAGTTGGAACTCATTGGCTTTTCTCACGTGGAAACAAAATCTCAAGATTCTAAAGTAAACAAAACAAACTATTTTAATCTGCGAAATTCCTTCCAGCCGAGAAACACACCCTTTCAAATATCCGACTAAATGCATAAATTTAGAAATAACACATGAAAAATTTACTTGGCACAGACCAACAACACCAGAAATCCGGCTCTAACAAACAGATTAGCTAATAAACCAAAAATGAAAACAGAAAATGGAGAGAGAAAGAGAGAGAGAGAGTCGTTACTTGGGAAATTTACAGTGAAGAAGACTGAAAGCAGCAGAATCAGTTTGAGTCAACAGATGATTACAGCTAAAGGAGTTGCTAACAGTAATGGAAGAAGAAAAGGAAACTTGCCGAAGAGAAGTGACAAGAAACGCGGCTTCCCTACATGACGGCGACCATCAAAAGTTCGCTTCTGATGGACACTTGATTTCCGCTTTACTTCCCAGAAACAAAAGCAGATTCCGTCGCATCCTTTTATAATCAGTAAATTCGACACCGTCTGCAGTCATTTCTCGGCCATCATTTGTTTTTGAAAAAAATTACTAATGGTAGACTTTTCTCATGTCAAAGTATGGGTAAAGATCAAGAAAAAAGGAAGGAAGAAAGAAAAGGATAAAAAGCTCAAATAGTGAATGAATCCCTAACCAGATGTCTCCCCCAATACTCTCACCGTCGGTGAAGATGAAAGCCATTGTGAAGGAGTGCAGATGACTGAGAGAGGAAGCGGGGGAAGAAAAAATTGATCCGGATAGAGAGAGTCCATTGAAAAGCTGAAACCCTAGATTATAAGAGAAATAGAGAAAGAAGGGGAGGAGTGGATGAATAATCAGGCAAGGTCGAGAGATATTGGATTTCAAATCGCCATCGCCAAGCCCAAGACGGAGCCGAAAACTGTGCACCGGCTAATCGGCTTAGGAACAATTGTTTCAGCTCTCTGAAAAAAGGAAAGGAAATATATTATATATTGATAATTAACTCAAGATCTACTATCTCCTACTCGGCTACAGTATTAATTTAATTTTTGAAATGAGTTGCATAATTGGCATTGGCTAGGTGTTGCTGACGAGGGGTTGGATTTGCAGTGTTTGTCACGTAACCAAACATGAAAAGTCAATTGGATTTGACAACGTAATGACGCAAACACCTGATCCAGTTTTATAATTAATTTCCTCACTCTCATTTGGTAAAATTAAATGCCATACTTTAACGCAGTCTTGATCAAACTAATTGTCTGGCTAGTTACTTAACGAATTTAAAAGACAGCATTATTAAGTTTAACCCACGACCTTCTTTATTTTACTGTCCAATGTTTTTCTTACACAAGTAGTATCTCCAGCTTGTCACATTCATCCATTCATTTTTTTTTTTTAATCTAAGGTTAATCCATTCATTATTCAAGTTGGTATTTTTCCAACTTTATTTATTCTAAATTATACACTCCTCCTCTTTTAATTTATATAGTGAAAATCAATTAAATTTATTAAATATAATTATAAATCTTAATTTCAATAAAAGGTAACTTTGAAACAATATGATTGATTTATGGTTTAAAAAAATCATTGATGAGTCATTATGTTTCTCCTTAAACATCTTATATTATGAAACTCTTTCTTGTCATAATTTACCCACACATTATATCTTTCTCATATGGTTCAGATTCACCAATCCACACCTTCACTCTTAAGAAGGCTTTAAGGAAGGTGCTTGATATCAATTGGATCACAAAGCCCAAACTTATATAGGTTGTGTTCGGATTAGTTTTTGAAGAAAAAGTGAAGAATAATTTTTAGAAAATAAATACTGTAAATCATGGTTTATAAGCACTTATAAGTCAAAAATAAGCTATCACAAATGAGCATTATGATGATAATAAATTATGGGGAAAAAGTGATTTGATAAAATGAGAGTGTTTAGATGTTGGGATTAGAATAGCTTTTTTCATGGTCAAATTACTAAAAATTAAATTAAATTTTGTGATAATTACATATAAAGGATAATATTATATTTTAAGTATTATTTAACATTAAATTACATAATAAATAGAAAAAATGAAATAAATTTGTCAAAAATTTTAAAATTATAACTTGTGGCAATTATGTAATATAAAAATATAGATGAAAAAATTTTAAAGTTATAACATTAGTCAATTATGAAATATAAAAAAATATATCAAATATACATACTTATATATATAAGTATATTAAAAAATTGTATAATAAAAAATCGTTTATAAGTAGTAAGGATTTAAAATAATCTATTATAAAACACTAAAGTACAACTTTAGAGTAGGGATACAGCTACATTTCACTGATTGTCAATAATAGAGTAAGTCAAAATATAGATACAATAACATTTAACAGATTGTCAATAAAAGAGTGCGTAAAAATACATAAACAATACATGACTAATGCTCTTGCGTATATTAAATGATTTGATCTCTTATAGAATCACGAAGAGAAGCCATGTCAGATGAAGATGCAATTAATGAAGGAATTGTTGAATATTCTATAGCGTCGTCATCATCGGCATCACACGAAATATCCTCTCGTTCATAGTGTCAGAAGTCAGGATAAAAAAATAGATGTTCTTTCTAATGAAATTGTGTATAGTCATCGTCGCACAAACAATTCTAACCAAAACAGAAATAGATGCATGGTTTCATCAATGCCTGTCTTTTGTAAACAGAAAACTTGCATAGGATGCCCCTGAACATATATTAACAAAGCACTGCAAATATTGCATGGTAAGTAACTTCATCCAACAGAGCACAAAAAATCACAGCCAATAGGTTATACATGTACTGAAGACTTTACACATAGAGCTAAATATCCATTAGGATATTGTTCCAACCAAAACATAAACCAATGTATACAATATTGAATATAATTTACCATACAAGGCAAATCATCATTATTAATTGAATAGAATCTAGCAAAGTATATAAGAATAAATGTCATAAAAACTATGGCAACTCCAAAACAGCACTGGGTATATCAAGTTCCTACGTTAAGGATATAGTATTTACATGTGAACAAAGTCATGAAAATTCTAAAATTAGAAGTACAAGTTTTGAGCATCCATGAAAGTCAGATCATTATATCAACTTGGAAGTTTTTATGTGAATATGAAGTAAAACTTGAAAAAGGGAAATCACAAATTTAAAGCGCCAAAGCCAAAGCCTCTTTCCCTTTCTACCAATGACACCAGAGCACCACAGAAAATAGCACCAAAACCAGAGCACCAAACGCAGAGAAGTACACACACAATGACACATAAATGCAAAGAATGGAGCTACCACCACACACCATAAATGCATACATGTACGATGTCGCCGACAAGATTTGGGTAACCGAACCTCACAACCACCACCGCCTTCTCCGATCTGCAACAACACACCTTCTAAGATGGGGAAGAGAAGAGAGAAACCTTATCAGCTCGCCAACAATCTTTGCCCTTCGCCTGAGGGACAACCAAGATTTTCCTTCAAGAAAGAGAAATGCCCATAGGACAGAGAAGTAGCCACCGATAGCTTAACCACCGGGCTGTTCACCGCTTCCCATCACCGACTAACCTCCACCACAAACCACCTCACTGATAAAAGCTCACATTTTTGGCTACGCTGCTCCCACTGCAAGTAACAAGAAGCCAGGAAATGAACTCGAGAAAAAGGACAAAGGAAAGATCGAAGCCACGCTCATCAATCGGCCGCAATGAAGCCAACTTTTTCGGATCTGGAAGAGAATGGGAACGAGAAGGGGGAGAGGGGATCTGTATCCAGTGGCGAAGACGGGAATGGCGACAGGAAAAGGAAAGGGAAGACGGGCGTTTCATAGGAAATGGAAGACAGGAATGAAGAAAAGGGAAGACGGGAAAGGGAAGGATAAAAGGGCATAGGGTAGGGCAAGACACAATAATTACATCCCAACGGTCACAATTTTCTAGCTCAAGTGGAAAAAAATAGCTTCTCATCGAAACCTTGGTTTTGCCTCACAACCTTGGTTTGAATTAACAACAGGATTATCAGATATATTTGGGTGTTTGGATATTTTTTGACAAAACTTTGGCTTTGTCAAATAAGCACTTTTTCGTTTGCCATCTGAACTCACACATACATTACAACTTACAAGACATGAAACTACTCCAAAAATGTCTTATAAGTTAAAATAAAAGGAGTATTTTTAAAAGGTAAGTCCATAACTACAAATTAAGTAAAACTTAACTTCTGCCCTGACTATAAAGCAGTATTCACGAATTTATTTTGGTTTTAAATATAAGATGTTAGTAGTTTTTTCTCTCTTATTTACTACCTTTAATTATAAATATAACATCCAGTTTATTTTTTTTAGAGATTAAGGAGGTTAATCAAATTGCTTTAAAAGCAAAGGTGCAGATTTAACAATAAATTATTTCACTATGAGCACCCAACACAATTATCTTTTTTTAGGTCTAAAAATATATATAAATATTTTTAAGGTAGCATATATGACAACACGGTTAACCCTGGTTAACTTCTGTCACTTTTTGCATTGTAGGTCTCGTCAGTTTTTTCACTCTCTATTATGTTAATATATTTTTGAAAATATGTGCCTTTTCAATGGAAAATATCACTTAGACCCTATGGATGCCATTTTATTTTAGTCAATCTTCAAAGGATTTTGAAATTTTAATGCACTCACTTAGGTCAAAATGAAACTAAGTTTTATAAGTGAAAAGACAATAATATCTTTACTTTTTCTTATAAGAGCATTTACAAGACAAATATGGGCATTTTCAAAGCAATTAAAGACATTTACAAAATAAATAAATGGATCCAAAGAAAATCAAGCAGTTAACAAGAACATTTTTTCCATTCATAAGAGAAATAAGAGAATTCACAAGACAAATAAAAAGATTTACAAAAATCCGGGAGTTAAAAAATTTTAGTCATTTACGAGACAGATAAGGAAATTTTCAAGACAAATATATGTATTTACAAGATAAATAAGAGAATTTAAAAAATAAAGTGATGACATCGTTGTCTTTTCACCCATAGAACTTAATTTCATTTTCACCTAAAGAGGCGTAGTGAAATTTTAGAATCTTTTGGAGGTTGACTAAAATAAAATTGTTTTCATGGGGCCTAAGTGAAATTTTCCCATAAAAAAGGCACATATGTCTATAAAATATTAAAATAATAAAGAGTGAGAAGACTGGTGAGACCCACAATTTAAAATGTGACAGAAGTTAACTAGGTTTAACAACGTTACCATATATACTACATTAAAAAATGTTTATGTATACTTTTGGACCCAACAAATTAAGATAATTGTGTTGGGTGCTCATAGCAAAATGATTTATTGCTAAATTTACACTTTTATCCCTACTTTAAAGTATTTATGTTTATTATTTTTCTCCAAACTAATTTTTATGACTTATAAATTAATAACATATAATTTAATCATACGTAACATATGATTTGATTAAGTAGCTTATATAACCTCTAAAAAATTTAACGATGGCTGATTAAATAATTTATTTGACCTCAAAAAAAATTTAACTATGGGTTATATTCAGGATTATTGGAGGTAGCAATATTTTTTTCTCAAATTAATCTTTCTCTGTTTTTTTTTTTTCTGCCAACTCAAATTAATCTTAGTACTCCAATAGTGTTTCTCACTCTATTTATCTTCCACATTTAATACACTCGTTAAAAAAAAAAGATACATTTTAGGAAGAGTGACACACATTTTTTACAAGACAGCGATATACAACCAAGTAAATATTTTTCGTAATATATATCTGTGATTCTGTGAAGTTTTTGTATAGTTGTATAGGAGGGACTGAGGGAGTAATATTTTCTACTTATTGATCAATTGAATGCTTTCTCATGGCCGATCATCGGTTCCCCCAAAATATGGATTATTTGGGGAATATTGATTAATTATTGCTGAAAAAGTATCGATAAAGGTAAATTAGAAAAATATTGACTAATATGAAAAATATATTTTATATTTATGTCCAAAATCAACTTCTTAAATATATCATGTATTAAAGATTAGAGGGAGCGTTTTTTTTTTTTGTAGGCATATGTATTCTCTTATTACAAACAATCTTATTCGAGGCACTGTTGAGTACCTCTCCTAACGTGGATTCAAACATTGATTCATCACATTAGAAGAGACTAATTCTTTCAATTAGAGCCAACCTTAGTCATTACATGCATTGTTCTTTTATTAAAAGGAATTTTTTTACACAAGATAAAATGATATTAAATAATAAATGTTTTACATATCATATACACTAAGAAATCCTATTAAAAAAGTAAAGAAAGACGAAAATATCTATAAGAAATATAGTATGTTTGACATCACTTATTTTTAGGTAATAAATCTTTTTTATATAAATCAAGATAAAACTCCTCTCACATGATTATCTTGTATGCTGTAAATCATAATTTATAAGTATTTATAAATTAAAAATAAACTATTTCAAACAAACATACTGAACACCCAAAAAAAACAAAATTGAAGTCATGCATGCATTGTTCTCAACATCTCCAGTTCAGCACTCACCTCTCCGCTACGCAAAAGTTGGAGTAGCAAGCAAAGAAAGACTTCATTATAAGGTGTGTTGACGGGAGAGAAGAAGCATAGTGGAGGTGGGTCCCATCACGACAAAAGTCCCATTGCTGGGACACGTGTCATCCAGAAGGTATTCTTGCTGGGTGACCGTTGCGAGCTTTCACTGTCAGACTCACAACGCGGCTCCCGGGTGCGGAATCGGAAGCAATCACTTCTATTCTCTCCTGCGTTAGCTGCAATTTCCCTCCCCCCAATCAACATCTCCCACGTGTCCATCCCTCAGCAGCCCCAATTATCACTTGTCCTCCACATGGCGGAGTTCTATTCGCTATTTCTCCATCCCCGTAAAAAAAAAAAAGGTGACCTGGTTTTGTCTTTTCCGTCACATGTGATTATTAACCACTTGATATGGATTATTTGTTGGGTTGAAATTTTGGCCTAATGAGATCTAAGTGCTGATTTTGAGGCTAATCCCTAAACCCATGTGTTTAATCATAACATGTCAAATCCGTCCTACAGTCTAATTTCTCCGTTTTATAAGAGCTCTCCTGCTTTTAAGTTTTTTAATTAAGAAGCCAACTATATTATTAATGGCGTTACTACCATAAGCCATTAAGATTACCAATTGGACCACCCCCATAACCACATGCTCCATCCGGAACCAACAATTTCATTGCAATGAAGTGAAATTATAGCTTCTCTTCCACCTATATGAGAGAAATTATTTCCTTTTAGCAAGGAACAAAAAATCAGACCGGGCAGTGAATATGTCACTGCACAGGTTTAAGGGTTAATGGGTCAACCGGGGTCTAACCGGTGCTTGGACCGACTATATTAAAATATTATAATTTATTAGTGCAATATATATATTAATATATTTTTAAACTTCTATAGATAAAAATGAAGATCTTTAGAAAAAAAATGTTTAAAATCTATTAATATTAGTTATAATGTCTATACTTATGCAATAATATCTCCTTTCCTATAATTATTATACCCTTTTAAATAATTTTTTCATTATCTTCTTCTCTTTTTTTTAGATTTGTTCTTTCTTTACCTACTATTCTCTTCATATTGGTCTTCAACCTTTCATTTTCCCTTCAAAAATAGCACAAAATAATAATTAAAAAATAAAACAAATGAAACCGGTCCAGCTAGTTGAACCACCGGTTTTCTCGGTTTTAATCGGTCCAACCGGTTTTAGACTGGTTCACGGTCCAATGAGTGAACCAAACTAGACCATTAACAGGTTCCCGGTTCAACCGTCCAGTCCAATGAAGTTTTTTGTTCATTGCTTTTTAGGCACAACCATCTTTCTAGACAATATATTCTACTTGAAGTACTGTCAAACACTAAATATAGATGCTTCTTTAAATAGAGATTTGAACACTAATTCGTCATATTATAAGGAAGTAAGCTCTTATGATAAATTCAACCCTGTAGGTGAGAAATAAGTTTTAACGTCTATCTCAAAAGCTAAACTTTGAAGCTTCGTTTTAAATTTATATCATCACTAGACTCAATTTACCAAAAATGCTTGCTCATAAAAAAAGGTATGGCAATAACATTACCATGTATGCAATACAAAGAAAGACTCCATCAAAGACGAGATAACCAAACAATTACACCAAAACAAATAAAGATTAGATTTAATTGATCGAACCGTTTTATTAACCTTGCACTTCTTTTATTTTAAAAATCTTAAACACTCTAGATGAAAATTTTAAACAATTCATATTTGATCCTAACAGTTGAGGGACCCATTAAAGGACCGAGGCATACGGCCTACCTTTTGATGACATTATTCTAAGGTATTAAAGCCCGGACTGAGTATTGAATCGTTCGGGGTATTGAGTTAAAGGTCAGTAGGTCAGATCGAGATTAAACCGGAGCTAAACCGAAACCAAACTGGTGAAAAATTGAAAATTTTAGACTTATAGTATGAAATTCTAAAAGAAAAATTTAAGAAAAAAATTTTAAAATAGTAACTCGGACCGGACCAGTTTACCGGCCGGTCCGGCGGTTTCTGGGCCGGTCCGGCCCGGGTTACATAACCCTGCATTATTCACACTTAACATTATGGTTGTTTTACTCTGAAGTGCCATCTATAAAAAAGAATAACCGACCATTCCAAGTTTTTTTTCCCACATTCTTTGAATTGCTTCTTTCTTGTTAGCTTCTTTTGTTGATCAGATAGTTAGAATGTTCCAAGAAATTCTAAACTAAGAAAAAAAATGTTTAAAGGATATATATCACCGCTGCATGTAGTTTTTCACAAAGAAATTTCAGTTTTAAAAAATTATTATCGACCCAATATTTCTAATGAGAATCCACTTAATTTGTCGGAGATGTTGACTCTGAATTGGAAACACAATGCTGATTCTTTTTTATTTCTGTGGCTCATACATTATTCAAGATCTGCCCATGAAATTAACATCTTCCTTATATAGACACCTCAAACAATGCTGAGGGTTTATTAATATACTCAAACACATATGCAAATGCAACCAAATTATTAAACTAAAATTTCCTACTGAGCCGACTAGTTTGAATTTTCAAAATTTGGAAATATATAAAAATTTGGCGTCATTGATGGCAAAATAAATGAGAAAAAAAAAGTTTGATTGATGGAAAAATTTTGTACGAAGCTCAATTTCAGGTCCTAAAACAAAAGTGAATAACAAGAATTCAGAATGGAGTTATGGGTATTGAATTCCGTACCTCTCGCATGCAAAGCATGCTCTACCGTTTGAGCTAGGCATGTGTTTGATATTACTTATATTTGAACAATAAATCTTTATTACGTAAGTCGAGATAAAACTCCTCTCACATACTTATCTCGTATACCGTGAATCACGATTTATAAGCATTTATTACCTAAAAATAAACTATTCCAAACAAACACTATATCCCCAATCGATGGGTTACTGCGATATTATAATAAAAATAAAAATACTACTAACTTTAGCCGAAAACGAAAATAAAAGAAAACTCGTCTGGGCTTCATGCGCCCCGAACTTGAAAGCTTTTGGACTTAGCCCACCGCTTTCTCATTCCAAAAACAGAAAATGTTTATTGACGTGTGGGTTTGAATATTGTTACTCCCTCCAGTTACAGTTAGTTTCTTTTTAGAAATATTAAAAAAATTAATTAAATTATTTTAAAATATTTACATTTGTTATTTTTTCTCTAAATTATTTTACTTAACTTTTAAACTGGTATATAATTTAAGGATACACAACATATAATATAATTAATTAATTTATTTCACTTTTTTAATTTCTAAAAAAAAGTCAACCATATTTTATATTTATGATTAAGGGAGTATAATTTTTTTGCTGACGATGAATATTAATATGACTTCTTCATTATAATTCCTCACTGTACCTTAAATTCTACAGTTCACTAATTTTTATCACCGCACAATTAAAAAGTCCTTCTCTTTTTAAGACTTGATACAAATCAATACTGTATTGATATGAAATTTATAAACAAAATCATTTAATTTATAAATCGTGCGACTCGTGAAGTTTAGGGAAAAGACAGTGTGTAATATGTATTCGAACCTTGCCACAATGACATGCATTGATAAGTTGATAAGCAATAAGTAATTAAATGTTTGTTTGGAATAGTTTATTTTTTGGCAATAAGTGTTTATAAATTGTGATTCACGATATACGAGGTAAGTATGTTAGAGGAGTTTTATCTCGGTTTACGTAATAAGAACTTATTATCTAAAAATACTTATTCAAAATCAAATAGCCCATTTGCCATACCTCCCCGATTGAAAGAATCAATAGTCAAAAGGAATTATCTTTAATTTTATGGAGATCGAAAGTGAAAGCAGCAGCCTCGCCGTAAGCATTTGAAGAATCAATCTTACCTTACTTTTTGTTCTTATGTTATATTTCTGTGTCATCCCATTTAATTAGGATTTCTACAAAAGCTGAAACATATTTTCTTTAACTTCCAACACCCAAGTTTTCTTGATTTACAGTGTCTGTTTTAAAAGATGGGTGAATAGGTGGGGGGAGGCGTAAATTTAATAATAAATTATTTTCATATGAGTACTTGACAATTAATTATTGTTGGTGTAAAAATAGACATAATCAAATTTTTTTTTTGATAGTATATATAATAACACCATTAACCATAGTTAACTTATTCAATTTTTTTTTGTAGTATATATAGTAACACCATTAACCATCAATTTTCTCATTCTATTATTTTGATATATTTTTAGAACGACAAAGGTGTAATTTTTTTTTTTGGTTAGAGTAAATGTGCAAATTTAGTAATAAACTATTTCACTAAAAACCAACCAAAACAATTATTTTTTGTTGGGTCTAGAAGTAGACATAAATATTTTTTGTCTTATAAATGCCCATATTTGTCTTGTAAATTTTCTTATTTGTCTTGTAAATAACCATTTTTATCTTATAAAGAGATTTAAAAGAATCTAGAGAGTTAACAAATTTTGGTCACTCACATATTTGTTTTGTAAATGCTCATATTTATCTTGTAATTTTTTTTAACTCCCTTTATTCTTGTAAATCTATTGATTTGTTTTGTGAATACCCTTATCTGTTAAGTAAATGCTCATATGAAAAAAAATAAAGCAAGGGCATTATTATCTTTTTACTGACAAAACTTAATTACATTTTGACTTAAGGGGGTACAGTGATATTTCAAAATCTTTAGGGGTTGGCTGAAAAAAATTGCTTCCATGGGTTTAACTGATACTTTCCCATTAAAAAGGCACATATTTTTTAAAATATATTAAAATAATATAGAGTGAGGAGATTGGTGGAACTTATAGTGCAAAAGGTAACAAAGTTAACCAAAGTTAATGGGGTTGCTATATATGCTACCAAAAAAAATTGATTATGTCTACTTTTGCATTTTAACCCTTAGGGGCTGAGAGGGGAGGGGAGGGGAGGGGCAAAAAAATTTTTATGAGTTAAATTTTTTTTAAAAAAAGTGAAGAAATGAGGTTGTAAAATTTTAATAAAGGGAAAAAGTAAGGTGCTAGAGTAAGAAAAAATTAATTAAAATATTTCAACCTCACTTCTCTAATTTTTTTAAACTTGGCTCAAAACTTTTTTCCCTATATTTACTTTCTCCCTTCCTCTCGTACCAAACACTCCTGCTAGTGTGTTTGGTTTTGCAAATATACATGCTAATAGTGCGATTTGGGGACCAAAAAACTATTTTTCACTACTTTTGACTTAAGTGGTATGTTTGGTTTAGCGAGTTGGGCCTTGGGCTTACCCATAAAAGTAACTTATTTTTTGAAGCAACCTGTTGTGGTTTATCACTTCTGCTCAAGCCCATTTTACCGCTATTTCCCCCTTAAATATGTTTTAAAACCATACCTACCCCTAGCTCATAAAATCTCTCACTCTTCTGCCTCTATTTCTGTCGTCTTCTTGTCGAAGAACAGAGAGCAAACTCATACCTCACGGCGGCGACACTACCTACTTTCGGCGGATCAATTTGGTTTCCGGCGTGCTTCTGATTTGTGCATGCAAGCTCATTTTCTTTCCTGGAGTTGAAGCTCCTGTAGTCCTTGATCTCCTCTGTGGTGCTGATCTGTTTCGGCTTCATTTAGGTGTCGATCTCTTATGTTCCCTCAATGTTTAGATGGATTAAAATGAAACCATGTTTGATATGCTATTGGGTGTGTTCTGTCTGTTTTATCTGCTATTCCATGTTCTGTTGGTTTGTCAAAAAATTTTTGTGGAATGATTTGGACCGTGGAAAGATTTCCTCTTTTTAAAGGATGATTACTGAGTCGTTGCATCTCTCATCCTTGGTTTGATCATCTAATTGTAGACATCATTTCTGTTTCTCTAGAGGAAAGAAATTGCTGAGGGGAGGGGACGGAGGGGAAGGGAGAGGGGTTGGTAAATTACAATTCTGGACGGGAGAAACCTAAAATTTATCCTCTCATTCTTTTAAATTTTGGATCCCCGCCCAAAATTTAAATATGTTCAACCCAAAAAGGTAATTTAACCCCTCCCTCCTCCCCTCCCCTCAAACCAAACACACCCTAAAAGTTGCTCCAAAATAGCATATTTCGAGGATGCCATTGGAGCTATTAATGAGACTCACATCAAGTGTGTGGTAACCAAGGTAATTAAACCCGAACCGATCAGTGAACCAGCCGAGGTACTGGGTCAAGGGTCAGTGGGTCAGACCGGAGTTAAACTGAGACCAAACTGGTGAGAAATAGAATATTTTAGGCGTATAGTATGAAATTCTAAAGAAAAAAATAAAAAAACTTGACCCGGACCGATTTAGTGGCCGGGTCGCCAGTTTCTGGTCAGGTTCGACTGGTCCGATCCGAGTTAGATAGCCTGGGTGGTAATTGGATCGGGCTGAGATAAATTTATCGGGAGAAAGGGATATCCTACACAGAATGTTATAGCTGTTTGTGATTGGAATATGTGCTTTATGTTCGTGTTAGCAGAATGGGTAGGTTCAGCACATGATGCTCGTTTTTTTAACTCTGCCATCTCAAATCCAGCCATGAATTTCCCCCATTTACCTCAAGGTATATTTTCGTATACTTCAATTATATTTCTTTGTCTTCATTTCAATTTTCAAATAATCTCACATTTAAATGATTTTAACACTTGTTATATAAATATTATTTGGTCGATGCTGACTACCCAACACCAGTTGGGTATCTTGGTTCGTATAGATGTGAACATTACCGCCTCCGACAATTCAAGAATCAAGGGGGGGGGGTTTCAGAATCATAGTGAGACCTTTAATTTTTATCATTCAAGCTTGAGGCACAT
Organism: Inga laurina; assembly: GCA_963855925.1. Classification (NCBI taxonomy): domain Eukaryota; kingdom Viridiplantae; phylum Streptophyta; class Magnoliopsida; order Fabales; family Fabaceae; genus Inga; species Inga laurina. The sequence goes on along the minus strand of OY979711.1, from coordinate 5,519,819 downwards.
AATAGAAAGGACTTTTGGAGTGTGAAAAAATATATTCTAAATATTACAAAAAATGCACAAGTATAGCTTCGACATGCAAGTTTGCATTGTCTGTGCAACAATGACTATACATAACTTCATTAAAACAAATTCCTAAGCTAATGTGGACTTTAGGAAAACAGAAAATGAGAATATAGTTGATGTAGATAGTAGTTAAGATCAAGAGCCATCATCGCCAAATGATGCTCGGACATTTTCAACCCAAATAAATCATATTCGTGACACTATCAGGGACCAAATTGTACTGGACCTTTAATTTGATTAGTTCTGTTTTATTTTATTTTATCAAAAACTTTAAGTTTGTATAATTTCTAATTTATTCATTTTTTTTATTGTAATTTTATTGTGTATTTTACCACTGTCAAATTTTCAAAGTTAATTTTTTCACTTTTCATAATTTTTAAAAAAATTTCTCTTAAATATCACAAAAGCCACTTATGCAAAAGTCAAACCAAACACCTTTTCATTTTCATAAAAACACTTATCCAATCGTCAATCCAAACATTAATCACTTTACCAATTTTACTTTTTTCCAATCTTAAAATTTCATAAGTCAAATTAAAAAATAGTCAATTTTCCCACCACTATTCAAAACACACCCATTATGGTTGTTCTACTCAGATGAAGTGCCATCTGGAAAAGAATAATCAACCATTCCAAGTATTTCTTCACTATTTTTGAATTGTTACTAACCAGTAAGTTTCTTTTGTTGATTAGATAGTCAGAATGTTTCAAGGAATCCTAAACTCAAAAAATGTTTGAACAGAAATATATCACCGGCAACGTTGTAAATGTTATGAATATTATGGTAGTGGATGTTTATAGTCTTTTAGGTTTCCATAATGCCTATAACCTCCCATTGTTTATGTAGTTTTATGTTATAAATTAATTCTTATGTTTATGACATTGTAACTCCATCATAATGTGAGTTAATCCTTATGTTTAAGACATTATAACTCTTGGGAAAATTGGAAGCCTATATATAAAGGCTTAACACAAAGGATTTGATATACAATGAAAATACTATATGAATGAGAGTTCTCCACTCTTCATCTCTACAATTCTCTCATATCTTTCTTTATCTTTTTATCTCAATCTTTTATATTTTCTTGATTTCATAACACGTTATTAGCATGACTTCACTCAGAAGGTCTATGGTTTAGTTTTCTATTTTTTCTACTCTTTAACTTTCTCATTTCCATACTATATTATTTTCTATGTTATTTTATCTTTCTAGTTTACGTTATCGATTTGTTGTTCTATATTGTTTTTCTTGTATGCTATCTATTTTTATCTTTCCTGTTGTTATCTTTTACATGTATATTTGGGATAATCTAAGCCATTATATAGAATTAAAGAGACTCTTTTACCGATTGTTTTATATATCAGGTTCTATGAATAAGATTTGAGATTATTGTTGCTTTATTATCCTTCGCAAGTTTTCTTTATTTTCACTTTTATTTATCATTTTCTGATAATCTCTTATTTTGAAAAATTTATATTTCTCTATTTTATATTTTAATATTTTTTATATTTTATGTTGTTATATTATGTTATTTCATTTGTTTATTATTTAACATTTATATTTATTTATTTTATTTACATTTTATGTTATATATTATTGTTTATGTTTCTTTATTTTATGTTATTTATTTCATCTTGTTTTATTGTTATTTTATTTACATGTCATTTATTTATGTCAATATATTATTGTTATATCATTATGTCAACATTTTATTTTCATTTGTTTATTATTTCATTAATATATAATAGTATTATATATGACTATATAATATGATCTATATGATCATGAGCTTATCTATTGTTTATATTTGATTATAAATTTGAATTTACTTAATTTATTTTGCAGTATTTTAATTTTATCAAAAGGCCAGAAGCCATATAATTTTTAATTTTGTGATAAGATGACTATAAGTCACATTATTTTTGTAATAGTTCTTATAAGAAAGAACGCTATTGGTTTCATTAAATTGCAAGATTGACAAGAAAATTTTTTGGCACTTTAATGATTTAATTGTTACAAATATCAAAGCCCTAAAAGCTAAAGGTTCAAATATCAAACTAAACTAAACAAAAACTTTTTAGCTTTGCAAGATATTTGTTATGGCCCTAAAGACCAATATTTGAAGAAATTAATGATATGCTATTGAAAGTAGAGAATGTGTTTATAAGAGTGAAAATGAACATGATTTGCATTGATGGAATTGATAGTTGAAAATCAAGAATACTTTGTCTTGGCTATTGAACCACATTCATGGAAATAATAACATTTATAAGGTTATTAACTTTATGAGCAAATGTTATATTATGACTAGAAGTTATATGGATAGAAAAAAAGGTATAATATGACTATAAGTCATATAGACTAATATGTATCAATTTATTAAAAATAAAGATCAAAATAGTTGTGAAGCCAAAAAGACTTTGAGATATTGTGAAAAATACCAAAAGTAGTTATGATGCTTTAAACAATAAGTTATGGAAAAATATGATCAATTTGTAAAGTTAAAACAATTAATTGTAAGCCCTAAAGGCTATATGATTTTGATTTTGATTAGTGTTTACATTTAAATTTATTGTGATTAATTTGTGAGAGAAATTATTATTTGATATTGTGATATAGATAAGTGTTTATGAGTGATATATGAAATCAAATAGAAAAAAAGGTATCATTTTAAAATTTTAATATAGTGATAATTTATTTACAAATTTAAACATTATTGGTAATTATTGATATTTTCATTTTGTGGCCTTTTAGGATTCTACCTTATGATTATTGTCACCATGCCATATAACTCCTAAATGAAATTGTTTCTAGTATTTATTCATATAACCTTCAATTATACAATTAAGTTGTTTAATTCTCTCTTTTTATGTATAATTGTACAATTTATTTGTAATTTTAAATATATTGTGTATGTGAATACTACTCATACATCAATGAAGTTTACCACTTCTATTTTCTTCTTGGGACTTGTGCTTCTTTGTTGCGCCATAGATTTCCCAACAAACACTCAACTCATATACCTTAACATCAAGATACTTTCTTTCATTATTAGTCATATTTTTCATTTTAGCTTTGTCTTCCATCTCTTTTATCCTCTTGAGCACTATTATGTTGCCTTACATATATGTACAATTTTTCTTAGTTCCAAACTTTCATTATTGAAAGGCATACAAAAACTTTACAATTTGTATTTTATTTTAATATTGATAAGTTATTGTCTCTGTCTCCTCTCCCAATTCATCGTATTATCATTTCTTCTACTCCTTAACATTCTCATATGATATGTGCAAGTTTCATACATTAATCATGATATAATATATAATATGATATATATGAATCAAATTAGTTTTATGTGACATTTGTAAAAAAAAAAGTCATATGTCATATTTAAATTAAGAGAATCAGAATTTATTTGATTTTATAAGAAAATTCATTATGAATAGTTTGTGATTTGTTAGACAAAACCATTTTTGTAAGCATGAACTATATATATAGTGTAAGTCAAATTTATGGATGATCAAATAGTAGGGAATATTTGAAAAAAGAATATGCATATCATAATTATTTATTATTTTATATTATAATGCATTTGTCTTTACATTTCTCTCAAATCAATTTTAGCCCCTAAACATCACAAATCATTGCAATAAGATCTTTATGTATTTTGATTATGGATATCCTCATATTTCTTTATGTAATGGAAAATTCTAAACATTTCATACTTTAAATATGCATCGAAAGAAGCAAATTGAAGCATATTATTATTAATGAATAATGAAGTTATATAAAAATGAGATAATATATGTTAGTTCCTGAAGAACATACATATAACAAAATCGATATAGTTCCTGGAGAACTAACATAGATTTTTCTCAATTCTATGGGCGGAAAAAGAATTGATCATGAAATGTTATGACCCATAGATTTACATCGGAGTTTCACTCTATTAAAAGGTCTAAGTGATAGCCCAATAGACTTAAATTCATGATTGATTGTGAGTTATGAAGTACTTGATCCTTCAAGTAAAAAATAGACTATTGGCTTACTCTATATTGATTTGTCTTTGAAATATAGAAATAAAGAAAATGTATTTATATGACTCACACTTGAAGGGGAAATTGTTAGAATATAAGTGTGAGTTAATATTAAAAAGTTCTATTTATATATTACATCACAAAACATATTGATTTGCCAAAAATGGATGTCATATTGATATTTTATATCAATATCTTATAGAAATTGAAAAATTTGTTGTTGGTTAAGCAACATGTCATGTAAACTAGCAGTTTACTAATTGAAGCAAATTTATTGTTAGCATAACTTGTTTGATCATTCGAGTCATATATGAAAGATTATGTGTGACATCCATTGAAGAATCAGAAGATTCTTCATGAATAGCCAACATATTATATAATTCAAGGATTATTCTGTGTTGCTTGTTCTCAAAGAAATTTAATTATGAGAGTATCACAAGTTATGATTTGAAATAAATCTCTATATTTCTGGAAAGAGATCAAACTTATATATGGGCACATTCAAATAACGTATAAACCATACAAGTATTCAATAAATTTGATATATGCATCTATATAAGATGGTTACATGTGTGATTATTATTAGTTTGCAAGATTATATGAATAAATTATTATATTGAGCGTGAAGTTTCTAGATAATATGATCAAAAAATCATTTATTAAAGCCTCCATAAATAGCTAGATCAACATTTTTGAGAATAAATTTTTATTTTAATGTTGGCATATTTGATTTTATATATTGTGGCACTTATATACATCAAACTAACAAAATTCTCCCGATAAAATTGGCTTTTGGTTAGAAGCCAGGATATTCCATCTTAAAGGGTTTGAATATGCATTTCTATTGATCTACGACACTGCACATAGATGAATATTTAAAGGAAATTAGGATAAATGTTAGAAAAGGAACTCCTTTTTCTTGTCTGTTTTAAATGAAATAGAAGAATGTTTCTAATGGAAACAAATGGATTTATGAGACTTATACTGTATGATTAGTCGATTGTCATTTGACAAAGTTTTCCAAATATGAGGGGGAGAAAATTGAATAGCTGGAAAAAAGAACAAAAGAAATACATTATTAGTTTATTAATATCAAGTATAGATTCTCGAATATAACAATATGAACCAAAAGTTCACTAATGGTGTGTTTGGTTTAAGGGGAGGGGAGGGGAGTGGATGGATGAAAAATTACAATCTTGGACAGGAGAAACCCAAAATTTACCTTATCATTCCTTTTAAATTTTGGGTTCCTGCCCAAAATTTAAAAACTTTCAATCCAAAAAGGTAATTTAACCCCCTTCTCCTTCCCTCCCCTCCCCTCCCTTCAAACCAAACACACCCTAAGTTTTGTATTCATGAAATATTGTATAAAATCTTCTAGATGCAATTATTGACCTAAATGAGAATTACTAAATCTTATATTCCAGTAGAAAATGCTTTAATCAGCATAAATGAAAGTGAGGCATGCCCAAAGCATGAAAGAATAATCGGTTCTAAAAGAAAAGAGAAAGGAACAAATAATCAAGATGATCATATTGGGGAGGCAAGTACTCTAGAAGCGGCTAAGACATAAATAATTGCAAAAACCTCAAACAAGGTTCAAGTACTTGAAAGTAATGAAGAGAATTCAATGAATTATGTCACATGAAAAATTGAACCGAAAAGATTAAGTTGTCGACAACGGTTATGATAATAATTTCATGTGATCAACTGAGGATCTTATGCATAAATCTATTTTGCAAGTAGATAGAATGATTATTGGCCAAAAAGGAAAAATAAAAGGGGAAAAGACGCAATGAAAATAGGATTACATTATTTCGATATTTGAAAATTATGGATATGCAGTCCTAACTGAAATATGAAATATATAAATATTTAAGTGAAAATAAAGATTTTCATAAATGCTAATGAAGACTATGATGAGGCAAATTATTTTGTGGTGGATATGATAATTTTGTATTTATGGCAACATATGAAAATAAAATTATGCGTCTGTTAGATATTGTTATATATGATATATTCATATGGCTCATTAAATAGTGAAATGTATATGAGAATCCTTGAAGAATCTAAAATGTCAGAAGTATATATAAAAAAATCATTTTATATATGAAATATTATGCGAGTTTAAAAATAGTTCAAGTATATATAGTTGATTGAAAAATATATTGGAAAACAAGTAATTTTACGTTTTACTTATCTTGTAAATCGAGTTACCAAATGCATCAAAGTTTTCAAAATCACATATTTTTGCTATGGTGAATTTTCTTGCAAAGATATATTGAATTTAATGGTCTAGAAGTACCTTATATTTCAGGAGAATATTTTATGTAGCATGCTAATATTGTATTTATTATGGTTTTATCGATAAAAATTAGTTCTTGCAAGTACACAGTAGATAACGAAAATGAGATTTGGTGTGATAGTCCTTTGAACATATTATATGATATTATTTTGTTCAGAACAAACTAAATATGTGGATGCAAGATATATTTTGATGATTTTTAGAATAATTTTTCTTTATTATTTCCACAATGAATAAGATAAAGGCATAATATACTGATATTTTAGCATATCCAGAAGATATGTTAGAGGAATACATCCAGCAGAATATTTGGTGATAGTGTATCATTCATAGTTTGACGGTCAAAAGAATGATATGCTCAACAATACATTGGATGTGATGTTCTTATCAAAGGGAGTAAAACAGATGTTATTATCAGGAGGAGTAAATACGATATTATCATCATGTGAAGAGAGACCATGCTGTACTCTTTTCCTTAACCAAGGTTTTGTCCCACATAATTTTCTTGGTAAGGTTTTTAATGAGGCAGTTTCAATTTGTATTGTGTACTCTTTTTCCTTCACTAGGTTTTTGTCCCACTGGGTTTTTCCTAATAAGGTTTTAATGAGGCACAATATTTGCGTATGAGCATCCAAGGGGGAGTGTTATGAATATTATGGAAGTGGATGTTCATAGTCTCTTAGGTTTCCATAATGCCTATAACCTCCCATTGTTTTATGTAGCTTTATGTTGTAGATTAATTTTTATGTTTATGACATTGTAATTCCATCATAATGTGAGTTAATTCTTATGTTTAAGACATTGTAACTCTTGGGAGAATTGGAGGCCTATATATAGAGGTTTAACATAAAGGATTTGAAATACAATGAAAATACTATATGAATGAGAGTTATCTACTCTTCATCTCTATAATTCTCTCTTGTCTTTCTTTGTCCCTTTATCTCAATCTCCTATATTTTCTTGATTTTATAACAGTAAATAGATTTTCACAAAGAAATTTGAATCTAAACAACTACGAGGAATTATTATCCACTCAATAATTCTAAAAATGTTTAGGATTGGAGAAGAGGGTATCGAACCCCATACCTCTCGTATGCAAAGCCAGCACTCTACCATTTGATCTATATCCCCAGTTGGAAGGTCTCAACGATATCAAGTTAAAATTACTAATAACTCTAAGAATAAAAATCTGGGTCAGGGAAAAACGAAAAGAAAAGAAACCGTGTTTGATTGGTTCGCCACTTTCTCATTCAAAAAACAAAGGGAAAATCCAGAAAAAGACCTTATAAGGTGTGAGGTTTGAATTGTCCTCTTGAAACCCCTTTTTCCCTCTCAAGACTAAGATCACTTACAACAACCACAAGGCCATTGAAGATCATTATTAGTTAAGAAAGTCGGGTAATGATCAAACAGAATGATCGGCCGTTGCAACTAGTATATATGTTCGTAGTTCCTTCTCGTTATGATACATCCAAGAAACATGTCTGCTGCTACTGTAACGCTCAACGTCCTTCCTATTTCTCCTGGCGAGAGGTTCTAGACCTTCGAAGCAGTGGTTCATCCTGATCAATTCCTCATTTTGAAGTTTATGTTTGCTGTTATTTTTATTTTTTTATTTCTTTTAGTCATGTGCTTGTTTGTAGGTAGTTCATTAAGGGTAGATTAGTCTTTTCAGTTGTAAGAGTCAGTTGCTGCCTGATTCTAAGACATGGGTTGTTATTTATTCAGTTGTGTATTCAATATAGTTATGCGATGGGTTTATGGTTTTCCTTTCCATCTCCTTTGTATTCAATATTTCTTCTTCCCCCTCTGTCTCTGTTCTTCTCTTTAGATAATCTTTTTTGCTCCAAGTCTATCATTGGTATCAGAGCAGTAACGATCTGCAACTATCTCGGAGGGCACACGTTCTCAATCTTTCCTGAAAGAACTAGAAGATCAGGTGAGAATAAAAGTTGAACAGAAACTTGAGTCCATGGAATCTAAGATTAATAGTCTTACTGAAATGAGAGATTAACTCGGTGGCCTATAAGAGGTGTTGCGGCATTTATCCCTACAAGTATCAGACATCCAGAACCAAAATACATGCAACCGAGATGATGATCGTTGGGCTGATTACCAAGTTCCTACGAGATTTACCAAACTCGACTTCCTACCATTCTCTGTTTCAGATGTTGAATTATGGTTAACGAAGTGCAAGCGGTACTTCAACTTCGACGGTACATCGGAAGCGAGAAAAACAGTGTTAGCAAGTATTTCGCTTAACAGCGAGGTGTATCAGTGGTATCAACGTTTTGAACGCGGACGCACCGGTATGATACCTTGGCGGGTGTTTGCAGAAGCATTAAAATACGCTTTACGGTATCACCATTTTGAATGCGGATGCACCGGCATGCATTAAAATACGCTTTGTGGTATCAACATTTTGAACACGGACGCACCGGCATGATACCTTGGCGGGTGTTTGCAGAAGCCATTAAAATACGCTTTGCAAAAGCTGTTAAAATACGCTTTGGACCTTTAAACGATGACCCTAGCCCGTTCGATCAGAACCCTTTGTAACCACCAGCTCTGATACTAAATGATAGCAAATTATAGGCACCTAAGCACCTTAGATAACCACACCCCAAAAGCTAGTTGTTGATGTGAGAGAGCTAAGACACTTAAGTACCCCATTAAGCAGCTCATACTACTAGATGTGGGACTTTGGTAGCCCATACTACTTTAGTCCCTATCAGTTTACTGTTAATTCACCGGCAACCACAAACATACTGTCGTCAACGACGAAGCTCGAGCAACTTGCTCTCAATCCCATGTCCCCTTATATGCCAGCCCTGTCCTTTTATCTTAATGTTCTCCACACCCCTCATTAACTCAACCTTCCTTATGCTTCGATGTCATATCATATGTGCCGACAGCCCTGTCCGCCTTCTCTACTTATGTCCTTGCGAACTCGGCTGCCTTTTTCCCTTACGTACCTAGGAACCCGGCCTCCGTCTCCCCTTACGTCCCTCTAAACTCAGCCTCCATCTCCCCTTATGTCCCTACAAACCCGGCCGCCTTCTACCCTTATGTGCTAGTGTCGGCTACTTTTTGGCTGCAACCCAACTTCTCTGTGCAGCCGCTTAATTCTCAGTTGTCGGTTAACATGAATAATTAAAATAGGTTTGAAATAGGTAACAATTTGACACCTGGAGTGATTCTTTAGAAACAATTTTGACTCAGCTTGTGATTCTTCACATCTTTCTTTTTCATTTTCTGCCTTTAATGAAATTATAACACCTGGTGAAACCACTGATTCTGTAACAAATTTGACCGATAGCTATTGGTCTTTCTTGGGATTCGATATTAATGAAATTGTAGCAATATTGACATTCGGGAACAATTTTGACATTCTTCAAGTCTTTCTCAGGATTCAATTTATTTTCTGCCATTAATGAAATTCTGTTAATCTTTGTGGGTTTTCAAGTTCTTGATTCATTTATGTTGATTAATTAATTTTGATCTGGGAATTTTTATGCCCGAGCTTCGGGTTAATGGACGAGAGAGGAACCTTTGTTCTTCAAGGATCTCCGTCGCTCCTTCATCCAGAAATAGAAGGAACCGAAAGTGCGGCAATGTTTTCGATTTAATTTATGTGTTTTGATTCGAGTTGTTACCATATATTGTTTTGGATTGTTTTTCCCCGAGAGATATTGTCGTCGTATCATTCTTGAGACTCCGTCAGGGGTTGTAGCCGACTAGGGCTTCGATTGGGTGGGTGACTAAGACTGTCAAAATGCGTGTTTTTTACAGTGTCAAGAGCGACGTCGTTTTAAACTTGTTGGAGGCCTCCCTCATCCACGCACGCAAATGACGTCTTTATGCGAAAGTGAAACGCAAGCGCTTCACTTATTCCTGAGATGGGCCATACGTGGGTTTTGGGCTCAATTCACTATGTTGTGAATTTTGTTTTTTCTAGAGTTAATAATTGCATTATGGGCCATCAAGAATCTAGGCCTACAAATATATAATTAATTCTGTTTTATTTTTTTATTATGATTTAAGGCATCTGGCCTGGAACTATTTTCTGGATTTACAAAATTTTTACTCCCTACCTTTAATAAATTAATCCACTTGGGCCGAAACAGTTAGATTTGAGAAGAAATTTTATGTCCTAATGCTTTGTGGGCTTGCGTTTTGGGCCATACTATGGATTCTACTTTTGCCCTTATTTATAAAGGGTGTACATATTCTCTCACATTCCTTTATCTCATTGCATTTACATCTCTCTCTTCTATTATTAATGAAGGGTAAAATTGTCAAAATCTCATTTATTACCCTATAAATAACTTATATTTTGAAACAAACTTTTTAGAAACAAGTAACTTATAAAAACACACATAGTGGTACTATTTATCTTATATTTTGAAAAGTAGACACTTAATCTGATTATTTGTTGGATTGAAATTTTGGCCTAGTGAGACCTACGTGCTGATTTTGAGGTTAATCCCTAAAACCATTTGTTTAATCATAACATGTCATATTAGCCATACAGTCTAATTTCTCCATTTTATAGCAGCTCTTCTGCTTTTGTGTTTTTTAGGATGAAACTTAGAAGTTAGAACTATTCATTTATTTCGAGCAAAAAAAAAAAAAAAGTATTATTCATTTATATTTATTAAATTTAATTTTTCATTCCAATCTTGCTATACCAACCTCTCTTAATAATAAAAATTTACAGGGATAAAATTTTATCCCGTACAATGGTGTTGGTAGTAGTTATATATAAGTATCTATTAAATAATCTAGGATGATGCTTCAGTTTTTATCTGTTATTAGGGGTTGGGAGCATTAAGAACAACTATGAACAGAAGATAGAAGGGAAACTTGGAAGGAATAAAAACTATGTGGCTTTTATCTCTTTTGTTAAGTTATTAGGAAACTGGAAAGGGATACAAATTATGAACTTAAGAACAATTATGAACAAAAGAGAGAAGGGCTAATGAAATGGGACTAGTTTTAATGGAATGGCTTTTGGCATACAAAAATGAATGTCTTTTTTTTTGCCAGCAATACAAAAATGAATGTCAAATTATTCATTTTGTCTTATTTTTCTTTACCTCTATATTTATGTGTGATGACGTGAAATATTTCAAAGTCAATCATTGAATAGCTCATATGTCACATATTAAGCTTGATGTTTTTTTTTTCATAAGTGAAGCACATGTCATCTTACACCAATATGGGAAATATAGTTGAACCTAAAGGGACATCTATTTTACCTATTATGTGATTATTTGATCATGTTGCTCAGAAGTAATAGAAGTCTTCATGTCAGGAAGAGAACATAGTAATGATATATGAGAAAAATCAATTTCTTATATAATTTATATCGTGTGTTGGAACAATATAAGAGTTTGTATGCTTTTTAGGTCTAAAATAAAATCTCTTTTGTTATTATGGAATAAGAAACAAGAAAAAGATAATACTGGTATTTGAAGAGCAATCTCTCTACTACTTGTCTTCCTCTGTCCTTCATTTTATGATGTTTTGATGATGTATTTGTAGACCAAGATGATTTCAAAGCTTCCATGTGGTGTAGTCCAAAAGAAGTTGGTAGATTTGGACAATGAATAAGATAGTTTCTCATATAAAAATGGTTTCACATAAAAATTGTTCTTACCATTTAAAAAATTACTATGATAGAATATTATGAAAAGATGTATTCTATTGAATATATCAACAAATGTTAAAAAGTGTTGTTATCTTTGTTGAGTGTTGACTATATGAGCGAATGAAAAAATGAGATAATATATTTGTATGGAATGAAGGAATAATGGCTCCAGTAGGCAAGGTTATCATTGCTATATAGCATGAACCATTTTCTAAACAATAGCATTCTTAAAACAAAATGTTCTCATTGAAAATTTGAAATGGAGTAAAATTATTACCTTATCATTTTATTATTGTTGTGAATCTAAATTACATACAATCTCTTCTTTTAAGCAATATGAAAGTGTAACTATTGCAAGAAGGTGTTGGAAGTTGTGAAGTCATGGGGTGAATGTGAAGTGCAACATTGAGACTTGAGGGAGAGACAAGATGATGGGCTTAGTTGGTAAAAAAAAGAGAGGCAAAAACACTGCATTATTTTCATGTTGGAACCTGTTGCTACCCAACAATAATGAAGCAAACTTCTTTATTTTGTGAAAAATATCAAATCCTAATTAATGAGATGATAAAGAGAGGCTATGCAATGAGCAAGCTGAAGACTATTACCACATAAGCCCATTTATCCACATAAGGAAGAAATATCCATACCTTAAATATGCTAAAACACTGATAATAACAGCTGGATAAGAAGTCAGTTAGTTTGTGTCTACCAACCTCCTATGCTTACCTGATTTTGGACTTCTATTTATGTCTTTTGCTCTTCAAAGCTGACTTAGCTAGGGTGTTTTTAATTAATGCACATTATAAATTTGAATCAAGTGAAAATGAAATAAGCTGATTCACATATATACCTGATAGACTCGTATTGGAATGTGAGAATGAGAAATGATGTAGAGAAGAAATAGTTTGGATAACAAAGATATAATAGTTCCATTTTCACAAGCTCCCCTTGCAAAGCATAGGGAGCACATGTTGTGACTATCCACAAAAGTCAGGGGCATCTTTTCATCATGTTGGTTTTTGTAAGCTCGTCTTTACTCATAGCCAATTATATGTTGCATTGTCTATAGTTAAAAGAATAAAAAGATTTGAAGATAGTTGTGGGTGATAATGAAAGTGACAACAAGAGGAACGACAAGAAATGATGTATACAAAAAGGTCTTCGGCAATGTTAATCAATGATGGTAGTGATATTAACAATGCTACCTTTTCATTCCTTTTTATGTATGTGTAACGCTTGCTTTATTTTCTTAAGTAAGTTTGTACAGAATAAATTCAATTATTCAAAACGATCATTTCACTTGAGTACATTCGTATTACAATTTATTACTACACTAATCATGAAGTTGTTCAACATGTACAAGCACCCTATACAACGCATAGGAAAGGACAAGCTAGTTGATGGAAACAGCTGATCAGGGGTGATTTAGGCACCAAATTTTCAAGTTTGATGGCAGCACTGATAGCTCCTAGAGACCCCCACTGGAAGGGTATGTCAGGTTAGACGTGGACGGCTCTGTTAATCAACAACATCAAGCAACATGCGGCGGTTTAATACGGGATTACAAGGGACAATGGATGTTGGGTTTTCAGAAACACATTGGTATCCTTCCTTCAACGTCGACAGAGGTAGTTGCAGTACTTACAGGCCTTCAGGTTTGTGTCCAGCATGGATTTCAGAAAGTATTGGCATCTACAGATTCGTTGGAAACTTATCACTTGGTTATGTTCCGTTGGGGGTCTGACCATTCGTTGAATCTGGATATTTCTACCATTAGGAATATTTTATACTTTAAGTTATGCTCCCAGACAAGAGGTGAGATGTGCCGACTTTCTCGCCCAGACAGCACACCAAATTGGTGCAGGATTATTTCTGTTAAAAGTACCCCCACCCGATTGTATTGCTTCTCTTGAGAAGGACATGTTAGACAGCTGGCGAGCTGTGTCAGCGGATGGCTTAGTGTAACATATTCAAGCGTTAAGCTTGCCAGATTGAGTCAAAAAAAAACAATTTTTATCAAGCAATGCAAATGCACCCACTCTTCTCATTTTTGCGCTTTTCCATCAAGTTCTTTTAATTTTTTCACAGGTTTCATCTATAACTATCTCCAAATGCATTTTCATCATTTAACAAATGCATTACATCCTGATTCTACATTCTGGCACTAACATAACATGCACTGACCTTCATACTGGATCCTGATTCACTTGCAGATGCCGCTGTTTCATTTCTTAGTTCATTCACAATATTCTCTGATGAGATGCTGGTTAACCTGTAGCCATGAGTATCAGTTTCCAGTCATAACAGAAATTGAACTCGATAGACAGGCTCCAATCTTATAACTACCATCAACAATATTGGCATAATTCTCATGAATTAATTTACTCAAACAAGAAAACATTGAAATTCAGCAATAAAATAACATAATTTTGTAGTAACTGATTAAAGTTTTTTAACTGGTTTTGTGGCAAAGTAAAATGAATAGTATTTCCACAAGAACTACCTTTCAAGTAGTTCCTCTTCACAAGAATTTCCAGAAGAAGAAAGCCCATCAAGATCAAGGAAATTTGACCAGTCACAAGCGTCTCCATGTTCATCATAACAAATACGACCATTTTCATCACACCATTCCTCAAGAATTCTTGGCTTTTTTATCATAATACTGCAAACAGTAAATTATAATACCAAAATACTACAAAGTTGAAACTATTTATCATAATACTGCACTTAAAATCGTTTTTGTAAAGAACGATTTTAAATTTGTGAAGAAATCATTCTTGTAAAGAACGACTTTTAGTTCTGACAAATCCAAAAATCGTTCTTGCGAAGAACGATTTTAGAAATCGTTCTAGGCAAGAACGATTTCTATATGATGTGATTATTTTTAAAATGATTAAAATTGGTGTCAGGAATATCTTCGTACTACGCGTGCTCCTGCTTCCTCCTTCCCAATGCGTATTCCTTAATCATGTCACTCTTTTCCCAAGGCAAACTCGTGAACACACACAGTGGGATATTTTTTTTTTTTTGGGCCAATTTGTGTATTGCTTTATACATTGATTGCTTCAGCCTCTCATCCTCCGAGCAGAATTCATTCCCTTTTCTCTTCTCTCATTTTTCTTTAACTTCTCTTCAGTTTGCTCGCTCAAGTCCAGTTTGCTTAAGTTTTTCTCAATATTCATACGTTCTCACTCTGCACTTCTTTTCTCCCATCTCATTTTTCTCTAAGCTCTTTCCTCCTCCTTTGCTTTGTTGATCCTTGGTTATTTGCATCGGTTGTTTTTCTTATTACTGTTGTGGGTAAGTTGTTTCTTTAGTTTTTTCTCTTAATTTGGTAGTTTGTAATATATAATTTGAATTTTATTTTTGTTACACTTGATAACTATTATTTGACTATTTTTTATTTTTAGGTGGTCAGTGGTTGGTTCAACAACTTCGAAAAGCAAAATAGGTGCCTCTTATTTTGACTATAAGTATCATCCTGTATTATATGGTAATATAGGTTAGTTTTGAGACTTTAAAATTTAAATTTGATCTCTATTTCTAAGCATGTGATTTCGCCTATGTAAACCTTATGTCATGATATTAGCAAATATGTTTTTATTTTGCAGAACCTTAATTGCGGAACTTTATTTATATATTTATGATATTTGCCAAAAGATTGGCTCACCCAAAAACTTTAATGTTGGTAGGATAAAACTTAAAAAAAAAAAAGAAAAATCCCAACATATGTAGTGGTATGTAATATTTAAAAAATAGTTATAGATTAAAATTTTAGAATATATAAAATATTTAGAATATAGGTGTGTGTAGTTAAAATAAAGATAGATTTTAGTAAGTATATATTCCTGTTATATTTATACAGTAGTACTGATTTTATATTATTTATACATAATGTAATTGATAAAACCAAAGGACGTTTTTCGGACATTTAGACCAAAATGACATTTTTGAAATTACAGGTATTTTTCTGTAGTTTTCTCTGATTTTTTCACAGCCAAAAAATCAGTTTCCACGTGAATTTCAGATTTTGGGACCCAATTGAAAATTTGTAAATTCGGGGTATTTCTATAATTTTCTCTGATATTTTTTCAGTTGAAAGTGAAAGCTAATATTACAGAAAAACCCTTATTTCTGTCAGAATTCTATTATAGCCACACACAGAATTTTATTTTCTATTTTAGTCCTTATAAATCTTTTTTGTTTCAGAAAAAATATTAATAAAAAAAGGTAAAAAAATAAATAATAAGTGTGCCAATTTATGATATTCAATTTTGTATATTTCAATGATAATATATATTAATTTTTAATTAACCAAAAATATAATAAGAAATAAAATATATTTTGAAATGCGTTGCCACAAAAATTTATAAAAAAAAAGTAGTGAAAGGTAAATGAAGAATAGTATTTTATATTTTATAATGATTATTTCTTGGTGTTATGCATAATGTGATGAGACAATTATGAATATTTTTTATGATGATTTTTGTAAATGTGATATTGTGAATTTAAATTGTTTTGACAATTTCATTTAATTTTATTAATAATTGTAATGTAATATTTAGGAAGGAGGATGAATCATACAAAGGAGTTCGTGTGTATATTTTCAAATGGACGAATTTGTAATGGCCCATCCGGTGTAACATTTGAGTTTGATAGGGTGAAAATAATCAAAGTTGACCCAAATATTACCTTGAGTAAACTGAAGCAAGTTATCAGACGAAAGCTACAACTTCCTCCCAATCAAATCGTGACAAATATAGTATACAGATATCCTACATGCATAAATCCACCACAGTACCAGGCATGCAATTTGGAAGATGACTCGGACACACAACAAATGTGGCAAGTGACTCAAAGATTTTCAACTCAATTGACATGTGCAGAGTTGTATGCCAACATATGTGATTTACCATATGATGACCACATTGAATCGCAACCAATAATCAATGATGTTGGAAATACACTTCCAGCAAGTATCAGTGAGGTTAACATTGTGGGACAAGAATCCATGTTTACCGGTGACATGGAAAATTTCCACTCATTTGAACCTCTATTATATGGTGGCAACAATGAAGCACCATGTTCAATTCCTCATGTAGAAGACGTCATGGATGAAATCGAGGAAGAGGATGAATATGATTCTTATTTAAATGTTGGTGGTGAGAATGATAATGAAGACAACGACAATGACCATGAAGAAGGGAACGAGCACAATGATCTTGCAACTGCTTTCTTATCACAAGTTAATGTTGAGCCAGATATGACTTATGAGGTTAATGATTTAGAAGAAATTCTGAATCTAAGCGATACGAATGAGTTATATATTGGAAAGGTATTTAACAGTGTCCGGGTTCTAAGACGTGCAATCAAGCTATACTCCGTTCGAGTTTATCACACATTTAAGGTTTATTATTCATGTAAAAAATATGAAGAGTATCGATGTGTTAACTATGGGTCAAATTGCAATTGGAGAGTAAGGGCATGCAAGAAAGAAAATAGAAACTTTTGGGAGATAACAAAATATTGTGGGGCCTACACGTGCTTGAGCACATCATTGACTCAAGACCATCCAAAGTTGGATGCTGATGTTATATTATCTTGTATTGTGGCAATGGTAACTGATAAGCCAGATGTGAAGATCTCACAAATTATCGAGAGAATGCAATCAATGTTTGGTTATACTGTGTCATACAGGAAAGCATGGAAGGCAAAACAATTAGCTGTTGCCACTGTTTTTGGGAATTGGGAGACGTCTTATTCCTTACTCCCAAGGTGGTTAGCTGCAGTTCAACACTTTATGCCTGGGTCATGCATACATTTTTCACATAAACAATGCTCTGAAGTCGATTCAAATGGTCAACCAGTTGAAATGCTTCATCGTGTGTTCTGGGCATTCAAACCATGCATAAACGCATTTTCATACCTAAAGTCCATTGTACAAGTTGATGGAACATTCCTATACGGAAAATATAATGGCACATTGCTTATGGCCAAATCACAAGATGGCAATCGAAATGTTGTGCCACTTGCATTTGCCATAGTTGAAGGGGAGACAAGATCTGCTTGGGCATGGTTCTTATACCTCGTACGCAACTATGTCACAAAAGATAGAATGGAAATTTGTTTAATTTCATATAGACATCGTTCAATTTTGGCAGCAGTTGCTCAGCCCCAAGTTGGATGGCAACCACCACAAGCATATCATGTTTTTTGTTTGTGGCATGTGGCATCAAATCTTCACAAAGCTCATGGAACAAATTGGTTGAAAGAGAAGTTTATAAATATTGGTGAGATTTCTCATATTTTTTGTGATCTTATAACTATATGATTTTATGAACATTGCAACAATATAGTTATTATTTGTAGGGTACGCCTATGAACGTCATGTTGTTGATCAACAATTAACAGAGATAGCATTGCATCATGTACCTGCAGCTCAATGGATTGGAGCCATCCCAAAAGAGAAATGGTCACGTGCTTATGACTTTGAAGGTCGACGATTTGGACATATGACTACCAACTTTGCAGAGTGCATGAATAGTGTATTTAAAGGTGTTCGAAGTCTACCAATAACTGGTTTAGTCAAGGCAACGATGTATAGAGTGAATGAATATTTTGTGAATCGTGGTCGACAAGTTCATGCACAAATTGCGGCTGGACAAGTGTTTTCAGAAACACTAACAAAGAAGCTAGACGTAGTAACACAAAATGCATTTGCCTGTGTTGTTCGTGAATTTAATAGAATTGCAACATCGTTTGAGGTTGTTGAGCCATACAATGTTCAATGTCGTCAATATCGTCGATGTTGCAAGCTTAACTTGAATTAAAAAAATGTGATTGTGGAGAGTTTCAAGCAGAAAAGTATCCATGTATGCATGCCGTTGTTGCTTGTGCACGAGTTGGCATTGACCATTTGCAATATGTTGATCCTGTATTTAGGTTGGAAACCATGAAAATGGCATATAGTAATGAGTTCCAACCAATCGGAGATGCGACTTATTGGCCACAAATTGATACTCCTACATTAATACCTAACCCATCAATGATTCGAGAAAAGGGTCATCCTCGCTCAAGTCGCATACATAATGAGATGGATTGGACCACACCCAATCAACCAAACAAGTGCAGATTATGTCGACAAGTTGGCCATAATCACTCTACTTGTCCACAAAGTTTAGCGTCTAGACAATAAATTATGTGTATCCCTTCACAAATTATTATGGTTAATGAAGATGAAATTATCTTTTAAATTATTTGAACAATTGTTTTTACCATCTTTTATATTCTTACAAATATTATTTTATTACCTTTTATATTATTTTGCTATTTTTTTCAATTAACCTATGCAGACACATATTACAATGGCACAACATTAAGATGTCATCAATCCTGGCCCAGAGGATAACTCCCCCTTGTACTTACAACACCAGCATATTTCAGAAAACGTATGGAATAACAATGTAAGTACAAGCTATTGACAATATATTATAATTTGTATGTTTTATAGCTAATTTTTTTTTCCTGTTATAGGTTAATAGGATTCTGCACACTAGAAGAGTAATGCATACTACTCGGATGATTGATCCACCTAATCAAATAATTGGATATCTTATATTAGCCATATTTTATGGTGTTGCTCGAATAGGGCAATTTGATTATGATCGATGTTTGGTCTTTGCCCTTATTGAAAGGTGGCGTCCTGAAACTCATACCTTTCATACTACACGTGGAGAGTGTACGATAACGTTACAGGATGTAGCTATACAATTGGGTCTTCCATGTGTAGGATGGTTGTCATTGGGCAAACTGACTTGAATTGGCTAGATGTTTGTGAGTGGCTTCTAGGTATTAGACCACCTACAGATAGACTATACGGGCAACGCTTGCTTATAAGTTGGTTGGAAGAGAACTTCAATAACCTACCCGAAGATGCCGATGATGTACAAGTTCAACAATTTACTCGTGCATATATTCTCAGGTTAATGGGTGGATACCTCATGCCAGATAGATCGGGTAGTCGGGTTTACTTAATGTACATTCCACTACTTTACAATCTTGAAGAAGCTGAAAAATTTAGTTGGGGATCAGCAGTTTTAGCTCATCTGTATAGAGAACTATGTAATGCTACTAACCCAACTGAGGATGGGATTGGAGGATGCTTGTCATTGCTACATTTATGGGCATGGGATTGCTTCCCTATGATCGCACCACCCTTACCTGTGTATCCATATCCAAATTTAGATCTCTATCATCTCTTACCTCCTTTGGGTTTCAGGTATACTAAATTCACCTATAAAATGTTTCACATCCATTTATATTATTAAACTCATACAAATTATGATACTATTTTTTGTAATAATAGATGGAAAAATGTTAGACAAAACCCTCGTCCAAGTGCCACGACTTTGCTCAGATATAGGAGTTTCCTAGATAAAATGGTTGATGACGAGATAATTTGGCAGCCATATGAATATTATGAAGTATGCCAATTAATTCCATAGTTTTGCATACAAACACCTGAAATTTGGCTCGCTTCTATTTCTTTGATATGCTTTAATATCATAGAATGACACCACCCTGATCGTGTGATGAGGCAGTTTGGTCGTCAGCAACCAATTCCTGCCCAACCTGTTCATTTGGGAAATTACCACACAATGCAACTACGAGGTAGAACAACTACAAATTGGATTAACCAATACTCAACCTTTATTCAGGCATGGAATACTTGGTCAGATGTTATTGTTAACGCTCCAATGGCACATGATGAACTTGATAGAACGTCTCAATACATGCAATGGTACTGGAGACATACAAGGCGATGGATTCAACATATCAGTGGTAATACTGGTTGTGCGGTAAGTTTTTCTTCTATTTTCCATCAATACCATTTTTTCCTTCATATAATAAGTGTTATAACACAATCTCTTTTTATTTATTTCAGTCTGACATAGCAGAGGAGTTATATAGGCTAACAATTAATACTCGTTCTACATGCTCAAATTGTATTGATTATCGAGACAAAGTTGCTCGAGATCAACGAAACATTTTACTTGCACTTAGAAAACGACGATTCAACATGAGTCGTCAACCTGCTCCCCCAACAATTGAGTTGCCTCGACCACAAATTCCTCATGATAGACCGAGCAAGCGACGTGGCGGTTACTTGTCAACCCAACCACCAGTTGAAAATGAAAATGTTTTAGAACAAGACCCTCCAAATTTTAGTCAGCCTCATTACATGTCAACATCGTCATCATCCTATTTTACTTCTTCTAACCCTACACAACAAGAACCTCATTACATGTCACCATTATTATCTTCCCCTTCCAACCCACCCAATGTTGTTCAACCTCAGTCATTCACATCTTTATTAGATGATCATGCATTATTTTCGACTGAATACAATACTTCTACTTTTGAGCATGGTGGGCCATCAAATGAAGCATTTGTCACTCCTAGACAATCCATTTCTTTAAATGAATCACCGTGGTTTGATTTAAATACGTCAACGACACAAATCAATGAAATGCTTGAATCTCAAGAACTTGACGTACAACAACAGCAACGACCGCAACAACAACAATGACTACAACGTATGCGGAGACCTAGATGTGGTACAAGAAGTCACTATTTATAAGGTTAATTCATTTTCATTTTTCAGTCATATACACTTAATTGTTATTTAGTGTTAATTTTTTAATACTTTATTTGGTCAATATACTCCTTATCCTATTTTTGCAATCATTATTTCTTTTATTATGTAATCACTATTAGTATTATTATTATCATCATTATCATCATCATCATCAATCACTTAGCAATCATTGTTTTTTAATGTAAATTAATCATTAGGTAATGATGAGGAGAGAGGGAGTTTTTTTATTGTAAATTAATCATTAGGCAATGATGAGGAGAGAGGGGGGAGAGAGAAATACACTGAAATCGTTCTTCAGGTGATGAATTTTAGAAATCGTTCACCTGAAGAATGATTTTCATTTGCATAGAATTGCGCACTGAAGTAGTGTTAATGAAGAAATCGTTCTTTAGGTGAACGATTTCTAAAATTCATCACCTGAAGAACGATTTTCAGTGTAGCATTTTAATAAATATTTTCCACGGTGTAGTATATTGGTAAATAATTTTCACTGTTTGCAGCATATTAGTAAAAAACCCAGAATTTTTTTATATATCTGCCTCTAAGATATTGACGAAGCATTAATGAAAAGGATTTAGATGGCTTACATGATAAGGAATACAAACTACTGTGCATATACATTTGTTGCAACCATACTGCTTGGCCATTTCTCATCTCTATTTGATTTACATGATAAATATTTGATTTGACGGAAAGGAGAGTAAGGAAAATAATCACTCATTAAATATCAACAGATTGAAGCTTTCGTTATCCAGGAAACTGCACAGGCAGCCGTTCAAGGTGGTTCATTAACTTTAACCCTACTCTTCCTCTTTCCTTATTTTGCAAAACAAACTTCGGATTTCAGAATTTAAATAGTTGCATTCAACAGATAGCCATTAGTTAGCCTACCCCCTAAAATTTACACACATATAAGCAGCCACTAGACTATATAGGCATAGCATCTAAAATGTAATTTAACCATACCTGCAGTGACAAAGATCACTTTCACAAGTGAAAATCTCTGGAGTAGACTCTGAAAGACAATGGCTGACTATTTTTTCACAAGAGTGGTGATTACGCCTAATATCCATGTTCCTGATTGTTGCATCATATCCACGGGGAATATTTCCAGCTGATAGAGATCTTGTAAAAATTGACCTGCCAAAAAGACTTTTTAGAAAATAATAGTTGAAGAGACAAATAAAGGATATGCAGCCAAGTATTCAACTACCGTCATCCTCACACATGCAAAATGTATTTGACAATGAACTTCTCTCCCTGTAGTATTGTCCATACAAATGTCATAAGTCTAGGCTGACCACACCACACCTCAACTACCAGAGAAAGCCATCTAATTTTAGAATAATACATTTGAGGCGTCTCTGTACTAGTAGCAGCAATTTGATAGGAATGAAGGGCATTTTGTTTCTTGAGTAGACTGTGCAGAAACAAAAAATGGAATGCTTTGACTCATACCACCTCGAGGCCTCTGACCTACTTAAATGCTTCATAATTTCAGATCTCGAAATGTGAAGTTACACAATCACTAGTTTTTTTCCTTTAATCACAAAATTATCAACTTCCATCATTGTGCTTGACTGCTATTTTCAATTGGATGATTAACCTGGGGAAAAGGTCCTTAACGAATTACACTACACTGGTCATCTTTAAAAGATGGTCGCCAGGTCTTACCATCCAACA
This sequence comes from Inga laurina, assembly GCA_963855925.1. Classification (NCBI taxonomy): domain Eukaryota; kingdom Viridiplantae; phylum Streptophyta; class Magnoliopsida; order Fabales; family Fabaceae; genus Inga; species Inga laurina. Next base: position 5,496,419 of record OY979711.1, on the reverse strand, counting down.
ATGTAAAGAAATTTACAATCTACAATCCTTATAGACCAAATTGACTTTTTATTATAAAAACTAAGAAAACTAAATAAGCTACTTTAAATATTTATATTTATCTTTTTTCTCCAAACTAATTTTTCTTATTTATAAACTGATATATAATCAAATAATACACAACATATAATGTGATTAAGTAGTTCATTTAACTTCTTTAATCTTTCCAAAAAAATCAAGTGGGTCTTATATTCAAGACTGGAGAGGGTACTACTTCATAAGGGGAGAATGTTTGAATTAGGGAAGTTGATATTGGTTCTAAATTAAGACATGTTTTCATATTCCTTAATCAAATCAAATTAGATAGATATATTTTATATCAAGGATCATGAGAGTTTTTTTTTTTTTTTTTTTAGGGTGGAAACTCATTATCTAATGGGTAACACCTCAAGTATTGATAGGCATGAATTGTATCGATATATTTTTAAAACAAAAATATTTAGAATTAACATAAAAAATACAGTGCCTACAAATCAATGTATAAATCCTCGAGTAATCTAATTTTCACTCAGAAGAAAAATACGAATGTTATCCAAAACAAGTATTGTTGTTACCCTCCAGTCATTAATGTGAGATATATTTACCTGATTTAATTAGATTAAGGAATTTAGTCAAATTAGTTATTATGACATATATTTTTCAAAATAGCCCAGTCATATTTTTTAATTCCCTCTCCTCCTTTGATTATTGTAAAAGGAGCATCAACAATGGTAAATTAGGAAAATATTGACTAATATAAAAAATATGTCTTATATTCAGGATCAAAATTAATTTCTTAAATATGTCATATATCAAAAATCGGAGGGAGCATTTTTTTTCTAGGCATATGTATTCTCTTATTGCAAGCAATCTTATTCGAAACACTGTTTAGTACCTCTCTTAAGACAGATTTAAATATTGATTTACCGCGTTGGAAGAGATTAATTCTTTTAATTAGACCCAACCTCAGTCATTACATGCATTGTTTTTTTTTAAATTTTTTACGCAAGCAAAATGATATTAAATAAGAAATATTTTACATATTATATACAGTAAGAAATCCTATTAAGAAATAGTCTGAACACCAGAAAAAAAAAAAATTAAAGTCATGCATGCATTGTTCTCAAACATCTACAGCTGAGCACTCACCTCTCCTCTACGCAAAAGTATAAGAGCAAGCAAAGAAAGACTTGATCATTATAGGGTGTGTCGACAGAAGAGAAGAAGCACAGTGGAGGTGGGTCCCATCACGACAAAAGTCCCGATGCTGGGACACGTGTCATCCAGGTGGTATCCTTGCGGAGTTACCACTGCGAGCTTTCACTGTCAGAACGCGGCTCTCGGGGTACGGAATCAGAAGCAATGGCTTCTATTCTCTCTGGCGTAAGCAGCAATTTCCCTCCCACCAATCAACATCTCCCACGTGTCCACGAATTATCACATGTCCTCCACATGGCGAAGTTCTATTTGCTATTTCTCCATCCCGTAAAAAAAAAGGGAGAATTACATTTAGATCTCATAGAAGAGAAAAAATGAAGAAATAATCTCTATAGATTGTAAAATGAAAAAATGGTTCCATTAACAACTCTATGAGCTTGTATTAACAACTCATTAACAACTCCAGAAGCCTGTAATGACAACTTCATGGGACCATTTTTTTATTTTACAATCTATAGAGACTGTTTCTTCATTTCTCCTCTTATTTAGAACCTGAATATAATTCTCAAAAAAAAAAAAAAAAGAGGTGACCTGGTTTTGTCGTTTCCGTCATATGTGAATGTGATTATTAACCACTTGACATGGATTATTTGTTGGGTTGAAATTTTGGCCTAATGAGATCTAAGTGCTGATTTTGAGGCTAATCCCTAAACCCATTTGTTTAATCATAACATGTCAAATCCGTCCTACGGTCTCATTTCTCCATTTTATAGGAGCTCTCCTGCTTTTATGTTTTTTTTAGGATGGAACTGTTAATTTATATTTATTAAATTTAATTTTTCAATCAAATCTTGCTATATCAACTTCTCTTAATAAAAAAATTTCACATGGATAAAATGACAAGATTTGATTAGAAATTTGAACCTAATGAATAAGGGACTAAGAGTACATGGACTCAAGTTTTATCGTTTTGCTGATATTTTTATTTTAAAATCTTCAATAAAACATCAATTATTTTAATCATTTACTTTTCATTACTATAAAAGAATATATTTGACTCACAGTGCATTAAGAGGATATTTGGATTAGCTTTTAAGAAATAATTTTACGTCGTGCAAAATAAAGATGCCAGGGAAGTTGTTTTCAACCTGCATTAAAGTTAAGAAAATGTCAAAATGGTGTACTAATTAAAATGCAAATAAAAATGGCTCTGAGAACAATTCTTGAAATCACTTTGATTGGATTTGATATGTATTTTTCATCATTTCTTTAGAAGTTTTACTGAATTAGATGAGTTTTTGTTTAAGAATTTGGATAGTCTAGCTCGCTCAGTCGTGATTGTCGGGCTGAGCTCTTCTTGTCATGTTAAAAAAACAGTGAATCATATTTCTGTTATTGAAATACAACTGTTATCCATTGATCTTCTTACATTACATTTTAATTCAAAATTAAAATCAATGATTAAAAAAAAGAAAAAAAAATATCATTTAAATTTCAAAATCAAAAATCAGCCTTGTTAAGGAACCGGAATCGGGGCTTTCCCAAGGGTTTCTTGTGTGTTCATTTTTACCATTAGATTCTATATAAAATGCATGCCATTTTGATAAATTATGGGTTAAAAATGGAGCTTTTTTTTAATTTTTTATAATTTCTTAAATAAAGTTGTTTTCAATTTTTTATGATTTTTCAAAAAATTTTCACACTTAAGGGACCAAAACCTAAATCGGGTGAAACTTCAGGGACTAAAATCACCATTTTTAAATTTAAGGGACCAAAACCAAAATTGGGTGATATTTCAGAGACCAAAACCACCAATTTTAAATTTAAGGGATCAAAACCAAAATTAAATCAAACTTCAGTAACCAAAAATTATATTAACTCAAAATAAAGCTACTGCTACCTTAGCCGAAAAAGAAAATAAAAGAAACCTCGCCTGGGCTTTCATGCTGCCCGAACTTGAAAGCTTTGGACTTAGCCCACCGCTGTCTCATTTAGAAAACAAAAAAAGTCTATCGACGTGTGGGTTTGAATATTAGTAGTTTAGTACTCACTCTAATATTAAATATAAGATACAGTTAATTTATTAAAAAATATTAAAAAAAATTAATTAAATTATTTTAAAATATTTACATTTATCATTTTTTTCTTTAAATTATTTTGTTTAACTTATAAATTGATATATAATCTGCTGATAAACTATGATATGATTAAGTAACTTATTTATCTTCTTTAATTTCTTTAAAAAAATTCAAATTTATTTTATATTTCGGATCAAAAGAGTATAATTTTTTTTGTCAGGTGAATATTAATATGACTTCTTCATTATAATTCCTCACTTTACCTTAAATTCTACAATTCACTAATTTTTATCACCGCACTATAAAAAGTCCTTCTCTTTTTAAGACTTGATACAAATCAATACAATATTAATATGAAATTTATAAACAAAATCATTTAATTTATAAATCGTACGACTCATGAAATTTACTGAAAAGACAGTGTGTAATATGTGTTCGGACCTGCTGGTCAAAAAAAAATATATGTGTTCGGACCTTGCCACAATGACATGCATTGATAAGTTGATAAGCAATAAGTAATCAAGATGTATAGAACAGGAACAAGAAGAAAGAAAATCATTAAGCACAGTTCCTTCGTAATAATTTTTTCTAAATAATAAATGTTTATTATATGTCCTCTCAATCAAAATCAAATAGCCCAAATTGCTATACCTCCTCGATTGAAAGAATCAATAGTCAAAAGAAATTATCTTTAATTTTATGGAGAGAGTGAACGCAGCAGCCTCGCCGTAAGTATTTGAAGAATCAATCTTACCTTAATTTTTGTTCTTATGTTATATTTCTCTGTCATCCCATTTAATTAGGATTTCTTCAAGAGTTGAAACATCTTTTCTTTAACTTCCAACACTCAAGTTTTATTGATTTACAGTGTCTGTTTTAATAGATTTAATTAACTGAACACCAACTCTTCACTCTAGCTTTATTCATCTGACTTCTTCATATCTATCTATCTTTCAGTAATATTGGAGGATCATTGTCGTCAACATCAATGTAAAATATAACATACCATTAAAAACTCATTATTCATTTATTAAAAACAATATGATTCATTCTGAGCTCACATCCTTTCTAATTCTAATACTTTATATCTATATATATATATATATATCCCATGACTAATATAACCAATTAATCAGTTTCCATATACGGTATAGGAAAACTAGTTTAATTGGCAGATAAGATTAATCATAAAAATAATCATAATTAAGTTGATTCATGCAAATTACATGAGGATTAATTTGTGCCCCATATAGAGTAAGAGTTAAAAAAAAATTAAACTAAAAAAAGGCATTTCTGTTAAGAGAGGAGATGAGACCGAAAAAGCAGATAAGATATTAAAGTCGTCACATCATCAAAGAACTCTAGAGAGTCTAATCTCCTGCTTCTCTCTCTCTCAAATTTAATATATACATTTATTGATAATTCAAGTGATTTTTTTTTGCCAACTATTGATAATTTAAGTGATGACCCATGGCAAGTGATGTGGGTGTGGGTGTGTGTGTGTGTAAATTAATTTGAGCTTCATTTATAGTGTTAGTATATAAAGAAACTGCACTAACTTGTTTAGAGTTTTCATAAAAAAATCAATTTTTTTAAAATAGCGCAAAGTAAAAAATTGGAATCAATTTATAAAACAAAATTATTCAAACTACTAAGAGAAAATATTTAAATTTATCATGCATACCCATATTATTTCTTCTTGATTGACGAATTGAGAGAGGTAATTATCAAGGTAATCAAACCTGAACCGATCATTGATCCGATTGGGGTACTGAGTCAAAAGTCAGTGAGGTAGATAAGAGTCAAACTGGAATTAATCCGGGGTTAAACCGATAAAAAATGGAATATTTTAGGATTATTAATATAAAATTTTAAAAAATTGATTTTTGTTTTTAAATAAAAAGATTAGACCAATCTATTGCCGGATTTGATAGTTTTTGGTACGGTCCAGGTTTGATAAGCATCGTATTTACCCACCCTTACAACAAGATAGCTCGTCAGATATTCATACTTCATACCCTACCTTAACCAAATATTTACTTAAAAAAAAAAGAAATTTAGAGAATCTAATCTGGCGATTATGTACGCGTATAATACTAACTTAAGAGTAAATTCATACACAAACTTTTCAAGCTTCATTGAGTTCAACTTTCAGAGAGGTCAGTCTCCACAATCCATAAACACAATCATAACCCCTGAAACAAGGCTTAAAAATACATACATACATATACACATATACACATATATACATACATGTTATTACATACAAGGAGAGAGAAGGGAAATTGAAAAACAAAGAGGGAAAAAAAACACGAGATCAGAAAGAAGAACTAGTCAAACCCAGATCCGAGATTTGGCTCCTTCTTGATCTGCGGAATCATCTTATTGTAGGAAGCTAGTAAATCTACTATACTTGTTATACATACACAGAAACACAAAACAACAATGTTTCCCTTGGAATCTCTCTTCTCTGTACAAAACGCATCAATCTGCCTTATATTTTCAAGTCAAAGTTCTTCGCTTTCCTCTTTCTTCGACGATCCAAAGCACTCATAATTACCCTGTAAAAACAAAGAGGCCACCATAGTTAGGAATCTAGCTAGACAAGAAACAAGCCTATAATAGCACATGTTATTTCATGCACCAAATAGGGAATAGGAAAAACACAGAGAGAACCAATCGGAAATATAATGTTCAGACTTGTAGACTCAGGTCGCTCTGGTTGAGTTGGCAATTTTCTCCTCGTAAATTTCTTGAAATCACCTACTGGAGTTCCCGCTACAAGCAGCAAACAAAAAAAAAAAAAATCAAACCCATTAACTTCCACAAATCTCTCTGATAAAAAGAATGAAACTTTATAGTTTATGTAAATTACATATCATATTTTAACATATCATCTTCTCGGATTGTTACACTGGAATCTCATCCTTCAAATATAAGATCTAAGTCGTGATTGGGTCACAGGACATTATCTTTTAGAATCTCTATACTCAATAGGAAGGAAGAGAAGAAAATAAGAAGGATGGATTTGAACTTCATAAAGATTCGTGTGGCAGAAGTCAACTTACAGGGTTGCAGAATCTAATGTTCATATCAGAATCTCATGTTTTCCTTGGTCAATCAAGTCACATACGTTTATATTGCTACCATAAATATCTACCCCTAAACAGGTACTTAAAAATCTCGTCTCAATATTCAAAATTTTGACATTATAACATAGAGAACCATCCCCTTTTTTTTTAATAATTTCAAGCATATAACAAAACCAACGTTCGGTCAGGCATTAAAACAAACAGATAGAGATTGAGAAGAGAATTTACGTGTAGAAGGCGTTCGAGGGGTGACGGAGCCAGACGGCGAGTCCGGGAAGGAGACGGAATCGGAGAAGCACCGGGAATCGGAGGTGGTGCGAACAATGGTGATGCTGCGAGTGATGGAAGGCGGCGGCAGCGAAATCGGAGAGGCGGCGGCGGAGGAGGAGGAGGCAGAGAAGGAATCGTACTTGCGAAGTTTTCCAAGGCCGGAGTCCGGAGCAGGGCCGGCCAGCGTTTCGTCCCAGAGCTTGTGAAGAAACCCCATGATTATGGAATCATGCTCTCTTCATTTATTTTTTGGAACAATATTGTAAAACCCAGGAACGAAACGTAGAGATAGAGCCAAATTTTTCTCCTTTTTTGTGTTTTTTATGGATTGTTTTGGTTTGCGAGGGGAGTGAGAATGAGTGTACATATAGAGAGAGAAATGGAAGATGAGGGCGAAGATGAAGTTGAATTGAAGATTGAAGATTGAATATTGACGGCTAAATTCCTTGTGTAGGCTCCGGCTAAGTTGGCTTTCTTTAGAGCCATTGAATTTGTTTTTCTATTTTCTCGTTTGATTCTCATAAATCCGAATCCTAAATCCAAATTTGTGAGTGTGTGACATGAAAAGATGAAGTCCTTGATTTTTATAGAGCAAATTAATGAGAATAATATTTAGAAATTAGTGGTACTTTTTTTCCAATTTAAAGTTCCAGCATCGGTTTGATCGCACTTGGAAGTTGGCAGTTGGCTTTCTTTGACTTACTTTCACCATTCTTATGTTAACTTCAACGGCTAAGATTTAACGTAATAAAAAATTATTATAATATCAAATAATAAAAAAAGTTTAAATGGTTAGAAATTGACTTAGATATTTCAAAATAATTGTTACTATAATTTTGAACTGTTTAAATTAAAATTTAAGAGTTTAAATTTATTTAATTTTTTTATTAAATAATATAATAATAATTTTTTTCTACCGTACGCGTATTAAAGTTTAGTAAATGAAGTAACGTAAACCTTGTCATCCCACCTTAGCAGCCTGTTCAAAATAAAAAAAGTTTAGTAAGTGGGGAAAGTAGGAGGAGGAAAGCCATACTCTGTTACTTGCTTGAAATTATCAAGATTTGTATCTAAAAATCATTTAAATCTTGAGAACTCCAAGCAAGTGAAAGAACATGGATATACTTTTAATCAGGTATATTGCAAGATATTTTTAATATGTGTGGTTTGCAGTTTATAGCCAAAGGAATGTTGGCATGCAAGGATATATTTACAAATAAAATAAAATTAAAAGGGGAAGTATAATTATTAGTAATTATTTTATGAATGGAATTACTAGAAATTATTAATATGAGCATAAATTGGGGTGCACACATTGGACTGGGAGGGAGAAATGAGCCGAGTTGAAGCCGATGATGTGGAAATTAGAATTTCTCGAAGTATTGATAATGGGAGAGGAGACACGTGGACCCTACTTGGACACATTGGATAAGCTCCCCGCACCCGGTTACCATCTTTTTTCTTTCCATCTGGTTACGGTCCTTTTCTCAATTTGAATCATTAGATTAAGATCTCAATGGTCCACATTTTTTCTTTATTATAAAAATAATATTATTATTAAATCTGGTTTGTTAAAATCTTAACCTAACAATATAGATTAAGAAAAGCACCATAAGTAGATGAAAAAAAAGAGGAAGCCAAATCTCCAAATCTTCAATATCCATCCACCAACACTAGATATTGATGCACCCTTGTTATGGGACCCACCATCTCTAAAATTATTTATTACTACTTTTGTGGTTATTTTGGGATAAAACGCGAATAACATTAAGTGTGTGTTTGGAAGAGTGATTGTCAATTAGACTTATTTTAATTTAACTTTTTGTGATATTATTCTTGGTAAAAGTTAGATTGTGTATTATGATTTATGTTTGGATTGACGGTTGTATAAATGATTTTTACAAGAGTAAAACTTGTTTGGATTAGCTTAAGCTCAAGTGACTTTTGTGATAAAAGTAAGAGAAAGTGGGTGGAAAAATATCTTAAAAAATCAAGTAAATATTTAAAAATTACTTTAAAATATTAGGTGCTACTGGAAAAGTATTTTAGAGTATGTGGAAATCAATAAATCAGTATTCTAAGTTTTGGGTGCTCTTTACTATTAAAAAAAATACATTAAAGGTAAAATTGTAGTCAGTTTCCTAAGACTGGATACAACTGAAAAAATATTTTAAAGTGTTAAAAGCACTAAAAATATATTTTAAAGTAATTTTTTGAGCTGAAAAAGTACATTAATGATAAAATTGCAATAAGTCTGATAACACACTGGGCACAATTGAAAAAATATTTTAATTATTCACCCTCAATTGTAATTGCAGGAGAGAGAGAGAGAGAGAAGAATAAAAATTAGGTGGGATCGTTGGACATAATTATTACACATAACAGTAACAATAAGCTCAATTGTAATTGCAAAAGCTCCAATGAAGAGCTTAAATTAATGTAATATCTTGAATTTTGGGATTGAAGGTTTGGGAATAAGCCTAAATTAAGCGGATTGCTAAGCTTGGTTTAGCAGGCGTCTTAAACCTATTCCCTAACATTTCTTATATCTTTGAGGTATTAAAATGAATAAAATAGTGAATTAATGAATATTAGAAATTTGTATACAAAAATGGAATTTGATGGAGTTACAAGTGCATTCCATTTCATTGATTTCAGTGAGGCAGTATTGTTGTGCAATGTATTTCATTGATCAAATGATGTTTAAAAATTATAAAATTTTACAGGGTGAAAGTAAACATCCTAAGATTTAATTTGATAGATCGTATGACTCAATTAGAGCTATACACAAAAATTTATGAATTTCTGAATTCAGCTCAGAAAAATTGTGAAGTTATGGAACAACATGTAAAGATTAAAAATCTGGGAATGATGTGCTTCTAATTAGTAAAATGATATATTTTTTCTTGAAACTAGATTCAATAAGGGTTTTATACCCTTTGGAATCAATTTAATTCGATTTTTCAAGAATTAGTTATGATTTTTCAAAGATTGGGCAAAAGTCAGCAAAAAAAAATCCAAAAATGGGAATTTATGACATAAGCATGAACTATTAAATATTTCCTATCTTCATCTTCCTCCCATTTCCGTCATGTTGCATAGCTGAATACAGAGAGAGAATGTGTGGAATTGTAGAGAGAGAAAGGAAAAGAAAAATCACAAGGTAAGTCGATTCTTCCAACAATTTAGCTCCTAACGTGTATAACTCTGTTCCTAAGCTACTCTTCTATGTAATTTAAGGTTTGGAAGCTCAATTTCTTGTGTTGAATGAGCTAGGGTTTAGCCACCTTGAGAAAAAGCTAAGAGGACTTTGAGGTAGCTTCCAAACCTTTGTATATTAACTATTATAGCTGCTGTGGATAATTTAATTAGTGAAATTTCACCGGATTGTCCCTGATTTTAAATTTTGAAAATGTGTATGCCTAGGTGTTTTGCTGCCCAAATTGGTACTAAATGATAGTTGTAATATAATGGAATAGTTAATAAAGTGGTTAGGAGTAAAAAGGAACGCGTTTACGGAGCCGAAATCGGAAAACCCTAATTTTTTTTTTGAAGGATACCCATATTTTGGCCATAGCTATATCTTGGGGTTAGAGTTGGAATTTAAATGATTTGATGGTTACATTGGGTTTTTGAGGGAAAATTATGTGGGGTTACAATTGGTCACTTTTTTCTGAAATGCTTGAAAAAGCATAATTATAAGAATGCCCTTGAAACCCTTAAATGTCAAGGGTATTTTTGTAATTTAGAAGTTAATTTGGTAATTCTGAGTCCAGAAATGGATTCTTAGGCAAAAAATCTCAGAATAGCCCTAGTCAGGATTTTGGAAAAGTACAACCGGATCGGGTATGGCGGGGTCGGGGTCTCGGAGGCATTTTGGTAAATTTTCACTATAGGCTAATATTACCATCAGAAACACTATGGAAGTGTCTAAATAGTACATTTGGAATTGTAGGACCAAGTTGAGCCTGAGGGGTTGGCTCGCATTACGAGGCACACAAATCAAGGAGAAAAGACTTGAGGTAGGGGCATGCCTTATTTGCATGTATTTGATATCTCTGCTTGTGTAGTGATGTATCTAATAGCTTTACTTGATTGTGTAGAGCATATTTGAATAAATGAAGCCTTGTTTCTGTTTTCGCTGTGGCTATATTTTGTTGCATGAAACATTGATCATGCAGAAATGTCATTATGACACATACATCTAGTTAAAGCTAATATGTCGTGCACATAACATCTATCATGCATGTATTATGGTATCTGTTTCCTACTGAGATTTTCTCGAATCTCACCCTTCCCTACTAATAATTTAGACAGGCGAATACAGAAGGTATGCGGAAATAAGTACTAGTACTTCTGCTTCATGTTAAGAATAGATTAAGTTTTTTTATTTTTTATTTTGTTTCTTATTAATTTCATATTTATGGAAGCAATTAAATTAAGAATAATATTTATTTTAATAATTAAAAAAATTAGAAAAATAGGATATTTTGCAAAATGAAATTGAAATAAAAGTCAATTAATATGATATGATTTATATTTGGGTAAGCAAAAGAAGTCAGTTTGACTCCAAATATTGTAAATGAGACAGAAGCTCCAAGAAGTAACTTTAAGTGTAACATGAATTTAGGAAAAAATTCATTAAACTCAAGTACCAATTCAAACATAATTTTTAGGTTTTTGAACTGGTTCGTGAGGTTGCCAAAACCATTATAAACAAAGCCCCTAACTTTCTTTAAAATCCTTTCTGTGACAAGTGATATGAAATGGAGGAGTACCTATATGAGATTATGAATAAAAGATCTGTGTCTGAAAAGTCTGTTTGGAAATGGAGTTTGTATAAATGGGGACAGTTGAAGTTGATAGGGCACAAAACATAAAGGAGCGGTGGGTGAAGAATATGTAATTAAGGGGCCAATATTGGTGTGTTGAGTTTGTGAATTGTGGTGGCTTATGATGTTGTAAGCATCAGAGTGGGCCAAACCTTTGTGTCAATCACTTCCTATTTTGCTTCCAATCACATCTTTTCCCTCATTGTAAACCAAATGGCTCCCACCCATATCATCATGACCTTTTTTCCCTCCACCTGTTGTTATAAAAATTAACAATGGCATATTATTATGAGCTTGTGGATGTTTCTTGTTTTGCAATAAATTAAAATTATTTCAGCACATTTTCACTATTCAACATTTGTAAATAATTGTCATTGATATTGAATTAAATCAGCCAAACACAATACTCTTTTATATTTTATTCTTATGTGACAAATTTTTAAATTTTATTCTACTTAATACAAAGTAATCTGGTTAACCACATATTATTAGGAACTAGGATAGATAGATAATGATGTTTCCATCACTGACTCCAAGTTATAAAATGTTAGGTATGAGTAAGCTATCATTAGAAGAAGAAAAAGCAAGCATTGCTGCGCTTAAAAATGATTTGTTATGGACAAGTTGTTTTCCCCCTTCTCATCCACAACTTTTTTTTTTTTAATGGAAGACAGATTATTGCTAGGAGCTTTTTGTAGACTTGTCAAGGATGTTGACAAAAAGGGGAGAGAGGCTGACGAGGCTAAATTATTTAGGGTGAACATGCAAAAATATCCGTCTACATGTTATGCATGTGCGCCTGACACTGAAATTCTTGAATGCAAAAATGCTTATGATATTTAAAAAAGAAATAAAAATGTTGGCTCCATTAATGAAGGCACATGTTTGTTAATTTTTGGTTTTGTGGGCCCCACTTCAATAATTTTTATATAATTATTTTAAGGGTAAAGGTGTAAAATTACCCATCTACATACTACTCTGATTCTATTTATAAGTCTCTCTTTTAACTAAATTTCACACACCAAGGAGAGGTAGTTAACTCAATAATTATGTGGTAAATTTATAACTATATCCTCATTTATGAATGTGTACTTTTCAACTCTTTCTTCTCTATCTATCTTTAAATTATTTCTTCATTTGTACAATAAATAGGGGTAGAATTGTCATAATCTCTACTGAAACTGAATTTATAAATAAAACCAAATTTTTTAATAAAAAAAATTTATAAATAAAATCAGAATAGTATCTTGTATAATAACTTATTTAATTTCCTTAATCTCTAAAAAAAAAAAATCAATTTTGCCTTATATTTAATACCGGAGATAGTATATTCAAAACTAATTTGTACACCATTTAAATAGGCTCTCGTCATTTGCTTTTCAGCTAGTGTTGTTTTGCCCATAATTCATGTTTACGTATTGCAATATTTACAGTTTTGGTTTAAGTAATGAGTGTCAGTGAATTCCTTAATTGACTGGTTCTCAATCCTTGCAGTCCAATCCTTTCGAAGCTCTATCCCTGGCCTGCACCTCCTGCTCATTTCAAACCGCGAGATGATCATATTTCAGGGGTGATACCTGGATAACCTAATCTAGTTGTAGTTCAAATCTGCTATACGTGTTCAGCAATAATTATGCTGCTAAAGTTAGTTGTATACCTTGTGCCTAGGTGAAATATGTGTCATTTGTGATCAGGCTCAATTGAAGGAAGTTTTTATTTAATTTCATTTAATAGTTTCCTATACTGCATGAAACTTTAAGAAGGAAATCTGTTGCCATTCAATTGTGCTTATCTGAGTGTGATGGTAAAGGGGCAGTAGATGCTAAGTTATCTTTAATGACCGAGGAGTCATATTCATACATGTTTTAGGTGTCTTTACATCAATATTCAGAGATACAGCCTTTCTATTTGCTTAAACTTGTTGTAACGTTCACAACATATTGTAGTTGTAACTTACACATGAATTTCATTTTATGCAGCTCCCCGATCATTTCTCTCTCTCAAATTTTCGAAGCAAGGGAAGTGACGCAAAGCCCAGATGAAATGTCGCTTTGTTTGCCTGTAATGATTTGATTCACTTCTTCGATGATAGGGTGGAAAGTGCGCGCGCGCGCGCGCACACACACACACACACGATACGGAACTCTCAGATAGGCATGATGGATTACATAAAAGATACATGATGATGGGTTTTTGTATATTTTCTCGGATTCATGAGGTTTTCCTAGTGATTTAGGTAGCTTTCGCTGATATTGTATTGAAACATGCTGCATACAGTGCTATTCTTTTATTTTGCTTTAGTTATGTATATTATAGTTGAATGCTTTTTAGGATCAGCAAAGTCCAGAGTTAAGAAGAGTGCCAGAGTGGTATGCTTACGGTGTAATAGCCTGTGAAGGATTATTTTCCCCATCATATTAAAAAAGAAATAATTATTGTTTACATCGAATCTTTTGCTTCTCACTGCCGGCATTCTTTGCTGAAGGACACATCATTGTAATTTTAACTGTATAATCCCAATTGTTATTGTTTATGGAATTATTTTGATTTATTGTAATTTATCATACAGTAGGAACACCTTCAATACAAGGAACGGTCATTCTTGAAATTGATGCTTCCCCTCAAATGAGGGAAGAAAGCTTCACTGCGTGGCATTATATTATATAGTACATGTCCAAGTCTCCCAAATCTTCAACCGTTAAACCAATCCACTACTCTCTCTCTCTCTCATTACTCTCACGGGCATTATATACTTGTCACAAGCACAAGACGCAATACAAGCATTGGTTGATCCAACTTCTAAATACACAACCCAATGTATCCCGTTTATTAAGTTTATTTCCTGGCCTCTGAACTTTTGTGTATGGGGGAGATGGGTTGACAACAATGAAGCTCAAAACCTTTTGTATTATGTGAATAAAGAAACTTAATATAAAACATTAGTACATTCTAAGTTTAGTACTAACCTATCCATAAATATTTGTACTAACATTGCTATTATTTAAGGGTTAGTGTTATTCATTCCAATCTGAAAAGTGATGACATACACGTACATTTTTAAATAACATAACCCTAACTCCTTAACTTTTCTTTAAAAGAACAACTAGACAACTAATGTATCTGTAATCACCAAGATTAAAGCTCCTAGCGGAATAATGCAAACCTGTTGAAAGCCTCTTAATGCTGCATAACGCAGGCACAATGAGCTGACTTGTCTGGTTCATTGGACCAACGCCTCATGAAATGTACTCAGGAAGTTGAGTCCTCCTCCTACTCCTCATCTTCCTCTTCTTCTTCGTTTATAAGTAGCATCTTGGTAAATAATTTTGAATGTGTAGTATCTTGGTTATTAGTTTTACTATTCATAGCATTTGGATAATAAAGCAGTATAAAAAATTGGAAAAAATTATTTAAAAATAAAATAAAATAATATTTGTAGCGGTTCAAAAATAAAAATAACCGCTACTAATTAAAAACCATTACAAAATGGATACATTAACCGCTATAAATGCTACGCGGATCCCTATAAATACCCCTACCAGTCTACCACATCTCATTTCAAACGCTCCCCTATTTTCACCATTTTTTTCCAGATATTTCAAAGCTTTATCTCATTTTCATCTATTTTTTATACACAATCACATTGTAGTAGACAACATAATAGTTCCTTATTACCTACGTATTCTTAATAATATTATCAATACAATTTTTATACTTATCCAACTAAATTAAATTATTCCTTTTAATTTATAAATGAGCTCAACTATTGAATAATAAGCTAATTAAATTAGCTAAACTACTAAAAAAATAAAATATTTAATTTAATATAAAAAAACTGAAACAAATGATTGTATTTTTTTAAAAAAAAAAATCTTAATTTTTATAGCGGTTATTAAACCGCTACTAATTAACACGCCTTTTTCAAACTTAAATTAATCTTTTTGCGTGAATTTTGAATTTTGATAAAATTAGTAGTGGTTCTATAACCGC
Organism: Inga laurina; assembly: GCA_963855925.1. Lineage (NCBI taxonomy): Eukaryota > Viridiplantae > Streptophyta > Magnoliopsida > Fabales > Fabaceae > Inga > Inga laurina. The sequence continues at coordinate 5,480,981 of OY979711.1, read as the reverse complement.
TACTAATTATAGGAAATATATATATTAGTAGCGGTTTATAAACCGCTACAAAATAGCAAAAAAATTTCATTTTTCTCTTCCCGCCTTGAAAATTGTCTTTTTGATATTTGTAGTAATATACCAGAAAAAGATCACGGCTTATGGCGATGTTTAGGGGTGGAAACAAGCCAGGCCAGGCCAGGCTTTTGCCTTAACATGCCAGGCCTGTTAAGGCACAAATTGTCCTGAGCCTGGCCTGTGGCCTGTTAAAGGCCAATTTTTAGGCCTGGGCCTGGTCTGAAGCCTGTTAAGGAGGCCTAAATTTTTAAAATTTTTTAAGCAAATCAATAGGCCTACAAGCCACACTACAAAACAGGCTAACAGGCCACAGGCTGAAAACAGGCCTCCTTAAACAGGTCAAAAACAGGCTAAAACTTACAGGCTCAGGCGAAATTATCCTTTAACCCTTATCTGATTTTTTTTTTAAAATATTTTTACAGGCTCAGGTTGGCCTGACAGGCTTGTCAATAGGCCTTGACCTAGCCTATTAAGCAAAATAGGCTTTTGTTTTGGCCTTGGCCTGGCCTTTTAGCCTGAACAGGTCAATCACAGGCCAGGCTACAGGCCTCTGACAGGCCGCCTGGCCTATTTCCACCCCAGCGATATTGTAGCGGTGGGATTAAACCGCTATAAATAAAGTAGCGGTTATTTTGCTTGAGTAGCGATTTTATATAACCGCTACAAATATGCTTGCAACATACGATTTAATAGCGGTTTTATAAATCGCTACTAATGTTTCTTGTAGCGATTAAAACTACTACGAATAACCATTTTTAACCGCCACTCAATCATGTTTTTTTTTGTAGTATATAAACAACCCAAACAATACTGAGATTTTATTAATATATTCACACATGCAACTAATTATTAAACTAAAATTTCCGACTGAACTGAAAAATTTGAATTTTCAAAATTTGGAAAGATATAAAAGTTTGGCGTCATTGATGGCAAATAAATGAGAAAAAAAAAAGTTTGATGACGAAAAATTTCTGTACGAAGCTCAATTTCAGGTCCTAAAACAAAAGTGAATAAAAGAATTCAGAATGGAGATGCGGGGTATCGAACCCCGTACCTCTCGCATGCAAAGCGAGCGCTCTACCGTTTGAGCTACATCCCCAATTAATGGATTCCCTCGATATTAGAATAAAAATAACAAAACTACTAACATTATCCGAAGACGAAAATAAAGGAAACCTTGCCTGGGCTTCATGCTGCCCGAACTCGAAAGCTTGTGAACTTAGCCCACTGCTTTCTCATTTCAAAAAACTAAAAAAGTTTACTGACGCGTGGGTTTGAATATTAATACTCCCCTAGTTATAAGTATAAGACAGTTAATTTTTTAAAAAAATATTAAAAAAATTAATTAAATTATTTTAAAATATTTATATTTATTATTTTTTCTTTAAACTATTTTGCTTAACTTATTAATTAGTATATAATTTAAGGATATACAACATATAATATGATTAAATAACTTATTTAGCTTTCTTAATTTCACAAAAAAAAAAAAATCAACTCTATCTTATATTTAGAATTAGAGGAGTATAATTTTTTGTTGTCGATAAATATTAATATGACTTCTTCGTTATAATTTTTCACTGTGCCTTAAATTCTACAATTCACTAATTTTTATCACCGCCCAATTAAAAAGTCGTCCTCTTTTTTTTAAAGACTTTATACAAATCAATACTATATTGATATAAATTTATAAACAAAATCATTTAATTAATAAATCGTACGACTCATGAAATTTAGTGAAAAGACCGAGGGTAATATGTACTCGGACCTTGCCACAATGAAATGCATTGATAAGTTGATAAGCAATAAGTTATCAAGTTGCATAGAACCCGAACAACAAGAAAGAAAGTCATATCTACCCGGTTTCTAAGTCATATTAAGCACAGTCCCTTCGTAATACATTCTAATTATAAGATAAAATTGATTTTTTTAGAGAAATTAAAGAAGTTAATTAAATTATTTTAAAATTTTTATATTTTTAATTTTTTCTTCAAACTAATTAGTTTAACTAATAAACTAATATATAATCTAAAGATACATAACATATGATATGATTAAGTAATTTATTTAGCTTCCTTAATTAAAAAAAATCAACTTTGTCTTATAATTATGACTGGAGGTAGTAGTTTTTTTTCTAAATAATAAATTTTTATTGTATGTCCTCTCAATCAAAATCAAATAGCCCATCTGCCATACCTTCGCGATAGAAAGAATCAAGGGAAAATCACTGTCAGGTCCTAAGGAAGTAAAATATTATCAGAAAAGTCCCAAGAAAATATGAAATATCTGAAAAGTCTTTAGGGACTTTTCTGATATTATTTTTCAAAATCAAATGACCCACATGCCCCTCTTCTATTATCTCTCTCTCTCTCATTTGTTCTGCGTTTTTAATCTCAAATGGGATTTCTTTCCAGCTCCATGCGTTCTCTCTCTACAGAAATGGTGGTGATGGTGAAGGCCAAAGCTTTGAGGTGGTGAAAGATTTGTGGGATGGGATGTAAGATAGAAGGAAGAAGAAGATGGAAGGAAGGTGGTGGAATTTTTTTGATCTTAAGCTTCCGCCATTTTTAAAGAAGGAAGGGATGAAGGTGATGATGATGATGAATAGTCCAACCCATCCCTCTTTTTCAACCTCATTGTGCTTTGAAAATGCTAAAATGGAAAAAAAATAAATTGTTGTTAATTCGTGCAGTGGAGGTTGTTAATATAACAGTAGTAGTTGTTAATACGGAAAACGGGATTGGATGCCGTGGTGCCCTGTTTTTGGGAGAGGAAACAGAGGAAGTGGTGTGTTTGAGGTGGTTGGGTGCTATGAAAATGATGATATGGAAAAAAATAAATTGTTGTTAAATCGTGCAGTGGAGGTTGTTAATATAACAGTAGTAGTTGTTAATACGAAAAACTAGGTTGGACGCCATGGTGCTCTGTTTTTGGGAGAGAAAACAGAGGAAGTGGTGTGTTTGAGGTGGTGGGGTGCTATGAAAATGATGATATGGAAAAAAAAATAAATTCTTGTTAATTCGTGCAGTGGAGGTTGTTAATATAACAGTAGTAGTTGTTAATACGAAAAACGGGGTTGGACGCCGTGGTGCTCTGTTTTTGGGAGAGGAAACAGAGGAAGTGGTGTGTTTGAGGTGGTGGGTGCTATGAAAATGATGATATGGAAAAAAAATAAATTGTTGTTAATTCGTGCAGTGGAGGTTGTTAATATAACAGTAGTAGTTGTTAATACGAAAAACGGGGTTGGACGCCATGATGCTCTGTTTTTGGGAGAGAAAATAGAGGAAGTGGTGTGTTTGAGGTGGTGGGGTGCTATGAAAATGATGATATGGAAAAAAAATAAATTGTTGTTAATTCGTGCAGTGGAGGTTGTTAATATAACAGTAGTAGTTGTTAATACGGAACAACTTGACGGTGTGGCCAATTGCTTTTGCTTTGCCATAGTGAAACAAAAGCAAAATGATGTAAAAAATGGCCTCTTCTGACCATGTTCGCTTTCAGTATGCCACAGCGAAACAAAACCGAGATCACCTTTTTACAATGCATAAACCGTGTATTTACAACTCATAAAGAGTGTATTAACAACCTTTTGAGTTCGTTTCACAACGTCCCACACGTTTCTCGCCGACACTATGTTTCCTCACATTAAGTATGACAAATTGAGCTATTTACAACTCGTATAGCATGTATTAACAACCTGTTCGGTTTGTTTCTCAACGTCCAACACCTTTCTATCTGACACTATTGTTCCTCAAATTAAGAATGACAAATTGAGCTATTTACAACTCGTATAACGTGTAATAACAACCTGTTTGGTTTGTTTCTCAACCTCCAACACCTTTCTATCTGACACTATTGTTCCTCAAATTAAGTATGACAAATTGAGCTATTTACAACTCATAAAGTGTGTATTAACAACCTTTTGAGTTGTTTTCACAACCTCCAATGACTTTCTCTCTGACACTATATTGCCTTACGTTAAATATGACCAATTGAGCAATTTACAGAGCATTTCCTCTGTTATATTCCCCAAAAACAGAGCACCCACTAACACTCAACCTCATTTGCTGTATTAACAACTACTACTGTTATATTAACAACCTCCACTGCACGAATTAACAACAATTTATTTTTTTTCCATATCATCATTTTCATAGCACCCCACCACCTCAAACACACCACTTCCTCTGTTTCCTCTCCCAAAAACAGAGCACCACGGCGTCCAACCCCGTTTTTCGTATTAACAACTACTACTGTTATATTAACAACCTCCACTGCACGAATTAACAACAATTTATTTTTTTTCCATATCATCATTTTCATAGCACCCCACCACCTCAAACACACCACTTCCTCTGTTTCCTCTCCCAAAAACAGAGCACCACGGCGTCCAACCCCGTTTTTCGTATTAACAACTACTACTGTTATATTAACAACCTCCACTGCACGAATTAACAAGAATTTATTTTTTCTCCATATCATCATTTTCATAGCACCCCACCACCTCAAACACACCACTTCCTCTGTTTCCTCTCCCAAAAATAGAGCACCATGGCGTCCAACCCCGTTTTTCGTATTAACAACTGCTACTGTTATATTAACAACCTCCATTGCACGAATTAACAACAATTTGTTTTTTTTTCCATATTAGCATTTTCAAACCACAATGAGGTTGAAAAAGAGGGATGTGTTGGACTATTCATCATCATCATCACCTTCATCCCTTCCTTCTTTAAAAATGGCGGAAGTTTGAGATCAAAAAAATTCCACCACCTTCCTTCCATCTTCTTCTTCCTTCTATCTTACATCCCATCCCACAAATATTTCACCACCTCAAAGATTTGGCCTTCACCATCACCACCATTTCTGTAGAGAGAGAACGCATGGAGCTGGAAAAAAAATCCCATCTGAGAGCAAAAACGCAGAACAAATGAGAGAGAGAGATAATAGAAGAGGGGCATGTGGGTCATTTAACTTTGAAAAATAATATCAGAAAAGTCCCTAGGGACTTTTCAGATATTTCAGATTTTCCTGGGATTTTTCTGATAATATTTTGCTTCCTTGGGACCTGACAGTGATTTTCCCAAGAATCAATAGTCAAAAGAAATTATCTTTGATTTTATGATTATCTTTGATTTTATGGAGAAAGTGAAAGCAGCAGCCCCGTCGTAAGCATTTGAAGAATCAATCTTACCTTAATTTTTGTTCTTTTGTTATTTCTCTGTCATCCATTTAATTAGGATTTCTACAAAAGTTGAAACATCTTTTCTTTAACCCCTGATAGAATTAACTGAACACCAACTCTTCACTCTAGCTTTATTCATCTGACTTCTTCATATCTATCTATCTTTCAGAGTTTCAGTCATATTGGAGGATCATTGCCATCAATATCAATGTAAAATATAATATACCATTAAAGACTCATAATTCATTTATTAAAAACCATAGGGAGAATTACACCAAGGTCCTAACGAAGAAGAGAAATGAAAAAATGGTCTCAATATATTGTAAAATGAAAAAATGGTCCCATAGAGTTGTTAATACAGGTTCCTGAAGTTGTTAACGAGTTGTCAATACATGCTCATGGAGTTATTAATAGGACTATTTTTTCATTTTACAATCTATAGGGACTATTTTTTCATTTTTTTTTTCCTTCCTTAAGACCTCATTGTAATCCTCCCAAAACAATATGATTCATTCTAAGCTCACACCTACTATCTTTATATATCCCATGACTAATATAACCAATTAATCAGTTTCCATATACGGTATAGGAAAACTAGTTTAATTGGCAGATAAGATGAATCATAAAAATAATCATAATTAAGTTGATTCATGCAAATTACATGAGGATTAATTTGTGCCCCATATAGAGTAAGAGTTAAAAAAAAATTAAACTAAAAAAAGGCATTTCTGTTAAGAGAGGAGATGAGACCGAAAAAGCAGATAAGATATTAAAGTCGTCACGTCACCTTCATCAAATATTTACTTAAAAGAACTTTAGAGAATCTTTTTTTTATATTATAAGACGGCCAACAAAATTTGGAAATTATAAAAGAAGTTCAAATGATGTGATTAGGCCAGCGTATTATGATCTTGGGCCTTATAGATACTACATTGAGGGGGTGGGATGTGTAAAATAGCAAAATTCTCTTGTAAATGTTGAGCGTCTTTGGCCAGGTAGTCGGCGCACTGAATGATATCTCTTGGTGCATAGCGAAACTCAATATCCCACTTAAAATAGAGTAAGTCTCTTACCTCATTAATCTCTGATCTCAACGGGTGAGTGTGACCTCCATGTTGCATAATGAGATGATAGATCTCAAGGGAGTCTGTATATGCAGTAACCTTGGAAAAATTCTGTTGCTTACAAATTTAGAGAATCTAATCTCATGCTTTTTTTAGTTCAAATTTAATATATTCATATATTGATAATTGAAGTGATTCTTTTTGCCAACCGTTGATAATTTAAGTGATGACCCATGGGAAGTGATATGTGTGTGTAAAGTTATGTTTGTAATAGTTTATTTTTAGGATATAAGTGTTTTTTATATAAATCGAGATAAAATTCTTCTCACATACTTATCTCGTATACCGTAAATTACGATTTAAAAATATTTATAAATAAAAAATAAATTATCTCAAACAAACACTAAGTTAATTTAAGCTTTATTTATAGTGTTAGAATATAAAGAAATTGCACTACCTAGTTTAGAGTTTTCATAAAAAAGAAAATCAATTTTTTTTTTTAGAAATCTCAATTTATAAAAACAAAATCATTCAAACTATTAAAAGAAAATATTTAAATTTAGCATGCATACCCATATTATTTCTTTCCGATTGAGAGGGGTATTTACCCACCCTTTACAACAACATAGCTCGTCAAATATTCATATTTCATACCCTACCTTAAACAAATATTTACTTAAAAAAAGAAATTTAGAGAATCTAATCTCGCAATTTTTTTTTTTTTTTGCCGATTAATATGGCGATTATGTACACTTATAAGTGTTCATTTGGAATAGTTTATTTTTGGATAATAAATACTTATAAATTGTGATTCACAGTATACGAGGTAAGTATGTGAGATGAATTTTATCTCGACTTGCGTAATAAAAACTTATTTTTTAAGAAAACGCTGAACCAAACAAGCCTTAATACTAACTTATGAGTAAATTAACACACAAACTTTTCAAACTTCATTGAGTTCAACTTTCAGAGAGGTCAGTTCCCACAATCCATATACACAATCATAACCTCTGAAACGAGGCTTAAAAATACATCCATATATATACACATATATACATACATGCTATTACATATAAGGAGAGAGAAGGGAAATTGAAAAACAACGAGGAAAAAAAAAACACAGATCAGAAAGAAGAACCAGTCAAACTCATCCGGGATTTGGCTCCTTCTTGATCTGATGAATCATCTTATTGTAGGAAGCTAGTAAATCTACTATACTTGCTATACACACAGAAACACAAAACAATAATGTTTCCCTTGGAATCTCTCTTCTCTGTACAAAACGCATCCGTCTGCCTTATATTTTCAAGTCAAAGTTCTTAGCTTTCCTCTTTCTTCAACGATCCAAAGCACTCATAATTACCCTGTAAAAACACAGAGGCCACCATAGTTAGGAATCTAGACAAGAAACAAGACTATAATAGCACATATTATTTCATGCGCCAAACAGAGAATAGGAAAAACACAGAGAGAGAACCAATCGGAAATGTTCAGACTTGTAGCGTCAGGGCGCTCTGGTTGAGTTGGCAATTTTCTCCTCGTAAATTTCTTGAAATCACCTACTGGAGTTCCCGCTACAAGCAGCAAAACAAAAAAAAAAAAAAAAAACTCAAACCCATTAACTTCCACAAATCTCTCTGATAAAAAGAATGAAACTTTATAGTTTATGTAACTTACGTATCATATTTTAACATATCATCTTCTCGGATTGTTACACTGGAATCTCATCCTTTAAATATAAGATCTAAGTCGTTATTGGGTCAAAGGACATTATCTTTTAGAATCTCTATACTCAATAGGAAGGAAGAGAAGAAAATAAGAAGGATGGATTTGAACTTCACAAAGATTCGTGTGGCAGAAGTCAACTTACAGGGTTGCAGAATCTAATGTTCATATCAGAATCTCATGTTTTCCTTGGTCAATCAAGTCACATACGTTTATATTGCTACCATAAATATCTACCCCTAAACAGGTACTTAAAAATCTCATCTCAATATTCAAAATTTTAACATTATTATAACATAGAGAACCGTCCCCCGTTTTTTTTATTAATTTCAAGCATGTATATAACAATACCAACGTTTGGTCAGGCATTAAAACAAACAGATAGAGAGTGAGAAGAGAATTTACGTGTAGAAGGCGTGCGAGGGGTGACGGAGCCGGACGGGGAGTCCGGGAAGGAGGCGGAATCGGAGAAGCACCGGGAATCGGAGGTGGTGCGAACAATGGTGATACTGCGAGTGATGGAAGGCGGCGGCAGCGAAATCGGAACGGCGGCGGCGGAGGAGGAGGAGGAGGCAGAGAAGGAATCGTACTTGCGAAGTTTTCCGAGGCCGGAGTCCGGAGCAGGGCCGGCCAGCGTTTCGTCCCAGAGCTTGTGAAGAAAACCCATGATTATGGAGTCAAGCTCTCTTCATTTATTTTTTGGAACAATATTGTAAAACCCAGGAACGAAACGTAGAGATAGGGCCAAATTTTTGTTCTTTTTTGTGTTTTTTATGGATTGTTTTGGTTTGCGAGGGGAGTGAGAATGAGTGTACTTATAGAGAGAGAAATGGAAGATGAGGACGAAGATGAAGTTGAATTAAAGATTGAATATTGACGGCTAAATTCCTTGTGTAGGCTCCGGCTAATTTGGCTTTCTTTAGAGCCATTGAATTTGCATTTCTATTTTCTCTTTTGATTCTCATAAATCCGAATCCTAAATCCAAATTTGTCAGTGTGTGACACGAAAAAATAAAGTCCTTGATTTATGGAACAAATTAATGAGAATGATATTTAGGAACTAGTGGTATTTTTTTTTTGTTCAATTTAAAGTTCCAACTTCAACTTGAGCACATTTGGAAGTTGGCAGTTGACTTTCTTCATCTTATCTTCACCATTCTTATATCAATTTCAATGATTAGGATTTAATGTGATAAAAAAATTATTATAATATTAAATAATAAAAAAAGTTTAAATGGTTAGAAATTGACTTAGATGGTTCAAAATAATTATTACTATAATTTTGAACCATTTAAATTAAAATTTAATAGTTTAAGTTTATTTAATTTTTTATTAAATAATATAATAATACTATTTTTCTAACGTACGAGTATTAAAGTTTAGTAAGTGAAGTTTTGTACCTTGCCATCCGACATTAGCAATCTGTTCAAAAAAGCGAAGTTTAACAAGTGGGGAAAATTGAAGGAGGAAAGCCATGTTCTGTCACTTATTTGGAATTCTCAAGATTTGTCTTAAGAATTCTGAGCAAGTGATAGAACATGGATATATTTTTAATATGTGTGGCTTGTAGTTTATAGCTAAAGGAATGTTGGCATGCAAGGATATATTTACAAATAAGATAAAATAATTAATAGGAAAAGAGTATAAAATATGAGCATAAAATGGAGTGGAAAAAAAAGAGAGTATAAAATAGAAAAAGGACTGGGGAGGGAGAAATGAGCCGAGCCGAAGCCCCGATGATGTGGAAATTAGAAGTACTGACAGTGGGAGAGGAGACACGTAGACCCCACGTGGACACATCGGATAAGCATAAGCTCCCCACTCCAAATCTTCATCCACCCACCAAAGCCGGATATTGATGCACCATTGTTATGGGACCCACCATCCTAAGGGTGCGTTTGGTTTGAGGGAAGGGTAGAGGAGGGAGGGAATAAGAGGGGGGTTCAATTATCTTTTTTGAGTTGAATGTATTTAAATATTAGGGGGAATCCAAAATTTAAAAGGAATATGAAAATAAATTTTGAATTTCTCTTATCTAAAATTATAATTTAACAACCCTCTTCTCCCCTCCCTCTCCTACCCTGCCCTCAAACAAAACACACCCTAAATGTACTTATTACTACTACTCCTATGTTTTTTTCTTTTCTTTTTTTTTTTTTTTGATAAAATGCCAATATGAGTAAGAGTTTGGATCAGCAGTAAAAGCTACTTTTCTTTTCTTTTTTTTGCCATCGTGAAAGCTACTTTTCTAACGTGATTTAAGGTGAATGATGTAAGTATAAGAGGAGTTTTATCTTAATTTTCGTTAACGGATTTCTCCAATGCTAATACAAACAGGCCATGAGTAATTACTAGTACTTCTGTTTCATCTTAAGAATAGATTAAGTTTTTAATTTTTAATTTTGTTTCTTATTAATTTCATATTTATGGAAGGAATTAAATTAAGCATGATATTTATTTTAATAATTAAAAAATTTAGAAAAGTAGGATATTTTACAAAACGAAGTTGAGATAAAAGTCAAATGTGATAATGTTTTATGTTTGGGTACACTTTTGTCAAAAAAAAGTTGGTTTGACTCCAGATATTATTGTAAATGAGACAGAAGCTTCGAAACGTAACTTTAAGTGTAACATGAATTTTACGAAAAAAACTCATTAAACTCAAGTACCAATTCAAACATAATTTTCATGTTTTAGAACTGGTTCATGAGGTTACCAAAACCATTATAAACAAAGCCCCTAACTTTTTTTAAAATCCTTTCTGTGACAAGTGATATGAAATGGAGGAGTACCTATATGAGATTATGAATAAAAGATCTGTGTCTGAAAAGTCTGTTTGGAAATGGAATTTGTATAAATGGGGACAGTTGAAGTTGATAGTGCACAAACCATAATGGAGTGGTGGGTGAAGAATATGTAATTAAGGGGCCAATTGTTGGTGTGCTGATTTTGTGCTTTGTGGTGGCTTATTATATTGTGAACATCAGAGTGGGCCAAACCTATGTGTCAACCACTTCCTATTTTGCTTCCAATCACATATTTTCCCTCATTTCAAACCAAATGGCTCCCACCCATATCATCAGGACTTTTTTTACTCCACCTATTGTTATAAAAATTATTAATAGAATATTATTATGAGCATGTGGATGTTTCTTGTTTTGCAATAAATTAAAATTATTTCAGCACATTTTCACTATTCAACATTTGTAAATAATTGTCATTGATATTGAATTAAATCATCCAAACACAATACTCTTTTATATTTTATTCTTATGTGACAAATTTTTAAATTTTATTCTACTTAATACAAAATAATCTTGTTAACCACGTATTATTAGGAACTAGGATAGATGGATAATGTTGTTTCCATCACTGACTCCAAGTTAGAAAATGTTAGGTATAAGTAAGCTATCATTAGAAGAAGAAAAAGCAAGCATTGCTGCTCTTCAAAATAATTTACTACCTCTGGTCCTAAATATAAGATAAAGTTGATTTTTTTTGGAGAGATTAAGGAAGCTAAATAAGTTACTTAATCATATCATATGTTATATATCCTCAAATTATATATCAGTTTATTAGTTAAACTAATTAGTTTGGAGAAAAAAATAAAAATAAAAATAAAAATACTCTAAAGTAATTTAATTAGCTTCTTTAATTTTTCTAAAAAAATCAACTTTATCTTATAATTAAGACAAAAAAAAAATATTATGAACAAGTTGTTTTCCCCCTTCTCATCCACATCTTTTTTCTTTTTGAATGGAAAACAGATTATTGATAGGAGCTTTTTGTATAGACTTGTCAAGGATGTTGACAAAAGGGGGAGGCTGAGAAGGCTAAATTATCTAGGCCAATGTAAAAATATCCATCTATATGTCTTGTATGTGCGCCTGTATAAAATCATTAAGCATAAAAATACCTATGATTTTTTAAAAAAGGAATAAAAATACTAGCTTTGTTAATGAAGACAAATGTTCGTTAATGTTTAGTTTTGTGGGTCCCACTTTAATAATTTTTAAATAATTATTTTAAGGACAAAGGTGCAAAATTACCGATCTATATATCCTACATATGCGTCTAGCACCATATACAGCCTTTAGGGTGCAAAAATACTCATAAATTTTTCTCAAAAGTGCACTCACCATCATAAACTTTTTTTTTTTTTTGTGTGCAAAAGTAACCATAAACTTTTAAAAATGCGGCAAAAGTGACGGTTCTCTTACTGTATTCAAATGTCATCTTTTAATTGTTCTAAGTCCAGGAAAACAACACCTCAACTTATCCACCATGATTTTTCCAAACCAAAAATTGAAAAACTGATCTTCAACGAAGATGACTTCGTCATCCTGCTCTCACTGACATGCCGTAAATGGAATTGTTGATATCAATGGTATCATAACCGCAGTTGCCAAAATTGTTGATGGGGAAGGATCTCAATAATTCCATTTACTGCACGTCGGTGAAAGCAGGATAGCGATGTCATCTTCATTGAAGATGGGTTTTTCAATTTTTGGCTTAGAAAAATCATGGTGGACAAGTGATGTGTTTTTTTCCTAGATTTAGAACAATCAAAAGATTACATTTGAACCCAGTAAGATAACCGTCACTTTTGCCCTATTTTTAAAAGTTTATGGCTATTTTTGCACTAAAAAAAAGTTTATGGTGGTGAGTGCGCTCTTGAGAAAAGTTTATGAGTATTTTTACTATTTAAAAATTTTTGAATAAATGACCGTTAACGGTAATGTCACTTTTACCCGTTTTTTAAAAGTTCATTGTTACTTTTACACCAAAAAAAAAAAATTAAGGTGGTGGGTACATTTTTAAAAAAATTTTAAGTATAGTTTTACCCTTAACCCAAAATAAAAAGCACAAGTCTTTTTCTCTGCTAACCTCAAACAAGGAAGCCAGTGTTTATTAATTAAATCATCGGCTGTGGTTTGGTTTATGCCATGTCATTGTTAATCTAGTTTATGAGCCAAACCATTCATTTTCTTTTGTGTTCCGATGCAAGTGGACTAAATCTATATTTATACTTAAAAAAGTTACATGAGCAGAATTGTCCCCCGTGCTTGTTCTTTAGCGAAGGGAGATCCCATCTGATGAGATATGTTTGTGGGACATTCCATTGCTTAAATTCCACTTGCATAAGATGTTTTTAAAAAAATGAAAAATATCCTCTTAGTTTCATAATTTTGACTCAATTATGACTCAATACTAAAACTTTCATTCGACGCAATTCAATTCCCATAATTGTCATCGTCTGAAATTTTAATCGTTAAATTTCATGAAACACTGTATAATTTTATTTTTTGAGATATATGGAATAATATTTTAAATGGTTAAGCCATAAGGTGATAAGGATTGAGTTAAATTTTATGGATTGAAATGTAACAAGTTAAAACTAAGGAAAATGATAGAAAAAGAATTTTTAAAATTACAAAATCTCAAATAAAGTATTTCTTATAAAATAAGTTATAAATTGTTTATCAAGTGTCGCCATTACTTTATCAATTCTTATAATAAACTTGATTTATAATTTTACAATTTTAAAATTCATTTTCTATCATTTTCCTTTAAAACTATAAGGATAAAAAGATTAATTAAAAAAAAATCAGGTAGTGGGGGAAGACAAGAGGTTCCAACGGTTATATCTTTATATTTTTTTGGTTTCCATCAACTTTTTTTACTTGAGTTTTTTTTTCCCGAGGTTGTAGTATTTTCCCATTAAAAACATACTTTTTCAAAATACTATTGACCACTGAATATGAGTACTTTTTCCGCAAGGATTCAAACTTTCTAACTCACTTGAGACTTGAGAGAGAGGTATTTTCCAACACCTTTTCTCCAACATCCAGCCCAAGGATAAATGAATGCCTTGGGCCTAATACTATATGTTTTGGGGCCGGCCCACTAGTATTGTTAACATCGAGCTTTTAGAGGGCAAGCTAATGTTTTCTTTCTTTCTTTTTTTGACCAGTAAAGGGACAAGCTAGGAGGCCCCATTGAAGAATAGAATTTCTAGATTATCCTTTTTTTTTTTTGCCAACAAAGAAACAAGTAATATTAAATTAAACTAAATTTCAAAGTCTCATAGGTTGAATTAAAACAACCAACACCAATAGAACGGGAAATTAAACACTTTAAGTTAGCTAACAAGGTAAAAAGGCAAGAACTTAAAGGTTCTTTAATATAGGTAGGACACAACCATAGAGCTAGCACATCTTTCGTACTAAAGGCCGAACTGACCTGCACTTGAGATGAAGGTCGAAATACCCAACTAAGAGGGTAAGACCCTTCCAATAAAGCTTTGGCAATCCGTACGGCTACCAAATATGATTCCATGGGAACACATCTGCAATAAAGGTTCCTAACCAATTTTCTTGGTACAACAATGTACTCAAGGAGGGCAATATTCATCATGGAGTTAGAAAAAGTACAAACCAATAGACAGAAGGAAAAGAAATCAAACCACCAGTCCAAGAATGAACAGTAATGCCATACGCACCGAGCAGGCACATGCTTAACCACTGAAGAACAATACATACAATTCTACTGAACAAACCCAGATTGATAATTATGAGTTTTCTATCGAAGGCACTTTCCTTCGACACTTGACCAATAACACATTTTATCTGCCTTCCACATACAAGTACTCCAAACCAAGCATAACCATATTTTGAGAAGGTCTTAATTCCCTTGTCTTTTGGGCTTGGCTCTGTCGATCCTACTCTTTCCCATTTAACCATCCACACTAGTGCTAATAGGACAACATCTTGATTAAGGTATATAGATAAATAAGACCCACTGATTAGTGGAGAAGTATAATGAACCACCCATTCAATTGAGACTAGCCAAGTCATACTGGGATCCAAATCTTCAACACAATCATTAGATTTTAACATACAATACCTAATACCAAGAGGAGCTATCCTACAAATCTCAACTATCAATCCCAAAAGTCCATCAGAAGGAACAGATCGAAACATTTGTAAGCCCCTTACCTCAAGCTCCAAGAATCACAAAGAAGATACTTGGGATTGCGTCTGCATCGATACCTTAGGCTTCCTCAAATCAGCTAAAGAGCCCCTACATCCCCTTCTTATTTGATTCGTCCTTACCTTATAGTCACTTGAGATTCTTGTCGGCATCGTTGAGCTCCGCTGTTTTGTACGCCGCAACTCCACCACAAATCTCGTCGTCGAAGGCCATGGGAGCACCTATCAGAGGTCGTAGTCGGAGAGCATCTCAGGAGAAGGATGCTTGAACAACTCGCCTCCGACCACCTCGCCTACGCTGCTGGCGTCGGATTCTTCGTTCCTAGTCAGCGTAGCCATTGGCCATGCCATAACAAACCGACCCAAACGATCCATCAGAAGGAGAAAAAAGCCCTAACCAGAGAAGGGACTGACCTCCACCCTCGCAGCGCACGGCTGCTTGTAAGCGACGGCCGAGCCCTAAACAGAGGGAACCCACACCCTAGCAAAGGGAAATTTAATCACACGGGGCGAAGAGATAATCTTTTGTCAGAAAAGCTAGAATTTCTAGATTATCCACTTGCACTTTTAAAAGCACATATGGAGCTGCCCAAATGATATAACATTAATGGGATTGGAATCCCAAAAGACTAATTTAATGATAAGCACGTCTTAAAACATTTTAAAGAGAGATAAACTGCAAGCACTAATTTAAACAATTATAAATCGCAAAAGTACACAATTGGTCAATCCAACTTTATAACAAGTTTCGATTTGGTCCTTGAATTTTAAAAAGCATACTATTTTCATTTCTAATTATTTGGAGACCTAATTCTTATTTGGATATATATGTGTGAGTTTGTCTTTGGAGACTTAATTCTTATTCCTTCAAAACATTGTCAAGTAAAGAATTTTCTTTTCCTACAAAATATCAAAATATATGATTATTTTTTGTATTACTTAGATTCTTTATATCACATGATTATTAAAGGCGCTTTGACCACAATGAGGGTAATTGAATGATTTTTTAAGCAAATTTTATACATACATTGTATAAATATCAAAAGGCATGTTACGCAATATTATAATTACACAGGGTTATGGAAACCGGACCAGACTGGCCGATCCGACCCGAAAACCGGCGAACCGGCTTGTAGACGGGTCTGGTCCAGTTTCCAATTTTTTTTAAAAAAAATTATATTTTTTTAGAATTTCATACCAATAAGCCTAAAATCTTCAATTTCTCACTGGTTTGGTCCCGGTTTGGCCCTGATCTGACTCACTGACCCTTGACCCAGTACTCCGACCGATTCAATACCTGGTCCGGGTTTTAATACCTTATAATTACATTTTTAAAAAAAAATTATATGTGATATTTACATGTTTGGCTTTCTAATACGAGAGAAGAAGCATTCGCAATTTTGCTTGGAGATCGCCGGCAAGTTGTTTGAAATGACAATTTTTGAATTTTCTATGACAGAGCAAACTTTCTAAATTCTTCTCCAACTAAACAAAGAAATTATTTGTTTTTTTTTTAAAAAGGAAAGATTTCCCGGAAAGTGTTCTCCTGAAACTATTTGCATAGTACCGAGCTGCCTCCTCCATTAAATTAAATTTAATTTATTGGTTCATGCTCTATAATTGGGCTGTTTTAGAACCAGGTTTTGAAAATTGGACAAGACTAACTGGTTCAAGTTGGAAACCGATGATCTGATTGGTTCGGTTTGATAGTTAACTCTGGTTCAATCATTTTTTTTTGCGGTTTGACTGATTTTTAAAATTATTTTTTTAATATTTTATTCAAAATTTCATATAAATAACCCTAAAATTTTCACTTCTTTATTGGTCTAATCCTGGGTTAACCCCGTTTTAACTTCGATCTAACCCAATGACCTTTGACTCAGTACCCTGATTGGTTCAGTGGCCGGTCCGGATTTTAGAACCTTACTCTAATCAAGTTGACCATTATTCTATCTATGTTTTCCGACTTTTTTTTTTCATAACTAAGTTCAAATGTTCATCACAACTTGTGCCAATTTGGTTGTCTTGTACTCTTTTAATTAACCACAACTTGTTAAAAGCACAAGTTGCACAAAAGAGGGAACCAAGTCCCATCTCAACATCTGACCCCTCAAGTATTCTAAGGTTATATTCTCAATTCAATTATTTCTGTCAATTATTAATTTCAATCATTCCCC
The DNA here is from genome assembly GCA_963855925.1 of Inga laurina. Lineage (NCBI taxonomy): Eukaryota > Viridiplantae > Streptophyta > Magnoliopsida > Fabales > Fabaceae > Inga > Inga laurina. The sequence continues at coordinate 5,463,781 of OY979711.1, read as the reverse complement.
TTTCAAGTTGTGTTTCATAAGAAATTAAAAAAACATATAGGAGTAGAATAAAAACCGTACCTTATCTTCTATGTTTTTCACTTATTTTCCTTTTAGCTTCTTTCAACATCCAGACAGTGTCTACCAATTTTTCTACTCATACAAAAAAACACGCGATAAACAACCGGAGGTGGCTTTGAGCCAATTTGGTTATAAGATATATTTATCTAATTTGATTATATTAGGAAGTTAGTTAATTTAGTTAATTTGACATGTATTTTTTAAAACATTCTAGTCATTTTCCTTAATTTCCTCCTCTCCCATCTTCATTAATCATTGTTGAAGAAGTATCAATAGGGGTGTATATAAAAAACTAAGATAAAAGTACAGTACTTTTCTCTCTCTTTAACTTTACATAGTTTTAATTTGATTTCATAGTTTTATAAAGGGCTAAGGTGTAAATCTATTAATGAAGTATTGTCTAAGGAGCGTTCACCACAAATATCTTTTAAAATGGACAAAAATACCAATGAAGTTTTAAAAAGTGACATCCACCACAATTTCCGTTAAATCCGTCCTAACGCCGTTAGGGGTTTTCTTCTCTTATGATTTAACACTGTTAGTACGGATTTAACGGAAATTGTGGTGAATACCCCTTTTTAAAACTTCATTGGTATTTTTGCCCCTTTTAAAAGATATTTGTGGTGAATGCTCCTCAGATAATACTTCATTGGTAGATTTACACTTTTTATAAAATGTCTTGGTCCTTCAAAATTAATATCATTACCATCAAAGAATAATTTTTTATAACAATAATTATCATTTAGAAAATAAAATTTAATATGTTAATATCTAAAAATATTGTCAACATTTAAAATGTTAATATCAATATTTCTTGTCACCAATCTGACATTTATTATTAATTGCATTAGAATAAAAAATTAAAAAATATTTTATACAATTAAGAAACTAAAATAAAATAATTAAATATTCTGTTCTTAAAAATTAATATTACTTTCTTTTAGTTTTACCCTTTTGCATTTTTTTATTAGTTGAGTTAAAAACTGTATTCAAGAAAAAGTGTTTAAAGACAATACATTTAATAAAAATAAATTAAAAATTTTATTTTAAAATAAATAATAATTCAAGTCATTATCAATAATTTAACTTTTTTTTGGCTGCGAAAGTGTAAGATTAGGGAGGGAAAGTTTGTGCATATTACTGTATATTTTGGATTACACCAGCCATATCCAACGGTATTAATAACTAACTAGTGCGACTTAAGGGAATGTAAGTTTGCAAATTACGATGAAGACCTCCCTAATTATCGTATATTAATATTCTTTGGACGGAATTCACATGTGGGGTTGGTAGCCACGTGTTGTGGGACCCTCCTCCATTGATTACAAAAAGAAGCTTGCACGCCACTATCTCCCTGGCTTTCTTTCTTCACTTTGACTTCATCCTCGCATTTCCTTTTCCCACAACTACAACCACTCCCCTTTCTTAATATCTCTCTTCCCTTTCATTCTCGAAAGTCCCACCACAGGAATGAAATATCTCACCCCACACCCTTAAATGGAAGAATCACTACAAGGTCCCCCAAAAAAAAGTCACTAAAAATCGTTAAATGATGCTTAGGACTCACTTATCATTAGATTTTTTAAAAGTAATTACATTTTCCTCCCAACACCATTTGTGATTCTCCTTACTTTTATCCTCCCTCCTCACACTTGCTTCAAGTCCACATAAGGTATAAACTTAAACAAATAAAATATTTCTGACTTCAACCTTCAAAGCAAAGCCCTCAACTACAAAGAAATATGGTCCATTAATTTAAATTTGATTTTATTCCAAGTTCCAGCTTGAGTCTGAGGTGGGAGCAGGCAAAATGATTACAAAAGATTAGAGTCAAACCTCTCTAAGACTGGAAAATTTAGTTGATTCCCAACACTGTTAATGCTCTCTTCATATCATAGCAAGTACATCTATTGTCTTCCAGTTCCAGACGGATGAAGAGGAGCGTTTGAAAGAAGTGAGGTTAAGAATATCAACTGGTTCATTTTAAGAAATCCCCAGAAGAATATCATCTCATCACTGTGCAGAAATGCTGGAGAAGTCATTGGAGGAAACATCATGCCCAGATGCTACCTTTTGCTTCCTCCCATGTCTTCTCTTACCGCTACCTGTTCCTTGTACTCCTCCTCCTCCTCCCTTCTTTATGTCTTGCAGCCGATCCACCTGTCTTCATACAAGCAAACAGTAAATATACTGCCACAATACTACCTCTATACGTAAAATGCAGGTCGAGAAACACAAAGAAAGGAGGGAGAAACCAGACGAATAAAGGGAGAAGGTAAATACTCATATCAAATAATTCAAATTATCAAAAATCATATAGAACAAATGCGTTGAGACACTATTTATAGGCCATAACCTAACAAATTAATGATGGAACATTTTGGAATCCCAAAATGTGAAAGGGTGACTTGCAATGTCTAATCTAAGGCAGCAGGTATGAAAAGCTTACCTTTGGACATACCTCAAACACATAAGGAATGCTCCAATTGTTTTGCATCCTCACATGGTAATGTTAGTTTACTAGAAACAGAACACACGACTCACTTAGACCCTTGGAAAAAGGGGGGGGGGGGGGGGGAGGATTTAAAAAACCCCTAATGTATAAAGCCAATGCTGCAATCAAATGTTTGGCCTGGTTTGGGGTGATATCAAGTCACTCTATTAACCTATCCTCTATGTACAACCAATGTAGAGATATTGTTTTACCAAGCCAATCTCACTTTCCCCTAATCATTAGAGTGAATATTTAGAAAGGCATATATACTAACCCCTAGACAGAAGTCCTGGAAGGAGGCTTCAAAGTGTGCAGAAGAATCCGCATTCTTCCCGGCATTCATCTCTGACGAATTGCGCTTGTTGGAACCAGAAGTTTCGGAGGAGTAGGTAACGTACGTAGACGATGTAGAACAAGAGGCAACAGTGTGGGAGTCAATTCCAGATATTCCAATGTCACCTTGAAACATATCTTCAAACAGCTGTTGCAACTCCTCAAAGCTCTCTTCCCCATTTTCCTGTCCATTGATTCACACACAAAATCGCTGTTACCAAAATATTTTACACACAAACCAACCCTATATAACATAGCCACATGAAACTGCTAAACATTAATTGCAGAAACTAAGGAACCATGCCTTCAAAGCAATGGCCACCAACCACAACCACAAATAACAAAATAGTTATCTTCATCTCTGAACTCAAGGCAACTAACTACCTAACTTAACTACCTTGTTCTCTTATACCTAATGTCCCAAATAAACTGCTTTCATACAAGGTTCAGTAGCCAAACCATACCTATCAATATCAAATCTTGTGATTAACCTTGGAATTTTGTTTTGTTGTTAGAATTCATACGGATTGGGAAGACTGGGTAGTGACTATGTTGAAGAAAGAAAGAAAATGGGCTGGGATGAGAAATTTCAAAAGAACTGATGGACAAAGGAAAATGGGGACAACTAGTGGCGTGGCAACAACTTGAAAAACCGTCAGCGAAACCATCGGACTCAGGTTGCTCCCGTGTGGGCCCCACATTAATTTATGCCACTCCATGGGGCCCACCATTTCCAGCTACGAGCCCCAGAAGCCACTATTCTCCTCCTTATCAAAAACAAAAGGTCGGTGTCCCACTTGCTCATCAAAATTCTGTCTTTACACTTCAAACCCGGGATTTATTGTTATTCCCTTTAAAAAAATTGTTTTTCTAATTTACTACTTGATTATAATCACTACCACAAAGAAAACCCCTGCATTTTCTGGTTTCACTCATGCTTGAGGTTACTTTTACTCAATGTCTAAAAAATGCAAGGAAGTCAAACTCATTGGAAGAGAAAATGTAAGTGGGGAAAGGTAATTAATATATTGAGTGAAAGTTATCAAATAGACATTATTCAGCCCATTTTGCTTTGATATGAATAATATTCAGCTAATTATATCAACAAATTTAGAGATTATTATCACATCTTGCACTAAAATTCCGAACAGGACAGATCAACCCGTGACCCAGAAGTGGCCCATTTCAATCTCGAGAGAACAAAAGAAGAAGGAATCTTCCAAGAAACAAAAGAAAAGCATCACCACCACCACCACCAACAACAACAACGTAGGATTTGACGAAAGTTAACCTCATGCTTACTCGTAGCTTAATCAACTAAACAGAGCAGGAAGGTCCAATATTCCAACCCATTTAAATTAAAATTAAATATTAAACACTGAATTGAGTTTAAGAAGACTCACATTTGGTTTTGTTTGGCTCATCATTGTTGCCATTTCGTTCAAGAATTCTACCATCCCCTGCAATAATTAGGAAATGAAATTCCAATAACAATATGAAAGATGCTAGGCAACAGAAACGCCAATACAAACACATGCTCCATATGAAGAAAGTAAGCATATATTTCTATCTTAAAGTGAACAAAATATTTACAGAGATGAGAAAAGTCATCAGTTTACAGAGAAAAGAGGGGAAATAACCCAGAAACAGGACAAGAAATACCAATAACAAAACCAGGGGAAAATGAAAAGAAAAATAAAAAAAGACATTCCTTCTATTCTAAGTTAAAAGATAAAAATGACCAAAATTTGGCCTCAAAAGAAAGAGACAAAAAGGGTCAGCCAAGTTACTTACATTGTCGTCGTCATCGCTGTCATAGACTCCTATGTCATACAAGAACCTCTTATTCGCATCAGATAAAACTGTGAACATAGAAGGGGGGGGGGGGGGGACAGAGTAAGAACATTGAAAGTAGAATCTCGTGATTCACTTGTTTCAGAACGAAGGATCCAATGAATCCACGAATTTATAGTCAATAACATCATTAAAAACCAAAACAGAGAGAGAGAGAGAGGGAAGAACCACCAGAATAGGCTTGCTGAATTGCTTGGAATTTCTTCTTAGCTTCTTCCACGAACTTTGAATTCCCCGAAGCACAACAACGATCAGGGTGCCATTTCTATCCCATCAAACAAAATTATTTTTCTTACTACAACGTTCTAACAAACACATAATTCCTGGGACACATCTTATAAATCCCCTTCCCCCATATAACAGAGGAAAATGGACACTGTGTTCCTCCCGGACCAAAGACCACATGGGATTTTTCTCAATCTGAACTAGGATGTTTCAGAAACAAAGTTCTCGGAATCTTACAGACCCATATAGCAAATGGATTTCGAAAACAAACAGTGTTATTAAGGAAAAAGAAAGAAAGATGAACAGAGAGGCATTCAATTCTAACCATTGCGAGTTTCTTATAAGCATTTCTGAGCTCTGATTCTGTGCACTCCTTATCCAATCCCATAACCGCATAGAAGTCATCGCTTTTGTCTTCTCCATTCGCCATTGTCGTTCTCAACGATTAAATAAAAATCCAAATTCTCGCAGAGAGAAGCTACAGAAAAGCACCACCAACCAGACCCAAATGAAAAATCAGAAGCAACAATCAGACCCAGTTCTTCTTTTTCTCTTTCGTGTCGACGAATTGACTCAACCAAACCCAACTAAGCACAAACACCGTACAACAAGAAAAACTACTTAAAAAAGGCAGGAAAACACACGATATAGGGAAAATACTGGGATCTTTTATACTATTAAGATACTTGTTTGACAATTGGGACACGGAACCTTAGCATTTTAGGTTCCGTGTAGTGAAAGGGGAAGAGAGGGAGGAGGAAGCTTTCTCCGGAGAGATCACAAGCAAACCCTCCCCAACCTCGCTGTGGCTCAAGAACATTTCAGAAACTGAGCAGGTTATATAGTTTTGATGTATTTTCAATTTTATTTTAACGGTGAGATGGGGATTGAGGACGGTGAGAATACACGGATGAGATCGCACGATGGGTTTAGATATTTTTGGTTTTGGTTGTGGTGTGTCCAGAAGGTTCTGTTTTCACTGTGATATAGTCCTTTTTGACGGCCTAAGGGGGAAGTGGCGCCCACCCAAACATGGGGGACTTTTCTATAACAGCTTTGAGAAATGAGAATTGATTGAGCTCAATCATATTGTGATTGGCGTGGCATATAACCAGATGGCCAAAAATTAAAAAAAAAAAAAGGCATGGCATATATAAGTATTTTTTATTTTTTTTGTCAATGGCATATATAAGTATATAACCGAAGAAAATGGTGTGGGACCCACGTTGTGCCAAATAGGCTCGGTCTGGGTAGATTTTTCCCCCCTCCACGATTCTTTTAAGAAAAACATTTGTTTAATGTCATATATTAAATTTTGTTTTAATATCACCATTTTTAATCAAATACAATATATCACTAAATATAACTTTAAATGTTAAAATCCATTTTTACTCTGAAAGTTGTCATAAAATCTCAATTTTATCCTTGAAGTTTTTTTTAGAACAATGTCGCCTCGAGAGTGTTAAACTTGTAGCAATTTCGCCTCAACCATTGTTCAAGTTACATTTAACTATTAGTTGACCAAATACGCTCCGCTGATAGGTCCACGTGCCATCCACATTATTTTTGTTAAGTTGCAAATTTTTGCTTGAAGTTTTCACTTAGAAGGAATGATGCACTTGAAAATTTTCTTTTCAATATTGCCCAAGAAGTATTCAAATTGTAGCAATATTGCCATGATCATTATAAAGGTTATGTTTGATTGTTAGCTAACAAAATATGATAAGTTGGCAGTGTGATCGATATTGAAGAAAAAAAGCCACACAAGGAGGGGGAGCTCACTTTCGCTAGAGAAAATGAAGAAAAAGTTTCAATATTCGAATTCAAGCACACTAAGTAAGATTATTGAGAACAAGGTCACTGGTAATCCTCTGCCATTGTGCCTCAGCGACGTCGAGATAAATATTGTCTTCATCGCATAAAATGTTTTCAACTCTTTGATTTTCTCTAATCATTCAGATAGGGTGCATTTTCTTAAAAAAAATATATCCTTATTTATAAATCTAACTTGGAAAAAATGAAGTAAATGATACATGAACTGACAAGATAAGCATATTTGGCCAACTTATGGGTAAGCTAAAATTGAATAATAGCTTAGGTGAAATTGCTACGATTTGAAAATTTTTAAAGTAACGTAGCTCTTGAATGAAAACTTACAAGGCAACTTTGCACCTAAACCCAAAACAAAAATGATGTGGATGATATGTGAACTTGCCAACTTAGCAGATGTAGTCAACTAATAGTTAAACTTAACCTAGATAGTGGTCGGGGCGAAATTGCTAAGATTTGAAAACTTTCGAAGTGACATTGCTCCAAAAAAAACTTTCGAGGCAACGTTGAGATCTTGTGACAATTTCCGAGGTAAAAATAAACCTTAACCCTAATCACTAATTGAGTTGTTAAAATATTAATACTTAAGCTTATACACTTCAATGAAATATTTGAGCGATTCCACGAACTACTAGTATTATGTATAGTGAATTCTGTATGTAATAAAATCAACATATGTCAAGTGAATTTTATGTTCATATTAGAAAATCCATTAATAATTCTTTAGTTATGTGATATATTTTGGATCTAGTCAAATGTTATTATTCTAGAGTTGGAAGTCTTGATCATTTAAAAATATCTTAACAAACACTTCAGCGTAAAACCAATATTAAGTGTTGATGAGTTGAAATTGTAACACCACAAATTTTGATTAAGGGCTAATGATAATTATTGAGAATGATGTGTTTTGGATAGACAGAATTGAATTGAAGCTTGAATGTCAAATTTGACAATTTTGGATTTTATTTTGAATATATGCCAAAAACAGAATATATGGATGGAGTGGAAATTTGGTTGTTTTGATGTTTCCATTAGTTTCTTTATGAAAAATTGTGTGGGTGTAGTGTTGGATGTGAATTTTGGACCATTGGAAACTTAAGTTTAAAAGTTGTAAGAATTGGTTAGTGAAAATCCTGTGCTGACAGTTATTTTGCATGGACGTTTTGAATAGGTAAATAATGGCTAAAAATTCTAAAGCTTTTTAGTCTAATATTAGACATTCTTAGCTTTAATTTAATATATTATGGAGATAATTTCGGTGTGTATGTTGGGAGATATGAATTTCCAAAATTTAGTGTTGAAACTGGACTTAATTCTGGAACAGTATGGACATTTGTAGAATTCTGGATTTTTGTGGTTATAGAAGTCAATCATTCATATTTTTCCTATAAATAAGACTTAAAAATATTTCAGTAGGCTTTGGGATCACCTCATTTCGATTTTTCTAGAATTAGTTATGATTTTTGGAAACTAAAACACAAAAGTCTAATTTTTTCAATTTTTGCCTAAACTTTTGGCCAGCAATGTTCTGAGAAGTAGGAGTTGGATTTTCATGAAATAGATAGTTCCATTGGATTCAGTAGGTAAAAATAAGTGGGGTTACAGTTGGTCACTTTTTCGGAAAAGATTGAAAAAACATAATTACGAAAACACCCTTAAAATGCTTAAATCGGGGTTGTTATGACCTATTTCTTGTATATTTAATATTTTAGGACTTAATCAGAAGCCGGAAGTGGCACGTTTTTGAAGTCATTAGGCACACTAAAAAGGTGGTCTTTGAGATAGTACCCCCGAATCCTTTAGGTAGTTTTTTGAGCTTCTAGTAGCCACCTAAGGGACTTTAATGATAACCAAATCTAAGTGTTTTTGAAATCATTTAAGTATTAAGATAAGTGATAACTTATCGTCCTTAATTATGACTTTAGGATTTGATATTTGCCCAGAGCGTAGAAGGCATGTGCCTGCTCAAGAACGAAAAAACCAAGGTAGTGATACTTTATCCTATATCATGTGTAATGCATTGCTTGTTTGGTATTTATCATTGAATATATGAGGGGACGTGACGGTAAGCCCAGCCTTAAATAAATAGGGGACGTGGCATGAGCCCGGTCTTGAATAAGGGACTTGGCGTGAGCCCGACCTTGAATGATTGAGGGGATGTGGCAGTTAGCCCAGCCTTGAATATTGTTATTGCTACTTTATGATATATGCTTACATGCTTTATTTAATTATGCATCATATATGTAAATTGTTGCTACTTTGATTCTTTTGAATCTCACTCTTTCCGATCAACAATTTTAACCAGGGCAAGTGGATCGAGAGGCAAGCAAGTGGATAAGGGCGACTAGGATTGTCGGTGGTAGTCTTAGTTCTTTTGGTTTTGGTTATCATTTTGGACAACTATATATATTGGTTTGACCATAGATTTGTAGTTATTGTGTAATCTCTGGTATGAGAAACTGAGATGGGCAATAATACCCTAAAAAACTCTTGGATTAATGATATTATCCCGAGTGAACGTCGGGAATTTTGCTAGCACTCTGATATTATATATGTGACAAACCGAACAGGCCAATTATTTTTATTTAAAAATGAATAGAGATCTCAGAGTACAGGTTTTGTAAAAAGTTTTTAATTATATTTGATCTCTTATTCAATTATAAATCGTGTTTAAACACTAATTACAGCTTTGATGACGACAGGAGTTACAAAAATTCCTAAGTGGCAATACCCATTGTAAAGAATAAAACTTTTCAATGGCAAAAGTGTGTCCATGCACTATGTGATTAAATTGCTATGAGATGATACTTGACCACTCATGTGTAAGGTTTGTAGCATCAATTTAATTCCCTCTACCAATGTATTAAAATATATACTGATCTTAGTAACATTAAGGAGAATGAGATTTAAGTCATTTGAAATTAATAGTGATAACTATCCAATTCTGTGATTGTACATACCCTAAAGAAGGTTTGTACATGTAAAATCAAGCAATATGTTAATTTTGCTAACATTAAAATTCTAATATCTTTATATGGCGTGAGAAAGTGTTAGAATGCATTGTTGGCAGAAGCTGAACAAAACCTCTTAATGATTTCTGATTTTATATATCCTGTCAAGGATGCGCATTCATTATAAATACACTTAATGAAGTTCCCTGTTTGATTTGAGAATGCAGTGGAGCCACTCTCATGAGATCATGGGAAGAAAGCAAAATTGTGTTACCAACAAGTGACGTAAAGTATAAAATGATTAATAATTTATCTTAACAACAAAGAGTTATTAGTTTATGGAAGTATGCTTCATTAATAGCTATGTGCTAAGTTTCTTAGTATAGTTTGGGTTCATAATCTAAAGATTACAATATATATTCGAAATGAACGTACACATGTTTGTAAAATATTTCCTTTGTTTCCTTTTGAAATATGGGGAATTGTTGGATATTTTGTATGGGTGTTTATTTTAGAAGGAATTATTTTAGTAACATACGAATTATTTTACTTAATGGACAACCTTTCCAATCCTTTTTTTTCCTCTCTCTCCTGCCCTCTACAATATTCAACTTCATGTAGTTTTGCTCTCTAACTTATTCAAGAAAGGATTGTTTAATCCTTAAAGACATCCGCATAAGCAAATCAAGTCCTAGGCACGACTCAAATCATATCAAACAATCCTATATATATATGACAAATTAAAGAAAGAAGAGATCAGAAGGCGATGATATCGAGCATAGAACTAGGCATGAAGTGGTCCGATAGAAAGAAAGTAAAGGGGGCACGTGATATATGGCTTGGAGGGTCATGGAGATCACGTGCGAGGGAGAAGGAAGATTGAGGAAAGAAGAATCAGAATCGGATAAATCCATCCTCAGTCAGAGACTTTGTCCCACGCAACTCAACACAGACACAATCTTCCTTCGCATAGGCACTTTCAATGGCCATATATCTCCATTATCCGCCGACCCAAAAAATCTCCCCACCCAAAAAAAGGTTGTCAAATGGATAGAGGAATTAATATTTATACAATCCTTTAGAAAATCACACTACTTTATAAAAAAAAACAGAAATCACGCTCTTCACAAATTAGAAGTGGGGCAAGATAAGTGGATTTTTTACTCTTATCATGCAGGTTAAAAATTTTCTAGTTAGTTTAATGTAGTGAATTGAATTATTCCATAAATCTTACAGTATATGGAGATCCTATAAGTTTGATTTTTGCATAAATCTGAAGCCATATGCATTTCTATCTTTCATTCTCAATCACCACTCACCTCTTCTTTCATCATCATCTTCTTCTTCTTCCATAGCTCGTATGAGGAATATCTGCAACCCTCATCCTAAGCGTTGTGCCCTTTATGCGGAATATGAACCATATATGCATATATATATATATAGTCGAAGGATCAACTCTGGACTGACTCTAGTAACCCGAACATGAGTTACTTTTACAAGCATTATTACAAAACGACATTTCTTATAGGACATCCTACCTTACAAAGGACGATAAGATTCCTTACAAGATAAGATTCTTTGCTTAAAGTAAAAGACTACATTGCTTTTTTGAGTGCTCTGCAACTTCTTTGTCGACCACTTTCAACTGTTCTTCATTTAGTTGCTTCTACCGACACTTATAATTGTATTTTTCTGCCGACACTTCATTACAGTAGGCTTGGATCCAAGGTGATATTTGGGCTTTTATCACTTCCTCAGACTTCATGGCAAAATTCGCATTCATGATTTAGATATATATATATATATATCCAAATTCTGAAAAAAAAAATTATACATATTCTTAAGTAAGTATGGTCCCATAACACAAACTTTAAAAACACGTTTCCACTTTCCAAATAGGTAATCATGTAAGCACGCATATGAAAAAAGGAAGGCAACAAGTTGGAGCATGCAAGAATGGTTAATATTGAAGTGTCAAGTGGCATTAGCCTTTTGGGTCATATATAATCGATTGTATATCAATTTATATGTCTCTTTCAGGGTTGAAAATGCAATATAACTCGTCAACTAGATTGTACTAAATTATATGCTTTTGTTTATCTTTTTGGATCCAGCAAAGTCTGATAACTTATATGCTCATCTATAATTATGCACATACACACAATTATTTTACAAATAACTTGTTCAACTAATTTTCTTAATTTTTATAATTCAGTTATATAACTTTTATATTTGGGACCGATGGAGTAATTATATACCCATATGACATCAGCTTTAACAACGTTTGCAACTAGACAATGACGCCATGAATAATGAGTAAAGTTGTAGAAAGGAAAGGAATAGAAAGTAGCTAAAACAAGTTGCAACATAAATGTCAAACATTGATATGAAGGGTCAAGTGGCTTATTAGCGTGTGACAAAAGAGTCTTATATGATTAACTTGCTAGAACATCTATTCAATCACACGTCCTTTTTAACACTTAAAAGGCATGAATAAATAATTAAAAACTCAACTTGCTTATTCTTATACATGAGCTTTTCGCTTTATGTTGATGGTTGATGGTCCAACAAATTCTACTTCTTTATGTGTTATTGTAAATATTGTCTCTCCCATTCTCAACCGATCACCAATTATTTTCCATAACTTCTACTAATATCTTTTCTATAAAATGGTTGGAAATTAAAATACACTTTACATGTGTCTCGCCCTTTCTAAAAATATCTCAATTAATTTAGGTAAATAATATTCTTATTTTTAAAACATCTTCCCTAATTCCTAAGTTTTTTTTTAACAGCCTAATTCGTAAGTTGGTTCAATACATTTAATAAAAATACAAGTGACTTTAATTTTTTTTTTTAAGAAGGAAAAAAAAACAGATTCCATCCCGTTTTGTGATGCCCAGATGATCTGAGGCCCAAAATTTCTATCCTGGACCAACATAACTTCTCTAATTTATTGCATGGACTAAATGGGCTTGAGCTATTAGCCATTCAATTCATCAACATTATTACATTATCAACATGCTATGTTTTGACAATCTGGAGACAGGGAAAAGCACTGTTATGACTGAAATCTGGCCGAAGCTTGGAGCAAACAAACATGGGTTTACAGAAGGGGGACCTTCATTTGCGGAGAAACTTAAAGGTATCGATAGACAGAGTGTTTTTTCTGAAGAAGATAATGAAGAGAATGAGGATACTATGTCCGATGCCTCCCAACAATCAGGAAAATATGAGCCAATATGTAAGACCGTCGAAGACCCAGGGAGGAATTTCCCAACATTCTCCTTCTCTGGGAAAATGAAAAAGAGGCTATACAGAGCTTGGCGTAAGGCGGTAATAGTCAAGCTTTTGGATAAACCTATTGGTTACAAGGCGCTCTATAATCGTCTTCAATCAGCCTGGGCAAAAAAAGGAGTACTAAGCCTGATTAATGTGGGATTTAGATTCTATGTGGTGAAGATGTCCAACCGGGAAGACTACTTCAATGCACTAACAGGGGGACCATGGATGATATATGATCACTATCTCACAGTGAGGCCATGGGAACCTAATTTTAGGCCAGAAAGAGCTAAGATTGACAAAGTTGCAGTTTGGGTAAGAATGCCTAGAATTCCTTTGGAGTACTATGATCATGAAGCACTTACAATATTAGGGAACAGAATCGGGGAAACTCTAAAAATCGACGTGAACACCTTTTCTCACCTAAGGGGACACTATGCTCGAATTTGTGTTCTAGTTGATTTAAACAAACAACTCATGTCGGGTTTTTCACTAGACGACGAAGATTATTACCTGGAATATGAAACATGCCCAAACAGAGTTCCAACCAAAGAACAACCAGGGAATATGAAGGAGACAAATCCATTGCAACAAAACCAGGCTAAAATGGAGGATTATACAAAGGGCATTCAACAAGACCAATGGAGAGTGGTGCAGAAGAATCATCACCTACGAAAGCCGAAAGAAACTAGAGACGGGTCGACTCGATCTGAGGTGGGGGGAACTTGGTTCAGCGTTCTAGCTGACATGGATGAGCACGTGAATACTGAGAATGAGCAAGAAACTTTCGTACAGGAAATTGCCTTGCAATACACCCTGGCAAATCATAGTACTGGTGTATGTTCTCAACGCGGAAGGAAGACGAGTGTTGCAAAAAAGCAATCTGCGCCACTAAGTAGTACAAAAATATTAATGGGGGAAAAGGCAGTACAAACATTGGAGGCACACACGTCAAAACGGAAAATGGAGAAAAGAAGCAGAGCAATGTTGCAGAATGAGAAAAATAATGGGGAACCACTAAGGGCATTCAACAAGACCAATGGAGAGTGGTGCAGAAGAATCATCACCCACGAAAGTCGAAAGAAGCTAGAGATGGGTCGACTCGATCTGAGGTGGGGGGAACTTGGTTCAGCGTTCTAGCTGATATGGATGAGCACGTGAATACTGAGAATGAGCAAGAAACTTTCGTACAGGAAATTGCCCTGCAATACACCTTGGCAAATCATAGTACTGGTGTATGTTCTCAACACAGAAGGAAGACGAGTGTTGCAAAAAAGCAATCTGCGCCACTAAGTAGTACGAAAATATTAATGGGGGAAAAGGAAGTACAAACATTGGAGGCACACACGTCAAAACGGAAAATGGAGAAAAGAAGTAGAGCAATGTTGCAGAATGAGAAAAATAATGGGGAACCACTAAGGGCATTCAACAAGACTAATGGAGAGTGGTGCAGAAGAATCATCACCCACGAAAGGCAAAAGAAGCTAGTGACGGGTCGACTCGATCTGAGGTGGGGGGAACTTGGTTCAGCGTTCTGGCTGATGTGGATGAGCATGTGAATACTGAGAATGAGCAAGAAACTTTTGTACAGGAAATTGCCCTGCAATACACCCTGGCAAATCATAGTACTGGTGTATGTTCTCAACGCGGAAGGAAGACGAGTGTTGCAAAAAAGCAATCTGTGCCACTAAGTAGTACAGAAATATTAGTGGGGGAAAAGGCAGTACAAACATTGGAGGCACACACGTCAAAACGGAAAATGGAGAAAAGAAGTAGAGCAATGTTGCAGAATGAGAAAAATAATGGGGAACCACTAATGTTAACATAAAAAGAGGACAAAGGTGGAGATAAGGATGAGTGTGAAACATATGATGAAAATATGGAAGTGGCTGGGGCCTTAGAGGAGATCTCAATGACCCATTTATTAAATAATTCCAATAGCATTGATGCTATTAGAATGGAAGAGGTGGACCCAGCGACCCAATAATTGGGCCTGAGAGTAGTAACCCTTGTTATGAGGATACTGAAGACAAGATAATGAGTGTGGACTCCTATGTCCTTGATACCCAAGTTGATAATTAACCACAGGCTACGAGGTTACTTATATTTATCAAAGGTCTTTTATGGATAGGATCCCTTACTGGAACATAAGGGGAGCTTGTTCAAATAGGCTCCTAAGAAATCTTAAAAGTGTGTGTGATGGCCCAAAACCTGCAATGATAAGTTTGTCCGAAACAAAATGTGATCGGGTTTCAAGATTTCAGAATCTCCAAACGCTGGGTTTTGATGAGGTTACTTATATTTATCAAAGGTCTTTTATGGATAGGATCCCTTACTAGAACATAAGGGGAGCTTGTTCAAATGGGCTCCTAAGAAATCTTAAAAGTGTGTGTGATGGCCCAAAACTTGCAATGATAATTTTGTCCGAAACAAAATGTGATCGGGTTTCAAGATTTCAGAATCTCCAAACGCTGGGTTTTGATGAGGTGAAAGTTATTCCAAGCATAGGAAGATCTGGTGGATTAGTCATTTCCTAGAAAAGTACTCATATCAAGGCAATGATAATTAAAGAAGACCGACAATATTGCCATATGGAATGTGAAATACCTGAGCGTCCTCACTTTTTATTATCGGTTGTTTACGTGGTTCCCTATTCCAATCTACGCCAGAATTTTTGGACAAAGATGAAGATCCTTTCTCTCTCTGTGTTTTTACCATGGGTAGTATTTGGAGATTTCAACGACATACTCCACGCATCGGAAAGGGTAGGAGGATCGGGATGTCCTTATAATAGAATCAATTAGTTCCAAGATAGAGTTCAAAACTGTGGACTAGATGATCTGGGATTTCAGGGACCAAAATTCACCTGGAGGGGCCCTCGAAATGTTGGCTTTTCACGCCTCTACGAGAGACTTGATCGAGCACTAGCTAATTCTCAATTCCTGTTACAACATTCAGATTGTTATGTCAAGGTATTACCTTAAACAATTTTCTCTGAACATAATCCCCTAGTTTTACAATTTAATACCAATGATAGTAATCGTACTCTTAAACCTTTTCGATTTAAGGTGATGTAGATGGAACATGAAAATTTTGCAAATTTCTTATCAGAGTCATGGGCTGATTGTGATGATATTGATAACTCATTGAAGGAGTTTGGCCACTCTTTGTATGATTGGAACAAAAATGTCTTTGGATTCGTTGAAAAGAAAAAACATATTTTGCTAGCTAGAATCAAAGGAATCCAGAAATCTTCTGCATATCCTCAGTCCCAATTCTTGTGTTCCATGAAAAAAAAGTTTACAACTTGAATTGGATGGAATACTAAAGCTGAAAGAGATTAAATGGTTTCAGAAAGCTAGAACAACATGGGTTACAAAAGGGGATAGAAATACCAGATATTATCACTTAAAAACCCACGTGAGAAGAAGAAGGAATAAAGTTCGAGCTTTGAAACACGAGGCGAGAAATTGGATTGAAGATGATTTAACCTTAAAAGGTTTAGTTGTGGATTATTTCAAGAACTTGTATGATATAGGTGATTCAAATGCAATCCAATTACATACGACAACAAATTTTCCAGTTGCTCTCAATTCAGGTCAGATCAATTTCTGCAGCATTCCTACTGATGATGAAATCAAAAGAGCCCTTTTCTCTGTGGGTCCTTATAAGGCGCCTGGTTGTGATGGGTTTGCACCTTTTTTCTATCAAAAGAACTGGAATTTTGTTGGTTTGTTTCTCTACAAGTATGTGAAGACTACTTTTAAAGAAGGTATGTTAGCATTAGAAGGGAAGAAAAGAGTAAAAAAAAGAAATTACTAATTCACTGGACACCTATTACAACCATCAGATACCTATTTATAACCCTAATAAGCATATTTCCCAAATTACCCCTTTCCTTACTACTATTCCCATGTATCAAGGTACAATTACCCCCATTCAAACAAGACTCTTATCTCATTAATACTAAAGAGAGAAAGTCCTGAAATCGTAGGACATTTCCATCCAATTTCTTTGTGCACTGTTCATTTCAAGTGCATTACCAAAGTAATAGTGAGCCGACTTCGGTCCTATATGGATGATCTAATCTCTCCATTTCAGTCAAGCTTTATCAAAGGACGATCAATACAAGACAATATCATAGTGGGCCAGGAAATTATGCACACCATGAAGAAATCAAGAGAAAGAAGAGGGTGGATGGCTTTGAAAATAGATCTTGAGAAGGCATACGATAGAATACAGTGGGATTTTCTACGGCAAGTTCTCGTTGAAGTTGGCTTTGAAAACCAGTTCATAAACCTCGTTATGTGCTGTGTCACATCTATCTCATATAGTGTTTTATGGAATAAAGCCCAAACTGATTTCTTTTACCCGAAAAGAGGATAACGTCAAGGTGATCCACTATCACCTTTCCTATTTGTGCTGTGCATGGATAAACTATCACATATTATATGCGATAAAGTTAAGAACAACAATTGGAAGCCGATTGTAGTGTGTTCAGGAGGGCCATCCATATCTCACCTTATGTTTGCTGACGATCTACTCCTTTTTGGAGCTGCTTCTACCTAACAAGCCAGATGCATGATGAGATGCTTGGACAAATTTTATGCTGAGTTAGGGGGAAATCAATAAACAAAAGTCTTCCATTTTCTTCTCACCAAGGGTCTAAAATGGAACTAGAAGAGACATATGTGAAATAACTGGAATGAGAATTTCTATGGAAGTTGGGAAATACCTTAGAGTGCCAATATCTAGAAGGAAAAGGCCAACAGAGACATATCAATACATTATAGATAGGGTTAAGGCGAAATTGTCTACTTGGAAGGCTAATAGTCTCATTTTGGCTGGCAGGATAACTTTAGCTAAATCTGTATTGAGCTCTATAACAATTTACCCTATGCAAGTCTCTAGAATACCTTCTACTATATGCCATGAGGTGGAGAGATTGTAGAGGAATTTCATTTAGGGAAATGGTCAAAATTCTCAGGCTTATCACCCCCTTAGTTGGGACAAAATTGTGCAACGTAAATCAAATGTAGGCCTTGGTTTTAAGAAGCTCACTGCCTTTAATAATGCATGTGGTGCAAAGGCAGCGTGGAAATTGATTAGTGGTACTAAAGGCCTATGGTGTGAGGTTCTGCTTCATAAGTACATGCTGAGAAATGAAACCAACTTATTGGAAGCTCACAACAGTAATTCTTCTTGCTGGAAATTTATATCCTAGCAGAAAAGCTCATAGAATTGGGTACTAAATGGAACATAAGAGATGGTAAAATGGTGAATTTCTTTACTGATAAGTAGCTGTTCGCAGACAAGAACATTAGAGACTTATGTCTTCGACCCTTAACTCTGGAGGAGGAGTGCAGTAAGGTTTGTGAATGGGTGTCCTTCGGCTATTGGGACTTTAAAAAACTTTCATCTATTGTCCCAAGCAATGTTTTTCATAAGCTAATTGCCATGATCCCACCATCTGAAGCTACTGGTAGTGATGTAATGGCATGGAATGCCACTAATGCTGGGTTATACACTATGAAAGAGTGCTTATTATCTT
The DNA here is from genome assembly GCA_963855925.1 of Inga laurina. Taxonomy (NCBI): domain Eukaryota; kingdom Viridiplantae; phylum Streptophyta; class Magnoliopsida; order Fabales; family Fabaceae; genus Inga; species Inga laurina. Next base: position 5,445,201 of record OY979711.1, on the reverse strand, counting down.
CTAGAACCTCGGTTGCAGACAAATTATGGCTCAACCTACAAGCAAATATAGAAATGGGGGGGAGCAGAACGTATCCATACCTTCTTGTGGCTTGCATTCAATAATAGACTGCCAACTAATCTATGGAGAAGTAAATGGAGTTCTCAATCGGCCGAATGTCTATGGTGTAATGATGATGTAGAGGACCTTATGCATATCCTCAGAGATTGCACATATGCTAAGCAGCTTTGGATTAGACTACTTAATCCCAGGTACATCACAATCTTCTTTGCAACTCCCCTACGGGATTGGTTTGCTTTGAACTTAAAAAGGGACCTTGGAATTAATGATGATGATATTTGGCATCTGATATGGGGTGTTACTATATGGCACCTATGGAAATGGAGAAATTGAAATATATTTAAGAAGATTTTATGAAACCATCAGACCCCTATGTAGTTATCATGGAAACATGGAAGAAATATGTGATAACGCAGGAAAGAGATGCTACCAGTTTAGATACAAGAGCAACAACACATTGGGCTCCTCTTGCACCTGATTGGGTTAAACTTAATGTTGATGGGGCAGCCTCAGGTTCTCAACAAAACGTTGGGAGTGGAGGTGTGTTGAGAGACCATCTGTGCAGCTGGATTTCTGGATTTACACAGACCCTCGGGTACTGCAATGTTCTAGAAGCCGAGCAATGGGCCTTACTTAAGGGTCTTCAAATGGTTTGGGAACTAGGATTCAAGAAGGTCATCATAGAGATTGATGCTCAGAGTCTAGTTGAGCTGGTGTATATAAGAGTTACTGATTTGCGATGCAGCTTATCAACTGTCCAAATTCAACAATTCCTCAGCTATCCTTGGGAGATTGATATACCGTACATTCCTAGAGAACAAAACATTGTGGCTGATGCACTTGCAAAGCAGGGACTGTCAACTACTGCTATATTTCAGAACTATCCTAACTCACTTAGGACCTTGGTAACAAATGATTGTATGGGATTATTTCCCCCGTAGTTTAATTTTAGTTTTTTTGGCTTTGAGCCTTCATTTGTACCAAAAACAAAACATGCTAATATTCACAAAAATTATGACCCTGTTCATCTTGTGCAAAAGTACAGTTACATATTCATATTTAGTGGTTCAGGTAACAAAAATATAACTCAAATTTTATTTGTTAAATGTATTTAAAAAAATTACCTCATGTGGAATTCGACGGCAGATGTCGCTTGGTTTTTTTTTTTTAACGTTTAAACTAAAAACTTGTTTGGACTAGCTTTTAAAGTGTTTATAAGTGTTTTTCACGTAAATCGATAAAAAATCATCTCATATACTTATCTCGTATATGGTAAATCACAATTGAAAAATTGCTTTTAAAGGTTCCAATAACTATTCCTAACAAGAACTATGTCCTTTCAATTCTTGGTTTTCAATTTCAATAGATGACCCAAGATGAAAATGTGAGGGAGATATTAATCTCAATCCATTGTTAACCATGCTAGGCTCTATATAAAGAGGTTGATAGTGCATGGATTATGTGTGAAGAGATGTCGATTCCTACTTCGTAAAGAGAGAGGGTAACTTGGGTTATCTCAAGCATCCAAGCGGAGTTAGTTCATTACCCTCAAGTGCAGAATAATTCATGATAAACCCATGTGTAATGGTGATACGAAGTTTCTGATCTATCCATGATACATGTGGTTTTCGCAAACAATATATATATATATATATATATATATATATATATATATATATATATATATATATATATATATATATATATATATATATATATATATATATATATATATATGTTTTTTCATCTTTCTACGTGATACTAGTATTTCTTTGATCCTAGTATTTCTTTAATCACTATAGTCAACCGTGTTAGTGTATTATTAACTAATCATGAATTAATAGTAATAAAAACACTTATAAAATCATTTTGATATACACAAGTGATTTCTTTGTATTTTTTACGAAATTATATTTTTTAAAAGAAAAAGGGAGATAAAAACGGAGCACATCATTATCAATTAGCTCTTGTGTGAGAGGGATAAGAAAAAACAAAGAGATTTTCAAATTTCTCAAGGCAGTTTTCAGTACGTACCCCTGAGAAATAAATTTCAAATCCGCATCTTATATGTTTTGGATGCCACAATTTTGTACGGTTAAGTTCGATTTAGAACCGAATCAATTGACAAATCATTGCTCGTGAATTCATTGGTGGGAGAAAAGCAACGAAAGCCCATGATGTATTTGCTATTGTGCATTATAATTTTAGAGTAAAAACGCAGAAGACCTAGTCAAAAATAGTTTAAAAATTACAATATAAAGACAGTTTGGGCAGTTCACAGTTGATTAAATTACTATATCCAACTTTGCCTTAAGGCATACGCACTTATATAGTACCTCCAGTTTTTTTTTTTTTTCACCAACCATGTAAAAAGAACTGATAGTTAAGATTTATTAAAAATAATAAATTTGTCAAATATATAAAAAAATATCACGTTTATCCCAAATATACCTTTATTTATAAAAAAAAAAAAAAAGCATAGAAGAGAGAATAAGTATAAAATATGAGAGAAAATAAGTAATAAATAATTAAATGAAAGAGAATTAGTGGTGAGTGGGGGTAATTAATATAAAGATATATGTTTAATAGGAATAAAAAAGGAAAAAATAGTTTAAATATTGAAATAAGAAAAAAAAGTTGCTTGCTTATATTAAGAACCATTCCAAGAGAAATAAAGTTATTTTTAAAAATGACAGGAGGGAGTATATACATATATGAGAAAATGTCACCAAGGTTTCAATTAAAAGAAATAATATCAGAAAAGTTACATAATTTGTCAATAATAACTCTTTCACTTATCAATGACTACTCTTTCACTTGTCATTAATAAGTTATGAGACTTTTTTAATATTATTATTAAAATTTAATTGAGTGTTGGTGATGAAGAAAGATGGAAATTAAGGGCTCGTTTGGTACGGTGGAATTGATTTTGATGGATATGGATATGGATATGGATATGGAAATGGAAATGGAAATGGAAATGGGGACTAAAAGTATGTTTGGTATGTCATGGAAATGAGATCTAATTTTTGTATAAAAATACCAAAATGTCCTTCAATTTTTTATTTTTTATTTTTTTTTAAGGTAGTGGAGGGTAATAGATGGGAATGATCACATAGAATTGTAAATCTTAGGTATTTTGATGGAATTGATTGGGTGGAATTAAGCCTATTTGACTTCCACATGGAATTAGAAAATTTTCCAATTCCATCATACCAAACAAACATCATGATGGAATTGATAATCAATTCCATTTCCATCACCCCTAATTCCATCATACCAAACATAGCCTAAAGGGGGCAAGGGATGAAATGGGTTGTTGGAAATTATAAGGGATTGGTGGGGTCAGAATTGGGAAGAAAATGTTACAAGGCGTGTGTCTTTTTATAACTGACAGATTCAGAGCTGTAATTTCTTTTTATTATTTCTTATTATTGTTGCCAGATATATTATTTCTTAATTTTTTTACAAGCATATATATCCTCTCATTCAAGATAATTTTGTTTTAGATACTATTAAAGAGTAACTAAACATGGGCACCTCTTCTATAAAGAGTTTAAACTTTACCTTGTCACAATACGAGCAACTACCCCTTGTTCCTAGTTCTAAGACTCTTATACATAAATTTTGTGACGCTGTTGCATGGGGACATATATGGACTTGAATTCTTCGTGTATCAACAGTATTTTGCCGTAACAAGCCCACAAATAACCAACAAAAGTGAAGTGTTACGCCCATATCGAAAAAAATGAGTGAGCGAGAGAGAGAACGGAGTCGAGAACGTGTGCCTCCGGCGCCGACGACAGAAGAGCGTGATGCTCTGGATTGGAGCAGGAAAAAGATTAGCCCGGGGGGTGGTGGTTTTACAGGGGAATATCATCTGGTTTCAAGGGATAAAGTATGGATGCATGAAGACTCTGTTATAGGTGAGGTCAATACAGATGGAAATGGGGATGCGAGAAGAATGAATGCAGAACCCAAATGGAGGTCCTTCAAGGAAGCTGTGCTACAAGAACAGAGTGGAGCGGAAGAGGAGGAAGACTGGTGGAGTGGGGATGGGTGGAAGAACTGTATCACGGTTGAGATGACTTCATTGGGTCTGAACGTTGTGTTCTCGCTGGAGGAAAGAGATCGTTTGGCAAAGAAGTGGCAGAGTGCATTGATCGTTAAGCTTCTGGGAAGAATGGTGGACCCAGTTTATTTTACAAACAAACTCAACCAGTTCTGGGCTAAGAACGGTGAAGTTGAGGTAATTGATGTGGGAGCTGGTTTCTTCGTGGTGCAGTTTAAAGATCGAAGGGATTATGAGCTTGCCCTCACAGGGGGGCCTTGGCTATTATTTGATCATTATATATCTGTACAACCGTGGCAAAAGGATTTCGATCCAGATGAGGCGGTGGTTAACAAGATAGCTGCGTGGATCCGTTTTGCTAGGCTACCTTTGGATTACTATGACAAAGGTGCTTTGTTTGTCTTAGGCTCGCAGATTGGAAAGGTCATCAAAATGGATATGGCAACGTTGAAGAGGAAGAAAGGAAGGTTCGCGCGTATATGCGTTGAGCTAAATCTATCTGCACCCTTGAGGCCGTTTATATTGATTAATGGAAAAGTCACCCGAGTCCAATATGAGGGTATACATCTCATTTGCTTCAAGTGCGGGAGATATGGTCATGATGCAGATCATTGCTCTCACAACGAGACAGTTTCTGCTCATGCGAAGCCGGACGTGGAAGGCCAGTCGGGGGTGAACGCTGGGAGAAATGCAGAAAACCAGAAATCGTCGTTCGGGGTCGGAGTTAGTAGTAAAGCTGGGGATGGAGAGAGTAGTGGGACTAAGACCATGGAAGGGGTAGGCTTTGATAACTGGACATTAGTCCAGCGACCAAGACGTCAGCGTCGAGCGGAGTTCTCTGGGAATATCGCTGGAAAACGTGACGGACGACCAAACTCTGTTTCCGAAGGTCGGCGATCCTCTGTTTCTGAAAAGCAAGGGTCAAGGTATGATGCGTTGATTAAGGCAGAAATGGAGAATGATTATCGCATGTCACGGAAAGTAGGGGATAGAGAACCGTTACAGGAGATAACAAATAAAGGAGCAATTACGGAGGAAGTTTCAGCGAGACTTGAGGAGCAAAAGGCGCCATCTTCGGATTCTATCAAAGAAGTCCAGATTCACCGCGGGAGTGGGGCCAAGCAGTTGATTTCGAACTCAAAACTGAATGCTAGCAAGACAAAAGCAAATAAAACAGATGGGCAAACTGCTATGGGTATCATTTTGGAAGCTAAAACTCGGCTGGGATTGGTGAGGAGCAATAATATGGAGGTGAATTTGGGTGGGGTGCAGATAAACCCGCAAGTCCAGTTGTCTACTGAGCCTGTAGTCCAGAATATAAATATGTTGCCAGAAATTACCACATCATTGAAGACTCGAGCAAAGGAGCAAGGGAAAATGAATACAAATAAAGGGAAGAATGAAGAAAAAGGGGCGGCTACTAATCCATGGGACCCAGGACAAAGCAGTGACACACAGTTCTCTGCACGCCAGAAGCCTTCCTCGAATGAGTTGGGTGATACAGATATGAGGGACGTGGTGAAATCCAGCGTTGAGGAGCTGTAGCTTGGGGAGTACATTTCTTATTCAAATTATTTTTTATGGATTACAACATATTAATATGGAATTCCCGGGGGACTGGAAGCAAGATTTTTGCAGGATTGATCTTGGAGTTAAAGCGACTCTATAAATTTGATTTTTTAGCTCTTCTTGAACCAAGGCAGAAGAGTGAGAAGGCAAGAGTACTTGGCAGATGTTTGGGAATGGAGAATGTAGAAGTAGTCGAGGCAAATGGATTTAGTGGTGGCATATGGTGTTTTTGGAAAAATAATGTTGATTTCAAGGTTACTTTCAAGGACTCCCAGGTATTGCATGGAGTATTTAATGAAGGAAAGGATTCGAGCTGGGATATCTCGGTGGTGTGCGGTCATCCAAATTACTTAAAACGTAGAGATTTATGGCGGCAGCTTAGTGTAATTCAGGAAAGTGGTGTGACGAAATGGTGTGTGGGAGGCGATTTTAATGCCACTTTAAGGGATGAGGAAAGAAGGTCTGTGGCACGTGTATCAAATCGTCATGATAATCTATTTGCAAAATGGTTGAGGGAAAGTGAGATGGAAGAAATGGGATTTCAAGGCCCCGAGTTCACCTGGAGGAGGAATGGATCAGCAAGCAGAATTGATAGGGTTGTAGCAACAAAGGAATGGTTTGATTTGTTCCCTAAAGTATCTCTATTGCACTTGCCACAATACAAGTCCGATCACTGTCCGCTTCTTCTAAGATGGGTGAGAGGACCTAGCTGTAGGCAACGGAAGCCGTTCAGGTTTTTCGCGCCTTGGGTTACCGATGATTCTTTTTCTTCTGTGGTGGAGAACACTTGGAGGTTGTCTAGATCTTGGGAGGACAATGTTGCAGGTTTTAAAGCGGAGGTCAAAGAATGGAATGAGAAGAGCTTTGGCAATATTAATCACAGGAAAGCTCGGTTAATTAGTAAACTGAAGAATTTGAATGAAATTAATTATGAAGGTTCTGAGAGGGAGAAGCAAAGGAGGTTGGTGTGGGAAGAGCTAGAACAGTGTTTGGTTCAGGAAGAAATAATGTGGCTGCAGCGATCCCGTTGTAACTGGTATAATCATGGGGATAAAAATACGAAGTATTTTCACACAGTAACAAATAGTCGCAGAAGGAGAAAGCAAGTGGAAGCGCTTAAAAAAGACGATGGGGTATGGATCTACAGTGAGGAAGAACTTAAACAAGAAGGCACAAACTTTTTTCAGAATCTTTATACTGCGGAACAGAATCAGAATGGAGAAGTTAATTTTGGTGGCACGTATCCGAGGATTTCTGAGGATTTATTACAAATGATGGAGGCAATGGTTACGGAACAGGAAGTGAAACAAGCAGTTTTAGTATGGGCCCCCTTAAAGCCCCTGGTCCAGACGGTTTGAATCCACTGTTTTTTCAAAATCAATGGAATATTGTACGGAAGACGGTGGTGAAAATGGTTCAGGATATCTTTTGCCGGCCAAATGAGGTTAGTAGAGTTAATGGAACTAATTTAATTTTGATTCCCAAGATTGATATTCCCCAGAGCATTCGTGACTTTCGTCCTATTAGCTTGTGTAACGTTATATACAAGGTTGTTACAAAAATCCTAGCTACCAGGATGAAGAGGGTTATGCCACATATTATTTCACCGAATCAGTGCAGTTTTGTGCCTGGGAGACAGAGTTCTGATAATATTATCCTTGCCCAAGAAATTGTGCATTCGATGAAGACGACGAAGAAGAAACATGGATTTATGGCTTTGAAAATTGATCTTGAGAAAGCATATGATCGTGTGCGTTGGGATTTTGTGGTGGTACGCTTACATGAATTACAGTTCCCTCTCCAAATTATAGAATTAATAGCTGCCTGTCTTTCTACTTCAGAAATGCAGGTTATGTGGAATGGAAATCCTGGACCAACATTTAAACCGTCCCGTGGAGTCTAGCAAGGTGATCCTATCTCTCCATACCTGTTTGTACTTGTTATGGAAAAATTGGCACATCTGATTCAAGCGGAGGTAAATGCAATGAATTGGGTGCCGTTCAGGTTGAAAAAGAATGGTGTAGCAATTTCTCATTTGTTCTTTGCGGATGATTTACTCTTGTTCGCTGAGGCTTCCCTGGACCAAGCAGCAATTATCAAAGCCTGCCTGGATGATTTTTGTGCTGCCTCGGGAGAAAGAGTTAATGGAGCCAAGTCCAGGATTTTCTTCTCAAGGAATGTCTGTCATACCAGAAGGTCGGAGATCAGTGCTTTCCTCGAGTTTACCCCGACTGCGGATTTGGGTAAATATTTAGGGATTCCTGTACATCATGACAAGGTATCAAAGCACACATACCAGTATCTAGTAAATAAGATGGAGGACCGTTTGACGGGGTGGAAGGCAAATACCTTGTCAATGGCTGCTCGTCATACTCTTGTTTCTTCGATAGTTTCAACAATTCCCAGTTACGCCATGTAATCAGCATGGTTACCCTCAGCCACTTGTGACGAGATTGATAAGAAGTGTAGGGGTTTTCTGTGGGGAAAGTCTGGTACAAGTAGGAAGCCGTCAATGGTTACTTGGAATGAGGTTTGTAAGCCAAAGGATGCAGGAGGACTGGGTTTACGGTATGCACGTAAACAGAATGAAGCATTTATGATGAAGTTAGGATGGGGACTTATAAAGCGACGGGATACCCTATGGGTAAAATTTATGCGGGAAAAATATAAATGTGGCGAAGATATCTTACCAACTATAAAGAAGGCGAGGGGTGGTTCTCAAGCATGGAAAGGGATAAGGAATGTCTGGGAGCGGGTGCAGGAAGGTGTGGGATGGCGAATTGGAAAAGGTGACCGAGTGCAATTCTGGACAGACCCATGGCTCCCACATCATGATAGCCTTGTGAATTATTGTGTTCGAGAAATTCCAGAAAGCATGTTAGTAGATCCAGTGTGTGCATATGTAACCTCATCTGGTGGGTGGGACTGGGAAAAATTTGACTCTTTTCTGTCTCATTCTGTGCTTAATGTCTTACGGAGGGCTACACCGGCTGTTCGAGGAATAGAGGATGATAAACCCATATGGCGGATCTCGCATAGTGGTGAGTTTACTCTAAAGTCAGCTTATGGCCTGGTGGCAAGGGTGCGACCTTCTTCAAATCGTGGGTTATGGAGGAATATATGGAAGTTGCGTGCTCCACAAAGGTGTAAAACTTTTTTGTGGATGGCAGCTCGCGGGCGATTGATGACGAACACATGGAGAGCAGTATGTGGAATGCAAGTACAGCAGGACTGTTTTTTGTGTACAGGATGGCCAGAAAGTGTGTTGCATGTTCTCCGAGACTGCCGATTGGCAAGTAGGTGTTGGGCGAAACTCTCATTTTCTCCGACACAGCATAGCAGGTTTTATGAATTTACAGAGATAAGCTCTTGGATACGATGGAATTTATCACAGAGAAAAGATTTTGAAGGAGTAAGTTGGCCAGTATGGTTTGCAATTTTTTGCAGACAGCTATGGCTAAATAGAAACTCTGGAGTATCAAGGCCAGACCTCGGGAGTTAATCAGTTGATAGCACAAGTACGAGCTCAGACACGATGGGCTGATGTGAAGTTTTGCAAATCGCTTGGTGAGACAGGAGAGCCTAGGAGATGGAAACCACCATATGTTGGGTGGGCCAAAGTTAATGTGGATGGTGCGAGTAGCTCGGGAGGGGTTCTGGCGGGATGTGGAGGGATTGTAAGGGATCATGAAGGAAAACTGTTAACTGGATTCATGTACGGCTTAGGTAGAGGATCTAGCCTTCATGCTGAGATTTGGGCAGTAATGTTAGGGCTTAAGATCGCGTGGGATTTGGGAAAGCGGCAAATAGTATTAGAGTCTGATTGCTTGGAGGCTTTGGAGCTGGTAATGGGTGGCTGGGCGGAAGATCACATGGAAGCTCAATTATTAGGGCAGATTCACGAGATGATGGATAGAAGCTGGGAAGTCTCAATGGAATGGTGTGGACGTAGCTCTAATCATGTGGCGGATACTCTAGCTAAGGAATCATTGGGAATATCTGCAGGGCTTGTTTGGTTTCGAGATCCACCGGAATGTATTCGATCTATGTTACTTTTAGATATGGGTGACTTGTAGCTGTTCTTTCGTTTTTGTTTGGGTGTTTAGTTTTTTGTTTTAATGTATGTCTATCAAAAAAAAAAAAAAAAAGAAGTGAAGTGTTACGTTTATAGTATATCTGGATTAAATTAAATTGCACTATTGGTATATTTAGTGTCTGACTGTAATTCGAATAAGATTGTCTTGAATAAGATAATACTCATACTTAAAAGAAATTGCATTTGGTATATGAAGATAGATATGAATAAAAAAAGAGAGTGGAGGAAAATAGTTTTATGAGAAAATCACCATGAAATTCTAAAAAAATGAATGTAATTAGCAAAATAAATCTCTCAATAACTTATTTGTATGAACCTCTTGTTACTATTTTTTACGCTAGAACTTTTCATTACATGATATCTTAACTTTTTTTTTTCTGAGACTTTCATTTTATGATTACATTCCTTCTTGAATCTCATATAGTCATTTTTCCTATTTTTATTATGCTTAGTAGGTAGCACTGCCAAGTTCATCGAAGATATATAATTTTTCCGTTCTTCAATTAAATTTTAAATATAATATTAAAAAAATTCCAAATAAATTTAACTGAAATACCAAAATCTAAATCCAATAAGTTTTTTTATGACTAAGACAAAATTCAGCAAGTTAGGATCACTGAGATAGAATCAAACTTTGCATATGTAGTGATTGGATTTACCCTGAGCTGAAACTGGATTTGAATGTAGCTCGATGTGATTCTGGTTTTTGTAAATTGCAAATATGATCTTGATGGAAAAAAGGTACACCACATTCAATTTTTCTTTTTAATTACATAGGGACATTTTAGCCTTTTACAAATATTTAGAAATCCTTAATTAGGCCTCTTAGCCTTATTAAGAGTTTATTAAAAGTGTAGGCTTAAATTTAATTTTAGTATTTCAGTTAGATTTAATTGAGATTTTTCCTAATATTTCTCATTAAAAATATTTTGAAGTGATCGTACCACACAGAATAAGAAAGAAATAGAGGATATCAAATAAAAGATATTCAATTTTTATTATTAGAGACTATTATGTGTTTCTATATAGAGAAAATAAGATACCTGAACCAGTCATACCTGCTTGTTTTGCTCGTTCTAGTCCTTTCTATAAACGGTTCTCCCTCTCTTAGGGTTAATTCTTAATCCTTAATATAGTCAACTTTTTTCTTGTATTTCAAAATTTTAACTGCATTTTTCTTTTTTACCCCGATTAAATGCATACCTTTATATTAATTATTCCCTACTCTTCACTGATTTTTTTTATTTAATCATTTATTACCCATTTTCTCTCATGTACTCTTTTCATAAACAGGGGTATATTTAAAAAAAATGAAATTTTTTATACATTTATCATTTTTAAATAATCTTAACCATCAGTTTATTTTGCCCAATTAGGAAAAAAGGTTGCTTGTAAAAACATGAGGGAGTAACTTTTTAGAAGTACTCTTACGGTATTTGAGGTAAATATGTAAATGAGTCTTATCCTAGGTTGCGAAAAAGTGTGTAAAAAAGCACTTTTTTGTGCTTCTCAAACAAGCATTTTTTTGTTTGAAAAACCCTTAAACCATGGTTTTAGAAACCATTTTTTGTAAATTGAGACAAAACTTTTATTATATATCTATCTCGTAAATCGTAAAAACACTTCTAAAAAACTACAATAAAGAGACATTATATGTCTATATCTAAAACTATAGTGGTTGTTCTCTCCATTCTACATTTTCATCATGTTGGTTTTCAAATTTTAAATTATGTAAAAAGCTTGGATCAAGAATTAATATATTGATATAATATTAGGAGTGAAAACAGGTCAAGTTAGGCTTTATGTTTAACAGGTCAGGCATGCTTTGTAATAAGGAGGTTTTAGCCTGACCTGTAGCCTGTTACAAGCTTTTTTTTTTAAAGCTTGAGCTTGACTTGGCCGGAAGCTTGTTAACAAGCCTTCATTTTTTTATTTTTTAATATTTACTTTTTTATTATTTTTTTTTTCATTTTTCAATCTTTTTTCCTATATCTTTTTTTTTTATTTTCAACTCATTTTATTTTTATTTTTTAATATTTTTCCTTTTTATTATAATTCTCTTATTTTATATTATTTTTTATTTCTAATATTTTTTTATAATTTCTTTTACTTTAATAAATCTTATTCTAGGTAAGTTCTTGTTACCCAACTAATTACATGAAAAAAATTCTTTATCATGAAATAATTATTACATAATCATAATTAAATCATATAAAAATAAAAATTAGGATGCTACATTTAATACTTATTTTTACATAATATTTTATAATTTTGTATATCTATAACATATCCAGGCCGGCCTGACAGGCTTAACAGGCTTGAGCCTGGTCTCTTAAGGGAAACAGGCCTAAGCCTATTACTATTGTCAAACAGACTAGGCCACATGCCTCTAACAGATCGTCTGCCCTATTTTCACCTCTATATAACTTAAAATTAGTAACAAATTGCAAAATTCTGTGACCAGTGCGACTTGGAGAAAAATCATGCTTAATTTGGATTTTAAGAAATTGGTGATAAAATCAGAAAACTATGATAAGCACTCATTACAGCGCATTTCTTACTAGTTCATTCGGCTAGGCCCAAACATGACATTTGGGCATAATTAAAACTTGGACCCATAGTTATTTTTAATGCATTTTGTAAATTGAGCAACCCAAGTCCGTCCACAGCTTGCAGCTTTCTATTATCTGTAAACTAACCTCTTATTTTCTTTTGAAACTTATTTTAAAAAATAAATAAACCTTTCGAACGTTAAAGTTAAACTCTCTTCATTGAAAAATATATACATATATATAAAATAAAATATACTCTCTCCAATTCTAAATGTATGAGCTATATGCACTGAACGCTTGGGTCAATCAGCTATAAATTGTTCCAACTTAACAAATAGTCTTGTGTTCAAATTCTAAGCATACAGTTACGATAATTACTTGGAAGTAGTGAGTGGTTTCCTCATTGTGAACCTACATTCATGCAAATCAGATTAGTTGGTTGCCAATAGCACCAAATACTAATGAATAACTCCAAAAAATGTATAAGCTAAGCTAGATAACTAATTTGTAGAAATTAGAAAAATTAGTTAAATTGATTATTTATAGAGAAAAAAATGTGTGTTTGTTGCCTTAAAGTACCTAGCCACTTTAATAATTTAAGCTTAAAGATACTTTCTTGATAAGAATTTCCCCTCGAAATGTGCAATAAATATAAAAAGTTTAAGGAAAAAGCTATAAATTTGATAAATAAAATGGATTAAGATCTTATTTTTAGTATTAATGTAAAACCCCCTAGTAACTCTCTTATTTAGGATCAAAAGTAGTACATACTCTGGTATTTAATATATGACATAATAAGTAATAAGAAAGTTGGTCTTGATTCCAAAGGTAACATATATATCCTGTACTTATCATTTTTCCTTAAATTACTCTTAATTAATAATCTATGAACAAGGTGGTGAGTTATTCTTTTACAACAATGGGCTTTCTGTCCTAAATAAGGGTATTTAAAGGAAAACATCTCATTTTTATTATAACTAACTAATTTCATTAATTTAATTAAATTAGTTAAACAGAAGATATGTTAATGATTAGAGCATTGTTGAATGGAAGAAAAAGTGAAATTGACTTTGTATGAAGTTGACTACTCCTTCCCCACCCCCTCTTTTGTTTCATCTGGGGATTTATTCACCTTTTTTTTTTTTAAAAAAACAAGAATTAAATACAAGATCGCAATCCACATCAACTCTCCATATATGGTCACATTCATATCATACAAACCAAACTTACAATTCAAACTGCGGACGACACCCCCTGATTTTTTCCATACCAAAATGGTAATGTATTTGAATTGCTATCTTATTAGAAAAATTTTGTTCCCAACTTTTAAAACATTCTTAAATTCTTGAAATGATTATGGGGATACTCAATTACCAAAAAAAAAAAAAAGATTATGGAGATACTCCGGGTATTAAATTTAAATATTAAAAAAAATAGATGCCCATCTACCCCCCAATCTTATCTCACGAGTCACGACTGCGAGAGGACCAACTTCACTTATATATATATATATATATATATATATATATATATATATATATATATATATATATATATATATATATATATATATATATATATATATATATATATATATGGAGTAGTTATTCCCAGAATATTAAGTTTGCAAGAATTTGTTTCAAGAGAGCTTTGCTGTAATCTTTATAAATTGGGAGAATTACATTTAGATCCCATGGAAGAGAAAAAATGAAGAAATGATTCCTATAGATTGCAAAATGAAAAAATGGTCCCATTAATAACTCCATGAGTCTGTATTAACAACTCATTAACAACTCCATGAGCCTGTATTGATAACTTCATGTGACCATTTTTTTATTTTTCAATCTATAGGGACCATTTCTTCATTTCTCTTCTTATTTGGGACCTGAATGTAATTCTCCCTTATAAATTCCTATTGTCAGTGTTTAATTATTCATATTTCCTACAATAATTGGGCTCAATAGGAAAGTAAAAGGTTAGGAAACGACAATATTGAATTTAATATTTAGTGCGAAAACTCAATATTAGAAAAAAAAATTACTCAACCAGAGATCTACCTGTCGCTATTGACTTATTTCTTTCAATTTTCCTTTCTGTTGCTATTTCCTATAACATACAGAAAAACATATAAAGAAGTACGGTCATGTACGAATAACATACTAGTCCCATGCATATAATCACGTGTACGGTTTTTAATGATCGGACAGGCTAGGCAACAACTAGTAGTGGATTAAATAATTCTTCGTGGCCATAATCGAAAGCAAAATGTTTTATTAGCATAAACAAACACCAACATTGATTATGCCTTTGATCATTCTTAACCACTAATTAATTAATTCACTTGCTTTGTTTAAATAATTTCTTGATATGATTATAGGACTGCACAATCTTATCATGACAAAATTTTAACTAATGATTAACAACCTTGCATGTCTGTTCGGCCCAAGGAGTATATATAAAAATTTAAAAAATTAAAGGCATAATGCAATTGAATAAAAAATAACGAAATAAAGTATATAAAAGAAATCGATACCATATTTTTAGTTTTCCTGTGCTCACATCTTAAAATAAGAAATTTATACATATCTTTCCAATAATTACATACTCCTTATCAAATTAAATTTTATTTTATATGAGATTTTTTCTGCTTATAATCATGCATCAAGATCAAATTCACTCACATTTAAACATGCTGAATGTTGCCTGTATAGTGTCTCTTTTTAATGATCCTTTGGGCTAACTAATAGTTGACGTTTTTACTATCATATTACTAAGTATTTGAATAACCAACTATGAAATATTTTAGTTTAAATCCATGATAATTCTGCAATATCTAATTGTTATCATCGTGATCATTTACATATTTTGAAATAATTTTATTTTAGTTAAAATGATGTATTTAATTGTGAACCATGGCTGAATTCGTTAGCAAATAAAATAATCTTTACTTAGCTAGTTTTTAAATTATATAATCATATAATATATATTGTTGAATACTTAATATGTATTTTTGTATTGTGTGGCTTGAATTTGAGGGCAACATTGACTGCGGAATTTTTCTTATTTATTTGAATTTCATGTAATGATGATATATATATATATATAATATTGAGGAAAGAAAATAAGACTCAGGTAAAAATATCAGAGTAAAGACAAACAATGGCTCGAAATATGACCTAAGCGTATATTTTATACTCACTAAATTTAAAATAAAAATAATTTTTACATTTTTTAAAAAATGTAATTGTTACTTGAAAATTAAAAATTTTAAATTTAAAAAGGTCTGGATGAGTGATGCAGCAGGTCGCGTCATACAACAAGATGTTATTATATCGTCGAGAAAAAAATGCAAGAAGCAAGCTGATTAAATTAATAAAAAAATTGAAATTTAAAATAATAATGTGATTGCATTAACCAATCTTCTTTTCAATATTGAAAGACGAAACCAAACCCAATAATTGCTTTCCACCTCGATCACTTTTAATAAAAAAAATTCATATATAGTATCGGTGAACATACAATTAGTACAAAGAAGTACTCTCTAATTAATGACAATTTCTTCGACTGGCCATTATTATTTTTGAACAAGACTTTAACGGAGGCAGTAAATAAAACACAAAAATACCTAAAACCAGCCACCATACGTACCTATATATATATATATAATCTTAAGATAACTTACGTAATTAATCTGAGAATAAATTAAAGTGATGGGTATATGTGTGCGTGTGAATCAGCATGCGCAAGTGTAGAAGTCAGCCAGCTCGTGCATGGACCCCATTTGAGTCTCGTTGTTTTGAAGCATCCACAGCAAGTGCTCGAACAGCACCACCTCACACGCAACCACCACTGCACCACCGTCTTCCCCCTCCTCCTCCTCCGGCGATGCCGACCGGTCCACCAGCTCCTGAAACACCGGGTGCTCGAGGACGTCGGAGTTCACGAGGTAGCGTCGTCGCGACTTCCCGACGTAGACTGCATGGAGGGGTTGTTGTTGCTTGTTATTATGACCGGCGGCGGAGAGCCTGTGGAGTTGGTCGTGGTGGCTGGTGGCGGAGCGTCCTCCGAGCTTGGGGAAGGAGGGCCAGCGGCTGATGGCGGACTTGAGCTTTGCGAATTTGGCCATGTTTGACAGAGATTTATGTGATGGGAGAAAGTGGAAGAGAGGGTTATAAAGAGGAAGACTGGGGAAGAGGACTTGTAGGGGATGGACAAGAGTGGGGCCCAGTGTACAGTAACAGCTAAGAATGAGATGATTGGGGCATAGCATGCATAAAAGCCTAGTTGCTATTTGTTTTGTTTGCTTCTTGGTCTTTGCAGGTTTGTGGGGTTGGGATTTGCTTTTTTCTGCTGATATATGAATCTTTCTTTCTTCTGATTTTACTTTCTTACCCTTACAACTTTGTCTTTTCTCTACCCTTTGCAATAAATTCATCTCTCCCCTTCTAGCTCATTTATTCGTCTTGCTTTTTTTTTTTTTAAATAAAAAGCAATTATAATACGTAAAAATGATGAAAAATCTCTTGTTCAAAATTTTATTAGTGAGAATGACCTAAATTAAGAGTACTTAGTATTCTTTTTGTACTCATACTTTATATGTATAAAAAATTATTAGGTAATTCTCATTAATAAAATTTTTAATGGTAGATTTTTTCTAATTTTTTTCTTTTATTGTAAAGCAAACTGATAAATTATTCAGAATACAAGTCCAATAAAAGAGTCATATGGAGAGAACTCCAAAAAAAAAAAATGAGAGAGTAGAAAAAACAAAAACAAAATACGGTCAAAAAATTCTAGATACAAGCTAATATCATAAGCAAGGTCATTTTTTGATGCATTTAATAGTAACCAACACATAAAACTATCGATAGAGGACGTACGTTGATGATGATCGGAAGAAGAATAAAATGAGATGCATGAAAAAAAGGTATTTTAGATATATATATAACACTAATAAAGTTTTTATCCCACTAGGTGGGGTTGACTATATGGATCACACGACGCTATTGTACTATGTTGAAAATCATATCTTTAGGTATATTATTAATTAAAAAGGTATTTCTTTATGACCTCATTAAGCGTTCGCTTCGGCCTTCCATGACCTCATTTTACAGGACTCCATACGACTTGATCAACTCTCCTCACCGGTGCATTCAACGGCCTTCATTGAATATGTCCAAATCACCTCAAACGACTTGCTATCATTTTTCCTTCAATAGAGGTCACTCCAACTTGTTCACGTATATAATTATTACGAAACTTTTCTTGTATGACCACACATCAATCTCAACATCCGCATCTTGACCACCTCCATTTTATGCTTATATAATCCCTTTAAAGCCCAACACTCACTACCATATAGCATTGTTGGTCTTATAGTAGTGCGGTAGAATTTTCCTTTTACTTTATTAGGTACTTTCCGATTACAAATAGCTCCAGTAGATTTTCTCCATGTATATCATCCAGCTTGAGTTATGTGATTGACATCTCCATCAATTTCACCATCTTGTTGTATAATTAATCCCAAATACCGAAATTTTGTCATTTGCATAATGACTTGCCCCCCAATTTAACTTCCACTTCATTTTGACCTTGTCTTTTATCATACTTACAATGCATATATTTAGTTTTATTCCTACTTAGACGAAAACCCTTCACTTCCAAAGTTCATCTCCATATCTCAAGTTTAGAACAAGATATCTTATTTTGTGTGTGTGTGTGTGTGTGTGTGTGTGTTCCAATTAAAAGACTTGATGGGAGAAGGATTGAGAATGGGAGTTTGCCTTTGCCTTGAATGTGAATTGTCACCTTATTTTTATTATTACAATATAATATAATACTAGTACAATATTATTCATTTCAAAAGCGACAATCATTAGTTCAAAATTTCCCCGTATTTGTTTCATTTCTGTAGCCAACGCCCATTTATAGGTGTACATTCTACACCTATTTGTGATAAAAGGAAGTATATTTTGATCACTAAATTATAGTTTTATTCCAATATTAATACCTGGCATCGAAATTTGAAACATAATAATTGCCATCCCCTAACTATAATTAAGAAGTTGTGAATTCACTGCTAAACCTTAATATGTGGCCCACAAACCTCTTGCTTGAAATAATGTTTTAGGATAAAGGTTGAAGATTTTACAGTGCAATATGTAATTTTAATATTTTTACAAGTTTTTTTTTTTTTTTTGATTACATAGGCATGGGTCGAACCCATGAGGGGAGGGGGGATGAGTGGCCTAAGGCCAACTCCATGACCGTTGCACCACTAGGTGCTGGTCATATTTTTACAAGTTTTAATAAAAAAGGAAAACGTAATTAATTTAAACCAGTTCTCTTAACTTATATGATTTTTTTTTTCTTTACTTTATGGGAGAATTACTCACATACACCTATTGAGAATGCACACGACCCTATATCTTTTAATTTTTTTTTTTAAAGTTACAATCATTTTAAACTCATTTAAATATATCAACGTTAGGTTTACATCCAAAACCTCATATAAGTATGGCAAAAAGAATTGTCATTAGGATGTTAATGTTCAAATGACATATTAGTGGAGGTTGAAAATTTCTCTTACATGTCACTATTAGAATAATACATAAAGAATAGTCCTACATTGATTACGCAAACATTAGAATGAAGGTGTATAACCCAATAATAGATCCCATCAAATTAACTTAAGTCATTTTGATGGAAAGATCAACCTAATATACATGCTTCATTAAAAATCTAATAGTCACGTGTTTAAACTTGGCATATTCTACCAACATCAAAAACTGTCATTTTGGGATAGATTAGGGTTGACACACACGCACAAATCTACTATGGGATAGAATTAACAATAATCTTCCTTGTAACAGGGAGATAGGTGTTAAGTGTCATTGTGATATTAGATAATGATTGGCAAATGTTGCAACCGTTAGAAAGAAGAAAGGAACAAAAATAAGTGTGAGGACTAAGGAGGTTCTTATATGTAATTAAGTTGGAGAAATTAATAATGGATTAGGTATAAATGTTGGTTTCCTTGGGGGTGTGAGCTTGCAAATAATGAAAGCACAATGAGGAGAAACAAAATAAAGTGTTAGTTGGTATGCTAGCCCAACCCACATCTCCTGATCTGTTAATTTAATAATGTTTCTATTTTAATAAAAAGAGAATTAAAGGGAAGGGAAGGGAAGGGAAGTGGGTTTTGGTCGATGAGAATGAGGGCATTTTGTCGTGTAGTGTTTTCATTAATTATGGGACAGAAGGGTCATTAAAAGATCTGGCTTTCTAGCTAAGCAGACGGGTCCATGCAACCATCACGAGCTTCTACTCTAATTATGGACTTTGTCTTCTTCTTTCCTAATCCTCCTTCAATATCAGCCACTGCACCACTAAAACACGTCCTCTTCTTGTCTGTTTTATTATTATTATTTTATTTTTTAAATATTACTCGTCCAATCCAATTCTACTAAGGGAAAACTCCAGAAAAATACATTTAAAAATGGAAAAATATAAATTGGTGTTGCGAATTTATAAAATCTTAAGTTATAATTGAAGTAGGAATATGATATTTCCAATTCTAACCAGATTGGCTTTAGTTCAGTTGTGAAAGATGAAAGTGAAGCCGCTAATGTAAAATTTGATGTTGTTAATATAAATACAGATCTTGTTATTGACCTTTGAAACTTGTGCCCTCAAAATTATCTTTGGTTTCTAGGACATGAACTTGTAAAACATGAAAATAAAGTCGTTAATGTAAAATATGATGTTGTTAATATAAGTACAAATATTGTTATTGACTCCTGAAACTTGTCCTCTCAAAATTATTCCTGGTTTTTGGGATATGAAGTTGTAAAACATGAAAGTAAAGTCGCTAATGTAAAATCTGATGTTGTTAATATAGATACAGATGTTGTTATTGACCCCTGAAACTTGTGAACTGAACTAAGGTATTTTGGTCATTTGGTTAGAATTGAAAATTTCATATTCATACTTCAATTCTGATTTGAGATTTGATAAATTCACAGCATTAATTTATTTTTTCCCATTTTTTATTGTATTTTTCTAAAATTTTCCCATCTAAATATAAAAGCTATATAACTAATATATATTAAGAAAATTAGTTTAATTTTTTAGTAAAATACTAAAATCTATTAATTCATAAGAGAACAACATCGATCAAGCCAAATACATAATCTAAGCTCTTTCATATTACCTTCCACCTCCTAACAAAAGATAGAGGTTGATCAATGATACAAAAGTTGTTGTCCAGATTATGAGCTGACTTAGCTAAGTGGTGAGTTATGGTATTCCTATCTATGTGTTCATAATTAATCAATACTTGATAATCCCTATGCATAAGAAACCTAGCATAATCCACAATCCACATTGTCTCTGAACTCTGAAAGGATGCTCAATGTTACATCCTCTAATTAATAAATTAATATTTTTAATGCAACCAAAAAACTTGATTACTTTCCTATGGCCCTTGGTCCAATATAGAATGAGGACATGACACTCCAGCCAATTCCACAACAATAAGAAAAAATCCATTTAAAACTACTTGAAACATGAAAATCTCAAATTATAATTGGTCCATTAAGCCAATTTGAGATTTATGAATGTTCGTTATTTTATCATATTGCCACTCGTTTTTTTTTTTTTTTCCAAAGGCACCTTTGTGGTGTGACTGGCCGCCACTCTCCCCGATAGCTGGAGCTTCAATGACAACTCTATTGCAAAAGTTTTATTGTGAATAGTTAAAGAAAATTTTTTAATTACTAACAATTAATGGAAATTTATGCGTTGCTAATAAAAGTGAATTTGTTATTTTTAATGTCTAGTTTGTCCTTGCCAACACATTCCCATCCCAAAACATACATATACACAATAGACATGCAAGTTTTCGTGGTACTCTTAAATGAATTAGTTAGTTGAGGGGGTTGTCTTGAGTCCAAATGTAATACTTCAATGAACTCTATTTTTCAAATTTATAATTTTTCCAAACTATCTATATTAATTTATATTAAAGGAAGATTTCATCAATGAGATAATTATTAAATATTGTGTTTTGGAGAATTAGACACATATTTATTATAAAAAACTAATTTTATTAGTATTTATAAATTAGGTATTAACTTCTATATTTAGGAATACACACACACATACATATATCTAAACTTTAACTTACCAAATTGATCATTTGACCAAATATTTCCAAGCGGGGCCAACACATATAAATGTCTTGTAATTAGCATAAAATAGAGGCAGAAAATAAATAAAAATGTGGCATATGTATGGGGAAGATATGGTGAAGGATAGAAGCATTATTAATGGATGAATTATAATGTGAATAAGATATGAAGCAGAATAATTGGAAGATAGTGAGGGATGGGCCATTAGCACTATGGAACCCTTACATGCTGAAACCATGTCCGTGGTCCACCCTTGATACTGCACAACCGGTTCCCCACAGCACAAAACAAAACCAAATTCATATCTGCTTCTATGTAAAGTCACTTTTGCCACCTTCCTTCCACTCCCTTTTTTTCTTCAAAGGGGATTCTTAATTATTATTGGCATTTTTTTTTACTACTCAGTATTAATAGGTCAAATTCGAGTCTTCTTGTGCTTAAATATAATGGGATTCCAAGCTATATTATTTTGGGAGAATTACTTTGAGGTTTTAAATAAGAGACTTAATTATCAAAAAGTTTCAATGACAATCAAAGAGCATGTAATTACAGGTTTCAGTGTAAGAAACGACAACACTTCATTTGTCATTGGGTTTCTTAGTATTAAGTTCCTTTCTTGAGACCTAATATTAATTCTTCCTATTATTTTTTCCTGTTTACAAAGTTTGTTTCTATGTATGAACCTCTTTAAGAGGTACCAATTCTCTGATATATACTTGAAACAATCTTTGCGTCTCATTGAAATTATCAAATCAAACAATAAGGACCATATTCAAATAAAATAAACTATAGGAGCCTGAATTAAAATTGAGATGATCTATAAAGCTACATGGGTCAATTTTCATTTTAAGAATTAATAATGAGTTTAGTAATTAATGTGAGGGAGCCAGTTGGATGGCATTGTTAATTAATACAGTAGCAGTGGGGATTACAACACGCCAGGAATCCGACATAGTCCAGCTACAATGAATAGGCACACATTAACAGTCACACAAAACAACAAACATAGGACCTCATAAATGTGACATTTTTGCTAAAATATCAGCTTGTCTCTCCTAAAAAGCCCAACAGTCTAGATAATGGAGTTCCGAGCACCATACCTTAACCTTTCAAATCTAACACGCTTCAACTCCCCACTTGCACGCTGCCTAACTTCCATTCATGTATCACTAATTAATGATTATTTTGGATTATTTACATATTTTGTTGGTTACTTTTTTGGTCCTTAAAGGATGTTTACATGGATTTTTCAAGTAAAAACCGAAAGATTTATAACAATTTGTTCTATTTATTTATTTACAAGTCATGAATCATGTTTCTCATTTTAAACTCTCCACTATGCGAGAAGCGTTTTAGTCATGATCATTCATAATTGATGATGATAAACTAGTTTGGTTCGTTACATTATGACAGATTAGTCATTTTCATTAGCTCCAACCGATTAATTATAAATTTATAATTAATGATGACAAGCTAATAAACCATTACAGGTTGAGATCGAAAAAGGCCGCAGTTTCATCTAAGTCCAAGGTATCCATCGGAGCGAGCCCGATGACTAATCCCTCAGGTACCGTCAGGCTCAAGATAGGGGCGACCCTCTCAAACGAATTTTCTTCATACACGCCACTCCAAGAATCGAATCCGTTTGATCCCTGAAATGCCCGCCATTTTTTGTGACCTTGTGGCTTCAGAGGGCATCGCCAAACCAATCTTGTTCTAGGAGCCATGGCCACAGCAACTGCAACTGACGCGCCACCACGCTAGTTGTCGCAGAAGGGGGCCGACATCCAAATGATGTTGGCCGCCGAGGTCCATCTGGGGACCAAAAATTGTGATTTCTAGATGGAGCGATATGTCTTCAAGCATCGCAACAATGGTGTGTGACACATTTTCATGCCTTGAAAATTGAATTATTCATCGTGTTTTTTTGGAACAAAGAGAGGGATCAAATTGCCTTGTATCCGTTGGGAAAATCAAAGGAATGGTGATTTCATTACATTCGGAACATTGTAATTAGTATGACGCTTTCATATTAGTGCAGAAGAGTAGACATTTGAATGAGAATACCTTATTTTAAGTACTTTTGTAGTATAATTTACTAGCATTCGCCTTCTTATGTCACGGAATTGTCATTCGCAATTAGCTAGTACTTGAGTTGCTTGCAAATTTTTATACTTCGGGAATATTCATTTGCAGTTTAGTGTTTTTTCCTAATAACGCAATCCTTGAGGTGTACTTTATGTAGACACCGACAAATAACTGGACGAATAGACGAACAGCGAAAAGCACGAGCAACCTGGAAGGATCAAAATAGATTATCTGAGTCGCGTCCAAGGAAACTGTCCTATAGAGTTATTCCGCAACCACCGGCAGAGAGGAAGCGGCACTACCCAGAATTAAACAGATCCCTCTTGATTATATCAAGACAACAGAACTAGCGGAAGGTATTGGTAACGACAGCCAGGAAATACTGTACAGAGGAGAAGAGATTATAAGGTACTGAGCACTTCGTCTGTATCCTTTTTATAGGCACGTTTCACGAAGATTCATCGGTCACAATACAACCCGGAAAGTACATCCCTTGAAACCGGATAGCCACCACCGGAATACCGGATAGACAAGTTTGTGTGTTGACAACGGAAAGGACGTTTGACGAAGCGTCTAACCGTTGGCAATTTTCAAAGACCAAGGGTCACGAATTTTGAACCCCAAAATATAGCAAATTTTCGGCAAGCCCAAATAAACATTATTTTTATTATCTAAAAATAATATTTCTAATGAGCAAAAATATTTAAAAAAAAGTGCCGGTACCATGTATTTATTCACGCGCAGGGGGGAAAATCGCCAGATTTCAACTACGCTTGCCTTCCGGTGGCCCATTGTTGTGCACACGAGCCCGCCACTCCTCTAGGCCTTTTTGCAAGCCCAAAATAGCATAGTGATATATATATATATATAGGCTAGTGATCTCTTATTCCCAAGCAATGTAGGACTAGCTTCTTTGACACACCCACTCAATTACTCATATTTTAAAACAATCCCCCACATGTGTCAAAGAAACCCGCTATGTTACCCACAGGATATAACCATTGTATCTGGTGGTCCGAAGAACTATGAACCAGACCTAGACCAATAACACTTGATACACAGAAATCTCAGTGACGCATGCTTCTATAAACTAACAAATTTTGGTGTGTATCAGAGGCATTAAGAGTCAGATTATATCCTAACATTTCCGCTGATAATGATGGTTTTGCACATTATGTCGGCCATACGCGTGCCTGATGTGTAATGAATGCTCTAGAGATTTTGCCATGATCTCATAGGAGCGGCCACACTTCACATTCATAGAGGTGATTTCATATAAGTGTACCTGCACTATGCACATGTCTCGTTGGACTATGAAATCATTAAGAGCTTTGCTCAACTTACAATAATACAGTTTAGCACATTCAAAGTGTCATAGGAAGGAACGTAAAATATCTGTGCTAATCAGAACTGACAAATGACTTTTTCTTACCCATTGAACCTTCTTCATGGGATCACCAATCATAAAGGTTGGGTTGCCATTACTATCAATTAGTAGTCGGCTTTAGTCCCATTCCTTTTGACGTTTCAACAATCATTTTCCTCCCAAGAGGTTTTGTTAACGGATCCACCAAATTCATTTATGACTTTACATAATCGATTGAGATAACACCATCCTTTAGCAACTGCCTTCTAATATTATGTCTCAATCGTATGTGTCTACTCTTACCATTGAAGGTTTTATTTTTAGCTGTGGCTATCGCTGCTTTATTGTTGCAGTGTAATGACACTTATGGTGTTGGTTTGTCACCTAATGGGATATTTGCTAAGAAGTTTTTCAACCATTCATCCTCAGTACCAGTCAATTCCAAAGCAACAAACTCAGAGTCCTTAGAGGACGGTGTTATTATGTTTTGCTTGGATGGCTTCCATGTGACTGCACCGCCACCAAGAATAACGACATAGCCACTAATGGATTTTGTCTCATCTAAATCTGAGATCCAGTTAACATCACTATACCCTTCTAATACAATGGGAAATCTACTATATTGTATACCATAATTCATGGTGCCTCTCAAATATCATAATAATCTTATGAGAGCCTCCCAATGCTTACTGCATGGGCAGTGAGTATATCTACTCAATCTACACACAACATATGTTATGTCTGGCCTAGTATAATTCATTAAATGCAACAAACTCCCAATGATTTGTGCATATTTAGATTGAGCTATTGGATCTCCTTCATGCTTTTTCAAATGTATACTACTATCATAAGGAGTACTCAAAGGCTCTTCATCAAACTATACAAACTTTCTCAAAATCTTCTTAACATAATGTTCTTGAGAAAGTTGAATACCATGCTCATTCCTTATGATTTTTACACCCTAGATTACCTTTGCTTCTCCAAGATCTTTCATATCAAAGTTTGAAGCAACAAAACTTTTTGTTTCAAGCACAACCTTTAAACTAGTACCAAAGATAAGCATATTATCCACATATAAGCAAATAATCACATAATCATTATTTACAGCCTTTATATAAACACATATTTCTACTTCAATAGTAGAGAAACAACCACTTATTAAAACTTGATCTAATTTCTCATACCACTGTTTGGGTGCTTGTTTTAAACCATATAATGACTTATTTAATTTGCAAACTTTGTTTTCTTGCCCAGGAACAATACATCCTTCAGGTTGAACCATATAAATTTCCTCTTCTAAATCACCATTTATAAATGCTATTTTGACATCCATTTGATGAATAACAAGATTATGAATTGATGCTAACGCAATTAGGACTCTAACAGAGAAATCTTGATTATAGGTGAGAAGGTATAAAAATAATCAATATTTTCTTTTTGGATAAAGTCTTTGGCAACTAATCTAGCTTTATATTTGTCTATAGACCCATCAGGAAAGTATTTTTTTCCTAAATACCCATTTACATCCGATAGGTTTTGCTCCTAAAGGCAAGTCTACTATAACCCAAGTTTTATTTTGATTCAAAGAGTCGATATCGGCTTTAATAGCCTCTTTCCAAAACTTTACATTCGGAGAAGAAACAGCTTCATAAAAATTCTTACGTTTGTTTTGCACTAAGTATATATAAAAATCATCTCCAAAAGATGTTTCTTTTCTTTGTCTTTTATGTCTTCGCAAGTTTTCAACCACATCTTCATTTAAATTTTGTTTAGAAATTTGTTCAACTCTTTTAGGAATATGCTTAATTTTTAAAGGAAAAATATTTTCAAAACCAGAAAATGATATGTAGGATTTTGTTGAGCATAACCAATAAACATACAATTAGTAGTTTTAGAACCTATCTTTTTCCTTTTAGAATCAGGTAATAACACTTTTGCGAGACACCCCCACACTTTCAAATATTTCAAGTTTGGTGTAAAACCTTTCCACAATTCATATGGTGTCAATTTTATTTTCCTATGAGGTATTCTATTTTGTAGGAAACATGCAAACAATAAGGCTTCCCCCCCACAAGTTATTAGGTGCAGCATAACTTACAAGTAAACCATTCATAATTTCCTTTAGAGTTCTATTTTTCCTTTCGGCAATACCATTAGATTCAGGTGAGTATGGGGGAGTTACTTCATGGATTATTCCTTCCTTTTCACAAAAATAATTAAGCAATAAGTATTCTCCTCCTCTATCTGACCTAACCCTTTTTATCTTTTTATTTAATTGATTTTCTACTTCTGCTTTATATAAAAGGAATGTTCAAAGGCCTCATCTTTATTTCTAAGTAAGTATACTCTAGTATATCTTGAGAAATCATCAATAAACGTAATATAATATCTTTTTCCACCTCTTATCTCAGTTTGTTTTAAATCTCTTAAGTCAGTGTTTATTAAAGACAGTAGTTCAGTTTCTCTTTGAGTGACAAAATATGTTTTCTTAGTTTGTTTTGTTTCTGCACATACTTCACATTTATTAACATTATTTATATTAATTCTAGAAACTATCCCAAGATTTTACAATCGCTTTATATAAGATCTATGTATATGCCCTAGTCTAGTATGCCATAAATCAAAGGAATCAATCAAGTAAGTAGAAGATGATGCATTATTATTATTTTCATCAATACTCAGTACAAAAAGACCTTGATTACAATAACCCTTTCCTATCAGAACATTGTTCATTGTCATAATGATCTTATTAGATTTGAATGACACATTAACCCTAAATTTTCCTAATAGAGCCACAAATATCAAATTTGCTCTAAGTTCAGGCACATGCAAAACATCATTCAGTGCTAATGTCTTCCCAAATGTGAGTTTCAGCACCACTTTTCCTTTCCCTTGAACTTTTGTAGTTTGTGAATCAGCCAAATAAATATGGTCTTCTCCTTCTTCAAAGGAGGCAAACATATCCCTATTTGCACATATGTGCTTAGTAGCACCAGAGTGTACCACTCATTTCTTCACATCAAAGACCAATAAGGCTTGAGAGACTACTGCAACAATAACTTCATCATCACTGTTTTCATCTCCTTCAACTAAATTTTCTTTTGGCTTCAAAGGATTTTCGTCTCTTTTACGGTTTTCAATTTTTGCCTTTGTCCTACACTAAGCAGCAAAGTGACCTGGCTTTCCACAGAAATAACAATTTCCTTTCTTTTTGAAATTGGGGTTAGAATCATTGGGCTTGTAATTAGACTTCTTTTTGTGCTGATGTTTAGAGCCATACCTCTTGTCATGCGACTTTCCTTCCACTAAGTTTACTTTTGTAGTCATTTGCCTCCCCTTTGCTGCTTGAATCGCTTTTCTGTTCGTATCTTCAATGATAATGTGCGTAATCAGATCCGACAGCGACAACTGCTTATGCTTATGCTTTAATTGTTGTTTGTAATCATTCCACATTTCTAGCAACTTTTCAATTAAGACTCCCACTACAAACTCATCTGGTAGATTGATCTTTTCAGCCCAGAGTTCTTCAAGCAATTTATGATACTAATTGATTTGTAGTTTGATGTCTTTATCCTTGACCATTTCCGATTTGTAGAAATTTGCCACAACGAACTTCTGTTTCCCGGCGTCCTCAGCAGTGTATTTCAAGATAAGTGATTCCCAAATCTTTTGTGCCTCATTGTAGACACAGTAAACATCAAACAAATCATTAGAGAAAGTACTTATAAGGGTGTGCCTGCAAACCTTATTTGCGTATGTCCAAGAATCTTTCACGTCTTGGTCAGAATCTGATAAAGGTTCTAGTTGATCAATAGCAGTAGCCACCCCAGTAAACATTTTCTTGCCAACGCCTGAAGTTTTTCCTGTAAAAAACGTCAATCTTGGAGGTGTCGGGAAAAGGCCTCCAGAGTGGCATGGCAAAAGGCACCGCTATTGTAGTGGGATGAGTCTCAGGAACTATTGCATTGGGATGGGTCTCAGGAACGTTGTTATCAGCGTTATTCTCCATATCGGTTATAACTCTAGAGATTGTAGACACCCACGAATAACTGGACGAACAGACGAACAACAGAAAGCACGAGCAACCTGGAAGGATCAAAACAGATGATCTGAGTTGCATCCGAGGACATTGTCCTATAGAATTATTCCGCGACCACCGGCAAAGAGGAAGCAGCACTTCCCAGGATTAAACAGATCCCTCTTGATTACATCAAGGCAACAGAACTAGCGGAAGGTAATGGTAACGACAGCCAGGAAATTCTATGCAAAGGAGAAGATATTATAAGGTACTGAGCACTCTGTCTGTATCCTTTTTATAGGCACGTTTTACAAAGAGTCATCAGTCACAATACAACCCGGACAGTACGTCCCTTAAGACCGGATAGACAAGTCTGTGCATTGACAACGGAAAGGGCGTTTGACGAAGCGTCTGACCGCTAGCAATTCTCAGAGACGAAGGGTCACAAAGTTTGAACCCCAAATATAGCAACTTCTCGGCAAACCCAATAAAAATTATTTTTATTATCTAAAAATAATATTTTCGGAGAGCAAAAATATTTTACAAAAAATGCAAGTACCACATATTTATTCACACGCAAGGGGAAAATCACCATATTTCAATTACGTTTGCCTTCTAGTGGCTTGTTGTTATGCGTGTGAGACCACCACTCCTTTAGGCCTCTTTATAAGCCTAAGATAGCATAGTAATATATATAGGCTAGTAATCTCTTATTACCAAACAATGTGGGACTAGCTTCTTTGACACACCCACTCAATTACTCATATTTTACAACACTTTCTACGGTGTTCTTTCCACAATTAGAGAAGCTAACAGTTCGGGTGCAGATTTTATATGCGTTTTGGAATTTTTACGTTGAATTTAGTTTTTCAATAATGTAGCTTTGTGGTGGGTGATTTTGTCCAGTTCTTCTTACTAAAGACTGTAAAATTTTCAGTTTTGATGAATTTGGTCTTTTTTCTCGTTGATTAGGTATTTATATTATTAATCTCGGGAAGACAAGGGAGAAGCTCCAGCTTGCCGCGAGGTCCATTGTTGCCACCGAAAACCCTCAGGATATTATTGTTCAGTCTGCCAGACCTTATGATCAGAGAGCAGTTCTTAAGTTTGCTCAGTACACTGGCGCCCATGCAATTGCAGGAAGGCATACTCCAGGAACATTCACTAATCAACTTCAAACTTCATATAATGAGCCTCGTCTTCTCATTCTCACTGATCCAAGAACAGATCACCAGGTTATTATCTCTTTACATGAGAAAGAAGTGTCATCGAAATGATGGGACAAACATATTTCTGATTCTTGAAGTCTTGTTTGGACTTTGAGAATCTATTCCCTTGCCTGCATTTTCTTATGGTGTTTGACTTACTTGCAGCCTATCAAGGAAGGTGCTCTTGGAAATATACCCACTATTGCCTTCTGTGACACTGATTCTCCTGTGAGATATGTTGACATTGGGATTCCTGCCAATAATTAGGGCAAGCATAGTATTGGTTGTCTCTTTTGGCTTCTAGCAAGGATGGTTTTGCAGATGCGTGGTACAATTCGTCCGGGGAATAAGTGGGATGTGATGGTAAATTGTTTTCTGCTTCCAGATTAATAGTCTTGAGGAGGGTGCATTGTATTGTTAGGAATCTGCAATGTGAGCACTAGAACATGAAAAATGAATTTTTACACTTTCTATGCAAAAATAAGCGTAGTTTGCAGTTCTCATTTAGAGATTTAGTTCCCTCAAAATCTTGTTCTGTGCAGGTGGATTTATTCTTCTATAGAGAACTGGAAGAGGCTAAGCAACAAGAGGAGGATGAAGTAGCTCCTGTCCAAGATTATGCCATTGCGGACTTCAATGCTGCTGCTGATGGTCAGTGGCCTACCACAGCTGATCAACCGTGGACTGATGTCAGATGCTGCTCCACAACCTATTCCGGCTGTTCCTGGTGTCAACTGGACCCCAGAAGCTGGTAAGAATTACTGACGTGATTTTGTTCTTTTATTATGCTCGACCGAAATTCATTTATGTGGTTTTCATAGCAACAAAAATTCTGGGCAGAGTTAAGCTATATCGTATGGTTTGTTTGTTCTGCTTTTCCAATTTGAGTATGAATATCTTAATGGAATCTAGTTAACTTGAATGTTGCAACATGCTATAAAAGACCTCCCAAAAAGGAAAGTCTCTTGTTACTGATGAGGAGTTGGCAAAGTGACGAACAAGGCACATGCTTTTCTATGAAAATCTTACTCTGTTAAGTTTTTCTTTGTGTAGCTGCTGGAGATTGGGGAGAATCTGTTCCTGCGCCACAAGTAGCTGCCCCTGGGATTGAATCTGTTCCTGCTGCTGTCTGGGAATAAGCTATGAGCGAATTATTGGCTCTCCAATTTTGCAACCTTTGTATGCTTCATTCTTTCTGTCCCAACAAATAAAGTCGAGATTAGTTGTTTTCTTAGGGGAGGATCCTTATAGATCTCTTTTATTTTGATAGTGGCAGGAATATTCTGTTCTGAAAATTATGTTTTTTCTAATTTTTTTTTAAAAAAATATTCTTGTTCCAGTTATTTTTGTGTTTAGACAAACACAAATCCATGATTGTTTACTGAAATGGTGCATTTTTCTGTGCTATCTAATCGCTATTGTAATTGGTTTCTATAAATTACGAGAAGTAGAATTGAAAGGAGGATGATCAGCTCAGCTGTTGTACGAAATAAAGATAGGGGCCGAGGACCATATGATTGTTATTATTATTTTTATTAGCAGTGATAGTGGTAGTAATAGTAGGGTTAAGGTTCTAAAATAGTTATTAACTTTTTATAAAATTATAAAGTAATCATAAATATTTTTTAGTATAAAAGTAACTATAAACATAGGGTAAAAGTGATCGTGGCGTTAATGTTCACGAAGAGCCCGTTTAATGAATAGTTAAGGCGTGAAAAGCCATTAACTATTTTGGAGAGAAGGAAGGAGTCCGTCGTTGCTAATATTTTTTCATTGAGTTTGTGGTTATTTTTACACTTTTAATATAATTTAATGACTATTTTAACACATTAGCCCTTCATTAAAAAAATGTTCAAACTAACAAACGTTTGAAATTATTAATATAATATTTATTGTTACTTGTGCACCCAAAAAAAATTTATGGTTCTTTTTACACTTTCTATATAAATTAATGGTTATTTTAACATTTTAACCATCATTATTATTATGGCAGGGAATTGATCATTTAGTCCCTAATCTATACATTGATTTGGTCATTTGGAATTTGGTTCACCAACTTTTAGGATGTGTTTGGTTTGAGGGGAGGGGAGTGGTGGGAGGGTGGGTAAATTACATTTTTTGGTTGAAGGAATTTAAATTTTGGGCCGGAATCCAAAATTTAAAAAGAATGAGAAAATAAATTTTGGACGGGAACCCAAATTTAAAAAAAATGAGAGGATAAATTTTGGGTTTCTTTTATCCAAAATTGTAATTTCCCCACCCTCTCCCCCTCCCCCTCCCCCTCCCCCTCCCCCACCCTCCTCTTGAACCAAACACACCCTTAGGGTTTGTTTGGTAGGAGGGGAGGGGAGAGAAAGTGGGCGGAGGGGAATTTTTTTTAGTTGGATTTGAAAAAATGAAGAAGTGAGGTATAAAGTTTTTAATTAAATTTTTTTACTCTTTTATTTTATATATTCTTTATATTAAAATTTTGTAACCCCACTTCTCCAATTTTTTAAAATTTAACTCATAAAAATTTTCCCTCCCTGCCTTCCCCTCCAAATCCCTCATACCAAAGAGATCCTTAAAATTTCTAATCTTCCTAATCTTTTTTACCGCTACCTATCAAGTTAATTAATGACATAAAATTATCGTATGCTACTGCCAACGCAAGGTTAAAATAGTTTGATAGGTTCAACTTTCAATGATTGATATTAATATTAGATAATTATCTATCTAATATTAGATTTTCACCAAAACAAAGAAAAATTAGATATTAATATTAGATAATTATCTATCTAAAATTTGATTATTCGGATTGTTACCCAAAATGATGTGTTAAGTCTCGAGAGAAAAATCCTTAATTTAATAAAAACAGAGAGAGACTATCATATTTACGAGGAAATATACTAAGATATCATCAGCGTATATTAGGATTCAGTATTTACATTTTTATAACATATTAAATATTTTAATTTATGCCAAGTTCAAACTCTTAATTAGTTTTAGATTTTAATAATGAATAAGAAAGTTATGATAATGTAATCGCATGGGTAGCTACATATCTCATAAAATTGTCAGGTATATTTGAAGGTATAATAGTAGTAGTAGTAGTAATAAAATGCTCTGACAAACCCTATATTTTACTTTAATTATATGGACATCCCCTCTATTTTAAAATCTCATATAAACCTCTCTTAGAATTGGAATATATGTTACATAAACCTCCTTTATATTTATAGGATTCATGTTTTATTCATCCAACAATTAGTGAGCCGTGAAGTTTGAATCTTAAACTTTGTTTTGGCCAAAATACCCTTATTTAATATAGAAATCATTTAAACATTTATATTTGCCAAGAAAAAATATATATAGTCAAAAAATAAATCTAATATATATTTTCAAAATTATAATATGTTTTAAAGTTTATTATTTTTTATTGTGTTATATAATTTTATAAATTTAATTTTTTTAATATTTCTTGAAACATATTTATTTTGGGTTTTTTAAATGGATAACAACATATTTCAAACACATATTTTTGTTATCATGTAGCATAAATAATATAAGTTAAAGATATTAGATAAATAACATTTCAAATGTATAAAAAAGATATTATATTTTGTAAAGGTT
This sequence comes from Inga laurina, assembly GCA_963855925.1. Lineage (NCBI taxonomy): Eukaryota > Viridiplantae > Streptophyta > Magnoliopsida > Fabales > Fabaceae > Inga > Inga laurina. The sequence continues at coordinate 5,411,369 of OY979711.1, read as the reverse complement.
CAAAAATAAATTTGGGCTTTGATATAATAGAGGGAAATTTAGTAAATAAAATTTATTTTAATATAATTTTTAATTAAAATACATATTTTTAGAATCTTTTTGGAATATTCCTAATGGAGTTAACGGACCTAAATGTGTGTTTTTAAAATAGAGGGGAGATTCATGTAATTAAAACAAAACAGAAGGGAGATTAGAGTATTTTATTTTAATAATAATAATATATTAAATAGTTTAATTTATCTAGCACGAGAAGTTGCCATATGGAACACAAGTGGGCATTTAACTTGTCACACTGCCAACCTACTATATGTGTCCCTCTTTTTTTTTTACCAAACAAGTGTCTCTCCTATTATAAATAATAATATATTAAAAAATTTAATTTATCTAATACATCCATCAACTTATCACACAGCTGGCCAATGTCCTTCTTATTATATACCATTCTGATCTTATTTATAAGTCTTTTTTAACCAATTCTCACATACCAAAGAGAATTAGTTAACTCATTAAGTATGAGCTAAATTTCCAATTTCGCCCTTATCTATTATTGATTCCAAAAATCAACATGAATAAATTATTTTTTGTTATTGCAATTAATAGGGGTAAAAAAAATACAAAACGCATTTACTACCTTGAAATTGAACTTATAAATAGGACCAAATTTTTTAGTAAAAAAAACTTATAAATAGGATCAAAGTAGTAAGTAATAGATGTTATACTATTAAAATATTGAGTTAAATGTGTGAAATTCAACTAGCTGTTTATTCCCCATTCAATTTCTTTAACAAAATTTATGAGATGCTTCCCACCAATAAAATTTTTACCTCAAATTTATTTTTCTGTTGAAAATTCACCTAAAAAACATTTGATGGAATATGGTTGGATAAATGCATTTTGATTAATATTGATTTATTACTCTGATAATTGATTGAATAAATAGTGGATCTAAAGGCAAACGGATTCTGTGTGCACCTCCCTATTTCTGTAAGGCCTCACTACTATTCTAATCCCATTCTGCTTTTCATGGAAGATGTTTAATTCACCCGCGTACTAGAGTAGCACGTTTTTGTGGTGGGACCATTTTAGATGTGTACTCCTAATTTGCCCTTTAAATTTATACTTTATTTTGCAATCGTTCAAGAGTTTAATTAAAACCACCCCATCCGTTTCTATCTTATCTTTTCCCCTCCACCCTGATCTTTGCACAACAGACCTTATCCTTATACTTAAATCCCTTTCTTTCTTTGGTTGCGATTTCAATTTTCATGACCCTTTTGTGACTCATCCATGGGAAAGTACGAGCAGCAGAATACTTCTTAAGGATGATGTTATCTTTGATGTGGCTTAAATCATTCACTATATCTATTTAGCCTAAAGTATAGAAAAACAAAGCGAGATAAGTAATATATGAACTAAAGTAGGGGCCTTAACTATAATAAATGAGAACTGAACCTAGCAGTTTGGATTGATCCACAGTGCTAGATGCCCAACTGAAAACTAATCGGTATGTTTATATACATGGGGCCTAATCAGTTAAAATCTAAGCAGCTCCCTCAGTGATTTTTTATTTTTATTTTTATTTTTTTCCTAACGAAAACTATATACAGGGGTGGGAGATTTTTCCTTATTTGGAGTGCCTATGGGGAGAGATGAAGAAGTAATGGCCAATTGCCAATCAGATGTAATTTCTACCTCCTCTATGTGAATGGGTCAAAACTAGGCCTTGAAACCGCTGTTGCTGTATGAACCAATGCTGAACAAAATCAGCCTCAGCTTGTGCTTAGGATGTTGTTTGCTTTTGGATGTTACCTTTACCAATCTTATTTCCTCTGTACAGAAATCCACATCCTTCGGATGAGGTATTTAGCTGATGATTAGAATATAACTCTGCACTTAAACAAACAGCATTTCCCCATTATCTACCCAGTTCGAGAAACTTTCAGGGTATTCTACTTCTTTTTTGAGCTCTTCTCCACTCTGCTTCCTCTCCTGAAACATTATTTTTTAGTAACAGATTTAGTGTAATTCCAAATTGACAGTCACATAGTATATAATAAGTCTGTAAAGCAGGAAATCCAAATGTTAATAACAGAATTATTGAATTCCTAATTGGCAGTTGCATAACATATAATGAATTGGTAAAGCAGGAAATCTACTATTATCTTCGGTTCTTAATATAACATTCATTTTGTACTTCAATTTCTTTATTAAAATGGATTCTATATTACGGACTAGAGGGAGTATATAAAAACTGTGTGGTGAACTAGAGCATAGAAGTTAGTATAACAAAATAAAGATTCCCAATAATTTTCAGTCCATGCTATTAGATTTGAATTTCCAAGAATAGAACAAGCCATATTCCAATGGCAAGTTGACAAAAGAGCTTGGGTTCCTTAATCACACTTCCCAGAAAACGAGCTGCAGATATATTTTATTTTGAAATATTTATTAACTTTTGGAATAACATTAATTGATTATAAAGCAAATTAGTAAATTATATTTCGATAAATACTCGTATCATTAATTAATTTCATCAAGCAATGCAAATGCACCCACTCTTTTCATTTTTGCGCTCTGCCATCAAGTTCTTTTAATTTTTTCACAGGTTTCATCTATAACTATCTCCAAATACATTTTCATCATTTAACAAATGCATTACATCCTGATTCTACATTCTGGCACTAACATAACATGCACTGACCTTCATACTGGATCCTGATTCACTTGCAGATGCGGTTGTTTCAGTTCTTAGTTCATTCACAATATTCTCTGATGAGATGCTGGTTGACCTGTAGCCATGAGTATCAGTTTCCAGTCATAACAGAAATTGAACTCGATAGACAGGCTCCAATCTCATAACTACCGTCAACAATATTGGCATAACTCTCATGAATTAATTTAGTCAAACAAGAAAAAATAGAAATTCAGCAATAATATAACATAATTTTGTAGTAACCGATTAAAGTTTTTTAACTCGTCTTGTGGCAAAGTAAAATGAATAGTATTACCACAAGAATTACCTTTCAAGTAATTCCTCTTCACAAGAATTTCCAGAAGAAGAAAGCCCGTCAAGATCAGGGAAATTTGACCAGTCACAAGCGTCTCCATGTTCATCATAACAAATATGACCATTTTCATCACACCATTCCTCAAGAATTCTTTTATATATCTGCCTGTAAGATATTGACAAAGCATTAATGAAAAGGATTTGGATGGCTTGCATGATAAGGCATACAAAATACCGTGCATATATCACTTGTTGCAACCATACTGCTTGGCCAATTCTCATCTTTATTTGATTTACATGATAAATATTTGATTTGACAGAAAGGAGAGTAAGGAAAATAATCACTCATTAAATATCAACAAATTGAAGCTTTCGTTATCCAGGAAACTGCACAGGCAGCCGTTCAAGGTGGTTCATTAACTTACCCCTACTCTTCCTCTTTCCTTATTTTGCAAAACAAACTTCGGATTTCAGAATTTAAATAGTTGCATTCAACAGATAGCCATTAGTTAGCCTACCCCCAAAATTTACACACATATAAGCAGCCAATAGACTATATAGGCATAGCATCAAAAATGTAATTTAACCATACCTGCAGTGACAAAGATCACTTCCACAAGTGAAAATATCTGGAGTAGACTCTGAAAGACAATGGCTGACTATTTTTTCACAAGAGTGGTGATTACGCCTAATATCCATGTTCCTGATTGTTGCATCATCTCCACGGGGAATATTTCCAGCTGATAGAGATCTTTTAAAAATTGACCTGCCAAAAAAACTTTTTAGAGAATAATAGTTGAAGAGACAAATAAAGGATAAACAACCAAGTATTCAACCACCGTCATCCTCACACATGCAAAATGTATTTGATAATGAAACTTCTCTCCCTAAAGTATTGTCCATACAAATGTCATAAGTCTAGGCTGACCACACCACATTTCAACTACCTGAGAAAGACATCTAATTTTAGAATAATACATTTGAGGCCTCTCTGTACTAGTAGCAGCAATTTGACAGGAATGAAGGCCATTTTGTTTTTTGAGTACACTGTACAGAGACAAAAAAAAAGGAATGCTTTGACTCATACCACCTCAAGGCCTCTGACCTACTTAAATGCTTCATAATTTTAAATCTCGAAACATGAAGTAACACAATCACTAGTTTTTTCCTTAAATCACAAAATTATCAACTTCCATCATTGTGCTTGACTGCTATTTTCAATTTGATGATTAACCTGGGGAAAAGTCAGATGTAGCAAAGCACATGAAAGGAGCAAATCTAAGAGAACATAAATGCATAGATATAGCATATATTGGTAGGTTTTAATTTCTTGTTTTTTTCCTTTTATAGACTATTTTTTTCATCAGAATAAGCCACCACTCAAAAGCCATGGTAAATGGAATGGAAGAAAAACACAGGTATGCATCAAAAGTCAAACTCTGTACCTAACATTGTCACCACCAAAAAATGGACCAAGCCTCCCAACATGAACGTGCTGATCTGAATCTAGCTCCCACAATGCTGGCTTTCCCTGTTGTGGCTGAAAATGCCCCAAGAATCTGAGCAACATAAACAGTAAATAAGAAATGTCAAACTTTTTATTCTAACACAACTTGGATAAATTCAAAGCTTGTGTTATCCTGTGATCCTTATTATCATGAAAGTACTGCAAAACACTTACATGTTAATTGCTTTTTGTTTGTCACCGTCCAAGTAGGTGTTATTATAATAACGCTGTAGGGTTCTAATAAATTCCTGAGATTGTGTTGCTGCCTTCCATTGACCTCTCTTCTCTGAGAATATCTGTACAGCAGGACCAAGTGCAAAATGTTCGGATAAGGAAGCCCTAAAATCAGGCCAAGGTTTTTAACTGAGAGAAGTGTTTAACTAAGAGAAACAGCACAAGTAATCATGACAATCTATATTTCAACATCAATAGCCTGGAGAAATTTTCATGGTCTATAGGAATTTCTACAAAAAAAACCTTTAAAACCTCCAGTCAAAAGGAAAAGGAAAAGGAAAAATCTACACAGCACGTCGCTACAAAGTTGTGTTTAAGATTTCATATTCATACATGTAAATTGGGGAATTTATAGTAACACAAACAATTCAATTTACTTGGAAACAAGCATCTGAAACTGTGCCCAAAGATAAAACTTATGTTGGAAAACTAACATAATTAACCTGGGGATGGGGATTATCAGTTAGCTGCATAAGTGCATATACTAGACATTTAATAAAATCATTCTCGCTTCTCGTGTCACGCTATATTTCATAATCCATAAACCTTAAATGTTTGAAAGAATACCTTATTGTGCGCTGCAGAACCTCCATATTGAAGTGCTAATGTATCGCCCATGGACTCATAGACTGCCATTAGCTCTCTCGCCAGAGGGTTGTCAAGGTTTATGTGTGAAGATTCCATAAGTGCTAAAGCTTGTAGCTGGCATCCAAGCGCTGCTAGTCCATAAGTAAATTGTGCAACATTGGTACGATCTAAACAATCTATACAATTAGTTCTTAAGACCCCTGCTTGAAACAGCTGAGGTTTGACCCCGTAATTTTTGTGCAGTTCAATGTTACAATAATAATTGTCAGCTTCTACTTGTCCATCAACTGTCTCCTCACTCAGGCTAGCTTGTTCTGGGACGCACTGATCACTGATATTTTTATTCCTGCATTACATTATATCCAAAATCAGCAATATAATTATTGTCATGCATTGCATTAAATAAAATGTTCATTTATTTGGCTACTAGAAAGTGTTTCTAAGCAAAAACAGTTTGTCTTATGCCGTAATGCACTGGCTGGAAAATTACTGGGAGTTCTTTTACAATAAATTCATCGAGTTAAGCATCTTATTTAATAAATATACCATAGATGCATCCATGCAAGGGAAATGCATCAACAAGTGAAATATTAGAGAAAAATTTCAACTTACCTTTTCAATTAAACACCAAACAGTGATGCATATAAAGCAAAAGCTTATAAAGGTCCTACATAAATTCAATTTTTTCCCTATAAGAACTACTCAGAAAACAGATACATGCAAGGTAGGGAAGATATTGTGAATTCTGATTGCCTATAAAGGAGAAACAAGAACACCGCACACTTCAGTTGTAGAAACAGAATAAAATAAAGGGCGTGAATGAATAAAGTAAAAGTTGCTGTAATAACACGTACTCTGAGAAGGAGTATTGTAGCAATCCCTCTGGACTTGGAATTGGAATTACTTCACCACAGAAGATGCCAGTTAACCTCAAAGCGTATGCAGCAACTCTTCCCAGTTGTGTCAAGACATTAGAAGCTTTGCCGCTAAAGTCAGTTGTTTAATCACACGTCAAATAACACCCAAGAAAAACTTACATAGTTGGACAACAAGGGAAGAGAAAACTACCATCTTGTATGTTGATGCAGATCCCAGTTAAAGAACCTCAAGCGACTTTCCCCTTTCAAATCCTTATTAATACACTTAATAGCATTTGTAAACTCTTCTTGAAGAATAGTTTCTCGAGGCTTCTTCTCATGGGTCTTAAAAAACAGAAGATAATTAGAAGAACCAAAAAGTATGGAAAAATCCTATAGTTGACAAAACACAGCAAAATTAACAGTGCCAATGCCATAAAAAGTTTTGTTGCATATGTGGGAAATCCTACCTTAATCAAGTTCAAAATGATAATTGGATTTCCATATCTTTTCACAAGATTATCAAAATGAAGTCTTGTGGCTTCGAAGTTATGGTCCTTCTTTGATACTGAGGAAAAGAGCCATAGTCAGTACAACATATACAACATGCAAATGACATACTATGCAAAATAGTTCCATATCATACATATAATGTTAGGTTTTATATTCAATCGAGAGGCCTCTTGAGACCAGAAAAGAGGGATTGAAGCCCTGATCTGCACCACAGAACTTATTTGGATGGGGCATCCAGTATGAGCATCTTCAAAGACTATCTGCTCTGTCTCAACGTCATTAGCCACTCTACCCTTTTCATTCACTCCTCGTTTTAAATATCTGCACCAGAAGATGTAGAAATAAAAGTGAGTGTTATTTCATGAAAAAAGAAAATAAAAAAGACAATTAAATTCTGAATAAAGAATAATAAAAAATCATCTTCACGAGAAATCACGGTGCATGCATCAAATAATTTCAAATGCATGGAAAAACAAGCATATATATAGCATGGAAACCATAAGATCATTCAAGACTCAAAGATATTGTTGCAAACTGTTAAGGGCACATATAAAGATTTGTATTTTGTATCCTGGAACAAAAGCAAACGGCTGTGAGTAGATTGTAGCTTTAGTTAATCGATTGTATGGCTAACTCAAAGGGATAAAAGTAGTGCACACCTGGTGCCAGCATAATGCCGCGAACGCCTAGCAATGATCGTTAAATTGAACTCCCTGTCAGATATAGAAAGTTTGACCTGGATGCCATATAATGAAACAGAGCACTTATGAACAAGAAGATACCAAATCTTAGGCAACAGATATTCTAGCATGAATGCAATTTTACTGGCACAATCAGTGAAAGGCTTTAAAGCCTTTATAATAAGCAAATCATTAAATTACCCAGCAATAAGGCTTTAAAACTATGCCCTGCATATCAAAGGGTCATTCTAACCTTCAAATCAGTGTTGAGGAATGAATATCCCAACAAAAGATAACTGGAACATTATAATGATCTGGTATGAGTAAAAGTGACAAGAAGGGTTTATTCGTACTACAATGATAAGAGGTACACTTGAATAAACAACATGAATTAAAGATAGAAAGGGGGAGAACAAAAGCAAAGAGAGAAACATCTACAAGTGGCTAGTATTATTAAAAACCCTATCAATCATCTCCCTTCAACAGTCCATGTTATTCACGTCTATTAACCCCGAAAGGTGACTTCGTACATACCTGTTTAAAAAAGCCATACACTAAGGCAACTGTCCAGGAAGCGTTCTGCAGAATATTCCTGATTTCACGAGTTAAGAACTCATTCCAAACAAACAATGTTTCATAAAGTAATTGTCCACTTGGACTATTATCTGATAAGTTCTTTTGAAGACTATGCATGACATGGTATGAGTAGCTGAAAAAGAAGTCCTTCGTAAGATCCACACTGCATAGAAGCTTCTTGTATCTAAGTCACAAGAGAAGAAAGAACAAAGTCCATTAATAAGATGTTTCATACCATGGAGAGGAGAAGGAAAAGAACAAAATGGTCACAAAAACAACTTATGGAGCCACAAGTGCAACAAAAAATGTACAATGGAAAGAAAGTGATCTCCCCAGTGAAACCCTGGTGATACCTTGGCTCACTCAAAATGTTAGATTTACATCACAACAGCAATGAAGATTGCCCCTGCACATTTGCAGGAAATGAACTGGCAATAGAATGTAGAACATGAAACCAACGTATTGAAGAAGCATAATTCTACTTCAAAAGAGACAAATGGATTGTACCATAGAAAAATGAAGAGGTTCTGAGGAACCCCACATTGTGTATGTACACCAACGTGAAACTATTATCTACATAATACACAGAAAACCCCTCACACTGTAGAAGTTCAATGCTAGATGAATATGATGCTTTGATAGAATGTTTTCACTAAATATTAATATATGAATTCAAAGAAACAATTATAGTATATAACATCCATCTCATCTAAGTGCATTGGACAGGGTATAATTCTAAATGCTACACTTTTATGTCCCTTTTTCAGCAACATAGACATGTTACATTTACTTGCAGAATGAACTAAAGACCTGTTCTCATCATTAGAATAAGCCATCTTGGATCGCACAGAAGCATGTGGAACCGGAATCATTTGGCTATTTGAGATAGCATAAATTGTATGCCCACAAATTGTGCCAATCTTCCTCCGTTTAGTAATGATCAGCATGTAGTATGGCTCAAGAAACTTGATAAATCCTGGATCAAAAGAAGAAACAAATCATCAGTTGATGGATATAATCTAGTTTCAAGTCAAATCAACCATAAATAATAAGACATAATTTAATTGTAGATTCAGGAATAAACTATCAAATTCACTACCAACATGACGTGTAATTCTTTTTTACACCTAACACCATACAATGGGGTGTTTCATAAAGGTTCCCCTACATGTTATGTACTTGATGGCAGATATCTACTTTTTTTAAATCATAATGATAATAAATTAACAATATTAACAATGTCGTGCTTATATAGTAGATGGGACGTATCAACATACCAATAATTCCATAACACTTAGTCAAAAATTTAAGACCTCCTGTTGACTTGTTTCCTTCATGTATTCGTCTTAGAAGGTCACAACACTCTAATTCCGTGAATAGAGTAGAATCTTCCAAGATGATTAGTTCAGATGGCTCCAATCTGTCAATCTTTAAGACTCTCCAAAAGGTTCTGTTCTTATCTCTTCCAACCATATAAAATTTCTGTGCACAGAAGAATGATCTAAGCAATTCATGACATTAATGAAGATAAGAAATGAATGGTTATATAATTATTCCATGAAAAGCAAATGACCACTCATGCAATATCCCAAGTTTAAAAGCATCCTACAATTGATAAATCAGCTTGCTTCTCGTTATATTACCTATCATAACGTCCTTGAAGCATGGCGAGACAAAAAAACATGCGAAATAGACAGAGAAAGATGAAGAAGAGACAAGTGTGACCAGATAAAGGATGTGTTTTGCGGTTGAAAATCATGGCAATTTTACTTTTGAATTCCACTTCGTGAAGGAGAAAGCAATATTTAATTCCAAGGTATCAGTTCCTTTTTTGACCTTTCCCCATTTTCATTAAAATTTTCAGAAACTCAAATGACTAATTAATGTTGCCGACAAGAAAGAAACATTGAATATTACTTTTGCAACTGCTAAAATTTCAAAACTAAAAGGCACAATACCTAAAGAAGTGATACATGTTAGAATTAGAATAAGTTAAAAAATTAAAAGGCAAAGCTCTGGCTTCTATGTTTAAAAACTAGCCAGCGAAGTCAAAGTTTACCAAAACAATCCATAGAAGTTACAGTTAAGTTTATAACAGTCGAGCCAAATGAAAAAATTACCGCCAAATGACTAGAAAGTGGACATCAATCAACCCTTGCACGCATGTAAACCTTAAAAAAATTAAAATAGTATATGCAGCGTAGTAAATGCTGTAAAACAGTGGAATCAATATGTTTGCCATTTGTCTGCAAAATCATTTTACGCTAAGATATAAAATTCAGCATATATTTACCATCACAAGCCGTGGGAAGAACGCAGAAACAATGAGAGGACATTTATTATGATGCTGGTATTTGCTGGACCAGTAAAGAAGAAGTGGAAAATCTGGTTCATTGTAGTCTTGAAAAACATGAGAATCAAGAATCTAAATGGACAACTATATTGAACCGAAAGCTCTATTGACATGAACATATCCACCTTCTCGGTGGAAAGAAGGTGAATTCCAATACACTAATGACTGAAAATGCTGTCTTCTAACAATTATTAAGATTTTTGCTGCACCTAAAGCATCATGAACAACCCGCGGGAACTTCAATACATGCAAATGAATGCGAACAAAAAATTTGTAACAACAGAAAATGCACATAGGAATCGTTTTCTCAATATGTGGAGAAGAAAATACGCCGAGAGAAATGCAGATACGATTTGCAATACATAGAGGGGGGGAAAGTCAGCTATACCGATCGAGTTTCATAGAGGCTGAACTTCTGCATATAGTCGGACATGAGGTCAGCTCCATCGGAAATACAGCTCCGCTGCTCCTCATTCGCTAGCTCCATCAGAATTCAGATCCCGAGCCTCGGAAAGGCCGGGTTCTCCGACCGAATCACCAAGAGAGAAATTCCAAAACACGAAAACAGAAAGCACGGCAACAAAAATTGAACGAAACAGCCAGAATTTCTTTATGATCACAACAAAAGTCTCAAGATATTACATCAATAGAATCTGTAAGAACATAAATAGAGGTTTGCGTATACAATGAGACCCAAAAACAGAAAGCATTGGTAAAAAGAGAAAAAGAAATGGAGGAAGCTTGAAACCGAAATCAGACAGAGAGACACGCCGGTCTCGTGAAAGAGAAATCTAGAAACGCTGGTTTCGGAGTATTGAGGGGAAGCGGAAGCAGAAGCAGACGAACAAGTGGTTTCTATGTTTGGTATGTGATTGGTGGGTTCGAAGAGGAAAGGGAAGTGAACGTCAGATCGTCAGCCAAACGGGAGAGAGGAAGAAAGCCACAGCTTCGGCGACTGCATCCACACAAAAATAGAACAATTTTTTTTAAAAGATCGATAACGCAAAGCGTACAAAAATAAGATACCTTTTTAAAAAGCGGAAATTCCTTTTTTTTCCTCATTATTTTTGCATAATTTACAGTATCGTTTGGAAATCGTAACGCGCGCAACGATGTTGTCGCCGTCGTTCTGATTTGGCAGCGGTGAGAAGTAACGACTTCTAAATTTACTTTCAGTGAAAAACGAAAGTGAAAGTTGAGTGTTGAGAATTCTCAATCCAATCCTCTCGCTAACCAACTTTCCTTCCCTAGGAAACCTGAGGCTCCCGATCGGAGAGGTTTTGACCGCATTTTGATTCAGTCTTATCCTTAATATAAAATTTATTTAATTTTTAATTAAATTAAAATAAATTAAATATATTAGTTTAGATTTTAAAGTATTTATATTCATTATCTTTATATCAAACTAATTTATCTAATTTTTAAACTGATATATAATAAAGGAAAATATAGGATATGTTATAATTTATTTATTTATTTAACTTACTTAGTCTCTTAAAAAAATTAATTAATTATTATATCAAGAACGGATGTAGTCTCTATATGTAAACTTAAGGGATGCAATGGAAGTAGAAATTAAAGTAAAAAATAGAAGTGTGGATAAGAAGGATGTGAGATTTAGAGTCAATTTGTTACATCATTGCAGCCATACAAGGATAATTTAACTTGTATTACCCTGAAGTTTGTGTGTTTGGTGAGGCTTTTACATGGTAATAATGATATTACAATGGTAATTTTAGATTGTACATTTTTTTTTTTTGGTAATTCCCTTTTATAGTCTTTTATGAATGGATATTACCATTCCTTGTCAAGTCTTTAAATGTCTTTTTCATTTTTACCCTTAAGGGTCTGTTTGGTATAAAGGATTTGGAAGGAAGGGGAGGGGAGGAAAACATTTTATGAGTTGGATTTAAAAAAATTGAAAAAATGGGGTTACAAAATTTTAATATACATAATATATAAGATTAAAGAGTAAGAATATTTAATTAAAAACTTCATACCCCACATCTTTCATTTTTTCAAATCCATCTTAAAAAAAAATTTCCCTCCACCCATTTTCCCTCCCCTCCTCATACCAAACAAACCCTCAATATTTTAGATGAAAATATAGGAATTCTCCCAAAATCACATAACCGGTCTCATCCACTTCTAATTTGGATCCGCCACTATTGTCCACCTCTCCTCTCATCTTTGTTGTTTTTCTTTCCCGTCATCTCCATCATCTTCGTCTTTGTCATCTCTGTCAAGGGATAGGCTTATAATTTAGAGCGAAAAAAGGATGCGAGCCTGAAAGGGCCGGCTCTTTTAGGTCCATTTAAATTTTTTTTAAACTAGGCATAAGGTAACATGCGGTAGTTAGGGGGTAGAGTTAACATAACCTAACCCTCATATCAGAAATCCTCTCATATTTACTCATACCTCATTTAAAGCTTTTATTCTTTGATTTTCTTTTTTCTTTTTTTATATATATACGCCAAAATCCAAATCATGTATTCTATTATTACTGACATTTGAAGCTTTTAGACTTTTTTGATTGTGGCTGTGGACTTGTTTGGTTAGTTTTGGAGATTAATTATGGTCTGGACTTAAGTCTTAGTGTTTGTGTTTTATTAAACTTGAATAATATTTATGTTTTAAATTAGGTATTTTAGTCTTTAGGAGAATAAGGAAAAAAAAGACATGGCAAAAAAAAAAAGGAAAAAGGTAAACGGGCTTAAAGCCCACGGGCACAGATTAGGCACCCTTTCGGTGTACTTTTTTAATACTCTGACCTAAACAGACAGGCCCCGTTCAGGCTCGAGCCCGTCACAAACCGGGCCGGACTGTTTTCCCAACTGTAACCACCAGTGACCTCTTCATATTCTTCACCAGTGGCAGCCTCTTCCCTCTTCGCCTCCCTAGCCATCATTGACCACTCCCTCTCCATTAAAACTCACGAGGGGGCAAACCTAAAATCGTTCAAACAGTAAATAATTTCACTTTTTAATCAAAAAATAAATAAATGTCACATTTGTCACGAGTTAAAAGTTGTTCTTGGTGCAAACGATTTATGTATAAATTTTAACTCGTTCTAACTGTAAATACTTTTTAGTGGATTATGTTAGTAAATATCTCCCACGGGTGGTACTTTTGTATTTTTTTTTTTTAAATGTTTGCATCACGTCCATAAAAAAGCCCTAAATATGGAGATGATAGATCATAGATGTTAGCATAAAGCTTAATCCGCCTTAGGTAGCGGGAATTTTGATGGTTAAAAAAACTCTCTCTCTCTCTCTCTATATATATATATATATTTCCCGGAAAATTCTATATATAATTGAGTTGTATTGTATTTATGGTAATGGTATAATCTTTTTATGATATGATAATAACTGTTTAATTTTTTAATCAAATTATATAATAAATTTGTCATTAGAAATCAATCGAGAAAAATAAACTAACGTTACGTCATTTTTTGTATGAAGTGTTTTTTAGATAAAATTTTTTTTTTTGTATGAAGGTAAACACTTATGAATGGTGGTAGGATTTGTTGAATATTTATGATTTGCGAAATTGCATATGCATTCTGGAAAAAAGATTGTCTTCTTTAGTCCTTAAGAACATAACTAAGGGTTTGCTTTTTTTATAATTAAAAATAAATGCTTTTAAAAGAAGAAAATTCCTTTTAAAGAAATTCTAAAGGGAGGGGGAACTTTATTGAAGAAAAAGCTTAATATTGTACTCTTGTATAAAAATGCTTTTCTCCCGGCATATACTTTCATAGCAAAATTTTCAGATTCATTTTTTCTTTTGTAAATTTCTTTCCATCTCAATAGTCTTTTTCTTTTTCTTTTTTTTGGCTCGATCCATCTCGATAGTCATAATAGGTTAAAACAACATCTTCATTTTCAGGTCTTGTTTAGGGCAATTCAATACCAATTTTGGTAACTCTAATTGGTTAAAATATTACTCCCTCCATTCCATAGTATAAGAAACAACCCTCATACACGCTATATTCTAAATTATAAAAAACATTCAAATAATGCTTTGTTTTTTAACTTCTTACTTCCCACCTTACCTTTATTTAATTATTCTTATTTAATGTCAATATAATAAAATTTCACAACCTCAAAAATATATTACTTCTACAATATTTATTTTCTTATTATATCTCTTGTACAATTCTTCTTATTATAATAATTTTTTATTCCCTTTCTTCTCATAAATAAGAGTATTTTAATAAAAAAGGGGTCATAATTTTAAAACACTTATTATTTTTAACTATCGTTTTGAATCTCAAAATTCGATTAAACATTTCTTAGGATTAGAAACAAAGGGAGTAGCATTTTGGGATATGTGGAAATAATAATTAAAACCCTGCTTCCACTGCAACAAAAACCTAGCGATTAAAAATAGAGAAGAAACAAGCGATGTGGAAAACAAGTAATTAAAAATTAAAACTGTATTTTGTGTGTGTGTGTGTGTGTGTGTGTAGAATTGAAAGAAATGAAATGGAATAAAAATCGTGAAATAAAAAATGAATATGATATATGAAGATTCGACGCAAGTATGGAATATCCTAATGTGCCTTCACATGTCTGCGAACCGACCAATCATTGACACATACCTTTCTAACCTACCTTCCCCATAACTCCCCAGCTTTCCCAGCACTTCTAACATTTTATTGAATCATGTCACCTGGTCAGTGTTAAAATTAATATCAACTTAAAACATTAAAGTTTATAACAAATTATATTATTCATAAATTATAAGTACTAATAAGGCACATGTATTAAACATAGCATCTAATATATATGTGCATCAGATATATATCTATATATATAACGTATGATATGCAAAATTATGTGACATTTGTCTAAATTTTCATTTTTTGTCTCAATCAATTTAAATGCACACAGTCCACCCCGATAGCTTAATTTAAATCGATAAAAAAAAAAAAAAAGATAGCTTAATTTAAACAAAAGTCAAAGCATGGTGGGTAATGTTGTCTCTAGGACAAGTTGCTATTAACATTGTTTAAATTTTAATTGAGGTGCATCTATAAGGATGTTCATATATAATTTATATATATATTTTTATATGTATAATTTAAAAAATCCAACTTTGAAAAACAAAAAATCAGTATTAAAACAGTAAGCTATTAATAAAATTCCTTAACTATATGGAGGACACAGTCTGACTTAAATTTAATTGTAAAATAGTATCGAACACCAACTAATTAATTTGTCAAAAAACATTTCTTCTTTCTCAGCTTCTAGAATGCAAAAATATCACTGGTTAAAGAATTGTAAAAATCATATCATCAAACACCTATAAAGGTCCTATTTTACTTTTAAAATTTGAAGGCAAGCGCATTCACAAATATGGTATGGATCAAAGCGCGGATTCAACACTTGTACATGTGTTTACATTTTTAAACCATTATATACCGATTACTCTACATTAACAAGAGTCTCATATTTATTATTTATTTATTATGAGATATAAAATAATATCTAGTTGTGTTTTTTATTGAAAAACCGGTGCGTTATTCTTGGATTGGGTTTTCCTCCTTTGCAAAGGAGGCTCCGCTGCACAATCTGGGCCGTTGGATCATATCTCAACGGTCCAGATTTAATGTATTATAAAAATATAATAATTATATTTTTATAATACATTAAATCTGGACCGTTGAGATATGATCCAACGGCCCAGATTGTGCAGCGGAGCCTCCTTTACAAAGGTGCAAAGGAGGAAAACCGGATCCGTTATTCTTATAGTCACATTTACTTCATATTTTTAAAACAAGCCTACATACACACATCATCATGCATGTGCGTCTGATTTTATGGTGACTTCAACGAATCGAAATTAAACATAATAAGGTTAAGATGCAAATTAGTAGGCCTAGATACAACCGGTCTAAAAAATGTGACTTTTTAGACCTGTTCACAAAGGTGGTTTTAATTACAACTGATCTAAAAAGTAAAATTTTTTAAAAAAAATAAATAAATAGGGCATTTTTTATATTGAAGATTATTTTTAAAAATAAGCTCTAATACAAAAAAAAAAAACGCTTCATACCAAAACAAAAAAAAAAAAATACTTCATAATTTTTACCATTACATAAATTTTGGGTGAATGGCTAATAATTCTTCCCAACTATCATAATGCAATTTAAGATACTATGCAACTAAACTTGTAAAACAAAATTTACAAGGTCATAATGACATGGACATAAACCTGACAATTGGTTTAAATTAAAATAATAAAAATAATTTATAAACAAAACATATTGATAGTGCTCCAAATTCTTGTAAGTTTCAAGGCATTTGCAGCACTAAAATTTGAGATGTTGTCGTATGGTTTTTATGTAAATAATAGAAGCATGAATTATATTTATAGTGCTCTACTTCCATGCAAACTAACCATCAACACTTGATAAGGTATTAAGGTATTAACAATATAGAAATTTCCAAATGAAGCTTCACAAGCAGTTTATAGAATAGATGCATGTCTAGTTGAGATATTTGACACAAACACCATTTCTTGGATGATCCAGAAACTATCAAGAACACTATGAAATAGACGAGTAAAAAATTACCAAATTTATAACATGGAGAAAAGCCTCAATTTTGAGTTGCAGAAAGCAAAATTTAAGTAAAATCTCAAAAGAGATTAAATCATTTCAGAATTTTCACGATCAAGAAACAAGTTACTATCTCTCATTACTTCAAAAATCATATCACAATAGTATTGGAAATACCCTCCCTGATTTTGCATTTTCTCACAAAAGTCCTCTATAGGGCTTGCTAACAATTAATAATTACAAAACACTACCCTATATACCAGCAATCTCTTGCAAAAAGAATTACACAGATTTTGCAAGGAGAATCTTCTTTTGATGATAGATAAACTAGGGAGATTGCAAAACAAAGAAAAAGTGTTGTGTTTTGTTTTTCCTATATATATCTCAAGGAGGAGAACTATTGCAAATATTTCACATGAGAGTTACATATTAGGCTAAAACAGCAAACACATGTAGTACAAATTACACAATATAGTAATATGTTAAATCCAAGGAAAAGTGTAAGTTTGCACACCTCTAATATAAAATTGATCACATATGTGCCTCGATGAATAATGGTCTCCAATTCTAGTGACATGGTTATCCTCAAAGACAAGATGCTAAAACCCAGAGATTGCTTAACTCTACTCGTTCATACACATCAAAGTAATAGTTAAGCAAAGGCAGTTTCAACATAAGAGAAGGAAAAAAAATGGATACAAGTGTTCAAAAAGATCCTTTAGTATAATTTCTTTCTTTCTTTTTTGCCTGAAAATAATTTATCATAAAATGCTAAGTGAGCGTAATTGACTGTGGCATGGCTAAAGAGCTTCAAACTAAACATGCCAAGATTTGAAAGCTTATACTTACCTTTTTGGCCACCCTTTCACTAATTGAAAAAGAAATGAAGCTGAGTTTCAAGAAACAGAAATGGTATTACAAAATAGGGTGTTCGAAAACTCACCTTTAGAAGCACACTTGCCAAAAAACTCATTAAAATCTGTAGAAGAAAAGCATATCACAATTGAAACTGAGAGGGAAATGAAATGAAGTTGAAAAAGATGGAAAAACTAACTGGCAGGGAGATTAAATACATAAAGAATGGAATACCATAAGTGAGGGCCTTAATCAAAGCAATTATGCGAGCACATAAATCCCTCAAAACTGGTCCCACCTTAGCACGGACACCAAACTTAGTTAACATGCTGAATTCGTCCATTCAAAGCAAAAATTGTAGTTTGTAAATAGATTCATCCCTAATAAAGCCATAATGTGCTTAGTCTCCGATAAACGAATGAGAACAGGGAAGGACATGGCAATGAAGATCAAAACAAGCAAAGTCGTTGTAGTAATGAAGATTTGAATATTAGAGAGCTAGATCGCAGTAGAAGAAATCAATTGAATTTTTAGGGATTGGAGTTCTAATAGAACGAGTGTTTTGAACATTAGTTCTAGGTATTAAAAATTTTACATCAACTACGTAACCGGAGCAAGCCAATGAAGACATGCGAGGGCGATCGAGGAGCGACATGGGAGAGAGATTGGGGAGCGAGGCACGATGAAGGAGATGAGAAGAAGCTCATAGTAAATCATGTGATAGTGAATAGAGGGATATTTTTAGACTAGTTATTATGTGCATTGATATAAAAAACACATCTTTTTAGACCGGTTATTTCAAACATCAGGTCTTAAAGGGAGGAAAATATTATTCTTTTAATTCTGCATCTTTTAGACCCATTATAAGAAATAATCGGTTTAAAATGTTTTATCTTTTAGACCGGTTATTAGTTACAACCAGTCTAAAAAGCTTCAAAAGCTTTTAATTGTAATTATTTTTATCTTTGTAGACCGGTTGTTTGTATTACTGATCTAAATAATATCTTTTAGATAGCATATTTTAGGAACCGATATTAGAAGTTCTTTACAATTATAAAACTACCACCGGTCATGCTTTTTATATCTTATCCGCAATAATCAGTCTAAATGTTGCGGTTTAAAAGGGCTATTTTGTACCAGTGATACCGTTAAAAACTAACATTAACCGTTAAAAAATTGACATTGACCGTTAAATTTTTAGTAGAAAATGACAATATTACTCCATTTTAATACTTCTTGGGAAATATTGAATCTAACAAAACTTTCAAGGTAATATTACTCCTCAACAAAAACTTCCGGAATAAGTTTACACCTTAATCCAAAATAATATATACTCAAAATTTCCAAGCCAGAGAGAACTGGAAAAAGTGTTGTGAATTTCTCTATTCCATGTTTTAATTAAGGAACACTACATGTTTTTTTCTATTTGATCAAATGAATCTTCAATCTACTTTGAACCTGAAATTAATCACTTTTTGAGACTCAGAACACAAATAGTTTTTATCTCTTTTAATCAATTTATTTTTTGTGATTTGAATTTATATTTTTCTCCTTATAATTTAGAACCATTTATCACCTCAAACAATATCTTAATGGTGCAATACTGCAACCTTAAAAGCTAACAATCTACTCATAAATAAACAATATTAATGCTCGTTTGAGATATCTTATTTTTGACTTATAAGTGTTTATAAATCATGATTTACGGTATACAAGATAAGTATGTGAGAGAAGTTTTATCTCAACTAACGTAATAAGCACTTATATAAAAAATAAACAAATTATTCCAAACATAACTTTAATGATATGTAAAGGAAGTGTGTGACTTTATCAACAAGAGAAGGAAGTTTAATGCATCCCCTTTTTGACACAGGGACTCAATTTTTTTTTGGGATAATATAGGGACTCTTAGTGCATATTTGGGAACACTTAGTGTTCGTTTAGAATAATTTATTTTTGGGTAATAAGTGCTTATAAATCGTTATTCACGATATACGAGGTAAGTATGTGAGAGGAGTTTTATCTCAGCTTACGTAATAACGATTTATTGTCCAAATATAAGCCCAACCAAACATATTAAATTTTTTTAAATATAAGTGCTTATTACACAAGCCGAGATAAAATTCTTTTCACATACTTATCTCGTATACCGTAAATCACGATTTATAAATATTTATTATCTAAAAATAAGCTATTTCAAACCAACCTTTAAATTATAATTAGCGGCTAGATTGGGTAGTTGGTTAAAGGACAAAAAAAAAAAAATCACACGTTTTTCCTGTAGAGGAACGTGCCCAAACTGGCTTCTAGAATCACATGTATGTGTCGGGTTGAATTTTATGTAAGCACTATCACTATCTTATCCTATTTCATACTCACAGGCCACAGCTGTCCCAAACATACTTTTTAATTAATACTAGTATATGTGAGCAAGCGACGACTTGATGTTTATATACCAAAAAAAAAAAAAACTCATTTCTTTTGCCAGCACAAAAAAGGCATATTAAAGTTTGTCTTTGTGATGAACTGATGATGAGGGAAATAAAATACTCCTTTGAATTTAAATATAAGATATAATTAATATTTTTTAGAGATTAATAAAATTAATTAAATTATTTTAGAGTATTTATATTTTTATTTTTTTCAAACTAATTAGTTTGACTAATAAATTGATATATTATTTAAGGATACACAACATATGATATAATTAAGTAGCTTATTTAGATTATTCAATCTTATTTAGATTATTCAATCTCTCCGAAAAAAATCAATTCTATCTTATATTTAAGATTAAAGAGAATATTTTAAATTAAAACATTTTGCAGTTTTTGTGGTCGGTTGTCCTGTAAGTATGATGAGCAAATAAATACAGGCATAGAAATTTATAATTAAAAACACACGTGTTGAATAAATTAAACACAATTCTTCTTGACACATTTATTTTGCCCAGAGACAAATCTTGGCAGAATATAATCCAGGGTTTCACTCATCCCCAGTCCATTCCAACTCATTAATTATACGCTCCATTATCATTACTCTTATTATCCCAAAATAAAAATTACACATTGGCACGCCATCGTTTTTTACCTTTCGCTATCTGTTCCAACTTCTTGCTATCCGCTAACATATCATCAAGTTCTCATATGAAAAAGTCAATCCCCCCCCCCCATAGAAAATCTTTTCAATCATAAATTTTTTAATAATTATAGTTCTGATTCTATTTATAAATATTTTTTGATAAAAAAATTTGATCATATTTATAAGTCTAGTTTCAGAGTAGTAAATATATTTTATATCTTTTGATCCCTATTAATTATAATAAACAAATAAAATTTATTCATATTGCTTTTTAAAACCAATTCAAGATAGAGGAAAAATTGAAAATTTAGTTCATAATTAATGATTTAATTAACTGTCTTTGGTATGTGAGAATTAGTTAAAAATTATTTATAAATAGAATCAAAATAATGATTAATATTGATGATAATAATGATAATGAATAATTTAATTTAATATATGTGGGACTCTGATGGGAGGAGGACAAGTTATGAATGTGGGCAGATCGATGGGGAGAGGGGCCTCTCCACTTCCCTTACCATCCACTTCCCTCCACTTCTTTATTCTCACCATTAGATTAACTCTAAACGGTTGAGATTCAATATCCAATACAAATTAAAAATTATACAAAAAATAAGTTAACAAAAGTATAAAGATATAAACAGTTATATCAAATTTTAATGATTTAAATTTATTTATATACATTTTTGTTATTTAATATTATAATAATATTTTTATAGAATATTAAATCTCAACCGTTCAGAGTTAATCTGACGGTGAGAATAAAGAAGTGGAGGGAAGTGGATAGTAAGGAAAATGGAGAGGCACCTCTCCCAGATCGATGTGGGGTAGCAGGATGGTTTGGACGTCCCATATGAACCACGTGATGATGCTGAGGTGCCCTCACTCTGCCGACAAACATGCCACGTGTTCATTTGTTTATGGGAAGTTTATTGGCTGCTCTAATCATTTATGCCCAGATCTCGGGGGCCTCCTTCCTTACGCGCGGGAGCCTGCCTTCTATCACACACGCCACATACCTTTTTTTTTTAATGGTATGGGGGCTCACGCGCAAATGGATTTGGAGTTATATCTTTTTTTTAAAAAAAAAAAAACTGTGGTAACTGGAACTGGGGATGCCATCTTTTTTAATTATAACTTCCGTTTTTATATGGAACAACTTTTATTTGTTAGGAATTTTAAACTTGTCTTTCTACTTTTGTCCTAATTAAATATGTCATTCATTATCTTCCTACAATAAATTTCTAATCATTATCTTTCATGTAAATATTTTCTAAATAATGGTAACATTGAAAAGAAAGTAGGTATGAAAATATGCTAGGATGAACTAGGCTTTAATTAAATAGAATTGGGCCAGTAATAGAAATTTAAAGTTTATATTTAAGCCTGAGTCTGTATATAGGTTTTTTTTTTTAGGCTCGGGCGTGAGCCTTCAAAATATATGACAAGGCCTGAAACCTTTTTAAAGGTTTTGTTTAAAATGTAAGCATTTAAACAGGCTTAAAACATATGCTTTAAAATTTATTTACAATATCTCAAACATGTTTAAAAACATACTATATATCAATGGAAGTTGGTCCAAGTGGTAAGTGGCTTGGTTCTGCTTAAGCAAGGTCTAAGGTTTTAGCCTTGTGTATGCAGAAAATTCCTATTGGGAGACTCTCCCCCAGCCAGGTGCGCGACGTGGGTCAGATCCGGATGTAATCGGGGCAAAGCTCCGGTGAACTGGGTGGGCAACTAAAACAAAAGTACTATATGACTTAAAAATGTGTGATTTATTCTCACTTTCAATATACGAGTTTAGTCAGAAAATGGCACCTAGTAACAACAATTGTTCAAGCAAGTTGGAATAAGAAAAACCAATATAAGAAAATATATTTTCTAAAATCAACCAAACATAAAAGTAGTTGCATGAAAAACTGAATTTTACCTTTTTTTTACTTTTCCTATAGAAAATGAGACAAATTCCTTCTACTGAGATTATAATTTTTCATTGGGGCATCACTAAAATAAATTTATAGCAATTATTCAATTTCAACAAATGACGCAAATTAAGGGAAAGGGAGTGAGTTAACATTGCAAGCTTTTTTTTTTTTTTTTTTGACCAATAAGTTAACATTGCAATCTTACATGATTGAAGAGAAGAGAGGTAAATGTATTTGACTGATGAATAAAAATGTTGTGTTTGTGGGTAAATGACGAGACGTGAAACTTAAGGTAAATAATAAATCAGTGGTTTTATAAATAATTTATAAAATTGATTTAGATTATTTTTATATATAATTATATATAATATTATAAATTAAAAAAAACTAAATAGGTTAGGTATGCAAACTAAGATTTATAAAAATAAGCCTGACCTATTTATCTAAATAAGCCTGACAATAGGCCTAAGTTTGAGCCTGACATGTTTATTAAATAAGCTAAGCTGTACTTTATATAGGTTAGGTCACAGGCCACTGATAAGAGCCTGACCTATTTCTATCCCTACAAGAAATTAAAGCTACATAAGTTATACATTTAAAATTCAAGATTATTAACCATGAGGTTTAACTCAATTGGCACTTAGATGGGTTCTGTAAGCATCTAGTTGAATTCTAATGTGCGAGGGGATTAATTCCTGCTACTAGCACTGGATACCTTGAGCCTAAAAAAATAAGATTATTTTATTTTAAAACATGTGCGAGCATTTCAAAAATTGGAGAAAAGTATGTGTAGTTTTCTTTGAAAAATAAGAAATGTAAAATTTAGTTATATTTTTGGAACAATTTAATGTAAATGTTACAAATAATGTTGGTAAATAAAGTTATGATTGCTTAAGAATAAAAATATTGAAGATTAATTTGTTTCCATACAGAAATGTCTATAAAAAGTATTCTTTATCTAGGTCCACAATGCTCAAATCTAATTTTATTATATATATATAGATGATATCAAATGAAGGGACACAATGGTTAATATATAACACATTCAAACTCACGCACACAAGCAAACATGTTCAAACTTGTGATCCACCTCCCAAAGAAAGGAGTAGATGCTAGGGGTGTGCAACATTTTCCCGTCCCGGTCTTCCCGTCCTGATCCCGAATAAATCGGGACGGGATTTTCCCGTCCTAAAAATTTCGGGACTGGAAAAATCGGGATCGGGAAATTTAAAGTCGGGATCGGGATCGGGAATGGGATTTCCCGATCCCGAATTTTTCCCGATCCAGAAAGACATGGTGTATTTTTTTTTTCCAGTTATCTAAGCAATGGACTCACCGACTCATCACTCATCCACAATTCAACACAGACTGAAGAAGTTTTCTGAGCCCTAATTCGGCGATTCCCTTCCCTCCTCGGCGTCCTTGGCTCCTCCCTTTGGGCTACGCCGCTACGGAGAGTGTCCGAGGGTCCTTTCTGATAAAGGTTTCGGCACCCCCAGTTCTGCAATTATCAGATATGATCCATTTGTTTGTTCTGGGTTTTCTCAATTTGGTTTCTTAAATATGAAATCATTTGCAATGGATGGAATTTTAATCTTCTGGTTATCGAAAGTTTTTCAAAAACGTGTTGGGTGCTTTTGATCAATTGTAATCTATGCTTGATTGTGTTGTAATTTTCCCCTCGAAATTTTACCATAAAACTGCATTTTCTTGAAATCATTCTTGGATTTGTGCTCGATTTACTCTGGATTATTGGCTGATGAAGAGAAGAACGCTCTAGTTCGTTGATGACTCCGTCGCATCTTCACCAGAAGATCGAAGACTCTGAAAAAACACAGCAACATTGTAATTATCGATTTACTCTGGATTTATTCTGGGATTTTTTTTTTGTTATTGTTTCACTGTGAAAATCGCTGATGCCGCTGAACAAAGGA
Organism: Inga laurina; assembly: GCA_963855925.1. Lineage (NCBI taxonomy): Eukaryota > Viridiplantae > Streptophyta > Magnoliopsida > Fabales > Fabaceae > Inga > Inga laurina. The sequence continues at coordinate 5,386,694 of OY979711.1, read as the reverse complement.
ACCTGAAAGTTATTGATTTAAAACTTGTTTCGATTATTATGTTTCTGTGAGAAATTATTGCCTAGGTTATGTTTGCGCCTGTTTTCTGAGTTCATCGGCATAAAAGAAGCTCCATCTTCATTTAATCTCGCGGTGCAACAATATAGAGGTATTGTTCACTATATATTATTTTAGATATGCAATATTTGTTCTTCTTTTTGTTTGGCTGGAAGAGATATTTCTTCAACTACAAGTTCATGGTATCTTGCATCAGGCTATACTTGTCTCATAAACTGTTTGTTTTATTTCGGGAAAAACATATGAAAACAGATGCCAATAACAGGATCTTCAGTCTGGGAAATTTCGGGAAATTCCCGATCCCGATCCCGGGAATTTCCCCTCCCATCGGGACGGGAAATTTTCGGGATCGGGATCGGGATCGGGAATCAAATCCTTTCCCGAACACTTCTCGGGATCGGGATCGGGAATGGGATTTCCCGATCCCGTCCCGATCCCGAACAGCCCTAGTAGATGCCACTGGGCCAAAGGCCTGTTAGCCCTAATTTTATAACAGGGTTAAGTAGCAAATCTGTTTCAAAAGTATATGTGAAGAAGTAATATTGTCTTAAAAGTATTTTTAGTCTCATGTCGGCCTAGAAATTTTAAAACATAGTAATATTATCCTTCCCATTAATATATTTAACTTTGACCATTGACTTTTTTTTTGTTTGACTAAAAAGATACACATGACACATACCACCTCATTGCTGCCTCATCATCTAATCACTTCCTCCCTCTCTTCCTTAGTGGCGACTCCTCTAACTCCTCTCCTTCTCTCCACCTGCTCCTGTCGCCTTTGCCTCCTATGTCCCCATCTTCATAATCCTTTTTCAATCTGATTGTAGTGTTGTCCTATTGCTATGTTTTGAGATTTTCAGGACGACATTGAGACAAAAAAAAAAAAAAAACTTCTAAAACAATATTACTCATTCACGTATATTTTTGAGACGGATTGACTACTTAACCCTTTTGTGATATGATTTGGTATTGTATTATAGCTTTCGAATACTAAATAAAAAGATGCCTTTAATAATAATAGATGGCTACTAACTATTAAGCATATATAATAGAATTGTTATAAAATTGTGAGAATATCTGTACTAAGAAAAAGGGCCCACGTGTGTATATATTTAGAGATAGAAAGGTTGAAAGAAGGGTAGGGTGTAAATTTTGTTTTGACTTGGGGGTTGCATCAAGTGAAGTTGCTTTCAAAGTGGAGCATCTTCAGGTGACTTATCGCAAGTTGGACAGAGGGAACAATAATTGAGAAGGTGGAGTGGACAAAAGGGAAGGCGTAAAATGTCAAAATGAAGCTTTTTATTTGAACGAACTCATCGTCGTATACAGGGGGGGGGGGCCTGGCAAATTTCAACCCCAAAGCGTACAAAATAATAATTTATTATCGATTAAATAATAAAATAACGCAACGTGCATAGTAGGATTCTTTGTTTTTACCGCATTACAACGCCATCCTAATCCCTATCTATGGTCTCTGCCTCTTCCTTCTTTTTCTTTTTATTTTTTGGTTTGGTGCCGCACCCAAAACAAAAGTCCACTGTAATAATATTATCATATGGGAATTAGATCAATTGGTAGGAGTTGTTCTAACTTTCAGCTTAATCAAAGGTTACGGGTTCAATTTTCTGGAAACACAGCAACCTACGTGATAAGGTTGCCGCCCATATGGGTTATATCATGACTCGATCCTGATTAGTTTGATTTGTAATTGTGATTTGCTGAGCGGTTGATCAGCATAGCTAGTGCTCATACCACCCAAAAAGAAAAAAAGGCACTATACTAATGATTAGAAACTAAAAATGCAAATTTTTTCAAAGGCGATTTTTTTGTATTCGTACCAACTCCTTGAGATATCATAATGAAGCGATTAATGTCGTTTTCACTGGAACTGCAAAAGTCCTTTGTTATCAAAACATGTGGCGTCTACGCAGCCACTTCATTTTCATTTGCCTTTGCATCTCATTCTATTCCCCACCCAGCCAAATTACAATAATTCTCTCCCTCCAATTATTGCTCCCTGCCCGCCAGGGAAATGAGATTTCATATTCATCTCAATCTCCCCACAGCATCATTTTTGGATCCTACAATTTTTTTTTTAAAAAATTATGTTTTAATTTTTTTTTTTCAATCTTAAAAGTAACTAAATGAGTATTTTATACTACCCAATAGATAAGTTTCATAACAATAATTTGATTAATTATAGTAACAATTTCAACCTAATTAATGATCATTGTTTTCTTAACGGTGCTGTTTCGTTTCATTTTATTTCTCAAAGTTTGTTTAACTCAGCAATAAGAAAAAAACCTAGTCTTTATTTAGTCCTTAAAATTTTCGCCATATTGGATCAATGTTTCAGTAATATTTTTATTAAAAAACTACAGGGGTTTTGTTGTTTTAACCTATGTTGATGAAAACTTTAGAAATCAAAAAACTATATTTTCTTTAATTAAAATGAAGTGAGCTTGTGTTGATTGTTAAATAATTGACACCAACCAGGTCCTAAAAGGCTTGAAGGATCACGTGGGCTTATTTACACCGCGTCAATAAATTTGTTAACTACATTTGAATTAACATGACAAGGGATCATTTTCATTGGGAACTTTGAGCAATTAAATTAAAAATATTCTATTTTTTCAAGAAACATAATAGAACAAAATGTTATTCATTCATGACTAGATCATTTTTTCTTTGAGTTATTTAAAACATAGGGTCCTCCTCGGAAACACGAATCCTCGCATTGCATATAAGAAATTACTAGAAAAATAGACACCTCGAAGCTATACATTTATATAATTGCCCATTTGTCTTTTTTATTTTCTTTGCTCATACCTGATTCCCAAAAGTTAGTTTTTTTTTTTGGTTCATACTGAATCAGCTTTAGTTGCTGATAATGAAATCTTACTAGCATGATAATCAGTACTTTCCCACGAAGAGCATAGGAATTTTGTTGAGAAGTGGTTTACCAAAATCGTTGGTTCAAATAACAGATATGAATCATACGAGGACAATTAATTTATAGTTTTAATTTAAGGGTTAAGATGCAATTTTATCAATAAAGTTTTTCCTAAGAGGTGTCTGACATAAATAAGTTTTGGAAGAAGCAAAAATACTAATAAATAATTTAAAAAGGTGCAAATTCACCAAAACAATTAAATTTCACTAAATATTGTTAGGGTTTTCTCTCTAATAATTTAACGGTGGTTTGGTTAAATTTAAGGGTTTTGATGAATTTGCACCCTTTTAAGTTGTTTATTGGTATTTTTGTCTTTTCCAAAATTTAATTGTGCCATATGCTCTCCGGAGGAAAACTTTGTTAGTAAAATTATACCTTAACCCTTAATTTAATTTAATTTTTTGTGTGGCTAAATATAAGTATTCTACTAGTGGTAATCTTGTTTTAGATACTATTGGATACTAAATGTGAATAGCCTCTCAACACTTAGTTCATTATATTATTAGAGACTATCCTTTTGTGTTAGACTCAACTTACATTGGTGTTTAATTACGTTTTTCATTCATGCACACAACGCCAAACTTGTTCAGTTGCTTGCACTTACGCCTGATGTGAACCAATTTGAACCCGCTTTCTCAACACTTTTCTAACCCGGTGAGTACATGGGCTTAAATCAGATTGTAAAGCCCATGGGCCAAGCCCAACAACTAAATGGGCTTCAATCCAATACAACGACATCGCTGCACGATGTCGTTTTTACCATTTGCACAATCAGAATCCTAATTCCGTCTTCGTCATTTCTCCAGGTGCCGGCGACACCTTCCCTAGTTCCCTGTCACTAGAAGACGGTATTGCGTGAGTCTTTCATCTTCACTCCTGCTGCTTCTGTCGAACCCGCTGCTGTGTTCTCCATCAATCTTGCTTTCTTTTTCCGTTCAATCTCACTCGTTGAGTGGGTGAGATTCTCCATCCGCCTCTATCGTTCTAGGCTCAATCCTTCAGGTAATTTCTTCTACTATCTAAATCCTGACTAGCTTTTGTAATTTTAAAATATGTAGCTCTTTGTAGAGGCCTTGAAGGGAAAAATTAGCTTCAATACATTGATTATGGGCTCTAGGAGTGTCAGAGAAGCTTTTTAGATTTAATTCTAAATACTGGTTTTTCATATCTTGCATTGTGTCTTGCGTTATTTTGGGTATTCTTATGACATGAAACATCTGTCAAACTTCATATATTGGTTTGTGCGAATGGTGGATGACTGGATGGTTTACTTGTTCGCTGGAGGAAATGTGGAGAGGGCAAGGGGTTATACGCTTTTACTGGACAATGAAATAGATATTAAAATAAAGCCCCAAAGAAATTAGGGTCCTTGATTCTGTTTAAACATCTCTCTTCTCGACGTCTCTTCTCTTTTAACCATGTAATTTTCTCTTCAACACTTTCCTTTTTGAATCTATCAGATGGCTTTGCGAGGTGTTTGGCAACTGCGGAAGCTGATTGTGAGCTATTGCGATTGGGGTGGAAGTAGCAGAGGAATTAGGTATTCTTCTCATTATTTTCATTGAGCATCCGCCATTTCTTAAAGAGATGCTGGTCAATGTTTTCAATGACAAGTAGTTCTTACTTGAATGGTGCTTTTACTGTCAATATCTATTCGCAATATATTTTATTGTCTTATTGTTAGTGACTTTGAACATGGAATCATTGCATTTTAGCTTTTAAAATTCAGTTAGATGCAGGATTTATAGTTATACTACTTCTTGGTGATTCATTTATCCTTCCTGTTGCCCTTGTGTGCGGGTACAAAATTCTATTATCAAGTGTCTTTCTCAGTCTTTTTTGTCATTTTCAATGTGTGCAAGGGCATTTATGGAGTCCCAGTTGCCAGTTTTTAAGGAGAAGAATCCTCAACTAGAGGTAGTGACAGAACTTATCCGTGGTCAGCATCCCCATCTGAAGGGCTTCTACAGTAAGACTTTCAAGCACACTTGTAAGTTGCAACTTTACTGCTTAAACTTTTGTCAAGTTTTAATTGGAAGACTCTGTTATGAAATGCAGAGAACCATAACCAGAGGGTGATATGTGTAAAGAATATGGATCCAGAAGACATACTTCTCCATGCGACCAGGCTAAGGAATGCATTGGGCAGAAAAGTTGTGAAACTGAGGACTAGACATGTAACCAAGCATCCCAGTGTGCAAGGTACATGGACAACTGATGTGAAATTTTAATTTACTGAGATCTGTGGTACAAGGTATCCTTCTTGCTGTGACAGTTTAAGTTTCTCAGCCTTATAACTTGCCCCAATCCCTGAGAACTTATCAGATATTTGGTATTAGGCACATGTTCTTGGATAGACCTTGGTAAAAATTTCTTTTGCTTCCGTTTGCTATGATTCTCTCTTCCTCCACTCTTATATTGCGGTAAAGTGAGCTTTAACTGCATCGCAGATCAGGACTAGTCAAATGTATTATATTTATTAATGTAGTTTCACTCGCCTTCAGTTTTAAAGTGGCTGTTTTCGTAGACTTGGCAAACTTGGTTAGGTCCTGGTCTGAAAGAAAGAATTAGAACTCCGATCTTTTAAGTAATGTGTCCAATTGGTTCTCTAAGTTTGAAGTGTCTCAAATTAGTCTCCTAATTTCGAAATTGTCTCATAAGCTTTTCAGTGAAATCGTTGGGTAGTAGCAAATGTTCATTAATTGGTCTCATAGCTTGCAGAAAATGTCCAAATGGTTCTCTAAGTTTGTAAGTGGCATCTGTGTTTTCTTATGACTGCAAGCATTTCTCCGTGTTCATAATTTTCTCATAAACCCAATATCAGAATCTCATACTTTGTGAGTGTTGATGTGTGTGTTTGAGAAACCACAAGCTGAAAGCATGAGATTTCTCTCTAACATTGGGCTAACTTATTTTTGGCTTATAAATACTTTTAAATTGTGCTTTATGGTATACGAGGTAAGTATGTGAGAGAAATTTTATCTCGATTTACATAATAAGTGCTTATTTTTAAAAATTAAGCTAAACCAAACATGCTAAAAATTGTAAAGGGTAAAACGCTGAATGGAGAATAACATCAAACCATATTTTGAATCATCATTACATTATATAAAATAAAATCATTTTGCACTACTTAAAAATACTCCTCCAGTAGCTCCTACATTTTGGACCGGAGACTCTATTAAATAGTATGAATTATTTCATAGACTCGTAATATTTCAAGCTGTTTCTAAATTTTGCCTTATTCACGGCCTCCTCATTCTATAATGTACTCCCTCCGGTCCTAATTATAAAATAAAGTTGAATTTTTTGGAGAAATTAAGGAAGCCAATTAAATCACTTTAGAGTATTTATATTTTTAGTATCTTTGGATTATATATTATTTTATTAATCAAATTACTTAGTTTGAAGAAAAAAATATAAATATAAATATTCTAAAATGATTTAATTGGCTTCCTTAATTTTTCCAAAAAAGTCAACTTTATCTTATAATTAAGACCGGAGGAGTAGTAAATTTGTTTGGTCAGGTAATAACTGGTACTTTGTAATATTCTTATTATATTAATATCATTTTGCCTTATTATAATAAAAAAAGTAGTTTCTAAATTACATGGAGAAATGGGACCACAAAATTAAAAGAGAAGCATAATCCGCATGAAACAAAGTCTCATTCACACACATATGTAGTTTTAATTTAAATTTTTTTTATACTTTTGATTTAGTCCTTCAACTTCAATAATTATCAACCTTAATATACAACCACAAATAATGTAGAAACATCAAATTATAAGCTAAAGATATTTTATAATATAAAATAAGAAAAAGCGAATAAATACAAAGTAGAAGTCTAGAATTGAAATCCTGATAACACTACAATGACAAATACATCATTTATTTTTTGATAGCAAAGGTAGTTGTGAACAAATGCAAACAAGCAAACATGAGGAAGAAGCGTATTAACTTAAAACAACGGTTGATTTATTGGGAAACAAATGATGATGAGAACAAAGAGGTCCAAGAGTACCCACATCCCCTTACAACAATATGGACGCAAATGGTAAACATAGGAAGGGTGGGTGTGTGTGTAAAATACAACTGAAGATCAAAGTTGGAAGAGTTGTTGAACAGTGTAAGGGTAGGTAATATTGAGTGCCCCTCCCTCCCATATTAAATGAGACAGTTGTAAGTTGGCCTTTTCAGTAGTGTGTCCTCCATCAAACCACAAGTACTCAGATGGATTCTTGCATAACTCAAATGGGTACTCTCCATATCCTCCACACACAAATTTTGCCCTGAATGCCCCTCCTCCACAGCATGCTACTTGCCCCTCCTTAAATCCTTCACATCATTTCCCCACAACAATGTCATTCATATATATATATATATATATGTATGTATAATCTTCGTCTATAGTATCATCGTTATTATGAATACAAGTTTAAAGAAAAAGCTCAATTTCAAAAGATTAGCTTGTTAGGAGGAGGGCTTTTGAACTTATAAATTGCACTTTACTTGTGAACATCAGACTCTTAATAAAAATACCATTGTAAGGAGTATAGATTCTTGATGAGAAAAGCAAACCCCAAAAATTAGTTATTAGAGTTGTAAAGCTCAAGGCCTTATAAGGCCCTTTCTTCAAGGTAACTTTCCTGATGCAAGAGATACTCATGACTCATGAAATAGAGAGTGAGAGAATCTTAAGAAATCTCTATATTAAGTAAATTAGAGGCTTACCATATTTATGAGGGTTGAAGATTCTATCTTTCATTGCTGTATAGTAATCCAATATAGAGTATTTAAATCCAGGAACCTCCCTCTCTAACTGCTTCATTACTTGTATCATAGCTTTGTTGTGTTCTCTTGCCAGTAAATTTTCCTTTTCATTACACTGCCCATCTGATATTCTGCCGCATGGAAGGCATCCCATGGGTCCCACGTTCTGAAATGCAATTTTCTTGGCTCCTAACCTCGTTATTTCCTGCAAATATATAGATAACAATAATATTAATACATGACGACGACAAGAACAAAACAAATCACAATAATATATTACTTGGACATCATCAATATCGTAATTATATTCTTACTAGGAGATAATTATACAACTGTCCAGTCACTAGTTTCACAAAATCCTTCATGCTTTCTTCATTAGCATATGGACGCTCATTGTAGAAACGTGCATAATCGTTACCCCCAGTGCTGAATAAATACACAGCATCGGTCAGAATCCTCTTGGCTTCAGTTTCACCAACTTGTTCTTTCAATAACTCTACCACACGCTTGAAGAAGATCACCTGGATTGGTAAATCTATCTGAAACACACAAATTACACACAAACACACACACATATGACAAACCCAAGATTCAATCAGCTTGATTAGTTCACCGATATCCGTAGCTACATTGATAATTGATACGTTGTACTACCTCCTATCCTAAATATAAGATCCGGTTAATTTTTTTTGGAGAGATTAAGGAAGTTAATTAAATTACTTCAAAGAATTTATATTTATCTTTTTTTTTTCCAAACTAATTTGTCTAACTTATAATTTAATATATAATTTAATCATACACAACATACGATATGATCAAATAGTTTATTTAGTTTCTTTAATTTAAAAAAAAAAGTCAATTAAGTCTTATATTTAAAACGAGGCGTCCGTCTGAGAATCTGCCGGTGGCACGGTGGAAGAAAGTTTCGCCGTAAGGGCAATAAATGGTAGGCAATTTCCGAGAAGTTTTGATGTAAACGTCATTTCCAGGATCAAACACAGAATCTCCGAAAACAAACAAGGCCTTGTGGAGGTCATTCACTGCTTGCGGGGACTGCTGCTTGTACTGAACAAAACAAGTCTCAAAGTTGATGAAAATGCTGAGTAAGGAACACAATACATAAGCAAGGTTTGCCATATCACGTAACCGATCTCTACTTCTTCGTACACTTTCTATATCTTCCTCCAATATGTATGTGTCTGGGTGTGTGCTTTTATAGTAATAATAAAGTACTTTAAATTTCAATTCTAGAGGCGTATTGAAGGGTGGAAATGGTCCCCTCTTTTTGGCCAAAGAAGGGTAGAAAATAGAAATGATCGCGAACAAGCTTGTGCATTGTAGATAGGAAATTCATTGTGTGTATAAATGATCCTTTTTTCAAAAAAAAAAAAGCTAAAAATTTCTTATTATAAAATTTATTGTTAAAAGGTACCTAAAATTTGCAATTATCTTAAGCAGGCGCAAACTATGTTCAGCTATGAGCAAATATCTTTTATTTTGCACATAGTTGAAGATATATATGTTGCAAAGAGATGAAAAAAAAAGTTGCACCCATGTTGAAGATTAGTTGCACCAACTTTTAGACATGGGCTCTTAGGTACCTTTGAATAATAAAGTTTGCAATAATAGGTTTTTCAGCAGTTTTCTCCCCGGTTTCCTTTTTCGCCAAAGAAATGTAGAAAATTCACAAACCTTACTGTTTTCCTTCATAACTACACTCCATCCATGTTCTTCTAGAGGAAGTTCAAGCCATCCGTACTTATTATATTTGAGGTTTTATCAAGGTTCATGAATCCGGATCGGGTATTGAACCGATCGGGGTACTGGGTTAAATCGGGGCCAAACCGAAGCTAAACAGGAGCCAAAACGGTGAGAAATTGAAGATTTTAGACTTATTAATATACAATTCTAAAGAAAAGTTAAAATTTTCAAAAAATAGGAACCCGGACCGAACCAAGAACCCGACAGGTCTACCAGCTGGTTCACCGGTTTCCTGGCCAAACCGGCCGGTCTGGTCCGAATTCATGAACCCTGGGTTTTATTGTCTTGAATTGAATGTCTGTTGTAACTTTCTATCCACCATACAAAACTAAAGTAAGTATTGATTACAATGATAAGGTTTCTCTCCTCATACCAAACAAGCCCTAGAGTATCTATATATGATTGTGCATGTTAATGTTTCAAAATCAAGGGATAGTTCCTATAAATAAAAAGGGAAAATCCCTAATAAAGAGGCTGGCCATATTTGTGAGGGTGGAAATTAAAATGAGAGAGAGAGAGAGAGACTGAGAGAGTCTTAGGAAATCTCTATATCAGGTTAATTAGAGGCTGACCATATTTGTGAGGGTGGAAAACTGTCTTTCACTGCTGTATAGTAATCAAATATTGAGTACTTAAATCCAGGAACCTCCCTCTCTAATTGCTTCATTACTTGTATGAGAGCTTTGTTGTGTTCTCTCGCCATTAAACTTTCCATTTCATTACGCCGTGCATCTGACAATCTGTTCTGCGGAAGGCCCCCGTTGGGCCCCATGTTCTGAAATGCAATTTTCTTGGATGCTAACGTCGTTAGTGAACTAGCGGCACATGTTTGGTGAGACTCACAAACCTCACTCTTTTCCTTTATAACTACTCTCCATTCATTTCCTTCGAGATAAAAATATATTAGCTTTATTTGAGGTTGTTGTCTTGTTGTTGGTTTGAAATAGTTTATATTTAGGTAATAAGTGTTTATAAATTGTGATTCACGGTATATAAGATAAGTATGTGAGAGGAGTTTTATCTCGACTTAAGTAATAAACATTTATATTTAAAAAATAAGTGTTCTCAAATATACACTTGACTAAAAGGTGTTGACATTTTCTGTCTACCTTACCCAACCACAGTGTATGGATCACAGTGATAAAGTTTCTTATTGTTTTTTTTTTGCCAGGATAATGTTTCTTATCTCCTCATGCACTATATATATATATATATATTTTTTTTTTTTTTGGGGTACAATATGTACTATAGTAAGTTGATTACAGTGATAGTGTTTCTTATCACCACATGTACTGGTTTTTCTGCACAGCAGAGTCAGCAAGAGAAAGACAGAGAAAAGGCACCAAGGGTAGTCAATGCGCGGCATGCGAAACAGGATCCTCAAAAAATGGAATATTCTATCAGTGTTAACTTTAACTAGTCGTAAATACTAAATAGTACTTACTAAACTGGTGAAAAGCTAGTTTGCCTTCTAGTTTGGGTAAGCCCCAAATCCTGATTTTAAAAGTTATTTTTCGTGCATCGGGATAAAAATCCTCTAACGTATTTACTTCGTACATCAAAAAATCTATTTTCCAAAAGTTAATCCAAACACACATTAAAATTTATTCCACACCATGCTTATTTTCTAAATTCTCCCCAAATTTAATACTTCCTCCCGTCCTTAATATAAGACATATTTGAAGAGTTGATCTTAATCCTACTAAATATAAAATATAATTTTCATATTTGTCAATTTTTTCCTAATTTATCTCTGTTTATGCTCCTTCAACAATAATTAAGCGAGAGAGGGAATGAGGGAATTAAGAAAGATAACTGAGATGTTTTAAAAAATACATGTCATATTAACTAACTCAACTAACCTCCTTAATTTAATTAAATTAGATAAATATGTCTTATATTGAGGAGCGAGAAGTACTAGTAACTACATTTAGTCCCTAAAAGCTTGTAGCCGGGTGTTTGAACATTGATGTGCTTATTGCCGTCACCCATCATCACTCACCACCACCAGGCTCCATTGCCATCCCTATCGATTGGCCACCGCCATCAACCGCCGCTATAGGTGGCCACCCATTACTAGCAATCTTCACCAATACACAATTACACACACCAAATTATCAAACTAATAAATAATATACCTGTTATTAACATTTAAATACACTTGACACTTCCTTCAAATTGGGCACTCTATATTCATAACTGCGCACCTTACCAAGAATGTATTCATGTTGTGCACTCCCAAGAGCTTAATTAGTCAATATATTTGCATGTTGTCTTCCTGATTTCACGTGCTTGAACTCTATCATTCTAGCCAAGAGTTTCTCTTTCACAATTTGACAATTTACTTCAATATGTTTTGTATGTTCATGGAAGACATGATTAGTGGTTATGTGGGTGGCCCATTTACTATCACAGAAGAGTGTAACTTGGCTCTAATACTTTATTACTTAAAGGTCTAGCTATACATTCCAAGCACTGAACAAGGTCCAAGACTTATCTCATCAGTCATATATAACACAAGCTCCGTACATATGAATGTTTAAAGTTGATATAATTCCTCGAGATTGTAAGGCTGTGCCACATTGTGATCATCTTCATTCCAAATTAGCTCAGAGATTTGATGGTAAGCTTTTTCAGTAGGATGAAGAGCTCAAATATCAAATAATCTGCCACTTCATTACACACTTAATACTCTTTCACTGTCCTTTTCCCTCCACAGCTTTGCCTTCCTCTGTATGGACCGCCACCACAGCATCCTATTTTTCTTTCCTTGAATCCTTTTAAGCATCACACAACCAATAATACTGATCAATAAGTTTGAAGATTGCTTTAAAAAGGAAGATGCAGTACCATATTTTGATGGTGACTTCATTCTTTCAGTAAGAGAACTGTAAAAATCAATGTATGAATATTTAAACCCTTGTAGCTGAGCTTCAAGTCCATGGAGGGCTTCACTGAGTGCTTCATTATGTGATTTTACAACTTCTGTAACCTTTTCAACGCAGCCATCTTGAGCCGGTGATATAAGTGCTTTCATTACTGGAAGACATCCTAGAGGAGGCAGGTTTAAAAATCCAAACTTTCTTCCTCCTTTCTTATATATTTCCTTTATTAAAAACAAATTAAATTGTTCAATCTCGGATTGATACCTTCAAATTGTGAATCAGATAGATTAAAAAATTGTTTAGAACTGATAAGTACTTACTTTGATAACAGTGGTCATGTTGCCTATCATCATGTCAACATATTTTTCTTTAGGGTAAGTCTGAAGAAACTTGGAAGAATTAGAATTGAAACGTACAAAGTAATCATTGGTTCCTATGCTAAACAAGAGGATGGCTTTGGACAATAATCTCTTGGCTTCTTCATCTCCCAAGCTCTGCTTCAGTAATCTCACCACGTTATTGAAATATTTGAGTTGACCATTAAGGTCTATCACCTGATAAAATGTTCAATACAGAGTCAATAATTCACTTTTTCAATGATTTTTCCATAATTATTTTTGTTATGCTTATTTACCATAGCATATAATTTTGTCCTGATAAGCTTCAAAGATTAAAAGTCCATCTTCCTATGCTAAATTGTACTCCAGTTTTTAATGTAGGACCTAATTGGGGAGTTGATATTAAACCTAAATGTTAGACTTGTATCACATGTTTAACAATTTTTTTTCACAAATTAGCTCTACTGACATTCCCTCAACAATAATCAAGTAGGAGAGAGAGGGAGAGAATTAAGGAAGATGACTAGGGTGTATTAGAAGAATCATATCATATTAACTAAATTAATTAACTTCCTTAATTTAATCAAGTCAATTAATTAAGTCTTAAATTAAGAACCAGAGGAGTAATAGACAGGCATTTAGTTTTTAAAGGGAGAACCACATACAAACCCTTGATTGGTTTCAACAAGAGCACCACCGCCAGCTGATGCAAAATTTGCACCATCAGTATATGGATGAAAATCAGGTGGTATAAACAGCAGCTTTGCATATTCATCTGAGAAAAATGGTTCAATGTTAGACAAACTCATTTTCAAAAATAAGAAATATTCCTCAATAGATTTAGCTTACATTAGTTATGAATCAACATGTGAGCGTGTCAAATCTGTTACCAAAAAAATCTGGAATCAGGCGTCCATTCTAAGGTCTTCCAGAAGGATACTTAAAAGTAGTATTCCCTTAGGGCCAGAAATTTGCTTGGAAATCAGGTGTTGTGCTGATGTAGTTATTGTTTCCAACATCAAATATTGAGTCTCCAAATATGAACAGGGCCACATGTTCTTTTGGCAAACAAAAGAAGCCATGGCTGATATAAAGGCTGTCACTGAGGACCAAGAAACAAATCTGAATCTTGAATTTGCCATTCTGTTTGATTAATGTTTTTTTCTTCTCATCTATATTTCCTATTTAGCATATGCTATTTATATAGGAATAGCTCATCCATTTTCAAATTGGACTTGGTACAGTTTGAGGGCAAGTTCTTGCTGATATAAGCCATTGCGTTATTATTAGCGGATTGTCTCTTTCAAACTTTAATTCAACATGAGTCTACAATTAACATCAACCTCTGAAACATGAAGTAGCCCAATGCTTTCAACTTTTACTGGTCAAAGTATTAAAGTTTCTTTCCTTTTGGTTGTCTTCTTCAAAATGTATAAAATTTTCAACTGTATGATTCCTAAATAGGTTTAATAGCCGCCATCAAGTCCTTGATTTGTAATGTTTCTCTCTAGTTTATGGTTATTTTTATTGGAATATGTCCCACACTGAATAGTTAGGTATTGAATTAAATGTATGTCCTATCAAATGGCTTTAGTCATTTTGATAGAAAGATAACCTCAGCCTCCACATATATCTACAAATTTAACCATTTTCTCTAGTTTTGAATTGCATTGGTGTGCGTTTTCGAACCATACAAATAAATTCAAAGTATGAAATGAGTAAGCTATTCAACTAAAATCTTCTTATTAAATTATATGCATCATGTTTATATTTATTATTCTGTTTCATGTATCATGTCAGTTTTCTTTGTATTAACATATCAGTAATGAGAATTAATTTTCAATTTTGTTTTGTTGTTCTTCTTTAATTTGGGCACATCCATAGAGAATTTAATGAAATTCTACTCTAATCTATAAAAGATAGACACAGTTATCTTCATCTGTCAACATGTTGGACATCTGACTGTAGCCACAGTAAACTCATGTAGCTTCATATGGAGCTAAATTGACTTGATGTATCTGAAGAATGAGAAGATACAGAGGAAGAAAATACAAATTGAAGGGCATAAAAAAAAACTCAGAATTTATTTCATGAAAATATTGAACAGAGAAGAGCCGTAACATAGAAGCCATTCATGTGATTAGCCAATAACAGAGCTGGGAAACTGGAAAACCGATAGTGTTCTGTTCATTATTCAAAGTCCAAATAGTTGTCTTAGATTGCAAGGGTTATTGACTGTGATATTTCCACTCCACATCAGCTGTGAGAAAATCTTATTGTCCTTATATGTAGGATGAGCAAAATCAAAGAACAAATATTCATTCACATTCTTACATAATTTATATTTCTTTATCCCTCTCTTGCCTCCACAGCTCCTATCTCCTCTGTAAGGGCCACCCCCACAACAGGCTACACTAGCTTCTTTGAAACCTTTCATCAAACCAGAGATCAGCAAAATTGGTTGGAAAAAGCCAACAATCTAAATCATTTGATCATTTTTATATCTTCGTATCAGAAATTCAATCTTCTAAAACGGTTCATTCACATGTTATGATTTGACCAGATAACCAGTTTACTTTAGAAATGGACATCCATGTTTCATGTCCAAGAATGTTAGAGACTAATTAAATTAGAATTATAATTGAAATCATAGGATCTATACAGCTGTACTCTAGACACGAGCGTGGCTCTCATTGTAATGCTATTTTACCTCATGTATCATTATTATGGTATAATAAAGGGTTAATGTGCAATTTTGCCCCGGTAGTATTCATTCAGGAGCATTGGGTATTCAGAAGTTTTTTGATGAACAATCTTGTCCTGAAAATAGCCAAAACGTAGTAATTTAACCCTTTGTTGTTAAAAATGTTAACGGTCAACGTTAATTTTTAAATAATCAATGTTAGTTTTTTAATTGTTAGGGCGTCGTTCAAAAACTTCTGGATAGCCAACCCTACTATGTGATTACTTTGGGGAAAGTTGCACCTTACTCCTATCATAAATAATTTGTAAGCAAGAGCCTATAGCATACTTTACTCAACTATAATATTTCTCGATCTCCCCTTCCCGTGGGTGATACTGTAGCAAAGACTTTCTAAGAGCAATTTTCACAAACAGTTTCAAGGCATACCATATTTTGAAGGGTCTTTCATCACATGAAGAGCCGAATTGTAGAAGTCAAAGACTGAATATTTGAATCCGTCGAGCTGTTTCTCCAGCTTCATAAGCATCTGCGAGAGTTCATTGTTATGAATCCTTGCAACTTCTAACAGTTTTTCATGGGAAGCACCTTTGGTTCCATTCAAGAGTATTTTCATTACAGGAGAACAACCAGCAGGACCCATATTAACAAACCCAAACTTCCTTCCACCTATGGTATGAATCTCCTGAAATCAAAGTTACCATGAATTTTCAGAACTATATGAACAAAAGGGAAGTAGCAGACGAGGATAAAGTAAGAAACTTTGAAGTTTAATCAGCTGTTATAACGTTACTTTGATAGCGGCTGTTAGATTGCCAATGACAATATCAATGAATTGTTGTTGAGAATAATGAAGAAAAACACTTGAATTTGAGACAAAACGTGCTCCATAATCATTGGCTCCAATGCTAATCAAGTGTACAGCTTTGGACAACAATGCTTTATTAGCTTCTGCATTCCCCAGTTTCTTCTTCAGAGCATTACTTACATTCTTGCAATAACTCACCTGCATATTCATGTCTAACACCTACAAAAAGGCAAGGAACTAAGGATTTCTTACATTTTCCTTAATAACATGATCAAGTCGTGACTATATATATATATATATGGTTCTAGTAGAGGGTAAATTGATCTCACATATTGGAGAGGAGCAGTTTCAATCGAAGCACCAGCTCCAGCTGGTGCAAAATTTATCCCGTAAACATTGTAATTTTCAGAATCTGGATGCAGGTATGGAAATATCAGGGGCAACTTGGCATATTCGACTAGCATCTGGTCCATTTGGGCTAACCTGCTAAAGGTACTTTTTTTGGCATTTATTCAAACTCAAATTCAAGACCTCGTGTTTAAACAACCAAAACAATTTTATTTGGACTAATGCATGTTGGCAATCTGCAGGCATCTTTAAGATAACAAAAATGTTTGACCCAAATAGCGTACCAATGAAATTTGGAATAACACGTCCATCAGAGAATCTACCAGTTGGGTAGCTGAAGAAGGTTTGACCATATGGGGGATAGTTAGCCTGCTTGCTTTAAAAGAAGGGCTGAGATAGTTATTAATTCCTGCGTCGGATAATGAATCCCCAAATACCAACAAGGCAGCTTCTTTCTCATGCAACAAGCATGAATTATTCCCAGAACAGTTTCTGATTTGGATAGAAGAAATACCCAAAGACAACACACACAAATGCACGTACATCATCCTTATTGCCATATTGCCACTTACTTCTCACTGATCAGTTTCATATATTATTTGCTTTCCTGGGCTTTGGCTTCTCTCTTAAATTAATATTATAATAACCAGAGATAATGTTTCTAGTCAAGTATGTAGGCTGATTTCAATGCACGTTCTCTCAAATAAGCTAGAATATGGATAATGACATAGACGAGGAGTAAGGGCAAAGGCTAGTCTGAACCGATAAGTGTACAAGTTGTGTTGAAAAGTAAACTGAGAGATATCTTTTCACTTCTGATTTTTCAGAGCCCTTAGCCTCTAAGTGTTGACTTTGACTCGCAGTAGAGTGTCGTACTCTTCCAAAAAAGAACATTTTTAACTAATTCACAAAATTAAAGAATCTTAGTTAAGTTATTTAATGCATCTTAAATTGATAAAATTTACATATTTTATCCTTATTGAAGAATGTGATTTTCAATTAGACATTTAATCTCTATCATATTTCTCTTGTGAGGAATAAAAATGGAAAACAATAATTAATTACATTGTCAACTTTGTATATTTTAAATCTGAGAGATTAGTTTAGCTTAGAAGTAATTTGGGGGGAATTTATTTTCATACAACGAAAAATAAGTACAAGAATGGAATAAAATATTTATTTAAGCAATCAAAGTACAAAAACTTATTTATTCAAAAAAAAATAAGGTACTATTGCAATTTAAAGTTCAAAGAGTTGTTTCATGTTGTAAAGCTTATTGAAGGTGAGATTCGCAAACCATATTACGTTTGAAAAACATTGAATAGCTATTTCAGTGAGATGAAGAGAATCGAAAAAGACGTAGTCATTCACATTCTCACATAACTAATACTTTTTTAATCCTCTTTTACCCCCACAGTTATGATCTCCCCTGTAGGCTCCACCTCCACAGCATGCCACTTGCCATTCTTTGAATTCTACTCATCAAAATTCATATAATTCAACAAATACCTCAAGTCACAAACCTCGAGATTCTATGTATATGAAAAAACTTTTAATTCTTCTTGAAATTTGATTATAATGAGGTTTGAAAGTTTTTGCTTCTTGCAATCACGAGCTTCAATTAAGTTGCATTCAACATCCTAAAGTATATTTTCCTACTAAGTATTCTAAAATAATTTTGCTTAGCTATGGAATGTTGAAAAATAAGAGTTTGAAGACACCTACCATATTTAGAAGGGTACTTCATCAACTGAGAAACTGAACGGTAGAAATCAAAGACAGAGTATTTGAAGCCCACAAGCTGTTTCTGTAGCTTCTGGAGCATTCTGGGAAATTCAACATTGTGTAGCCTTGCAGATTCTGTCATGTCTTCGTTACATTCATATCCTTTTACCTGAAACCTAATGCCCGGAGTGCAACCTATGGGACACAAACCCAAATTTCCTTCCTCCCAGGTTGTAAATTTCCTGTAAAACAACATAGAGTTGTACAATTATGAACAAATGGATAGGACCAAGATAGAAGAAACGAAGAAACTTGGTCATTAATTTCTGCAAAACACACACACACACTCACTTTTATGGCTTCTGTGATGTTTCGAATCACAATATCCACGAACTGGTGCTTGGAGTAACGTTGAAGAACACTGATGTTTGAGAGAAAGCGCCCTCCATAGTCATTGGATCAAACGCTGAATAGGTTCACTGATCTGGACAACAATGATCTGGCTTCTTCATTCCCCAGTTTCTTCCTCAGAACATCTCTCACATTCTTGTATTTTAAGGTCTACGAACTGACGGTAAACATAAAGAGTAGTAGTATCAACGTTAGAGATCGATAATTAAGCAAGTGATATCTTGAAAAGAGTTAATGTCGTCATCAACTTTAATAAATGACCACATTGACACAAAAATTATGAGACTAATTATGAAGCTATGCAATTCCTTCACTGGTTTCAACAAGAGCTCCGGATGCTCCTGATGCAAAGTTAACCCCGAAGATATAATTATCAAGGGACGATGCTGGATGTAAATATGGTAGTAAATGTGGTAACTTGGCATATTCAGCTGCATCCAGAACAAAATTTAGCTCAACAAAAAAAAAAAAAAAAAACCACTTGACAACGAGCCTCATCTTTCATACCTTCCCAATAACAATTACAAATCATAATTTTATTGCTTACAAGATTACTAATTAAAAAAAAGATATTAGCTACATTGATTCTTATTATTTAGATAACACACAGATAAGCATCATTAATGTCGCGTGTAAAGACTAAAGTCTCATTAAAAAAATGTTCTAAATTGACGCTTTTTTTTTTTTTAAATTTCTTGGGATATAAGTATCAATCCAATGTCTTTTTTCTTTTTTTCCGAAAGAATCGAATGTCTTTTTAGATTAAATGAGAATGCAAGATAAGGGAGAAGTAACATTGTGTTTGGATGGATTGAAAATTGGGGAGGAGAAAAGTAGGGGAAGAATGGAGGGGAAAAGGGATATTACCTTGTTTGTATTGTAGGAAAAAATAGGGGGAGGAGAAAAGTGGAAAATTAAACGTGATATTATCACCATATAAGGGGAGTATGTACCATGTTGTACTCTTTTCATTGACTAAGGTTTCATCCCACAGGGTTTTCTTGATAAAGTTTTTAATGAGACAATTTCAGTATGTATTATGCATTCTTTTTTCTTCACTAGGTTTTTGTCCTAATGGATTTTCTCTAGTAAGATTTTGATGAAGCACAATATTTGCTTATGAACATCCAAGGGGGAGTGTTATGAATATTATAATTGTATGGATGTCCATAATATCCAATAATAAAGCTCTTCACGTCCCATCCATATTGAACCCCCAAAATAAAGAGTTTTTAACCTTTAATCTTTGTAACATCCAATGGTACACTTATATTGCTTAACTGTCTTATTTATGTATCGTAATTCATAGGGTTGATCTTTAATATTGGGGCCTTATAAATAGAGGCATGTACATATATTTGTTAGTTTGAAGTGAAATAAGAATCTTTTTTCTTTTGTTTCTGAAAGAATCCAATGTCTTTTTAAGATTAAATGAGAATGCAAGATAAGGGAGAAGTAACTTTGTGTTTGGATGGATTGAAAATTGGGGAGGAGAAAAGTAGGGAGAATGGAGGGGAAGGGGATATTACCTTGTTTGGATTGAAGGAATAAAATATGGGGAGGAGAAAAGTGGAGAGATAAAAATGATGTGGAGCCCAATAGTTTTACCTCATATACTCTCCCTAAAATTGGAGAGATTTGGGGAGAAAACTAATTTTCCAAGCTTTACCCTTGTCTTATACCCTCACTTTTGTGATCCCTCAGTCCACCCAATCCTTAGATATCTGCTCATCATATTTAAAAACCTCATTGCCATTCAAAACTGTTGCTAAAATTCATCAACGTGTTAGAATATTGTTATCTATATGTGTGTGTGTATATATATATATATCCTATCCGCATTTTCAATTTTTCAAAAAATTATAATATTTGGCTTCCTTAACATACCTCTATTATAAATGTAGAGTGAAATTAAATCTTTTTTTACAAATATTAATAAAATTCTCAAATAAATTATAACAACATTATAATTATAAATTATAAATAAAATAAAAATCGCTTGAATTTTATAAAAGAAATTTTTATTTTGATTTCAATGAATCAAGATAAAAAACTATTATTATTATTATTATTATTGTGACATGTTTATTTTTATTTTCACTATCTTTTTATTATTTTAGTCTATGAAAAAAAAAATATTTTGCTCAATATCTTGGTTTTAATGAAAAATAATTTTATTCACTTTAATTTGGTGCTCAGTTTTTCTTTGAGTTTGTTTTTCACGTCATCACTTAAAAAATGGGTATAAATTTAAAAAGTATGTTATTGTCATTGTAAATGTCATACATTTTCTCTCATATCTTTTTTCTCCTCTCTATCCAAACACAATGAAGGATAATATTATCACTTCATTTTACTCCTCCCACTATTTTTTTTCCTCCTAATTTTCTCTTCATCCATGGGATAAAGGACTGCTTTTATTTTGGAATTGAACTCAAATGTCAAAACTGAATCTTTTACGTACTTTCCTCTATAGTTCCTAAAATCAAGCATATATTCTGAACAGTGTGTTTGGTACTAGGTATAGGACTACTTTTTATACATAATCTTGGAATTATATTAATTTAATTAAAACTGGTCCCACCATAAAATCTTAAACCACTCGTAGTATCTTAACCGGTTCAATACCCTATCTGGTTCTAAAAATTACTCCAGATGCAAACCATAAGCAAAATAGAGATAAGGGTGTAGAAATCACCCATTTTCAATTTCTTGCTGACAAACATGACTTTATTAGTTCCAGTAAAAGCATACATATAAACATGTACTTTTCCAAAGCCGCCTCCTTTCAAACTTCCTGTTCTTTAATTTTCAATGCAAGTTGGTCTATATTTAGTGTTGATATCTAATATGCGTATATTTAAAATGCGATCTAATAATGAAAATTGATCACTTATATTTGACACATAGCTCACATTAGGTCGTTGATTCTCAATGTTGACGTGAAAACCTTGTCGATGGAAAAATTCATAAGTAATTTTTTAAATGTTCTTTGAATCTGGAGACATACCTTAATATTATCAGCTCCTGATCCAACTCACCACCTAAACTTTTTAATATTAAAGAAATGTGATAATATATATACATATATAAGCTCTAATAAATTCAAATCCAAATGAGCCATGGCTATGTCAGCGTAGTTTTTATAAAGTTCAAACCCAATATTTTTCTTAAAAGATAATATCAGGTCTTTTCTATTCATCCTAATCACTATTGGTCAAAATTTACGGTTTGCAATGTCTACAACAAAGCTTACTTTTTAGAATGCATGTCATGCTGTAATCCCTTCAATATGAAATACATATGATCACTCCAAAAAAGAATTATTGTACTTATATTTCCATTTTTTTATCGCAAAGAAAAAAAAACATTCATATCCATTATTTCACAAGGAAAACAGGAAAAAAACCCGAGATTGATTGACTTTCAAGTATTCATTTTCACCAATAAGATACAAAAACTTACTTCACATTTAGAATTATACAGAAAAGATTATTTATCTTAAAGGGGTTACATAAAATTCTAGGAAAACATAAACGACTCTTATCTTATTTATCTCAAAGGCTAACATTGCTGTAGATGACCGCTTGGACGCGCAACACATATGTGGAAAATATGAGTCAAACACTTGTTGAAGAAGGTTTGACCATATGGGGGGATAGTTAGCCTTGCTTGCTGGAAAAGAAGGGCTAAGATGGTTATTAATTCCTGCGTCAAATAGTGAATCCCCAAACACAAACAAGGGCAGCTTCTTTCTCACGCAACAAGCATATATTATTCCCATAACAGTTTCTGATTTGGATATAAATACCCAAAAACAACACCCACAAATACACATACGTCATCCTTAAAGTCGCCATATTTCCACTTGCTTCTCACTGATCAGTTTCGTATATTATTTGCTTTCCTGGGCTTTGGTTTGAATATAATAACCAGAGATAATGCTTCTAGTCATGTTTGTAGGCTGGTTTCAATACACATTCTCTTAAATAAGTTTAAATATGGATAATGACATGCTAATGCATGGATGAGAATTAAGGGCAAGGCTGTAGAGTCAGAACCGACAAGTGTATAAATCGTGTTGAAAAGTAACATTCAAGTAACTGCTGCTGAGGGAGAAAACTCTGAATTTATTTTTCATAGAGGAACATGAGTGGAAGCAAATATTTATTTAATGAATCCAAAGTACAACAACTTAAAATTACCCTGTCAACCTCGTAAATTTTGGATCCAAGGGAGTAACTTGCAAGTAATTGCAGGGGGAGAAAACTCCAAATTTATTTTCATACAAACAAAAATGAGATGCATGAATGGAAGAAAATATTTATTTAATCAATCAAAGCACAACAACTTATTTATTCAAAATAAAAAAGTACAACAACTTAAAGTTCAAAGAGTTGCTTCATGTTTTAAGACTTATTGAAGGTGAGATTTGCAGACCACATTATATTTGACAAGCACTGATTAGCCATATCAGTGGGATGAAGAGAGTTAAAGAATATGCAGTCATTCACATTCTCACATAACTCATACTTTTTTATTCCTCTTTCACCCCCACAACTATCATCTCCAATGTAGGCTCCGCCTCCACAGTATGCCACTTGCCCTTCTTTGAATCCTGCTCATCAAAATTCAAATAATTCAACAAATATCACTAGTCACAACCACGAGCTTCTATATATATAAAAAGAATTTTTAATTCTTCTTGAAATTTGATTATCCTGGGATTTGAAAGTTTTTGCTTCTCACAATCCAAGCATTGATTAAGTTATATTCAACATCTTAGAGTATTTTGCCCTACTCATTATTCAAAAGTATTTTTTTGGGTGTATTCAATACCAAAAAGTGTTTTTCTAGTAGCACTTGCTGTCCTAAAATTAGGGTGTTCATTGCTACTAAATATTGTAAGAGCAAAGTTGAACCAAGAATTACTTTATGGTATTGGGTGCTATGAAAAAATTCTTTGGGACAATTAATGCACCAAAATTACTTTAGAACACTAAATGCTATGGATAAAAATGCTTCATGGTGCTTCTAATTATGCTCTACATTTGATTATCTTGGGATTTGAAAGGTTCTCAGCTTCTTCATATTCAATCATGAAACATGGACTGCTCTGTTTCTTTTTTGGAAACATTTTGCTGAGCTTTGAAGGAGGGTTGTGTTAAGCCCTCGATAGCTAATGCAAACATCTATTGAATCGTTTATATAACATGAATCAATGAAGAAATTGTGCTAATACTAAGTTGTTGCCTATGAGTAACACGCTGTATGGCTCAAGTACAGTGAGAAGTGAGTGAGAGCCGCTGCATCATCGCCTAAGTGTAGTGTTAAATGAGTAAAGGATACCATTCTCTTGTAAACGGAGGAGGCTAAAGAAGCTAGTTCATGAGAACAAGATCAGATTTGGTACTTGGAACATTAGATCTCTGACAAACAAGTATAAGGAAGTGGTGGGGGTAATGGTAGATTGTAAGATTAACATCTTGTGTCTCTAGGAGATTAAATGGATGGAAGAAAGGTCTCAGGAAATTAATGGTTTCAAGCTTTGGTATACAGAAAATGTAAATGCAAGGAATGGTGTTGGTATCGGTGTTGTTAAAGAATGGAGGAAGAATGTGGTGGAAATTAAGAGGATTGAGGATATAATCATATCTTTAAGAATGATTGTTGGGAAGGATACTATTAACATTATCAGTGCATATACACCTTAACTAGGGGCAGAAGCGCATCTTAAGGAAACATTTTGGGAGGATATGGAAGGTCTGATTAAGAGCATTTTGCTAACCGAAAAGATTTTCATTGGTGGAGATTCTAATGGACATGTTGGAGAGGAGGCAGAAACGTATGTAAAGGCTCATGGTGGTTTTGGTTTTGGGGAGCTTAATGGTAAAGATCAATCTATTATTGATTTATCTTTAGGGTGTAACTTCAAGATTGTCAACACTTGCTTTAAGAAGCGGGAGGAGCATTTAATCACATACAAGAGTGGAGGGAGAAGGACATAGATTGACTTCTTTTTGGTAATGAATCCTAACAGAAAACTTTATACTAATTGCAAAGTGATGCCTAGGGATAATGTGACATCACAACAAAGGGTTTGCTCCTTGATGTGCGTATTAAGTATACAAAATAATAACGCCATCAAGTTTTAAATCGAAGGGTTTGGTGGTGGTGGTTAGAAGAGGAGAAGTGGGACATTTTCAAGAGAACTTTTTTGGATGAGGGATGTAGGGGAGCCACAAGGAAATGTAAATATTATGTGGGATGATATGCTAAGAAGGTCCAAAAAATTGCTAAAGCAATTTTAGGAGAATTAAAAGGTTTTAATCAGCCAGATAAAGAGACTTGGTGGTGGATTGAGCCTGTTCAAGAGAGAGCCAAGAATAAGAAAAATTGTTTTAAAGCTATACAGTTGTGTACTAATGCTGAAAATTGGGTGAGGAACCATTTGACTAAAAAGGAGATTAAGAAGATAGTGAGTAAAGCTTGTGCTAAAGCATATGAGAGATTTTTAAGGAGTTATGGACAAAGGTTGGAGAGCGTAAAATTTACAAGATTGCAACAGAACAAGGAGAGAAAATTGAGAGGCTGAGACCGAGCGAGGTGTATAAAGGATGAAGAAGGCAAAGTATTGGTTGCTGATGGAGATATTAAGAATATGTGGAAAGTGTACTTTTATAAGTTATTCAATGATGGATTGGGAGTGTCAACTTGTGACTTAGAGGATTTGACAACTTGAGAAGGTGAACTTAATTTATCATTTTCTCACAGGATTCAAGTTAGCGAAGTTAACGAAGCTACTAATAAAATGAAAAACGACAAAGTGGAAGGAGCGTTTAATCACACACAACACCAAACTTGTTCAGTTGTTTGCGCTTACACCTTATGTGAACCCATTTGAACCCACTTTCTCAACAGTATTCTAACCCAGTGAGTACAAGGGCTTCAATCAGATTGTAAAGCCCATGGGCCAAGCCTAACAACCAAATGGGCATCAATCCAATACAATGCCTTTGCTGCACGACATCGTTTTTTCCATTCGCACACTCTGAATCCTAGTCCGCTTTTCCTCATTTCCCCAGGTTCCTGTGGTGGATCCGGCTTTCCTCCTTTGCAAAGGAGGATTCGCTGCAGCATCTGGACCGTTGGATCAGATCTCAACGGTCCGGATTTAATATATTATAAAAATATTATTATTATAATATTATTATAATCTGGATCGTTGGATCAGATTTAATATTATTATAATAATAATATTTTTATAATATATTAAATCCGGACCGTTGAGATCTGATCCAATGATCCAGATGCTGCAGCGGACCCTCCTTTTCTTCTTTACAAAGGAGGAAAGCTGGATCCCAATGAGTTGGTGATATTCTCCATCCGCCTCTATCTTTATAGGCTAAATCCTTCAGGTAATTTCTTCTACTATGTAAATCCTGACTAGCTTTTGTAATTTTAAAATATGTAGCTCTTTGTAGAGGCCTTGAAGGGAAAAAGTAGCTTCAATGCATTGATTATGGGCTCTGGGAGTGGCAGAGAAGCTTTTTAAATTAATAATTATAAATATTGGTTTTTCATATCTTGCATTATGTCTTGCGTTATTTTGGGTATTCTGATGACATTAAACATCTGTCAAACTTCATATATTGGTTTGTGTTAATGGTAGGTGGTTTACTAGTTCGCTGGAGGAAATGTGGAGAGGGCAAGGGGTTATAGGCTTTTACTGGACAATGAAATAGATATTAAAATAAAGCCCCAAAAAAATTAGGGTCCTTGATTCTGTTTAAACATCTCTCTTCTCGACGTCTTATCTTTTTTAACCATTTAATTTTCTCTTAAACGCTTTTCTTTTTGAATCTATCAGATGGCTTTGCGAGGTGTTTGGCAACTGCAGAAGCTGATTGTGAGCTATTGCGATTGGGGTGGAAGTAGCAGAGGAATTGGGTATTCTTCTCATTACTTACATTGAGCACCCGCCATTTCTTAAAGAGATGCTGGTCAGTGTTTTTCAATGACAAGTAGTTCTTGCTTGAATGGTGCTTTTACTGTCAATATCTATTCGCAATATATTTTATTGTCTTATTGTTAGTGACTTTGAACATGGAATTATTGCATTTTAGCTTTTAAAATTCATTTAGATGCAGGATTTATAGTTATGCTACTTCTTGGTGATTCATTTCTCCTTCCTGTTGCCCTTGTGTGCGGGTCCTAAATTCTATTATCAAGTGTCTTTCTCAGACTTTTTTCTGGTTTGAAGAGGAATTTTTCTCATTTTCAATGTGTGTAAGGGCATTTATGGAGTCCCAGTTGCCAGTTTTTAAGGAGAAGAATCCTCAACTAGAGGTAGTTACAGAACTTATCCGTGGTCAGCATCCCCATCTGAAGGGCTTCTACAGTAAGACTTCGAAGCACACTTGTAAGTTGCAACTTAATTGCTTAAACTTTTGTCAAGTTTTAATTGGAAGACTCTGTTATGAAATGCAGAGAACCATAACCAGAGGGTGATATGTGTGAAGAATATGGATCCAGAAGACATACTTCTCCATGCGACCAGGCTAAGGAATGCATTAGGCAGAAAAGTTGTGAAACTGAGGACTAGACATGTAACCAAATATCCCAGTCTGCAAGGTACATGGACAACTGATGTGAAATTTTAATTTTCTCTGATCTGTGGTACAAGGAATCCTTCTTGCTGTGGCAGTTTAAGTTTCTCAGCCTTTTAACTTGCCCCAATCCCTGAGAACTTATCAGTTATTTGGTATAAGGCACATGTTCTTGAATAGACCTTGGTAAAAAATTTTTTTGCTTCCGATTGCTATGATTCTCTCTTCCTCCACTCTTATATCGCAGTAAAGTGAGCTTTAACTGCATGGCAGATCAGGGCTAGTCAAATGTATTATATTTATTAATGTATTTTCACTCGATTTCAGTTTTAAAGTGGCTTTTTTCGGAGACTGTATTAAATAGTACGAATTATTTCATAGATTCGTAATATTTCAAGTTGTTTCCAAATTTTGCCTTATTCACGGCCTCCTCATTCTATAATGTATTAAATTTGTTCGGTCAGGTAATAACTGGTACTTTGTAATATTTTTATTATATTAATATCATTTTGCCTTATTATAATAAAAAAAGTAGTTTCTAAATTACATGGAGAAATGGGACCACAAAATTAAAAGAGAAGCATAATCCGCACGAAACAAAGTCTCATTCACACACATATGTAGTTTTAATTTAATTTAATTTTTTTTATACTTTTGATTTAGTCCTTCAACTTCAATAATTATCAACCATAATATACAACCACAAATATGTAGAAACATCAAATTATAAGCTAAAGATATTTTATAATATAAAATAAGAAAAAACGAATAAATACAAAGTAGAAGTCTAGAATTGAAATCCTGATAACACTACAATGACGAATACATCATTTATTTATTGATAGCAAAGGTAGTTATGAACAAAAGCAAACAAGCAAACATGAGGAAGAAGCTTATTAACTTAAAACAACAGTTGATTTACTGGGAAACAAATGATGATGAGAACAAAGAGGTCCAAGAGTAGCCACATCCCCTTACAACAATATGGACGCAAATGGTAAACATAGGAAGGGTGGGTGTGTGTGTAAAATACAACTGAAGATCAAAGTTGGAAGAGTTGTTGAACAGTGTAAGGGTAGGTAATATTGCGTGCCCCTCCCTCCCATATCAAATAAGACAATTGTAAGTTGGCCTTTTCAGTAGTGTGTCCATCATCAAACCACAAGTACTCAGATGGATTTTTGCATAACTCAAATGGGTACTCTCCAAATCCTCCACACACAAATTTTGCCCTGAATGCCCCTCCTCCACAGCATGCTCCTTGCCCCTCCTTAAATCCTTCACATCATTTCCCCACAACAATGTCATTCATATATATATATATATATATATATATATATATATATATATATGTATGTATGTATAATCTTCGTCTATAGTATCATCGTTATTATGAATACAAGTTTAAAGAAAAAGCTCAATTTCAAAAGATTAGCTTGTTAGGAGGAGGGCTCTTGAACTTATAAATTGCATTTTACTTGTGAGGCTACTCGATGTGGGACTTATGACAATACATTCTTTTTGAGAGCTTTCCCAACGGCTTCAACCCATGATACTTCACTTGACCTCTTGCCGGTCAGAAGTCTCCGTGTGGGTAGCCCTCTTCGTGAACATCAGACTTTTAATAAAAGTACCATTGTAAGGAGCATAGGTTCTTGAGAAAAGCAAACCCCAAAGCTAGTTATTAGAGTTGTAAAGTCTAAGGCCTTATAAGGCCCTTTCTTTAAGGTAACTTTCCCCATGTAAGAGATACTCATGACTCATGAAATAGAGAGAGAGAATATTAAGAAATCTTTATATTAAGTTAATTAGAGGCTTACCATATTTATGAGGGTTGAAGATTCTGTCTTTCATTGCTGTATAGTAATCCAATATAGAGTATTTAAATCCAGGAACCTCCCTCTCTAACTGCTTCATTACTTGTATCATAGCTTTGTTGTGTTCTCTTGCCAGTAAATTTTCCTTTTCATTACACTGCCCATCTGATATTCTGGTGCATGGAAGGCATCCCATGGGTCCCACGTTCTGAAATGCAATTTTCTTGGCTCCTAACCTCGTTATTTCCTGCAAATATATAGATAACAATAATATTAATACATGACGACGACAAGAACAAAACAAATCACAATAATATATTACTTGGACATCATCAATATCGTAATTATATTCTTACTAGGAGATAATTATACAACTGTCCAGTCACTAGTTTCACAAAAGCCTTCATGCTTTCTTCATTAGCATATGGATGCTCATTGTAGAAAATTTCATAATCGTTACCCCCAGTGCTGAATAAATACACAGCATCGGTCAGAATCCTCTTGGCTTCAGTTTCACCAACTTGTTCTTTCAATAACTCTACCACACGCTTGAAGAAGATCATCTGGATTGGTAAATCTATCTGAAACACACAAATTACACACACACACACACATGACAAACCCAAGATTCAATCAGCTTGATTAGTTCACCGATATCCGTAGCTACATGGATAATTGATATGTTGTACTACCTCCGGTCCAAAATATAAGATCCAGTTAATTTTTTTTTAGAGAGATTAAGGAAGTTAATTAAATTACTTCAAAGAATTTATATTTATCTTTTTTTTCCTAATTAATTTGTCTAACTTGTAAATTAATATATAATTTAATAATATATAAGATACGATATGATTAAGCAACTTATTTATTTTCTTTAATTTTTTCTAAAAAAAGTCAATTAAGTCTTATATTTAGAACGAGGAGGTAGTAACTAGCTATGCAACATACATATTCAGAAGAATTAAAAAGGACACAGGATCCAGCACAAGCAAAATTAGCTCCATCAGTGAACACATGAGGTCCTGGTTGCAGATATGGAGGAAGGATAGGCAAGCCTGCAAATGTAGCTGTGTCCAACACAATAAAATAGAACATGACAAGTTGTTTGATTACGAGTATATGCAAAGAGAAATAGAAGGCAAAACAATGATTAATTCTATTATAAAAATGTGAGGAATTAAAGTTACCGATGAAGTCAGGGACGAGGCGTCCGTCTGAGAATCTGCCGGTGGCACGGTGGAAGAAAGTTTCGCCGTAAGGGCAATAAATGGTAGGCAATTTCCGAGAAGTTTTGATGTAAACGTCATTTCCAGGATCAAACACAGAATCTCCGAAAACAAACAAGGCCTTGTGGAGGTCATTCACTGCTTGCGGGGACTGCTGCTTGTACTGAACAAAACAAGTCTCAAAGTTGATGAAAATGCTGAGTAAGGAACACAATACATAAGCAAGGTTTGCCATATCACGTAACCGATCTCTACTTCTTCGTACACTTTCTATATCTTCCTCCAATATGTATGTGTCTGGGTGTGTGCTTTTATAGTAATAATAAAGTACTTTAAATTTCAATTCTAGAGGCGTATTGAAGGGTGGAAATGGTCCCCTCTTTTTGGCCAAAGAAGGGTAGAAAATAGAAATGATCGCGAACAAGCTTGTGCATTGTAGATAGGAAATTCATTGTGTGTATAAATGATCCTTTTTTCAAAAAAAAAAAAGCTAAAAATTTCTTATTATAAAATTTATTGTTAAAAAGTACCTAAAATTTGCAATTATCTTAAGCAGGTGCAAACTATTTTCAACCATGAGCAAATATCTTTTATTTTGCACATAGTTGAAGATATATATGTTGCAAAGAGATGAAAAAAAAAGTTGCACCCATGTTGAAGATTAGTTGCACCAACTTTTAGACATGGGCTCTTAGGTACCTTTGAATAATAAAGTTTGCAATAAAAAGTTTTTCGGCAGTTTTCTCCCCGGTTTCCTTTTTCGCCAAAGAAATGTAGAAAATTCACAAACGACCTTACTGTTTTCCTTCATAACTACACTCCATCCATGTTCTTCTAGTGGAAGTTCAAGCCATCCGTACTTATTATATTTGAGGTTTTATCAAGGTTCATGAATCCGGATCGGGTATTGAACCAGTCGGGGTACTGGGTTAAGGGTTAGTGGGTTAGATTGGGGCCAAACCGAAGCTAAACAGGGGCCAAACCGGTGAGAAATTGAAGATTTTAGACTTATTAATATACAATTCTAAAGAAAAGTTAATTTTTTCAAAAAATAGGAACCCGGACCGGACCGAGAACCCGATAGATTTACCAGTTGGTTCACCGGTTTCCTAGCCGAACCGGCCGGTCTAATCCGAATTCATGAACCCTGGGTTTTATTGTCTTGAATTGAACGCGTGTTGTAACTTTCTATCCACCATACAAAACTAAAGTAACTATTGATTACAATGATAATGTTTCTCCCCTCATACCAAACAAGCCCTAGAGTATTTATATATGATTGTGCATGTTAATGTTTCAAAATCAAGGGATAGTTCCTATAAATAAAAAGGGAAAATTCCTAATAAAGAACTTTAAAAATGTTAAAAGACAAAAAGGTGTTTCGAATATTCATAATTTTAGAAAAATGTTAGGTCCAAATTGTCTTTACTGAAATTAAATGTGCATGATCATTGGGCCACCAATACTCTTTAACATAGATAATGCAAATATATATATATATACTCTCTCCGGTCCTAATTATAGAACAACATTTGGGGGTTGATCTTAGTCCTAATTATAAGACAAAATTCTAATTTTTATCAATTTCTTTCCATAATACCCCCTATTGATACTTTCTCTAATGCTTGCAACTCATTAATGCCACATACGCCTCAATTCTACTGTTTTTTTAATAAAATAATTTTGAGCAATTTTTATCATATTTTTTCTAAATCACCCCTACTAATACTTCCTCCTCAATAATTAATTTAATAACATGCTTATATTCTATCAATTGAGAGATTCTATTTTTTTTTATTTTTAAATGAAATAATTTTAATAATAACACACTTATATTCCTGTAACTATATCCCAAACGTTAGTTATTGGAGCTAAAGACTAAAGAGGTCACTTCCTTATGAGGCCCTTCTTTCAAGGTAACATTTTCGAATGAGAGAGAGAGAGTGAGTTAGGAAATCTCCATATCAGGTTAATTAGAGGCTGACCATATTTGTGAGGGTGGAAAATTAGAGAGAGAGAGAGAGAGACTGAGAGAGTCTTAGGAAATCTCCATATCAGGTTAATTAGAGGCTGACCATATTTGTGAGGGTGGAAAATTCTTTCTTTCACTGCTGTATAGTAATCAAATATTGAGTACTTAAATCCAGGAACCTCCCTCTCTAATTGCTTTATTACTTGTATGGGAGCTTTGTTGTGTTCTCTTGCCAGTTGCCATTAAACTTTACATTTCATTACGCCGTGCATCTGACAATCTGTTCTGCGGAAGGCCCCCCATGGGCCCCACTTTCTGAAATGCAATTTTCTTGGATCCTAACGTCGTTAGTGAACTAGCGGCCCATGTTTGGTGAGACTCACAAACCTCTCTCTTTTCCTTTATAACTACTCTCCATTCATTTCCTTCAAGATAAAAATATATTAGCTTTATTTGAGGTTGTTGTCTTGTTATTGGTTTGAAATAGTTTATTTTTAGGTAATAAGTGCTTATAAATCATGATTCATGATATATGAGGTAAGTATATGAGAGGAGTTTTATCTCGACTTACGTAATAAACACTTATATTTAAAAAATAAATGTTCCCAAACATACATTTGACTGAAAGGTGTTGACACTTTCTGTCTACCTTACCCAACCACAGTGTATGGATCACAGTGATAAAGTTTCTTATTGTTTTATTTTTGCCAGGATAATGTTTCTTATCTCCTCATGCACTATATTTACTTTTTTTTTTTTTGGGTACAATATGTACTATAGTAAGGGTGTGTTCTTATTAGCTTTTGGAGAATAGATTCTGGAGAGAATAGCTTTTGGAGAATAGATTATAGGAAAATAGATTATGGGAAAAAGTGATTTTGATAAAATGAGAGTGTTTGGATGATTTTATCAGAATAGCTTTTTTCATTGTCAAATGACTAAAAAGGACATTAACTTTTATGATAATTACATATAAAGGATAATATTATATTACCACATAATGAGTTTCTTCTATTTTCACATTTCTAAGATCTAGTACATAAGACAGACTGCACATAATATATTCAGAAAGAAATAAATAGCGCGCACAAGCAAAAACAAAAAGAGTGGAGAGACAATAAGCAGATCCAAGGTAATTGCCCACATTTGGGTTACTCTTTCCTCAAATGTATGATTGTAGATAATCTAATTTAATGTTAACAAAAATGAAGCAAAATTGAGTTACCCTTGCAATTCACATAATCGCACTAATTCGAAACAAAATTACTTGAGAGGATTAAACCCTGCACAAACGAACACAGAACTTTGTTTACTTCACATGCGGGTTCGAGGACACCAAACAGCACAAGAAGTAACGTCCAACAGAAACCACAATGAAGCACCTTGAAGCACAGAACAACACCATAACCAAAACCAAAACCAGAGCATCATCACCACAAATCTATAGCCTCAGCACCATAAGCATAGAACAGAAGCAAACCACAGACGCAGAGGAAATTTTCATTGTCAAACGGAACTATGAGCTACCACCACAAATCAGATATGCAAATGCGTACCTGGAGTCGAACCTCAGAACCACCACAGACAGAGGAATCTGCACCGAAGTCGCCGGCTAGATCTGGATCGCCGAAGTCGCAGGCAAGATTTCTCAAGATATTTTCCTTCGATTTTGCAACCGATTTTCCGTCACCGCTTTCCGTTCACCGCAAGAGAAGGGAATGTGTTTCAGATTGAAGCTTTTCCCATCTGAAAGAGAATGGGAACCACAAGGATATGCCGATCGACAAAACGGAGAAGACGAGAATGAAGGTCGACGCGAAACGGAAAGAGAATGGGAACAGGTGCAGCTGCGATCCACACACACACAGTTCGAAGACAAGAACGCCGACCGGTCACTGTGATGATTTCAGAAAACGGAGAAGGAAACGGAGGAGAAGCTTTCAGAAAATGAAGACGAGAATGGACGCGAAAAGGAAATCTGAGGGAAGAGAAAAGTACAGGACACTGTGTATAAGTATTGTCCAACGGTAATAATCTCTGATCCAAAAGTGTGTAGAAATAGCTTCTTCCATAATAGCTTTTTTTCGATGAAAAACGGGATTTTTGGAAAAATGGGATTATTTGATTTTGTTGGGTGTTCGGATGGTACCAGGATAAAACCATGGTTTGACCCTATAATCACTTTTTTTCTATTCTGCCGAACACACACTAACTTAATTACAGTGATAGTGTTTCTTATCACCACATGTACTGGTTTTTCTGCACAGCAGAGTCAGCAAGAGAAATACAGAGAAAAGGCACCAAGGGTAGTCAATGCGCGGCATGCGAAACAGGATCCTTAAAAAATGGAATATTCTATCACTGTTAACTTTAACTAGTCGTAAATACTAAATAGCACTCACTAAACTGGTGAAAAGCTAGTTTGCCTTCTAGTTTGGGTAAGCCCCAAATCCAGATTTTAAAAGTTATTTTTGGGATAAAAATCCTTTAACGTACTTACTTCGTACATCGAAAAATCTATTTTTTAAAAGCTAATCCAAACACACATTAAAATTTATTCCACACCATGCTTATTTTCTAAATTCTCCCCAAATTTAATACTTCCTCCCGTCCTTAATATAAGACATATTTGGAGAGTTGATCTTAATCCTACTAAATATAAAACATAGTTTTCATATTTATCAATTTTTTCCTAATTTATCTCTGTTTATGCTCCCTCAACAATAATTAAGGGAGAGAGGGAATGAGGGAATTAAGAAAGATAACTGGGATGTTTTAGAAAATATATGTCATATTAACTAACTCAACTAACTTCCTTAATTTAATCAAATTGGATAAATATGTCTTATATTGAGGAACGAGGAGTACTAGTAACTACATTTAGTCCCTAAAAGCTTATAGCCGGGTGTTTGAACATTGATGTGCTTATTGCCGTCACCCATCATCACTCACCACCACCAGCCTCCATTGCCGTCCTTATCGATTGGCCACCGCCATCAACCGCCGCTATAGGTGGCCACCCATTACTAGCAGTCTTCACCAATACACAATTACACACACCAAATTATCTAACTAATAAATAACATACCTGTTATTAACATTTAAATACACTTGACACTCCCTTCAAATTGGACACTCTATATTCATAACTGCGTACCTTACCAAGAATGTATTCATGTTGTGCACTCCCAAGAACTTTAGTCAATATATTTGCATGTTGTCTTCCTGATTTCACGTGCTTGAACTCTATCATTCAAGCCAAGAGTTTCTCTTTCACAATTTGACAATTTACTTCAATATGTTTTATATGTTCATGGAAGACAAGATTGGTGGCTATGTGGGTGGCCGATTTACTATCACAGAATAGTATAACTTGGCTCTGATACTTTATTACTTAAAGGTCTAGCTATACATTCCAAGCATTGAACAAGGTCCAAGACTTATCTCATCAGTCATATATAACACAAGCTCCGTACATATGAATGTTTAAAGTTGATATAATTCCTCGAGATTGTAAGGCTGTGCCACATTGTGATCATCTTCATTCCAAATTAGCTCAGAGATTTGATGGTAAGCTTTTTCAGTAGGATGAAGAGCATCAAATATCAAATAATCTACCACTTCATTACACACTTCATACTCTTTCACTGTCCTTTTCCCTCCACGGCTTTGCCTTCCTCTGTATGGACCACCACCACAGCATCCTATTTTGCTTTCCTTGAATCCTTTTAAGCATCACACAACCAATAATACTGATCAATAAGTTTTGATGGTGACTTCATTCTTTCAGTAAGAGAAGTGTAAAAATCAATGTATGAATATTTAAACCCTGTAGCTGAGCTTCAAGTCCATGGAGGGCTTCACTGAGTGCTTCATTATGTGATTTTACAACTTCTGTAACCTTTTCAACGCAGAATCTTGAGCCGGTGAGATAAGTGCTTTCATTACTGGAAGACATCCTAGAGGAGGCAGGTTTAAAAATCCAAACTTTCTTCCTCCTTTCTTATATATTTCCTTTATTAAAAACAAATTAAATTGTTCAATCTCGGATTGATACCTTCAAATTGTGAATCAGACAGATTAAAAAAATGTTCAGAACTGATAAGTACTTACTTTGATAACAGTGGTCATGTTGCCTATCATCATGTCAACATATTTTTCTTTAGGGTAAGTCTGAAGAAACTTGGAAGAATTAGAATTGAAACGTACAAAGTAATCATTGGTTCCTATGCTAAACAAGAGGATGGCTTTGGACAATAATCTCTTGGCTTCTTCATCTCCCAAGCTCTGCTTCAGTAATCTCACCACATTATTGAAATATTTGAGTTGACTATTAAGGTCTATCACCTGATAAAATGTTCAATACAGAGTCAACAATTCACTTTTTCTGTAACATCCCAAATTTTATTCACCAAGAATATATTGTAATTATTATATATATATATTCAATGAAATGGTGAATATTTAAGGTCAAAGGAATTAAATATTGAAAATTGAAAGTTGAATAGTGTTTTCAGTGAAATCGCCTGCGAGGCAGTGAGATTTTCATATAGTTTTGGAAGACCAAATGATGACCAAAAATTATGAAATTTTACAGGGTGAAAGTAGACATCCTAAGCTTTAATTTGATAGGTTATATGACTCAATTGAAGCTATGTACAAAAATATATGAATTTTTGAAGTTAATCCAGAAAATCTGGAAAGTTTCTGGAGCAGCGGTCAAAGATTGAAAATCTGGGAATAATATGATCATATCCAGTAAAATTCCATATTTTTCCTTGAAACTAGACTCAATGAGGGTTCCATAGGCTTTGGAATCGCCTCAAAACGATGTCTACAAAATTAGTTATGATTTTTCAAAGTTAAGGCAGAAAATCTGCCAGAATTGGCATTATTCCGAAAATTTGAGAAATAAAGTAATCTTCCTTTTTCTCTTAATTATTTTAGAAATTTAGGGATGAAGGAGGAGAAGACAAGTGTCAAAATCCAATGAGACCAAGTGTCAACACCACATGAAAGATGATGGAGATAATTGTTGTGTCATAAGTCCTTACTTATGTCATAAGGTTAGGTGGCCAACTTTTGTACCAATTGACTTGAGTAAATGGAAGGAACACTTGATTTAGTTGGAGCATAAGAGGGGGCACGTTTTTGGCCAACCAAGGGAGAAGGAAAATTGGTTCCAATCTAATGGAAATCAAATGAAGCAAGCAAGTCAAAGGCTACATGAATCTCTCAATGATGACAAAGGTAGAGTGCACTCTAAGTGAAGGCATGTGCATGGTGATCATAATGAGAAGGTATGGCATAAAGAAGAGGGAAAGTGTAATCCAAGAAGCAAGATGAAGGTGATGTTGACAAAACTACATGCACAACTCAATGATGTCAAAGTTGGAGTGCACACTAGGTGAAAGTCATATGCATGGTGGTCATAATGAGAGAGTATGGTGGGAGGCATGGTTAGAGGGATGGTGTACATGAGAGGTGGATGAATCTCAACCATTGGCTAGATCAAGGGTTAGGAATAAAGATGACAAGATATTTTATGAAGCTTGGCTTCATCTTTCTTGCCCATTTTCGTTCAAGCCAAGGAAAGGAGAGAAAGAAAGAATTTGAGAAAGCTTTATGCTCTAAGAGAGAAGGAAGAGGAGAAAGACTAAGATAAGTTATGATTTCTTAGGGTTTCTTCTTCTAATCTTCCATAAATCTCTTCTATAATCTCTTCCTCTCCATAAAATTTATGGTTTAACAAGCAAATCTTGAGCCCAAAGAGAAAGAGAGAGGAGGACTTCTAGA
The DNA here is from genome assembly GCA_963855925.1 of Inga laurina. Taxonomy (NCBI): domain Eukaryota; kingdom Viridiplantae; phylum Streptophyta; class Magnoliopsida; order Fabales; family Fabaceae; genus Inga; species Inga laurina. The sequence goes on along the minus strand of OY979711.1, from coordinate 5,348,514 downwards.
GAAAGGAAAAGAACTCAAGAAGGTAACTTCACAAATCCTAAGATTATGTTAGATGTGGTTGTTGTTGATGATTATGGTTGGATTTGGTTATTTTGTTAAGTTTGTAAATTTGGAAAGTCCTAATCCTAAGGGGTTATGCCGCCCAAATTTCTTTAAATCATGATTAAGAAGTGTTTAAATAAGTTAATCAAGGATTAGAAATGGAAAAGTATAAGTTTTGAGAGCTAAAACACAAAACCCCATTTTTCCATTTTTCCTTAATATTTCGGCCAGAACCAGAACTGGTATAAGGATTTGGATTTTCATGAAATAAATGGTTCCATTGGACTCAGTGGGCAAAAATAGGTGGGGTTACAGTTGGGCACTTTTTCGGTAGAGGCCGAAAAAGCATATTTACGAAAACGCCACTGAAATCCCTAAATAGGGGCTGTCAAGAGTATTTTCGTAATTTGTCACTGAATTTGGTGATTTCGAGCCCGGAAATGGATTCCTTGGCAAAAATAAGTCAAAATAGCTTGATCAAAATTTTGGAAAAACGTGCCATCGGGCCAGGTACGGCGGGGCCGGCCGGGTTCCCGGGGGCATTTTTGTAAATTTTCACCATAGACTAATATAACCACAATAAACCCTATGGAAGAGTATAAAATGATACTTGGATAGATTATGACCTATTTCTGGTATATTTAATATTTTAGGACCGATTTGGAGGCCGGATATGACACGTTCTTCGAGGCACATTTAAAAGAGGATTATAAAGCTTTGAGGTAGGGACATTATCCTTCATACACTATGCCATAAGTTATGTGATTATGTGGATGCCATTGTTTTGTAAATGTACTTTATTAATCAACATGATTTGCCTAGAGAGGGGCAGTTAGTGCCAGAGGTGCACTTACACTGGGAGTTGACAGAAGTCCAACCGATGTAGATTGTGGGGCTGAGCCCTACTCATGTATACACGACGATGATGTGTTTATATTGTTCATTAATTTGTGCATACCTTGACGCATGACATATTTACTTTTCGCATTTTCTATGAACGATATTATGTCTCTACGGGGATTCTTCGGAATCTCACCCTATTTTTAAACAAATACCTCATCGAGTACCAGTGGGCCAAAGGGCAAAGATGTTGACGCCGAAAAGTGAGTGGCACGTGTCTCGAGGCGAGGATGTGAACGTGGTTATGCCTTAGTCTATGCCTTAATATTTTGGATAATTTGTAAATATTAAAACTTCCGTTGTATTTTCTGTTTCCGTCGACGAACAATATCGGAATTGTAAATGAATGACGTTGGGATTGTAAACGAATATTTTTATCAGTATAATTGTACTTTTCTGTATGCTCATTGAATTCCGTCTTTATTACTCTTCGATTATCAAAATGGAAACGTGTGTTGACATTTTCAATGATTTTTCCATAATTATTTTTGTTATGCTTATTTACCTGAGCATATAATTTTGTCCTGATAAGCTTCAAAGATTAAAAGTCCATCTTCCTATGCTAAATTGTACTCTTCCAGTTTTTAATGTAGGACCTAATTGGGGAGTTGATATTAAACCTAAATGTTAGACCTGTATCACATGTTTAACAATTTTTTTCACTATTGACATTCCCTCAACAATAATCAATTAGGAGAGAGAGGGAGAGAATTAAGGAAGATGACTAGGGTGTATTAGAAAAAACATATCATATTAACTAAATTAATTAACTTCCTTAATCTAATTAAGTCAATTAATTAAGTCTTACATTAAGAACCAAAGGAGTAATAGACAGGCATTTAGTTTTTAAAGGGAGAACCACATACAAACCCTTGATTGGTTTCAACAAGAGCACCACCACCAGCTGATGCAAAATTTGCACCATCAGTATATGGATGAAAATCAGGTGGTATAAACGGCAGCTTTGCATATTCAGCTGAGAAAAATGGTTCAATGTTAGACAAACTCATTTTCAAAAATAAGAAATATTCCTTAATAGATTTAGCTTACATTAGTTATGAATCAACATGTGAGCGTGTCAAATCTGTTACCAAAAAAATCTGGAATCAGGCGTCCATTCTAAGGTCTTCCAGAAGGATACTTAAAAGTAGTATTCCCATAGGGCCAGAAATTTGCTTGGAAATCAGGTGTTGTGCTGATGTAGTTATTGTTTCCAACATCAAATATTGAGTCTCCAAATATGAACAGGGCCACATGTTCTTTTGGCAAACAAAAGAAGCCATGGCTGATATAAAGGCTGTCACTGAGGACCAAGAAACAAATCTGAATCTTGAATTTGCCATTCTGTATTTGGTTAATGTTTTTTTCTTCTCATCTATATTTCCTATTTAGCATCTGCTATTTATATAGGAATAGCTCATCCATTTTCAAATTGGACTTGGTACAGTTTCAGGGCAAGTTCTTGCTGATATAAGCCATTGCGTTATTATTAGCGGATTGTCTCTTTCAAACTTTAATTCAACATGAGTCTACAATTAACGCCAACCTCTGAAACATGAAGTAGCCCAATGCTTTCAACTTTTACTGGTCAAAGTATTAAAGTTTCTTTCCTTTTGGTTGTCTTCTTCAAAATGTATAAATTTTTCAACTGTATGATTCCTAAATAGGTTTAATAGCCGCCATCAAATCCTTGATTTGTACTGTTTCTCTCTAGTTTCTGGTTATTTTTATTGGAATATGTCCCACACTGAATAGTTAGGTATTGAATTAAATGTATGTCCTATCAAATGGCTTTAGTCATTTTGATAGAAAGATAACCTCAGCCTCCACATATATCTACAAATTTAACCATATTCTCTAGTTTTGAATTGTATTGGTGTGCGTTTTCGAACCACACAAATAAATTCAAAGTATGAAATGAGTAAGCTAGTCAACTAAAATCTTCTTATTAAATTATATGCATCATGTTTATATTTATTATCCTGTTTCATGTATCATGTAAGTTTTCTTTGTATTAACATATCAGTAATGAGAATTAATTTTCAATTTTGTTTTGTTGTTCTTCTTTAATTTGGGCACATCCATAGAGAAATTAATGAAATTCTACTCTAATCTATAAAAGATAGACACAATTATCTTCATCTGTCAACATGTTGGACATCTGATTGTAGCCACAGTAAACTCATGTAGCTTCATATGGAGCTAAATTGACTTGATGTATCTGAAGAATGAGAAGATACAGAGGAAGAAAATACAAATTGAAGGGCATAAAAAAAACTCAGAATTTATTTCATGAAAATATTGAGCACAGAAGAGCCGTAACATAGAAGCCATTCATGTAATTAGCCAATAACAGAGCTGGGAAACCGATAGTGTTCTGTTCATTATTCAAAGTCCAAATAGTTGTCTTAGATTGCAAGGCTTATTGACTGTGATATTTCCACTCCACATCAGCTGTGAGAAAATCTTATTGTCCTTATCTGTAGGATGAGCAGAATCAAAGAACAAATATTCATTCACATTCTTACATAATTTATATTTCTTTATCCCTCTCTTGCCTCCACAGCTCCTATCTCCTCTGTAAGGGCCAACCCCACAACAGGCTACACTAGCTTCTTTGAAACCTTTCATCAAACCAGAGATCAGCAAAATTGGTTGGAAAAAGCCAACAATCTAAATCATTTGATCATTTTTATATCTTCGTATCAGAAATTCAATCTAAAAAGGTTCATTCACATGTTATGATTTGACTAGATAACCAGTTTACTTTAGAAATGGACATCCATGTTTCATATCCAAGAATGTTAGAGACTAATTAAATTAGAATTATAATTGAAATCATAGGATCTATACAGATGTACTCTAGACACGTGCGTGACTCTCATTGTAATGCTATTTTACCTCATGTATCATTATTATGGTATAATAAAGGGTTAATGTACAATTTTGCCCCGGTAGTATTCATTCAGGAGCATTGGGTATTTAGAAGTTTTTTGATGAACAATCTTGTCCTGAAAATAGCCAAAACGTAGCAATTTAACCCTTTGTTGTTAAAAATGTTAACGGTCAATGTTAATTTTTAAATAATCAATGTTAGTTTTTTAATTGTTAGGGCGTCGTTCAAAAACTTATGGATACCGTGTTGGAAATTGTGCCCTAAGTGCCAATCATTGTACTTTGAACATTATTATTTTAATGAAATTTCTCCATTCTGTTATTATATTATTTGCATGTTAACTGTGATAATTGTATCATTGGATAATTCATAAAGATTATCCCAAAATGTCCCTGGTCGGTCATCTATGGGGAGCAGAGATGAAACAAGATCAGTATGACTTTGATAAGATATGGAGATACGAATCAAAGTCTTAGGCACTTGTAAGAGTACAAGGTGCTGGACCGACCCACTATGAGAAAGCTACATGGATCAAGTCATAAGTTTTTCTCATGTATAACCACGTCACAATGCCCTTAGACCTTAGGTCATTATGGATTCCTACATAAGAGTTGCTAAGCTTTGAGCTAGTCAAAAGTCACTTTTGACCGGGTGATGATAAAGGCTACGATCGGGCTTGGTGGTTTTTCATGCAGAGGAATATGAATGATCAAGATGGAATTTGTCCCTCACATTAATAGAGAGATATTACTGGGTCCCTCGATGAGTGAGTCTGAGAAATGTATGGCCATACTATGATGAAAGGAGTTTCTGTCTTTGTTATCAGGCTACTCAGGAATCGAGAAAGTAATGGTCAGGAACAAGAGGATGACATTATCCATGCCTTATCCTTGATAGATATATCGTGTGACAAAAGGGACGTGACATGGTTGTATGACAGGTTGCATCGTGATAACGATCCTCATATGAATTGGGTAGTCGTAATGTCTTGCTAGAGGCCGCTTGCGACTTTTGAGTTAGTATAATTATTGGCCCATTGCCAACTTCATATGGGCCTACAGGGTCGCACACAAGAATGGCCCAACACGAGATAATGTTTAATTTAGGGTCGATGAATTTTATATTTATATATATATATAATATAAAATTCATTAATAATATTATATAGATATATATATTTTTGAAATATATATCTTATATATATATATATATGTATATATATATATATTATATGATATTATTATATTTAATAATATTATATAGATATATATATATTTTCGAAATATATATATCTTATATATATATATGTATATATATATATATTATATGATATTATTATATTGTGTTAGTTTTAAATTTAATTTATTAAGACATATTAAATTTAATAACTAATATGATAGAGATATAGTATCTCAGATTTAATTTATGAAGATAAATTAAATCTAATGGCTCTTTATTTGGATTAAATAAATAGGTTAAATTAAAACTGTTGGACAGATTTAATTTAAACTGAATTTATTTAATTAGCTCATCAAGATAATTAATTGTTAATTAATTTTGAAATTAATGATGATTAATTTTGAAATTTGAAAATAGCCCTCATAGGTTATAAACTTGATAGAGCAGATATATTCATATACACATGAGAATTGAGAGCCGCAAGTGAAACCCTAAGAGACATTAGAGGCACTAGCATGCAGTCTCGGTTGGAGAGCATTCGTGTGGATACCGGTAGAGGGAGCAGACCTGACGTGTTGGCTCCTAGAGATCGTGAAAACTCTGAATCATAAAAAAGGTATAAATCCTTCCAACTTGGTTTAAACGCCGTTAATAGATCCTCGATTAGGATCGGAGAAAATTTTTACATTTCTTCCGCTGTACCTACCGATCCTAACATACCCAACCCTACTATGTGATTATTTTGGGGAAAGTTGCACCTTAACCCTATTATAAATAATATGTAAGCCAGAGCCTATAGCATATTTTACTCAACTATAATATTTCTCTCCCCTTCCCGTGGGTGATACTGTAGCAAAGACTTTCTAAGAGCAGTTTTCACAAACAATTTCAAGGCATACCATATTTTGAAGGGTCTTTCATCACATGAAGAGCCGAATTGTAGAAGTCAAAGACTGAATATTTGCATCCGTCGAGCTGTTTCTCCAGCTTCATAAGCATCTGCGAGAGTTCATTGTTATGAATCCTTGCAACTTCTAACAGTTTTTCATAGGAAGCACCTTTGGTTCCATTCAAGAGTATTTTCATTACAGGAGAACAACCAGCATGACCCATATTAACAAACCCAAACTTCCTTCCACCTATGGTATGAATCTCCTGAAATCAAAGTTACCATGAATTTTCAGAACTATATGAACAAAAGGGAAGTAGCAGACGAGGATAAAGTAAGAAACTTTGAAGTTTAATCAGCTGTTATAACGTTACTTTGATGGCGGCTGTTAGATTGCCAATGACAATATCAATGAATTGTTGTTGAGAATAACGAAGAAAAACACTTGAATTTGAGACAAAACGTGCTCCATAATCATTGGCTCCAATGCTAATCAAGTGTACAGCTTTGGACAACAATGCTTTATTAGCTTCTGCATTCCCCAGTTTCTTCTTCAAAGCATTACTTACATTCTTGCAATAACTCACCTGCATATTCATGTCTAACACCTACAAAAAGGCAAGTAACTAAGGATTTCTTACATTTTCCTTAATAACATGATCAAGTCGTGACCATATATATATATATATATGGTTCTGGTAGAGGGTAAATTGATCTCACATATTGGAGAGGAGCAGTTTCAATCGAAGCACCAGCTCCAGCTGGTGCAAAATTTATCCCGTAAACATAGTAATTTTCAGAATCTGGATGCAGGTATGGAAATATCAGGGGCAACTTGGCATATTCGACTAGCATCTGGTCCATTTGGGCTAACCTGCTAAAGGTACTTTTTTTGGCATTTATTCGAACTCAAATTCAAGATCTCGTATTTAAACAACCAAAACAATTTTATTTGGACTAATGTATGTTGGCAATCTGCAGGCATCTTTAAGATAACAAAAATGTTTGACTCAAATAGCGTACCAATGAAATTTGGAATAACACGTCCATCAGTGAATCTACCAGTTGGGTAGCTGAAGAAGGTTTGACCATATGGGGGATAGTTAGCCTTGCTTGATTTAAAAGAAGGGCTGGGATAGTTATTAATTCCTACGTCGGATAGTGAATCCCCAAATACAAACAAGGCAGCTTCTTTCTCATGCAACAAGCATGAATTATTCCCAGAACAGTTTCTGATTTGGATAGAAGAAATACCCAAAGACAACACACACAAATGCACATACATCATCCTTATTGCCATATTGCCACTTACTTCTCAGTGATCAGTTTCATATATTATTTGCTTTCCTGGGCTTTGGCTTCTCTCTTAAATTAATATTATAATAACCAGAGATAATGTTTCTTTTTTTTTTTTGAATGACAAACTGGAATACATTAATCCATTACTGGACTAAAACAAAGAAACAGGTTACGCAGAACCCCGAAACTAGCCCGATTCATCCCTGAGCAACATCCACCTCCCCGATTGAGGGTGGCGGTTGATCAAGGAGAACAAAATTTTCTGAAATAGTATGAGCTAAGTTAGCTAACCGATCAGCTACTACATTTTGATCTCGCGAAACATGAATAATATCAAGCTGCCAATTCTTTGAAAACCAAAGCCTGGCGTCCTCAATAATGTCGAAAAATGGATGGTTCGCCTCAGCACCCCTGGATATGAAATTAATGGCCTCAATACAATCAGTAAGGACCAGAACTTTCCGTAGGTTCATGTTCCAGCAAAGTTGAAGGCCCTGTATGATTGCAACGAGTTCTGCCATCACCGGTGGAACCTGGGTGAGCTTGCTCATAAACCCACATCTCCATCCCCCATCTTCTTCTCTGATCACTCCTGCGCCTGCACTCCTGCCGGAAGATAACACTGAGCCATCCGTCTCCAAAGTGTGGTATCCTTGAAGCCCCCTAATAACACCTTCACAACGCACAACATTATGTCTATAAAAATGACAATGATTAGCTAAATCCATGTCCCAACTGGCTCGAAAAAGACTAGAATGAGCATTTAAAGAGGTCATCTCCTGTTCCTCCCCAAAAAGCTTCGTACACCTAGTTGTCGAAATATCCCAACATACATAACCAAACAAGGTTGACCATTTAACCTTTCTAGTAAACTCTCTACCCGCCTCATGCCGAAGGTTCTAAAGGATCCAGTCTGTCCCTTGTAAATTGGAAAATTGACCCCACCAGGTTGGATTGACAATGGATATCCATCTCTCCCGTGCATTGACACAGTCTCTCAGTAAATGCATTAGGTCCTCTTCTCCACCGCAGCCAAAAGGGCAATCAGCGTGCTCAATCAAACCCCTCTGAGCTCTCAACTGGGCCGTATGAACCCTTCCGTGTGCAACGAGCCACATAAAGGATTTGATCTTCTCGGGTACGGACCATTTCCACAGCAATCTCCATATGATCTTGTTCTGGTTCCGGGTACCTGTAAAGTTAAAATGATATGCAGAGCTAACAGAAAAATAACCATTAAAAGAAGGCTTCCAGAAATATTTATCCTGTCCTCTCTCCTCACTGGGAGGGTGTGCACACATGATACAATCGATTATCGGATCTTGCAACCATCTGCTCAACTTGCCCACATCCCACTCACCATAAGGATTAACATACTCCTGAACCCTCTCCTGATAATCTACAGAAGCTTCAAATCCCGGGACCAACTCTATCAAGGGCCTGTTAACCTCAGACCAGTTGTCATACCAAAAGGAAGCCAGCGCACCATTTCCTAGTTTGACACCCACTCCCGTTCGAAATCTGTCCCATACAGAGCATATTCCCCTCCAAGTGAAAGAAGAATTTCTACGCAAGGCTGGTTTACTCGTCTGGTCCCAATGATACTTAGCTCTGAGCACACGAACCCATAAGGCCTCCCTATTAGTAAGGAGATGCCAACAAAGTTTCATGATAAAGGCTTCATTCTGTTTTCTCAAATCTCGAACACCCAAACCACCTTCTTTTTTATCCTTCTTAATTTGATCCCAAGAGATAAGGTGCACCTTTTTCTGGTCCTCTGTTTCCCCCCACAAAAAACCTCTACTCTTTTTCTCAAGTTCAAGCAATACCCCCTTCGGAATAAGTATAGTTTGCATGTGGTATGACGGTAACGCCGATAGAACTGCTTTGATAAGAGTCACTCTACCTGCCAGATTTAGACATCCTCTCTTCCACCCCGATAGCCTTTTGGTCACCTTATCCATAATGGGCATGAACATGACCTTACTAACCCTTTTATGAATCAGGGGAATACCTAGATATTTACCTAGATCACCCGTCAGACCTACACCCATTCTTTGACTAAGGTTGTAGGCTCTATTGAAATGAACATTTTTAGAGAAGCACACCCTTGTCTTATTCTTGTTCATTTTCTGCCCCGACACATCACAAAAGGCCTGTAAACAATCCAACATGAGATCCACTTGTCCTTCAGTAGCCTCTCCAAACAGAATGAGATCGTCGGCAAAGAAAAGATGGGAGATATGGGGTCCCCTTCTACTAACTTGGAATGGCTTCCACCCCTCTTCCCGAACATAGTCTTGAATAGAGATAATGTTTCTAGTCAAGTATGTAGGCTGATTTCAATGCACGTTCTCTCAAATAAGCTAGAATATGGATAATGACATAGATGATGAGTAAGGGCAAAGGCTAGTCTGAACCGACAAGTGTACAAGTTGTGTTGAAAAGTAAACTGAGAGATATCTTTTCACTTCTGATTTTTCAGAGCCCTCAGCCTCTAAGTGTTGACTTTGACTCGCAGTAGAGTGTCGTACTCTTCCAAAAAAAACATTTTTAACTAATTCACAAAATTAAAGAATCTTAGTTAAGTTATTTAATGCATCTTAAATTGATAAAATTTACATATTTTATCCTTACTGAAGAATGTGATTTTCAATTAGACATTTAATCTCTATCATATTTCTCTTGTGAGGAATAAAAATGGAAAACAATAATTAATTACATTGTCAACTTTGTATATTTTAAATCTGAGAGAGAAGTTTAGCTTAGAAGTAATTTGGGGGGAATTTATTTTCATACAACGAAAAATAAGTACAAGAATGGAATAAAATATTTATTTAAGCAATAAAAGTACAAAAACTTATTTATTCAAAAAAAAAAAAAAAAGGTACTACTACAACTTAAAATTCAAAGAGTTGTTTCATGTTGTAAAGCTTATTGAAGGTGAGATTCGCAAACCATATTAAGTTTGAAAAACACTGATTAGCTATTTCAGTGAGATGAAGAGAATCGAAGAAGACATAGTCATTCACATTCTCACATAACTAATACATTTTTAATCCTCTTTTACCCCCACAGCTATTATCTCCCCTATAGGCTCCACCTCCACAGCATGCCACTTGCCATTCTTTGAATTCTACTCATCAAAATTCATATAATTCAACAAATACCTCAAGTCACAAACCTCGAGATTCTATGTATATAAAAAACTTTTAATTCTTCTTGAAATTTGATTATAATGAGGTTTGAAAGTTTTTGCTTCTTGCAATCACGAGCTTCAATTAAGTTGCATTCAACGTCCTAAAGTATATTTTCCTACTAAGTATTCTAAAATAATTTTGATTAGCTATGGAATGTTGAAAAATAAGAGTTTGAAGACACATACCATATTTAGAAGGGTACTTCATCAACTGAGAAACTGAACGGTAGAAATCAAAGACAGAGTATTTGAAGCCCACAAGCTGTTTCTGTAGCTTCTGGAGCATTCTGGGAAATTCAACATTGTGTAGCCTTGCAGATTCTGTCATGTCTTCGTTACATTCATATCCTTTTACCTGAAACCTAATGCCCGGAGTGCAACCTATGGGACCAATATTCACAAACCCAAATTTCCTTCCTCCCAGGTTGTAAATTTCCTGTAAAACAACATAGAGTTGTACAATTATGAACAAATGGGTAGGACCAAGATAGAAGAAACGAAGAAACTTGGTCATTAATTTCTGCAACACACACTCACTTTTATGGCTTCTGTGATGTTTCGAATCACAATATCCACGAACTGGTGCTTGGAGTAACGTTGAAGAACACTGATGTTTGAGAGAAAGCGCCCTCCATAGTCATTGGATCAAACGCTGAATAGGTTCACTGATCTGGACAACAATGATCTGGCTTCTTCATTCCCCAGTTTCTTCCTCAGAACATCTCTCACATTCTTGTATTTTAAGGTCTACGAACTGACGGTAAACATAAAGAGTAGTAGTATCAACGTTAGAGATAATTAAGCAAGTGATATCTTGAAAAGAGTTAATGTCGTCATCAACTTTAATAAATGACCACATTGACACAAAAATTATGAGACTAATTATGAAGCTATGCAATGCCTTCACTGGTTTCAACAAGAGCTCCGGATGCTCCTGATGCAAAGTTAACCCCGAAGATATAATTATCAAGGGACGATGCTGGATGCAAATATGGTAGTAAATGTGGTAACTTGGCATATTCAGCTGCATCCACAACAAAATTTAGCTCAACAAAAAAAAAAAAAAAAAAAAAACCACTTGACAACGAGCCTCATCTTTCATACCTTCCCAATAACAATTACAAATCATAATTTTATTGCTTACAAGATTACTAATTAAAAAAAAGATATTAGCTACATTGATTCTTATTATTTAGATAACACACAGATAAGCATCATTAATGTCGCGTGTAAAGACTCAAGTCTCATTAAAAAATGTTCTAAATTGACACTTTTTTTTTTTTTTTTTAAATTTCTTGGGATATAAGTATCAATCCAATGTCTTTTTTCTTTTTTTCCGAAAGAATCGAATGTCTTTTTAGATTAAATGAGAATGCAAGATAAGGGAGAAGTAACATTGTGTTTGGATGGATTGAAAATTGGGGAGGAGAAAAGTAGGGGAAGAATGGAGGGGAAAAGGGATATTACCTTGTTTGTATTGCAGGAAAAAATATGGGGAGGAGAAAAGTGGAAAATTAAACCTGATATTATCACCATATAAGGGGAGTATGTACCATGCTGTACTCTTTTCTTTGACCAAGGTTTTATCCTACAGGGTTTTCCTGATAAAGTTTTTAATGAGACAATTTCAGTATGTATTGTGCATTCTTTTTTTTTTCACTAGGTTTTTGTCCCAATGGATTTTCTCTAGTAAGATTTTAATGAAGCACAATATTTGCTTATAAACATCTCAGGGGAAGTGTTATGAATATTATAATTGTATGGATGTCCATAATATCCAATAATAAAGCTCTTCACGTCCCATCCATATTGAACCCCCAAAATAAAGAGTTTTTAACCTTTAATCTTTGTAACATCCAATGGTACACTTATATTGCTTAATTGTCTTATTTATGTATTGTAATTCATAGGGTTGATCTTTAATATTGGGGCCTTATAAATAGAGGCATGTACATATATTTGTTAGCTTGAAATGAAATAAGAATATTTTTTCTTTTGTTTCCGAAAGAATCCAATGTCTTTTTAGATTAAATGAGAATGCAAGATAAGGGAGAAGTAACATTGTGTTTGGATGGATTGAAAATTGAGGAGGAGAAAAGTAGGGAGAATGGAGGGGAAGGGGATATTAGCTTGTTTGGATTGGAGGAATAAAATATGGGGAGGAGAAAAGTGGAGAGATAAAAATGATGTTGAGCCCAACAGTTTTACCTCATATACTCTCCCTAGAGATTTGGGGAGAAAACTAATTTTCCAAGCTTTACCCTTGTCTTATACCCTCACTTTTGTGATCCCTCAGTCCACCCAATCCTTAGATATCTGCTCATCATATTTAAAAACCTCATTGCCATTCAAAACTGTTGCTAAAATTCATCAACGTGTTAGAATATTTTTATCTATATATATATATCCTATCCGCAGTTTCAATTTTTCAAAAAATTTATAATATTAGGCTTCCTTAACATACCTCTATTATAAATGTAGAGTGAAATTATATCTTTTTTTACAAATATTAATAAAATTCTCAAATAAATTATAACAACATTATAATTATAAATTATAAATAAAATAAAAATCGCTTGAATTTTTTTAAAGAAATTTTTATTTTGATTTCAATGAATCAAGATATAAAAATATTATTATTATTATTATTATTATTATTATTATTATTATTATTGTGACATGTTTATTTTTATTTTCACTATCTTTTTATTATTTTAGTCTATGAAAAAAAATATATTTTGCTCAATATCTTGGTTTTAATGAAAAATAATTTTATTCACTTTAATTTGGTGCTCATTTTTTCTTTGAGTTTGTTTTTCACGTCATCACTTAAAAAATGGGTATAAATTTAAAAAGCATGTTATTGTCATTGTAAATGTCATACATTTTCTCTCATATCTTTTTTCTCCTCTCTATCCAAACACAATGAAGGATAATATTATCACTTCATTTTTCTCCTCCCTCTATTTTCTTTTTCTCCTAATTTTCTCTTCATCCATGGGATAAAGGACTGCTTTTACTTTGAAATTGAACTCAAATGTCAAAACTGAATCTTTTACGTACTTTCCTCTATAGTTCCTAAAATCAAGCATATTCTGAACAGTGTGTTTGGTGCTAGGTATAGGACTACTTTTTATACATAATCTTGGAATTATATTAATTTAATTAAAACTGGTCCGACCATAAAATCTTAAACCACTCGTAGTATCTTAACCGGTTCAATACCCTATCTGGTTCTAAAAATTACTCCAGATGCAAGCCACAAGCAAAATAGAGATAAGGGTGTAGAAATCACCCATTTTCAATTTCTTGCTGACAAACATGACTTTATTAGTTCCAGTAAAAGCATACATATAAACATGTACTTTTCCAAAGCCGCCTCCTTTCAAACTTCCTATTCTTTAATTTTCAATGCAAGTTGGTCTATATTTAGTGTTGATATCTAATATGCATATATTTAAAATGCGATCTAATAATGAAAATTGATCACTTATATTTGACACATAGCTCACATTAGGTGGTTGATTCTCAATGTTGACGTGAAAACCTTGTCGATGGAAAAATTCATAAGTAATTTTTTAAATGTTCTTTGAATTTAGAGACATACCTTAATATTATCAGCTCTTGAATCCAACTCACCACCTAAAATTTTTAGTATTAAAGAAATGTGATAATATATATACATATATAAGCTCTAATAAATTCAAATCCAAATGAGCCATGGCTATGTCAGAGTAGTTTTTATAAAGTTCAAACCCAATATTTTTCTTAAAATATAATATCAGGTCTTTTCTATTCATCCTAATCACTATTGGTCAAAATTTACGGTTTGCAATGTCTACAACAAAGCTTACTTTCTAGAATGCATGTCATGCTGTAATCCCTTCAATATGAAATACATATGATCACTCCAAAAAAGAATTATTGTACTTATATTTCCATTTTTTTATCGCAAAAAAAAAAAAAACATTCATATCCATTATTTCACAAGGAAAACAGGAAAAAAACCTGAGATCGATTGAATTTCAAGTATTCAATTTCACCAATAAAATACAAAAACTTACTTCACAGTTGGAATTGTACAGAAAAGATTATTTATCTTAAAGGGGTTTACGTAAAATTCTAGGAAAACAGAAACGACTCTTATCTTATTTATCTCAAAGGCTAACATTGCTGTAGATGACCGCTTTGACGCGCAACACATATATGGAAAATATGAGTCAAACACTTGTTGAAGAAGGTTTGACCATATGGGGGATAGTTAGCCTTGCTTGCTGGAAAAGAAGGGCTAAGATGATTATTAATTCCTGCGTCGAATAGTGAATCCCCAAACAAAAACAAGGGCAGCTTCTTTCTCATGCAACAAGCATATATTATTCCCATAACAGTTTCTGATTTGGATGTAAATACCCAAAAACAACACCCACAAATACACATACGTCATCCTTAAAGTCGCCATATTTCCACTTGCTTCTCACTGATCAGTTTCATATATTATTTGCTTTCCTGGGCTTTGGTTTGAATATAATAACCAGAGATAATGCTTCTAGTCAAGTTTGTAGGCTGGTTTCAATACACATTCTCTTAAATAAGTTTAAATATGGATAATGACATGCTGATGCATGGATGAGAATTAAGGGCAAGGTTGTAGGGTCAGAATCGACAAGTGTATAAATCGTGTTGAAAAGTAACATTCAAGTAACTGCAGTTGGGGGAGAAAACTCTGAATTTATTTTTCATAGAGGAACATGAGTGGAAGCAAATATTTATTTAATGAATCAAAAGTACAACAACTTAAAATTACCCTGTCAACCTCGTAAATTTTGGATCCGAGGGAGTAACTTACAAGTAATTGCAGGGGGAGAAAACTCCAAATTTATTTTCATACAAAGAAAAATGAGATGCATGAATGGAAGAAAATATTTATTTAATCAATCAAAGCACAATAACTTATTTATTCAAAATAAAAAAGTACGACAACTTAAAGTTTAAAGAGTTGCTTCATGTTTTAAGGCTTATTGAAGGTGAGATTTGCAGACCACATTAGATTTAACAAGTACTTATTAGCCATATCAGCGGGATGAAGAGAGTTAAATAATAGGTAGTCATTCACATTCTCACATAACTCATGCTTTTTTATTCCTCTTTCACCCCCACAACTATCATCTTCAATGTAGGCTCCGCCTCCACAGCATGCCACTTGCCCTTTTTTGAATCCTGCTCATCAAAATTCAAATAATTCAACAAATATCACTAGTCACAATCACGAGCTTCTATATATATAAAAAGAATTTTTAATTCTTCTTGAAATTTGATTATCCTGGGATTTGAAAGTTTTTGCTTCTCACAATCCAAGCATTGATTAAGTTATATTCAGCATCTTAAAGTATTTTGTCCTACTCAGTATTCAAAAGTAATTTTTGGGTGTATTCAATACCAAAAAGTGTTTTTCTAGTAGCACTCGCTGTCCTAAAATTAGGGTGTTCATTGCTACTAAATATTGTAAGAGCAAAGTTGCACCAAGAATTACTTTATGATACTAGGTGCTATGAAAAAATTCTTTGGGACGATGAATCCACCAAAATTACTTTAGAACACTAAATGCTCTGGATAAAAATGCTTCATGGTGCTTCTAATTATGCTCTAAATTTGATTATCTTGGGATTTGAAAGGTTCTTAGCTTCTTCATATTCAATCATGAAACATGGACTGCTCTGTTTCTTTTGTGGAAACATTTTGCTGAGCTTTGAAGGAGGGTTGTGTTAAGCCCTCAATAGCTAACGCAAAAATCTATTGAATCTTTTATATAACATGAATCAATGAAGAAATTGTGCTAATACTAAGTTGTTGCGTATGAGTAACACGCTGTATGACTCGAGTACAGTGAGAAATGAGTGAGAGCCGCTGCATCATCGCCTAAGTGTAGTGTTAAATGAGTAAAGGCTACCATTCTCTTGTAAACGGAGGAGGCTAAAGAAGCTAGTTCACGAGAAAAAGATCAGATTTGGTATTTGGAACTTTGGATCTCTGACAAACAAGTATATGGAAGTGGTGGGGGTAATGGTAGATCGTAAGATCAACATCTTATGTCTCTAGGAGACTAAATGGATGGAAGAAAGGTCTCAGGAAATTAATGGTTTCAAGCTTTGGTACACAGGAAATGTAAATGCAAGGAATGGTGTTGGCATCATTGTTGATAAAGAATGGAGGAAGAATGTGATGGAAATTAAGAGGATTGAGGATAGAATCATATCTTTAAGAATGATTGTTGGGAAGGACACTATTAACATTATCAGTGCATATACACCTTAACTAGGGGCAGAAGTGCATCTTAGGGAAACATTTTGGGAGGATATGGAAGGGCTGATTAAGAGCATTTTGCTAACAGAAAAGATTTTCATTGGTGGAGATCCTAATGGACAGGTTGGAAAGGAGGCAGAAACGCATGTAAAGGCTTATGGTGGTTTTGGTTTTGGGGAGCTTAATGGTATAGATCAATCTATTATTGATTTATCCTTAGGGTATAACTTCAAGATTGTCAACACTTGCTTTAAGAAGCAGGAGGAGTATTTAATCACATACAAGTGTGGAGGAAGAAGGACATAGATTGACTTCTTTTTGGTAATGAATCCTAACAGAAGACTTTATACTAATTGCAAAGTGATGCCTAGGGATAGTGTGACATCACAACAAAGGTTTTTGCTCCTTGATGTGCGTATTAAGTCTACAACATAATAACACCGTCAAGTTTTAAATCGAAGGGTTTGGTGGTGGTGGTTAGAGGAGGAGAAGTGGGATATTTTCAAAAGAACTTTTTTGGAGGAGAGGGTGTAGGGGAGCCACAAGGAAATGCTAATATTATGTGGGATGATATGGCTAAGAAGGTCCAGAAAGTCGCTAAAGCAATTTTAGGATAATTAAAAGGTTTTAATCAGCCAGATAAAGAGACTTGGTGGTGGATTGAGCCTGTTCAAGAGAGAGCCAAGAATAAGAAAAATTGTTTTAATGCTATACAGTTGTGTACTAATGCTGAAAATTGGGAGAGGAACCATTTGACTAAAAAGGAGATTAAGAAGACAGTGAGTAAAGCTCGTGCTAAAGTATATGAGAAGTTTTTTAAGGAGTTATGAACAAAGGTTGGAGAGCGTAAAATTTACAAGACTGCAACAGAATAAGGAGAGAAAATTGAGAGGCCGAGACCGAGCAAGGTGTATAAAGGACGAAGAAGGCAAAGTATTGGTTGCTGATGGAGATATTAAGAATAAGTGGAAAGTGTACTTTTATAAGTTATTCAATGATGGATGGGGAGGGTCGACTTGTGACTTAGAGGATTTGACAACTTGAGAAGGTGAACTTAATTTATCATTTTCCCACAGGATTCAAGTTAGCGAAGTTAACGAAGCTACTAATAAAATGAAAAACGACAAAGTGGAAGGAGCGTTTAATAACACACATCGCCAAACTTGTTCAGTTGTTTGCACTTACACCTGACGTGAACCCATTTGAACCCACTTTCTCAACAGTATTCTAACCCAGTGAGTACAAGGGCTTCAATCAGATTGTAAAGTCCATGGCCAAGCCCAACAACCAAATGGGCTTCAATCCAATACAACGCCTTCGCTGCACGACGTCGTTTTTTCCATTCGCACACTCTGAATCCTAGTCCCCTTTTCCTCATTTCCCCAGGTGCCGGCGGCACCTTCACTCTCACTAGGATACGATGTCGCGTGAGTCTCTGATCTTCACTCCTGCTGCTTCCGTCGAACCCGCCGCTGCGTTCTCTTTCAATCTTGCTTTTGTCCTCCGTTCAATCTCACTCGGTGAGTCGGTGATATTCTCCATCCGCCTCTATCTTTCTAGGCTAAATCCTTCAGGTAATTTCTTCTACTATGTAAATCCTGACTAGCTTTTGTAATTTTAAAATATGTAGCTCTTTGTAGAGGCCTTGAAGGGAAAAAGTAGCTTCAATACATTGATTATGGGCTCTGGGAGTGGCAGAGAAGCTTTTTAGATTAATAATTCTAAATACTGGTTTCTCATATCTTGCGTTATTTTGGGTATCTGATGACATGAAACATCTGTCAAACTTCATATATTGGTTTGTGTTAATGGTAGGTGGTTTACTAGTTCGCTGGAGGAAATGTGGAGAGGGCAAGGGGTTATAGGCTTTTACTGGACAATGAAATAGATATTAAAATAAAGCCCCCAAAAAATTAGGGTCCTTGATTCTGTTTAAACATCTCTCTTCTCGACGTCTTATCTTTTTTAACCATTTAATTTTCTCTTAAACGCTTTTCTTTTTGAATCTATCAGATGGCTTTGCGAGGTGTTTGGCAACTGCAGAAGCTGATTGTGAGCTATTGCGATTGGGGTGGAAGTAGCAGAGGAATTGGGTATTCTTCTCATTACTTACATTGAGCACCCGCCATTTCTTAAAGAGATGCTGGTCAGTGTTTTTCAATGACAAGTAGTTCTTGCTTGAATGGTGCTTTTACTTTCAATATCTATTCGCAATATATTTTATTGTCTTATTGTTAGTGACTTTGAACATGGAATTATTGCATTTTAGCTTTTAAAATTCAGTTAGATGCAGGATTTATAGTTATGCTACTTCTTGGTGATTCATTTCTCCTTCCTGTTGCCCTTGTGTGCGGGTCCTAAATTCTATTATCAAGTGTCTTTCTTAGACTTTTTTCTGGTTTGAAGAGGAATTTTTCTCATTTTCAATGTGTGTAAGGGCATTTATTGAGTCCCAGTTGCCAGTTTTTAAGGAGAAGAATCCTCAACTAGAGGTAGTTACAGAACTTATCCGTGGTCAGCATCCCCATCCGAAGGGCTTCTACAGTAAGACTTCGAAGCACACTTGTAAGTTGCAACCTAACTGCTTAAACTTTTGTCAAGTTTTAATTGGAAGACTCTGTTATGAAATGCAGAGAACCATAACCAGAGGGTGATATGTGTGAAGAATATGGATCCAGAAGACATACTTCTCCATGCGACCAGGCTAAGGAATGCATTAGGCAGAAAAGTTGTGAAACTGAGGACTAGACATGTAACCAAACATCCCAGTCTGCAAGGTACATGGACAACTGATGTGAAATTTTAATTTTCTCTGATCTGTGGTACAAGGAATCCTTCTTGCTGTGGCAGTTTAAGTTTCTGAGCCTTTTAACTTGCCCCAATCCCTGAGAACTTGTCAGATATTTGTTATAAGGCACAAGTTCTTGAATAGACCTTGGTAAAAAATTTGTTTGCTTCCGATTGCTATGATTCTCTCTTCCTCCACCCTTATATTGCAGTAAAGTGAGCTTTAACTGCATTGCAGATCAGGGCTAGTCAAATGTATTATATTTATTAATGTATTTTCACTCGACTTCAGTTTTAAAGTGGCTTTTTTCGTAGACTTGGCAAACTTGGTTAGGTCCTGGTCTGAAAGAAAGAATTAGAACTCCGATCTTTTAAGTAATGTGTCCAATTGGTTCTCTAAGTTTGAAGTGTCTCAAATTAGTCTCCTAATTTCGAAATTGTCTCATAAGCTTTTCAGTGAAATCGTTGGGTAGTAGCAAATTTTCATTAATTGGTCTCATAGCTTGCAGAAAATGTCCAAATGGTTCTCTAAGTTTGGAAGTGGCATCTGTGTTTTCTTATGACTGCAAGCATTTCTCCGTGTTTATAATTTTCTCATAAACCCAATATCAGAATCTCATACTTTGTGAGTGTTGATGTGTGTTTCAGAAACCACAAGCTGAAAGCATGAGATTTCTCTCTAACATTGGGATAGCTTATTTTTGGCTTATAAATACTTTTAAATCGTGATTTACGATATACGAGGTAAATATGTGTGGGGAGTTTTATCTCGACTTACGTAATAAGTGCTTATTTTTAAAAAATAAGCTAAATCAAATATGCTAAAAATTGTAAAGGGTAAAACGCTGAATGGAGAATATCATCAAACCATATTTTGAATCATCATTACATTATATAAAATAAAATCATTTTGCACACATATGTATTTTTAATTTAATTTTTTTTAATACTTTTGATTGAATCCTTCAACTTCAATAATTATCAACATTGATATACAACCGCAAATAATGTAGAAACGTCAAATTATAAGCTAAAGATATTTTATAATATAAAATAAGAAAAAAACGAATAAATACAAAGTAGAAGTCTAGAATTGAAATCCTGATAACACTACAATGATGAATACATGATTTATTTATTGATAGCAAAAGTAGTTATGAATAAAACCAAACAAGCAAACATGAGGAAGAAGCATATTAACTTAAAAAACAGTTGATTTAATGGGAAACAAATGATGATGAGAACAAAGGTAATATTGAGGGGTCCTCCCTCCCATATCAAATGAGACATTTGTAAGTTGCCCTCTTCAATAGCATGTCTTCCATCAAACCATAAATATTCAGATGGATTCTTGCATAATTCAAATGGGCACTCTCCATATCCTCCACACACAAATTTTGCCCAGAATGCCCCTCCTCCACAGCATGTAGAGAGTACCCATTTGAGTTATGCAAGAATCCATCTAAATACTTGTAGTTTGATAGAGTACACACTACTAAAGAGGGCAACTTACAAATGTCTCGTTGGATATGGGAGGGAGGACCCCTTAATATTACCTTTGTTCTCATCATCATTTGTTTCCCAATAAATCAACTGTTGTTTTAAGTTAATATGCTTCTTCCTCATGTTTGCCTTCACACACACATAGTATCATCGTTACAACCTTCATCTATAGTATCATCGTAGTTCATCTATAGTATCATCGTTGTTATGAATACAAGTTTAGAGAAAAAGCTCAATTTCAAAAGATTAGTTTGTTAGGATGAGGACCCTTTTACATATAAATAACACTTTACTTGTAAGCTTACTCGATGTGGGACTTATGGCAATGCGCTTATTTTGAGAGCTGACGTTCCCAACGGCTTCAGCCCATGATACTTCACTCGACCTCTTGCCAGTTAGAACTCTCCGTGTGGGTAGTCCTCTTCATGAACATCAGACTCTCAATAAAAGTACCATTGTAATGAGCATATGTTTTTGAAAAAAACATACCCCAAAAGCTAGTTATTGGAGTTGGAAAACTCAGCCTTACAAGGCCCTTTTCTTCAAGATAACTTTCTTGATGTAAGAGATACTCATGACTCATGAAAGAGAGAGCGAGAGAGAATCTTAAGAAATCTCTATATTAGGTTAATTAGAGGCTTACCATATTTATGAGGGTTGAAGATTCTTTCTTTCAATGCTGTATAGTAATCCAATATTGAGTATTTAAATCCAGGAACCTCCCTCTCTAACTGCTTCATTACTTGTATCAGAGCTTTGTTGTGTTCTCTTGCCAGTAAATTTTCCTTTTCCATCTGATCTTCTGTTGCCTGGAATGCATCCCATGGGTCCCACGTTCTAAAATGCAATTTTCTTGGCTCCTAACCTCGTTATTTCCTGCAAATATATAGATAACAATAATATTAATACATGACGACGACAAGAACAAACCAAATCACAATAATATATTACTTGGACATCATCATTATCGTAATTATATTCATACTAGTAGATAATTATGCAATTGTCCAGTCACTAGTTTCACAAAAGCCTTCATGCTTTCTTCATTAGCATCTGGATGCTCATTGTAGAAACTGTCATAATCGTTAACCCCAGTGCTGAATAAATAGACAGCATCGGTCAGAATCCTCTTGGCTTCAGTTTCACCAACTTGTTCTTTCAATAACTCTACCACACGCTTGAAGTAGATCACCTGTGTTGGTAAATCTATCTGAAACACACAAATTACACACGCACACACATATATGACAAACCGAAGATTCAATCAGCTTGATTAGTTCATCGATACCAGTAGCTACATAGATAATTGATATGTTGTACTATCTCCGGTCTTAAATATAAAATCCAGTTGATTTTTTTTAGAGATTAAAGAAGTTAATTAAATTACTTCAAAAAATTTATATATATCTTTTTTTTCCAAACTAATTTGTCTAACTTATAAATTAATATATAACTTAATCATACACAATAAACGATATGATTAAATAACTTATTTAATTTTCTTAATTTTTCTTAAAAAAAGTTAATTAGATTTTATATTTAGAACGTGGAGGTAGTAACTAGCTAGGGAACATACATATTCAGATGAACTAAAAAGGACACCGGATCCACCAAAAGCAACATTAGCTCCATCAGTGAACACATGGGTTCCTGGCTGCAGATATGGAGGAAGGATAGGCAAGCCTGCAAATGTAGCTGTGTCCAACACAATAAAAAAGAACATGACAAGTTGTTTGATTATGAGTATATGCAAAGAGAAATAGAAGGCACAACAATGATTAATTATATTATAAAAATGTGAGGAATTAAAGTTACCGATGAAGTCAGGGACGAGGCGTCCGTTTGAGAATCTGCCGGTGGCATGGTGGAAGAAAGTTTCGCCGTAAGGCCAGTAAATGGAAGGCAATTTCAGAGAAATTTTGATGTAAACGTCATTTCCAGAATCAAACAAAGAATCTCCGAAAACAAACAAGGCCTTGTGGTGGTCATTCACTGCTTGCGGAGGCTGCTGCTTGTACTGAACAAAACAAGTCTCAAAGTTGATGAAAATGCTGAGTAAGGAACACAATACATAAGCAAGGTTTGCCATATCACGTAACCGATCTCTACTTCTTCGTACACTTTCTATATCTTCCACCAATATGTATGTGTCTGGGTGTGTGCTTTTATAGCAATAATAAAGTACTTTAAATTTCAATTCTAGAGGCGTATTGAAGGGTAGAAATGGTCCCCTCTTTTTGGCCAAAGAAGGGTAGAAAATAGAAATGATCGTGAACAAGCTTGAGCATTGTAGATAGGAAATTCATTGTGTGTATAAATGATCCTTTTTTCAAATAAAAAAGAAAAAATTGCTAAAAAAATTCTTATTATAAAATTTATTGTTAAAAAGTACCTAAAATTTGCAATTATCGAAAGTGGGTGCAAACTATCTTCAACTATGTGTAAAATGAAAGATATTTGCATATAATTGAAGATATATATGTTGCAAAGAGATGAAAAAAAAAGTTGCACCCACGCTGAAGATTAGTTGCACCAACTTTTAGCATAGGGTCTTAGGTACTTTGGATAATAAATTTTGCAATAATGGGTTCTTTAGCGGTTTTCTGCCCGGTTTCCTTTTTAGCCAAAGAAATGTATAAAATTCACAAACGTCACTGTTTTCCTTCATAACTACACTCCATCCATGTTCTGCTAGAGGAAATTCAAGCCCATCCGGACTTATAATATTAGCTATATTTGAGGTTTTATTGACATGAATTGAACGCCTGTTGTAATTTTCTATCCATCATAACAAACTATAGTAACTATTGATTACAGTGATAAGGTTTCTCCCCTCATACCAAACAAGCACTAAAGTATCTATATATGATTGTGCATGTTAATATGTTTCAATCAAGGGATCTATAAATAAAAAGGATAGATAATTAAGCTTATATGCTTAATGTGCTTTTTTGTCCTTCCTTAATCAAATATAAATAGGTATCCAATTTTGAATAGTTTTATTTCTTAAAGGTCTCACAGTACTTTCCCGGCACTGAATAAGATCTAGACTAATCTCATGAGTCATAATACAAGCACCACAAATAATTTACAATTCAAATATAGTTGCACCCACGCTGAAGACGAGTACAAATGATACCGTTTCTGGTTTCACAAATGGCTACAATTTCAGGGCAAACGGTTGCTGATATAAGCCATTGCGTTATTAGCGAATTGTTTGATCTGTTCAAACTTTGATTCAACACGAGTCAAGTAACTAACAAACATAAGGAAGAAGTATATTAACATAAAACAATAGTTGATTTACTTAGTGCCTGTTTGGATTAATGGTAGAAGCTGCTTTTACAATATGATTTATGATATACGAGGTAAGTTTATGAGAGGAATTTTGTCTCGATTTACGTAAACATGTTTTTTCACTACTTCCCCAAACAGGTCCTTAGAAACAAGATGAGAACAAGAGGTCCAAGAGTATGCCCAGCTCCATGCAACAATATGGATGCAAATGGGCTTCTTTAGGATTTAACTCTATGGTAAACATAGAATGAAGCAGTGAAAGTGCAAGGCAGGGTTAATTAGAACCCTAGGCAGGATAAATATATATACATATAAAATACAATTGAAGATCAAAGCTGGAAGAGTTGTTGAACAGTGTAAGGGTAGGTAATATTGAGTGGCCCTCCCTCCCATATCAAACGAGACAGTTGTAAGTTGGCCTCTTCAGTAGTGTGTGCTCCATCAAACCACAAGTACTCAGATGAATTTTTGCATAACTCAAATGGGTACTCTCTGTATCCTCCACACACAAATTCTGCCCTGAATGCCCCTCCTCCACAGCATGCTACTTGCCCCTCCTTCAATCCTTCACATTAGTTCACCACAACAATGTCATATATATATATATATATAATCCTCATATATAGTATCATCATTGTTATGAATATAAATTTACCCCATCTCAAAAGACTAGCTTGTTAGGAGGGAGGGCTTTTTGAAGTTATAAATCACACTTCACTTATGAGGATCCCTGATGTGGGACTCATGACAATGTATCTTCTTCGACGT
Organism: Inga laurina; assembly: GCA_963855925.1. Lineage (NCBI taxonomy): Eukaryota > Viridiplantae > Streptophyta > Magnoliopsida > Fabales > Fabaceae > Inga > Inga laurina. The sequence goes on along the minus strand of OY979711.1, from coordinate 5,323,455 downwards.
CCCCAATAGCTTCACCCCACAATACCTCACTCGGCCTTTTTCCAATTAAAAATCTCTGTGAGTAGCTCTTTTCGTGAATATTGGACTCTTAGGGAAAGTACTATTGCAACGAGTACAAATCACTGAGAAAACTATACTTCAAAAGTTAGCTATTGTAATTGAAAAGCCCAAGGCCTAATCCACCTTCCTGATGTGCGAGACTCATGAGAGAGAGAGAGAGAGTCTTAGGAAATCTTTATATCAGGTTAATTAGAGGCTTACCATATTTGTGAGGGTTGAAAATTCTGTCTTTCAATGCTGTGTAGTAATCCAATATTGAGTACCTAAATCTAGGAACCTCCCTCTCTAATTGCTTCATTACTTGTATCAGAGCTTTGTTGTGTTCTCTTGCCAATAAATTTTCCTTCTCATTACACTGCCCATCTGATATTCTGTGTTTCGGAATGCATCCCATGGGCCCCACGTTCTGAAATGCAATTTTCTTGGCTCCTAACCTCGTTATTTCCTGCAATATATAGATTACAATAATACATGAGCACAACAAGAACAAAAGAAATCACAATATAATACACTACATCCTCCTGGCTTTAATATAAGAAATCACAATCTAGATCTTATATTAAGAACTCGTCGGGGTAAAGTATTATTTGGGCATCATCATCATCGTAATTAATCATACCAGGAGATATTTATGCAGCTGTCCGGTCACTAATTTGACAAAAGCCCTCATGCTTTCTTCATTAGCATTTGGATGCTTCTTGTAAAATTCGACATAATCGTTACCGCCACTGCTGAATAAGTAGACAGCATCGGCCAGAATCCTCTTGGCTTCATCCTCACCAACTTGCTCTTTCAATAACTTTACCTCATTCTTGAAGTAGATCACCTGGATTGGTAAATCTATCTGAAATAATATGACAAACCCAAGATTACTCAATCAGCTTGATTAGTTCATCGATCACTAGATATATATATATAGAGAGAGAGAGAGATAATTGATATGTGGATGTGTTTCAAGTTGTAACTACCAGCTAGGGAGCATACATATTCAGAAGAATTAAAAAGAACACAGGATCCACCAGAAGCAAAATTAACTCCTTCAGTGAACACATGAGGTCCTGGTTGCAGATATGGTGGAAGGAAAGGCAAGCCTGCAAATGTAGCTGTGTCCAACGCACAAAAAAAAAGGACAAATTATTTGATTATGTAAAGAGTAATTAATTAATGATATATAAAAAAGTGAGGAATTAAAGTTACCGATAAAGTCAGGGACGATGCGTCCATCTGAGTATCTGCCGGTGGCACGGTGGAAGAAAGTTTCGCCGTAAGGCCAATAATTGGACTCCAATTTCCGAGAAGTTTTGAGGTAAACATTATTTCCGGGATCAAACAAAGAATCTCCAAAAACAAACAAGGCCTTATTGTGGCCATTCACTTGAGGATGATGATGCTTATGCTGAACAAAACAAGTCTCAAAGTAGATGAAAATGCTGAACAAGGAACACAATACATAAGCAAGGCTTGCCATCGCCTTATCGATCTCTACTTCTACGTACACTTCCCATCTATCTTTCCCCAATGTGTCTAGGTGTGTGTATGTTTGTACCAATCATTTAATTTAAATTCAACTCTAGCTAGAGGCTTTTTGAAGGGTAGAAAACTAAAAATGGTCCCTTTTTTTTCCCCCCCAAGAAGGGTGGAAAAGATCGTGAACAAGCTTGTACGTTGTGGATAGGAAATTCATTGTGTGTAGAAATGATCCCTTTTTCAAAAAAAAAAAAAATCCTGAACAATTTCTTTTTATAAGATTTATTGTCCAAAAATCTAAAATTTATTTAAGAATTTAGATGCTTAAGGAGTGCAAAATATTTGCACATACTTAAATATATATATATATATATATATATATATATATATATATGTTGCAAATATCTAAAAAAAAAGTTGCACTCGTCACCCGCATTAAAATCATGGTTTCAGAAATATTTTTTTATAAATTAAGATAAAATTTTTCTCACATATTTATCTCATAAACTAAAAAAATTCTTTTTTAAAAATTAATCCCAACACATATTATTATCTATATTTGATGTCCTTCTAGAGGAAATTCAAACCCATCCGGACTTACAATATTATCTATATGAGGTTGTTGTCTTGAATGGAATGTGTGGTGACTATCTATCCACCATTCCTTATCACCTCATGTACTATTGTGACGTGACTAGATTGAAATGATAAGGTTTCTTATCACCACATGTACTACTCTTCTAGTCACTCCGTGGCTGTTTGGATAACTTAAAAAAAAACACTTTTATACTTAAAATCATAGTTTGCTGAAAAATCATTCTTGAAAAAATTGGAGAAGCACTTTTTGATATAAAATCATGATTTTGGGCTCAAAATCATGAGTGTGTTTGGATTAGTTTTGAGAGAATAACTTCTAAAAAAAATTGATAAAAGTAATTTTAGAGAATATATTCTAAAAAAAAAATGATTTTGATAAAATGATAATGTTTGAATATTGTGATTAGAATTACTTTTTTCATGGTCAAATTACTTAAAAGTTCTTATATTAATTTTTGTGATAATTACATATAAAGGATAAGATGATATTTTATGTATTATTTAACATGAAATTTTATAATAAATAACAAAAATGAAATAAAATTTTTATGTGTATGAAATTATTCTATTGCTTAATTTTTTTATTTCTTTATCCTTTTTAAAATTTTATCTCTATATATATTTTATTTTTATTTTTTCCTTTGTCATTCCCATACATATAAAATGTTAATTTTGAATTTTTTTTAATATCTTTTTCTTTCCTTTTTCCTTTTTTTCTCTCTCTCCAGCGAGCGGAATTATGGTTTTGAGGAAAAGCATAACAATAGTTGAAAAAAAGGAAAGAGAAAGAAAAAAAAAAGGAGGGGGAAGGGGGAGGAAAAAGTGGGGGAAAAGGAGAAGATTTTTTAAAATTGTGATTTTGAGGTCTAAAATCTTGGTTTTAAAAAAAAAAAAAGTGATTATAAATTTTTTTCATGTGTTTGGATAGTTTTTCTACCAAATTATGGTTTCATCACAAAAAAGGCTTTTCTAATGATATCCAAAAAGTGCTTCAGACAGGCACTTCTAATCTTTCCAAAATGTCTATCCTCAGTGCTGGATAATAATCCAATATCGGGTGTTTCTTCATCCAGTCTTAAGTATCAGATCTAGAGTTTTGATTTAGTTTTAGATAAAAGATTTGGTTCACTCTTATTTCCAAGAAAAAAAGGTCTTTTTTCATAATATCTTTTTATTGGAATATTTATTTTTCATCTACCCATTGGTGATGGTACGTACATTTAAATTAGGGTGAAAGGTTACTTTTACTCCGGAAGCATTCGGAAGTTTCTCGAGTGTCAATTTTGCCCCGGAAATTTTAAATTTGGAGCAATCTTGCTCTAACCGTTATCCCAGTTAAATTTAACAGTTAGTTGATCAAATTTTGGGCAAATTTACTCCAAAGTTAAAACTTTTAGGACAATTTTGTCGTTCATTTCATTTTTGTCAAGGTACAATTTTACTCTGGAATTTTTAAATTCGGAGCAAATTGGTTCAAAATTTGGTCAATTAATGGTCAAACTTAATTGGGATAACGGTCAGGGCAAAATTGTTTCAAATTTGAAACTTCTGAGATAAAATTGGTCCTCAAGAAACTTTTAAGACAAAATTAACCCCCAATAAATACTTTTGAGACAAAAATGACTTTTAACCCTTTAAATTAAATGCAGATCCCATTTAAATACCCTCCATCATCAGCTGTGTGAGAGCTGTGTTGTACTGTGTGGCTTAAAATTAAAACAAAATTGTACTCTTGCATGTCATTACGTTGCCCATCTGACAATCTATTACCACCTCCAGTAATAAATATAGGTTTTTTTTTTTGTTCAATGTGCTTCGGAAAGTTTAATTTCCTAATTATAGCAATGTTTCCACTGTCATTATTCTAATTAACTTCGACTGTTGTAGTTGATCAAATATGCTCCGCTCACACAAATTTTCAAATGGGACCTGATGCATTTTTGGTTTCACAAAAGGCTACAATTTCAAACGGTTGCTGATATAAGCCATTGCGTTATTAGCAGATTGTCTGATCTGTTTAAACTTTGATTCAACACGAGTCCAGGAACAAACAAACAAACATAAGGAAGAAGCATATTAAATTAAAATAGCAGTTCATTTAATTACTTAGAAATAAATGATAAGAACAAAGAGGTCCAAGATTATGTCCTGACCCATATAACAATATGGATGCAAATGGGGTTATTTAGGATTTAACTCTATGGTAAACATAGAATGAAGCAGTGAAAGTGCAAGCCAAGGTTAATTAGAACCCTAGGTAGGGTAAATACATGTACATATATATATAAAATACAACTGAAGATCAAAGTTGGAAAAGTTGGTGAACAGTGTAAGTGTAGGTAATATTGAGTGGCCTTCCTTATCATATTAAGAGTATGTTTGGATTAATTTTTGGAGAATAACTTCTGGAGAAAAAGTAGAAAATAGCTTTTAGAGAATAAATTATGAGCATAATAGATTATGGGGAAAAATGATTTTGATAAAATGAGAGTGTTTGGATATTGTGATTAGAATAGATTTTTTCATGGTCAAATTACTAAACAGGACATTAGCTTTTGTGATAATTATATATAAAGGATAAGATTATATTTTATGCATTATTTAAGGGTTATGAGCAAATTTAACAACCAAGTTTTTCCTGAGGGGCGTCTGGTACAAATAAATTTTGGAAGGTACCAAAAATGAAATAAGTTTGTCTATATGTGATATTAATTAACTTAACCAATTTTTTTAATATAATCAAATTAGATAAATAGGTTTTATATTAAGGATAGAAGGGAGTATTAAAATTTTGAAATTTAAAAAAAGAAAAAAGAAAAAAAGGGACAGAGGGAAAATTTCGAAATTCTTTAAAAAAAATCAGAGAGAGAGTGGCATGCGGCCCACCAACAAGCAAAAAGACAAGTGAGATAGAGGGGGTGGGGCCCACAACATGAAAAAAAAAAAGAAAAAGAAAATTGATTACCCACCCAAATGGTTTTGGCAAGAAAAGGGATAATGGGTAAAAATGTAGTGTTTGGATATTTTTTTACAAAACCATGGTTTTACCCCAAAAACACTTGATCAAAACCATGGTTTTGGCAAAAAAAGGGATTATGGGTAAAAATATAGTGTTTGAATATTTTTTTTATAAAACCATGGTTTTACCCCCAAAAATACTTTTTTCCTCTATCCAAATACACACTAAACAAGATAGTTGGAAGTTGGCCTTTTCAATAGTGTGTGCTCCATCAAACCATAAGTACTCAGATGGATCCTTGCGTGTCTCAAATGGGTACTCCTCATATCCTCCACACACAAAATTTACCCTGAATACCCCTCCTTAAATCCTTCACATCATTTCATCGCAACAATGTCATTTTTATATATGTATGTATGTGTGCCTCATTGTGTGTGAGTCTACATAATCTTCATATAATATCATTGTTATGAACACAGGTCCACCCAATCTAAAAGACTAATTTGTTAGGAGGGAGGTCCTTGACATAGTTAGTAAAATGGGTTGGACATGCCGCCAGCAAAAAATGGCAGGCTTGGGCTGCTTGGCAGGCTACACTAGCCTGCAAGCTACAGCGGGCTAGCCCACTTAAGTTTTTTGTTTTTAATTTTTCTTATAAAATAAATCTAAATACTCTTATCGCCTTTCCTTTGATGCTATGTTTAACTATTTTCTCATATTTTTTATTTGACACTTTTATTTTCATATTTTATTTATTTATTCTACTATTATTGAATTTTAAAGAGATATGTTTATATGTTTTTGTTATGTGAGTAGATGAAAAAAAAGGAAAGTAAGAATGAAATTGGCTTCCTAACACAAATATATAAAGGAAAGAAAGTGTGATGTGAGTGGGTGAAAGAGAAAGGGAGTGAGAATTTAAAACAAAGGAGTGAAACATTTTTTTTAAAAAAAAAATAGGCAGGCTAGCCCGCCAACCCACTTTGGTGCTAAGGGGCGGGTTACACGAGTCCTCCTCGTTTAGCCTGTAGGCTGGGGCGAGTTGGCCCGAATTCCCACCACCACCCCTAAATTTATAAATCCCATATTTCACTTGTGAAGACATCTGATGTGGGACTCATGACAAATGTACCTTCTTTGAGAGTTGATATCTCCAACGACTCCATCCCCACCCAACCTTTTTCAGGTCAAAACTTTTCATGAGTAGCCCTCTTTGTGAATATTAGGCTCTCAATGAAAATAGGGAAAATCACTGTCAGGTCCCAAGGAAGCAAAATATTGTCAGAAAAGTCCCAAGAAAAACTGAAATATCTGAAAAGTCCCTAGGGACTTTTCTGATATTATTTTCTAAAGTCCAATTACACACATGCCTCTCTTCTATTTCAGCTCACTCTCACGTTTTCAGCTCACTTTCTCTAACGTTTTCAGATCGCAAATCTCTTCTTAATATCTGCAGATTCAGTTTTTGCATTGGTGGAGGGTGAAGCTTTGAGGTGGTGAAAGATTTGTGGGATGAGAAGTAAGATAGAAGGAAGAAGAAGATGGAAGGAAGGTGGTGGGATTTTTTTGATCTCAAGCTTCCGCCATTTTTAAAGAAGGAAGGGATGAAGGTGATGATGATGATGAATAGTCCAACCTCATTGTGATGTGAAAACGCTGAAATGGGAAAAAATTAAGTTGTTGTTAATTTCCGCAGTAGTAGTTGTTAATATAACTCTAGTAGTTGTTAATACGAAAAATGAGGTTTGAGCGCCATTTTGCTCTGTTTTTGGGAAAGAAAACAGAAGAAGTGGTGTGTTTTAAGTGGTTGGGTGCTATGAAAACGCTGATATGGAAGAAAAATAAGTTGTTGTTAATTCGCACAGTGGAGGTTGTTAATATAACAATAGTAGTTGTTAATACAGAAAACGACGTTGGACGTCATGGTGCTCTGTTTTTGGGAGAGGAAACAGAGGAAGTGGTGTGTTTAAGGTGGTGGGATGCTATGAAAATGATGATATGGAAGAAAAATAAGTTGTTGTTAATTCGTACAGTGGAGGTTGTTAATATAACAGTAGTAGTTGTTAATACGGAAAACGGGGTTGGACGCCATGGTGCTCTGTTTTTGGGAGAGGAAACAGAGGAAGTGGTGTGTTTGAGGTGGTGGGGTGCTATGAAAATGATGATATGGAAGAAAAATAAGTTGTTGTTAATTCGCACAGTGGAGGTTATTAATATAACAGTAGTAGTTGTTAATACGGAAAACGGGGTTGGACGCCATGATGCTCTGTTTTTGGGAGAGGAAACAGAGGAAGTGGTGTGTTTGAGGTGGTGGGGTGCTATGAAAATGATTATATGGAAGAAAAATAAGTTGTTGTTAATTCGCACAGTGGAGGTTGTTAATATAACAGTAGTAGTTGTTAATACGGAAAACGGGGTTGGACGCCATGGTGCTCTGTTTTTGGGAGAGGAAACAGAGGAAGTGGTGTGTTTGAGGTGGTGGGGTGCTATGAAAATGATGATATGGAAGAAAAATAAGTTGTTGTTAATTCGCACAGTGGAGGTTGTTAATATAACTCTAGTAGTTGTTAATACAGAAAATGAGGTTTGGGCGCCATTTTGCTCTATTTTTGGGAAAGGAAACAGAGGAAGTGGTGTGTTTGAAGTGGTGGGGTGCTATGAAAATGCTAATATGAAAAAAAAATAAATTATTGTTAATTTGTATAGTAGTAGTTGTTAATATAACAGTAGTGGTTGTTAATAAGGAAACAGAGGAAGTGATGTGTTTAACAAGTTGTAAAACGTTTATTAACACCATGTTGAATGTGTTTGACAATCGGCCACATGTTTCTGATTGGAACGAAGTTTTGTAATGTTACGTATGGAAAATGTTGTGTTTACAATGCTGAAAGCATTTATTAACAACCTGATGAGTTTGTTTTACAACTTCAAGGTGTGGTGATTTGCTTTTGCTTCGCCACAGCGAAACAAAAGCAAAATGACATAAAAAATGGCCTATTCTGACCTCGTTCGCTGTTGGTACCCCCTAGGGAACCAGCAACGATAACACCTGATTTCCGTTTTACAACGCTTGAAGCACTGATTTACAACATGTAAAGCGTTCATTAACAACCTATTGAGTTCAATTAACAACATCTCCCTCGTTTCGCTCTGACAATGTTCTCTGACGTTAAGTGTTGCCAATTGAGCTGTTTACAACCCGTAAAGCGTTCATTAACAACCTTTTGAGTTCAATTCACAACCTCCCCCTCGTTTCGCTCTGACAACGTTCTCTGACGTTAAGTGTTGCCAATTGAGCTGTTTACAACCCGTAAAGCGTTCATTAACAACCTTTTAAGTTCAATTCACAACCTCCCCCTCCTTTCTCTCTGACAACGTTCTCTGACGTTAAGTGTTGCTAATTGAGCGGTTTACAACCCGTAAAGCGTTCATTAACAACCTTTTGAGTTCAATTAACAACCTCCCCCTCGTTTCGCTCTGACAACGTTCTCTGACATTAAGTGTTGCCAAATGAGCTATTTACAACCCTTAAAGCGTTCATTAACAACCTTTTGAGTTCAATTCACAACCTCCCCCTCGTTTCGCTCTGACAACGTTCTCTGGCGTTAAGTGTTGCCAATTGAGCTGTTTACAACCCGTAAAGCGTTCATTAACAACCTTTTAAGTTCAATTCACAACCTCCCCCTCCTTTCTCTCTGACAACGTTCTCTGACGTTGTGTTGCCAATTGAGCTGTTTACAACCCGTAAAGCGTTCATTAACAACCTTTTGAGTTCAATTAACAACCTCCCCCTCGTTTCGCTCTGACAACGTTCTCTGACGTTAAGTGTTGTCAAATGAGCTATTTACAACCCTTAAAGCGTTAATTAACAACCTTTTGAGTTCAATTCACAACCTCCACCCATCGTTTCTCTCTGACACTACGTTTTCTCACCTTAACTGTTACCAGTTGAGCTATTTACAACCTGTAAAGCGTTCATTAACAACCCTTTCAGTTCCTTTCACAACCTCATCGCGTGACTGCAGCAATACTTCTGATTAGGCCACTCACAACAGCTGAATTGTAGCATATTTTATCAAGTGGTTGACAAGTCGTTAGCCTATTGTATGAAGTACGTTAGACACATGCACAAGTGAATGGTAAGTCTCTCATGACTTTATAAAGTGCATACCTCACCACTGTCACCTAAGGAACCCATGATTTTGACTACTTATAATGCCTATTTTATTTCAATTCCTGCTGCAAAATTTGACAGCAACTGATGCAAATTTTCACAACTCCTAATGTATGTTTTCACAACATAATGAGTTTTTTTCACAACTAATGCAACTGATGCAAATTTAAACAACTAATGCAACCTCATTTTCCAACTTTCTCTGTTTTGTTTTCCAATAACAGAGCATTATGACACCCAAACCCATTTGCTGTATTAACAACTACTTCAGTTATATTAACAACACCAACTGCACGAATTAACAATAATTAAATTTCTTCCCATATCACAATTTTCATAGCACCCCACCAACCTGAAAATAAGCCATTCCCACTTTAAAGGTATCATTTCCTCTGTCACCTCCCCAAAAAACAGAGCACTATGACATTAACACTACCCAACCTCATTCAAATCCCAACTACAATGCTCAAGCTCATAACTTAACCTAAATCATGTTATTACTCATCTACCTCCTACCACTTTGTCCACTATTGGCCCCAAGCACCAACCTTTCACCATCATTCAATTTCACTTTATCCAAATATCACACAGAACCAAAAACAAAAAATTCAGTTTCGTGTTCTACCTCTGTATCAGTACGTGGAGCTTGCAAATTTGATCCTTTATCAAGAACTTCAACATTACACTTGATCTCTTCAATGTTGGAGTTCACACCAGTCCCTTTCGCGTCGTTTCTGTGTCTCCGGAAAAAAACTTGCGCCTTCCCTCCTCTTTCTGAAGCTTCCACTTTTACATTAACAAGAGGGGTATGTGTGTCATTTTACATTGGAAAATAATATCAGAAAAGTCCCTAGGGACTTTTCAGATATTTCAGTTTTTCCTGGGACTTTTCTGACAATATTTTGCTTCCTTGGGACCTGACAGTGATTTTCCCATGAAAATATCATTATTGTGATGAGCACAAATCTCTCCGAGGATTTTATGCCAAAAGTAACTATATCCCAATCGTTAGTTATTGGAGTTAAAGAGGTCACTTCCTTATGAGGCCCTTCCTTCAAGGTAACATTTTCGGATGAGAGACTCATGAGAGTGAGAGAGAGAGACTGAGAGAGTCTTAGGAAATCTCTATATCAGGTTAATTAGAGGCTGACCATATTTGTGAGGGTGGAAAACTGTCTTTCACTGCTGTATAGTAATCAAATATTGAGTACTTAAATCCAGGAACCTCCCTCTCTAATTGCTTCATTACTTGTATGAGAGCTTTGTTGTGTTCTCTCGCCATTAAACTTTCCATTTCATTACGCCGTGCATCTGACAATCTGTTCTGCGGAAGGCCCCCGTTGGGCCCCACGTTCTGAAATGCAATTTTCTTGGATCCTAACGTCGTTAGTGAACTAGCGGCACATGTTTGGTGAGACTCACAAACCTCACTCTTTTCCTTTATAACTACTCTCCATTCATTTCCTTCAAGATAAAAATATATTAGCTTTATTTGAAGTTGTTGTCTTGACTGGACGGTGTTGACACTTTCTGTCCACCTTACCAAACCAGAGTGTATGGATCACAATGATAAAGTTTCTTTCTTTCTTTTTTTTTGCCAGGATAATGTTTCTTATCTCCTCATGCACCATATTTACTTTTTTTTTTTTTTTTTTTTTGGGTACAATATGTACTATAGTAACTTGATTACAGTGATAGTGTTTCTTATCACCACATTTACTGGTTTTTCTGCACAGCAGAGTCAGCAAGAGAAAGACAGAAAAAAGGCACCAAGGGTAGTCAATGCGCGGCATGCGAATCAGGATCCTTACAAAATGGAATATTCTATCACTGTTAACTTTAACTAGGCGTAAATACTAAATAGTACTTACTAAACTGGTGAAAAGCTAGTTTAATTTGCCTTCTAGTTAGGGTAAGCCTCAAATCATAATTTTAAAAAATCTTTTTCGTATATCAAGATAAAAATTTTCTCACATACTTACCACGTAAATCGAAAAAATTATTTTCTAAAAGCTAATCCAAACACATACTAAAATTTGTTCCATACCATGCTTATTTTCTAGATTCTCCCCAAATTTAATACTTCCTCCCGTCCTTAATATAAAACATATTTGGGGAGTTGATTTTGATCCTAATAAATATAAAACATAGTTTTCATATTTATCAATTTTTTTCTAATTTACCTCTGTTTATACTCCCTCAACAATAATTAAGGGAGAGAGTGAATGAGGAAATTAAGAAAGATAATTAGGATGTTTTAGAACATATACTCCCTCCGGTCCTAATTATAGGACAACATTTGAGAATTGATCTTGGTCCTAATTATAGGATAAAGTTCTAATTTTTTTCAATTTCTTCTCAAAATACCCCTTGTTGATACTTTCTCAATAATAATTAAATACAATAATAATTTAATAAGAGTAGATTGGAAGTTGATGAGGGAGATTGACGACGCCGGATTGGGTGAAAGCTTGGAGAAGTACTGTGTGAGGCAGAAGAGGTACAAGAAAAAACAGATAATCAACATAATTAGATGCCATTTTAAATTTTAAATAAGGGTATTTTAGAAAAATAAATGATTAACTAATTTAACCAGTATTCTTAATTTCTTCAAAGTTAGGTAAATATGTGCTATAATTAGGACCGGAGGGAGTATGTTATATCAACTAACTCAACTAACTTTCTTAATCTAATTAAATTGGATAAATATGTCTTATATTAAATAGTAATGAATATTAGTAACTACATTTAGTCCCTAAAAGCTGATAGCTGGTGTTTGAACATTGATGTGTTTATTGCCATCACTCACCACCACCAGCCTCCATTGTCGTCCCTATCGATTGGCCACCGCCATCAACCGCCACTATAGGTGGCCACCCATTACTAGCAGTCTTCACCACGCCAAACTGCCCAACTAATAAATAACATATCCATTATTAACATCTAAATACACTCGACACTCCCTTTAAGTTAGGCACTTTATATTTATAACTGCACACCTTACCAAGAATGTATTCATGTTGTGTACTCCCAAGAGCTTTAGTCAATATATTTGCATGTTATCTTCCTGATTTCACATGCTTGAACTCTATCATTCTAGCCAAGAGTTTCTCTTTCACAATCTGACAAATTACTTCAATATGTTCCGTATGTTCATGGAAGACAGGATTAGTGGCTATGTGGATGGCCGATTTACTATCACAGAAGACTATAACTTAGCTTTGATACTATATTAATTCATAGACCCAAAAAATGCCTGATCATGCATTTACCAATCTCATCAATTTTACCATCTATTCACAACATACACAAAAATATAGACCTAAACTAACTATAACTAGGCTAACCATAAGTAGGCGCAACAAGCAAGTTGGCCCAATACACAATTACATTTACATACACCAAAGTGCCGAACTAATAAATAACATCTGTCATTAACATTTAAATACAATATACCCCCCAAGTATTCCACTTTTGAACAGTTTTATTACTTAAAGATCTAGCTATACATTCCAAGCACTGAACAAGGTCCAAGACTTATCTCATCAGTCATACATAACACAAGCTTAGTGCATATGAATGTTTAAAGTTGATATAATTCCTCGAGATTGTAAGGCTGTGCCACATTGTGATCATCTTCATTCCAAATTAGCTCAGATATTTGATGGTAAGCTTTTTCAGCAGGATGAAGAGCATCAAATATCAAATAATCTGCCACTTCATTACACACTTCATACTCTTTCACTGTCCTTTTCCCTCCACAGCTTTGCCTTCCTCTGTATGGACCACCACCACAGCATCCTATTTTGCTTTCCTTGAATCCTTTTAAGCATCACACAACCAATAATACTGATCAATAAGTTTGAAGATTGCAGAATAAAGCAGGAGAGGTTAAAAAGGAAGGTACGGTACCATATTTTGATGGTGACTTTATTCTTTCACTAAGAGAAGTGTAAAAATCAATGTATGAATATTTAAACCCTTGTAGCTGAGCTTCAAGTTCATGGAGGGCTGCACTAAGTGCTTCATTATGTGATTTTACAACTTCTGTAACCTTTTCAACGCAGCCATCTTGAGCTGGTGAGATAACTGCTTTCATTACTGGAAGACATCCTAGAGGAGGCAGGTTTAAAAATCCAAACTTTCTTCCTCCTTTCTTATATATTTCCTTTAAAAACAAATTAAATTGTTCAATCTCGGATTGATACCTTCAAATTGTGAATCAGACAGATTAAAAAAATGTTCAGAACTGATAAGTATTTACTTTGATAACAGTGGTCATGTTGCCTATCATCATGTCAACATATTTTTCTTTAGGGTAAGTCTAAAGAAACTTGGAAGAATTGGAATTGAAACGTACAAAGTAATCATTGGTTACTATGCTAAACAAGAGGATGGCTTTGGACAATAATCTCTTGGCTTCTTCATCTCCCAAGCTCTGCTTAAGTAATCTCACCACATTATTGAAATACTTGAGTTGACGATTAAGGTCTATCACCTGATAAAATATTCAATACAGAGTCAACAATTCACTTTTTCAATGATTTTTCCATAATTATTTTTGTTATGCTTATTTACCAGAGCATATAATTTTGTCCTGATAAGCTCTACTTTCAAAGATTAAAAGTCCATCTTTCTATGTTAAATTGTACTCCTCCAGTTCTTAATGTAGGACCTAATTAGAGAGTTAATATTAAACCTAAATGTAAGACCTGTATCACATGTTTAACAATTTTTTTCACAAATTAGCTCTATTGACATTCCCTCAACAATAATCAAGTAGGAGAAAGAGGGAGAAAATTAAGGAAGATGACTAGGGTGTATTAGAAAAAACATATCATATTAACTAAATTAATTAACTTCCTTAATCTAATCAAGTCAATTAATTAAGTCTTACATTAAGAACCAGAGGAGTAATAGACAAGCATTTAGCTTTTAAAGGGAGAACCACATGCAAACCCTTGATTGGTTTCAACAAGAGCACCACCACCAGCTGATGCAAAATTTGCACCATCAGTATATGGATGAAAATCAGGTGGTATAAACAGCAGCTTTGCATATTCAGCTGAGAAAAATGGTTCAATGTTAGACAAACTCATTTTCAAAAATAAGAAATATTCCTCAATAGATTTAGCTTACATTAGTTATGAATCAACATGTGAGCGTGTCAAATCTGTTACCAAAAAAATTTGGAATCAGGCGTCCATTCTAAGGTCTTCCAGAAGGATACTTAAAAGTAGTATTCCCATAGGGCCAGAAATTTGCTTGGAAATCAGGTGTTGTGCCGATGTAGTTATTGTTTCCAACATCAAATATTGAGTCTCCAAATATGAACAGGGCCACATGTTCTTTTGGCAAACAAAAGAAGCCATGGCTGATATAAAGGCTGTCACTGAGGACCAAGAAACAAATCTGAATCTTGAATTTGCCATTCTGTATTTGATTAATGTTTTTTTCTTCTCATCTATATTTCCTATTTAGCATCTGCTATTTATATAGGAATAGCTCATCCATTTTCAAATTGGACCTGGTACAGTTTCAGGGCAAGTTCTTGCTGATATAAGCCATTGCGTTATTATTAGCGGATTGTCTCTTTCAAACTTTAATTCAACATGAGTCTATAATTAACGTCAACCTCTGAAACATGAAGTAGCCCAATGCCTTCAACTTTTACTGGTCAAAGTATTAAAGTTTCTTTCCTTTTGGTTGTCTTCTTCAAAATGTATAAACTTTTCAACTGTATGATTCCTAAATGGGTTTAATAGCCGCCATCAAATCCTTGATTTTTACTGTTTCTCTCTAGTCTCGGGTTATTTTTATTGGAATATGTCTCACACTAAATAGTTAGGCATTGAATTAAATGTATGTGCTATCAATTGGCTTTAGTCAATTTGATAGAAAGATAACCTCAGCCTCCACATATATCTACAAATTTAACCATTTTCTCTAGTTTTGAATTGCATTGGTGTGCATTTTCGAACCATACAAATAAATTCAAAGCATGAAATGAGTAAGCTACTCAACTAAAATCTTCTTATTAAATTATATGCATCATGTTTATATCTATTATTCTGTTTCACGTATCATGTTAGTTTTCTTTGTATTAACATATCTGTCATGAGAATTAATTTTCAATTTTGTTTTGCTGTTCTTCTTTAATTTGGGCACATCCATAGAGAATTTAATGAAATTCTACTCTAATCTATAAAAGATAGATACAATTATCTTCATCTGTCAACATGTTGGACATCTGACTGTAGCCACAGTAAACTCATGTAGCTTCATATGGAGCTAAATTGACTTGATGTATATGAAGAATGAGAAGATACAGAGGAAAAAATACAAATTGAAGGGCATAAAAAAAACTCAGAATTTATTTCATGAAAATATTGAACAGAGAAGAGCCGTAACATAGAAGTCATTCATGTGATTAGCCAATAACAGAGTTGGGAAACCGATAGTGTTCTGTTCATTATTCAAAGTCCAAATAGTTGTCTTAGATTGCATGGCTTATTGATTGTGAGATTTCCACTCCACATCAGCTGTTAGAAAAGCTTATTGGCCTTATCTGTAGGATGAGCAGAATCAAAGAACAAATATTCATTCACATTCTTACATAATTTATATTTCTTTATCCCTCTCTTGCCTCCATAGCTCCTCTCTCCTCTGTAAGGGCCACCCCCACAGCAGGCTACACTAACTTCTTTGAAACCTTTCATCAAACCAGAGATCAGCAAAATTGGTTGGAAAAAGCCAACAACCTAAATCATTTGATCATTTTTATATCTTCGTATCAGAAATTCAATCTTCTAAAAAGGTTCATTTACATGTTATGATTTGACCAGATAACCAGTTTATTTTAGCAATGAACATCCATATTTCATGCCCAAGAATGTTAGAGACTAATTAAATTAGAAATATAATTGAAATGATAGAATCTATACAACAGTACTCTAGACACGTGTGTGGCTCTCATTGTAATGCTACTTTACCTCATGTACCATTATTATGATATTATAAAGGGTTACATTGAAATTTTACCCCGGTAGTATCCATTTAGGAGCACTGGGTATCTAGAAATTTTTCGATGAGTAATTTTGTCCTAGAATTATAAATAATATGTAAGCTAGAGCCTAGGTATGTTGGTATTCAGTACCCTATAGTATATTTTACTCAACTCTGATATTTCTCCCCCCTTCCCGTGGGTGATACTGTAGCAACGGCTTTCTAAGAGCAATTTTCATAAACAGTTTCAAGGCATACCATATTTTGAAGGGTATTTCATCACATGAAGGGCCAAATTGTAGAAGTCAAAGACTGAATATTTGAATTTGTCGAGCTGTTTCTCCAGCTTCATAAGCATCTTCGAGAGTTCATTGTTATGAATCCTTGCAACTTCTAACAGGTTTTTATGGCAATCACCTTTGGTTCCATTCAAGAGTATTTTCATTACAGGAGAACAACCAGCAGGACCCATATTAACAAACCCAAACTTCCTTCTACCTATAGTATGAATCTCCTGAAATCAAAGTTACCATGAATTTTGAGAACTATATGAACAAAAGGGAAGTAGCAGAAGAGGATAAAGTAAGAAACTTTGAAGTTTAATCAGCTGTTATAACGTTACTTTGATGGCTGCTGTTAGATTGCCAATGACAATATCAATGAATTGTTGTCGAGAATAACGAAGAAACACACTTGAATTTGAGATAAAACGTGCTCCATAATCATTGGCTCCAATGCTAATCAAGTGTACAGCTTTGTACAACAATGCTTTAGCTTCTGCATTCCCCAGTTTCTTCCTCAGAGCATTACTTACATTCTTGTAATAACTCACCTGCGTATTCAGGTCAAACACCTGCAAAAAGGCAAGTAACTAAGGATTTCTTACATTTTCCTTAATAACATGATCAAGTCGTGACTATATATATATATGGTTCTGGTAGAGGGTAAATTGATCTCACATATTGGGGAGGAGCAGTTTCAATCTAGGCACCAGCTCCAGCTGATGCAAAATTTATCCCATAAACACAGTAATTTTCAGAATCTGGATGCAGGTATGGAAATATCAGGGGCAACTTAGCATATTCAGCTGCAACAACAACAATTCAATTCAAGTAATTTCAATTACTATCTATATCATGCAACCAAAAAAAATCTTAAAAATTAGCCACTGCCGTTAATCTTCAGGCATCTTATATATATATATATATTACTATCTAACTGGGTACAGGGTAGACGGTGAATCTTGGTATAGTGGTAAGATTACTACCATGTGACATAAAGTTCACAAGTTCTAATTCTGGAAATAGCTTTTCTAATTGTGGGGGTAAGGTTATATACATTTATCCTTCCCATATCCCACCTAATGGGAGCCTTGTACGCTTAACCACCCTTCTATGGTCATCTAACTGGGTCATCATCTGGTCCATTTGGGGTAGCCTGCTAAAGGCACTTTTTTTTACATTTACATGGACTTAAATTCAAGACCTCGTGTTTAAACAACCAAAACACTTTTATTAGGACTAATGCATGTTGGCAATCTGCAGGCATTGTTAAGATAACAAAAATGTTTGATTCAGACACAGAACTTAAATAGCGTACCAATGCAATCTGGGATAATACGTCCATCAAAGAATCTACCAGTTGGGTAATTGAAGAAGGTTTGACCATATGGGGGATAGTTAGCCTTGCTTGCTTGAAATGAAGGGCTAAGATAGTTATTAATTCATGCGTCGAATAGCGAATCCCCAAATACAAAAAAGGCAGCTTCTTTCTCATGCAACAAGCATGAATTATTCCCAGAACAGTTTCTGATTTGGATAGAAGAAATACCCAAAAACATACATCATCCTTAAAGTTGCCATATTGCCACTTACTTCTCACTGATCAGTTTCATATATTATTTGCTTTCCTAGGCTTTGGCTTCTCTCTTAAATTAATATTATAATAACCAGAGATAATGGTTCTAGTCAAGTATGTAGGCTGATTTCAATGCACTTTCTCTCAAATAAGTTAGAATATGGATAATGACATAGATGAGGAGTAAGGGCAACGCTATAGTCTGAACCGACGATGTGCAAGTTGTGTTGAAAAGTAAATTGAGATCTATTTTCACTTCTGATTTTTTAGAGCCGTCAGCCTCTAAGTGTTAACTTTGACTCACAGTAGAGTGTTATACTCGTATTCTTAAAAAAAAAATGTTTTTAACTGATCCACAAAGTATTCTTAAAAAAAAAATGTTTTTAACTGATCCACAAAATTAGGGAATCATAGTTAAGTTATTTAATGGGTTTTCAATTGATAAAATTTACATATTTTATCCTTATTAAACAATGTGATTTTCAATTAAACATTTAATCTCTATCACATTTTTGTTACCAGGGATAAAAATACAAAACAATCATTAATTACCTTGTCAACTTTTTATATTTTAAATCCGAGTGAGTAGCTTAGCTTACAAGTAATTGAGGGAGAGAACACTCCAAAATTATTTTCATACAAAGAAAAATAAGATACAATAATGGATGAAAATATTTATTCAAGCAATCAAAGCGCAACAACTTGTTTATTCAAAAAATAAATAAAAGCAGTACCACAACTTGAAGTTCAAAGAGTTGCTTCATGTTGTAAGGCTTATTGAAGTTGAGATTTGCAGACCACATTAAGTTTGAAAAATACTTGTTAGCCATCTCAGTTGGATGAAGAGAGTCGAAGAAGACATAGGCATTTACATTCTCACATAACTCATACTTTGTTATTCCTCTTTTACCCCCCACAGCTATCATCTCCCTTGTAGGCTCCACCTCCTCAGCATGCCACTTGCCCTTCTTTGAATCCTGCTCATCAAAATTCATATAATTCAACATATACCACAAATCACAACCACTAGATTCTATATATATAAAGAACTTTTAATTCTTGAAATTTGATTATCCTGGGGTTTGAAAGTTTTTGCTTCTCACAATCATGAGCTTCGATTAAGTTGTATTTAATATCTAGAAGTATTTTATCCTATTTAGTATTTTAAAGTAATTTTTGGTGTATTCAACTCCATAAAGTGTGATTCTAGTAGCACTCACTATCCTAAAATTAGAGTGTTTGTTGCTACTAAATACTTTAAGAGCAAAATTATACCAAAAGTTATTGGGTTCTAGGAAAAAACTCTTTAGGATGACCAACGAACTAAAATTACTTTAGAACGCTAAGTACTACTAAAAACATATTTCATGTTGCTTTTAATTATGCTCTACATTTGATTATCTTGGGATTTGAGAGTTTCTCAGCCTCTTAGTATTCAATCCTGAAACAGGGGCTCCTCTGTTTTTTTTTTTTTTTTTTTTTTTTTTTTTGAGGCAACATTTTGCTTAGCTATGGAATGTTGAAAAATAAGAGTTTGAAGACGCATACCATATTTAGAAGGGTACTTCATCAACTGAGAAAGTGAACTGTAGAAATCAAAGACAGAGTATTTGAACCCCACGAGCTGTTTCTGAAGCTTCTGGAGCATTCTGGGAAATTCAACATTGTGTTGCCTTGCAGATTCTGTCATTTCTTCGTTACATTCATATCCTTTTACCTGAAACCTAACGCCCGGAGTGCAACCTATGGGACCAATATTCACAAACGCAAATTTCCTTCCTCCCAGGTCGTGAATTTCCTGTAAAACAACATAAACTTTAACAATCATGAACAAATGGGTAGGACCAAGGATAGAAGAAAGGAAGAAACTTGGTCATTAATTTCTGCAAAACACACACATACACTCACTTTTATGGCTTCTGTGATGTTTCCAATCACAATATCCACGAACTGGTGCTTGGAGTAACGTTGAAGAACACTGATGTTTGAGAGAAAACGTGCTCCATAGTCATTGGATCAAACGCTGAATAGGTTCACTGATCCGGACAACAATGATTTGGCTTCTTCATTCTCCTGTTTCTTCCTCAGAACATCTCTCACATTCTTGTATTTTAAGGTCTACGCACTGACGGTAAACATAAAGAGTAGTAGTATCAACGTTAGAGATAATTAAGCAACTGATATCTTGAAAAGAGTTAATGTCGTCATCAACTTTAATAAATGACCACATTGACACAATAATTATGAGACTAATTATGAAGCCATACAATTACTTCACTGGTTTCAACAAGAGCTCCGGATGCTCCTGATGCAAAGTTAACCCCGAAGATATAATTATTAAGGGACGATGCTGGATGCAGATATGGTAGTAAATGTGGTAACTTGGCATATTCAGCTGCATCCACAACAAAATTTAACTCAAAAAAAAAAAAAAAAAAAGAAAAGAAAAGAAAAGAAAAAACAACCACTTGACAAAACCAAACAAGTTCTAAAAGAATGTATTTTGCTGATGATTCGTGTAATATCTCTGTGCTTCGCTATTGAAATTTTCTGCTATGAAGCCCACTTCCTTTCAAGTTTTTAAAACGTTCTGTGAGTTACTAGGGCCACAAAGCGCACAATTTTAAGAGTTAGACTTTAAGATATTACAATTTACTTATTACCAATAAAATCTGGGATGACACTTCCATCAGAATATCTTCCGGTGGGATATTTGAAGAAGGTTTCGCCGTATGGATCAAAGGTTGCCTGAGCTGAAGGTGTGGTGTTGAGGTAGTTATTGTTTCCCACATCAAATAGTTAGCGTCCAAATATGAACAAAGCTGCTTGCTTCTCCGGCAGGCAGATTTTGCTTTGGCAGCAACTTATTTGAATAGAAACACTGGCATAAAAAACCATGGAACACATGAAAACCCTTAAGCTTCCCATGCTGGCACTTGTCTCCTATGTTGCCGTGTCCAATATTTGGTTGGAATTTTCACTACTTATAATTCTCGTTTGAGGACTCCCCCCCCCCCCCCCCTAATCCAGTATAATCTCCTGAATATTGATTTATCTTCAAATAACTTGTTTAATTCTTAATTAAACTTGAGAAGAAATTTCTCTAAACTTTTGAATTTACGTAGATGATTAACTTTATTGTTATAATTTGTCTCTCAGTTTAAATTGCGTTTTTTTTATCATAGCGAGCAGATTTGAAATGCATTTTCAATGACTTTTTTTTATATTGTCACCGGTATCCGGTTCGGGGTCTGTGGCTACCTCTTCCAGCATAAGTGTCTCTTTTAGGATTTGAATTTAAAACTTAGAGGGATCTAATGTGGTCTTACACTAATAGACCAACTCTATATTAGTACACTTACAATGACTTGGCAAAAAAGAGAAATAATAGACAACAAAAGGAAGAATATTCAAAATTAGGCACTGATTATTACATTCAAATGTCATAATTTGTTTGTGTCATTGATGGTGAATTTGAGGGAGACTAATAAGCGTCTTGTCTTCCCTAGTAAAACATAGGGGGTGTTTGGTGAGGGCCGTTAAGCCCGATTGACAATCATAAGCTTGATAGGCAGTTATCATTTTTTTTTTTTTAATGTTTGGGGAGGCTTGCATGTAATTGACCTTTTGCCAAATTCAGATTGGTGAACACTCAATTGTGAGAAGTTGGAGAATGAAGCTTTTAGTAAAAGTTAATGGCATTTTATGCTAGATTGAGTTGTCTGGAAATTAATTATATAATATTAGCTTTTCTCATAAAATGTTTTTTAAATAGTATTTAGTATCAAAAAATATTTTTTGACTGTTTTTAACCCCTTAAAATATTTTTCTAGTTGTACCCACTACCCAGTGTGCTATCATAGTTATTATAATTTTACCCTTAATATACTTTTTCAGCTCCAAAAATTACTTTAAAATATTTTTTTGGTGTTTTTAACCCCTTAAAATATTTTTTCAGTTATATCTAGTGTGTTATCAAACTTATTGCAATTTTACTTTTAACGTACTTTTTCAGCTCCAAAAATTAATTTAAAATATTTCTTAGTGTTTTTAACCCCTTAAAATTTTTTTGGTCTTTTTAACCCGTTAAAATATTTTTCTAGTCGTACCTAGTGTTTTATCATACTGATTGCAATTTTACTTTTAATGTACTTTTTCAGCTCCAAAAATTACTTAAAAATATTTTTTGGTGTTTTTAACCCTTTAAAATAATTTTTCAATTGTACCCAGTCTTAGGAGACTGACTACAATTTTACCTTTAATGTATTTTTTTAATAGTAAAGAGCGCCCCAAAACTTAGAATACTGATTTATTAAATATTTTAAAGCAATTTTAAAACATTCACTTGATTTTTTAAATATTTTTTCACCCACTCTCTCTTACCATTATCACAAAAGTCACTTGTACTTAAATCAATCCAAACAAGTTTTACTTTTACAAAATTCATTTATACAACCGCCAATTCAAACAAAAATCACAATACACAATCTGGCTTTTATCAAAAGTGATATTATAAAAATTCAAAAGTCATTCCCTCTCTTTCTTGATTAATGTTGAGGAAGTATCAATAGGAATGAATTAGGAAAATGTTGACAAATATGAAAATTATCTCTTATATTTAGGATCAAGATCAACTCTCTATATATATATCTTATATTAAGGACATGAGGGAATAACTTTTTGAGAAATTAACAAATAATTTCAATTATAAATTGTACATCCAATACTTCTCTTTACGACATGCATTCCAATGGACACGACATACAATTACTACCATTGTACGTAAAATCGGACTGGACCGGCCGGTTGAATCGGAAATTGATCAGTGGTTCGGTCTGGTTTGATGGTTAAATCGGTTGAACCGGTTAAAACCAGTAAAACCGGTGGTTCAATCGGTTGGACCGGTTTTATTTTTTTTTTATTTTTAGGGAAAAATTGGAAGTTGAAGACCAAAATGAAGAGAAAAATAGATAAAGAAAGAACAAATCTAAAAAAAATAAAGAAGATAATAAAAAAATTTATTTAAAAAGCTATAATAATTATAGAAAAGGAGATATCATTGCATAAGTATAAGCATTATAACTCATACTAATAGATTTTAAGTATTTTTTTTCTAAAAAACTTCATTTTTATCTATAGAAATTTAAAAATATATTAATATATATTATCGCTAATAAATTATAATATTTTAATATGACCGGTTTAACTACCGGTTCAATTATCGGTTAGACCCCGGTTGACCCATTAACCCTTAAACTTGTGCTGTGACCGGTTCATTACCCGGTTCAATTTTTCATTCCTTGATTACTACCGTCTAAGTCAAACTTCAAAGAGTATACATTTCGTTAATCCTATGATTTGAGTCATAGGAAATTAAAGCTTATTAATTATTAGTTTATATTCCCCTTCTACTCACAGCCATACAATAAACTAATGAGCACAATTCAAACATTAATTTAAAATCAGAGTGTTATTTGAGATTGTAAGGGTGAGTGGAATCATCACTATTTTGAATCCATCGTAACCATTACCTACAATCCATAAAATTGTACATCATAATTAAGAGCTAATAAAGAGACCAATGATTCCATAAAAAGACATCTCACAATCCCTTATGATAAAAAAGAAAAGAATTTGTTGAGACGGAAATAAAGATAGCATGAGGTTGGAGAAGTAATGTCGAGCAGCAGAATCTGTAGGATGACCAGATCGAATCAAAGAACACATATTCCTTAACATTCTCGCATATAACTCATAATCTTCACAACGAGCCTCATCTTTGATACCTTCCCAATAACAATTAAACATCATAATTTTATTGCTTACAAGATTACTAATTAAAAAAAAAAAAGATATTAGCTACATTGATTCTTATTATTTGGATAACACAGAGATAAGCATCATTAATGTTGCTTGTAGAGACTTAAGTCTCATTAAAAAATGTTCTGAATTGACACACTTTTTATAATTTCTTGGGATATAAGTATCAATCCAATGTCTTTTTTCTTTTTTTCCGAAAAAGTCCAATGTCTTTTTAGATTAAATGAGAATGCAAGATAAGGGAAAAGAGGGTATTTCCACTAACGTCCCTCTTCACTTCCTCTCTACTTAATTTCTCCATAATTAGATTGGTTTTTAATGATTGAGATTTGTTTTGTAAAAATATTATTATAATTCAATATTTAATATTACAATAATATTTTTAATATAGTATAAAGTTTCCATCATTAAAAGCTAATCTAATAGTAAAAAAATTAAATGGAGATGAAGTGGAAAAAATGGTTTAGTGGAGACAACCATGTTGGGATAGATTGAAAATTGGGGAGGAGAAAAGTCGAGGGAGAATGGAGGGAAAAAGGGATATTACCTTATTTGGATTTAAGGAGAAAAGTGAAGAGAGATTAAATGACGTGGAGGCCATGTTGTTTTACCCCAAACACTCCTCAAAATTGGAGAGATTTGGGGAGAAAACCGATTTTCCAAGCTTTACCCTTGTCTTATGCCCCGACTTATGTGACCCCTCAATCCACGAATCCTTACATATCTGCTCATCATATTTGAAAATCACGCTGCCATTCAAAACTGTTGCTAAAATTCATCAATGTGTTAGAATATTATATATATATATATATATATATATATATCCTATCCTATCCGCAGTTTCAAATTTTCAAAAAATTTATACTTCATTAACATATAGTACTCTATTATAAATGTAAAGTGAAATTATACTTTTTTTACAAATATTAATAAAATTCTCAAATAGATTATAACAACATTATAATTATAAATTATAAAATGAAATAAAAAGAGTTTGAATTTTTTAAAGAAATTTTTATTTTGTGACATGTTTATTTTTCTTTTCGCTATCTTTTTATTATTTTAGTATGTGAAGAAATATATTTTGCTCAATATCTTGATTTTAATGAAAAATAATTTTATTCAATTTGACTTTAAATTGGTGCTCATTTTTTCTTTGAGTTTGTTTTTCATGTCATCACTTAAAACATGGGTGAAAATTTAAAAAGCGTCATATTGTCATTGTAAATGTCATGTATATTTTCTTATATCTCTTTTGTCCCCTCTATCCAAATATAAGGAGGGACAATATTATCACTTCACTTTTCTCCTCCCTCTATTTTCTTATCCTCCTAATTTTCTCTTCATCCAAATAAAACATCAGGTGAACGGCTACTTTTACTTTGTAATTGAACTCGCACGTCAAAACAGAACCTTCTACGTATTCCTCAATAGTTCCTAAAATCAAGCATATTAGAACAGTGTGTTTGGTGGAAGGTATAGGACTACTTTTCATAAATAATCTTGGAGTTATATTAATTTAATTAAAACTAGACCGACAATAAAATCTTAAACTAGTATCTTAACCCGTTGAATGCCCTATCTGGTTTTGAAAATTACCCCGGATGCAAACCACAAGCAAAGTAGAGATAAGGGTGCAGAATTTGCCCATTTTCAATTTCTTGCTAGCAAATATGACTTTATCATATATTCTAGTCACTGTTTAGGGAACATACAGGTCCAGACCGGTTGGACCGTTAGCCGGTTATTGAAGCGGGTCGGATATATGCTTTGAACCATTTTTTTGAGGGAGCCCTTTTGGGCCGTCAACCGTTATTAAGCCTAAAATTGAACTGATTTTTCAAAAACCATCCGGCCCAATAAAAATGCAGGGATTTTTTTTTGCTGCAAATTTTTGTTTTATATTTGATGCTGAAAAAAAAAATTAAAAAATGGCATATAAAATTTAGACATGTTTCTTTATTTTATTTATATTATATGTTATTAATTTTAATAATTTAGTTTGCTGCATCAAATGCTTTTGAAGAAAAAGGCAATGAGATTTATCCTTAAGCTAAGAATAAAATTAGAAGCACCAGGATTGGAGTTGAAAGTTTTGATTTTGGGTCATTTCTTCAATAAGTCGGTGACATTTACCACTCTAGTCCTATTTATAAGTTCATTTTAACTAAATCTCACATACCAATGAGAGATAATTAGCTTAATGATTATGGAGTACATTTACAACTATGTCCTCATTTATGAATACGTACTTTTCAACTCTTTCTTCTCTATCTGTCAACACATATTTCCATTTCGATATTTGAAAAATAATAAAGACGGAATTCAATGGGCATACAGAAAAGTACAATTATATTGATAAAAATATTCGTTTACAATATCGATATCGTTTGTCGACGGAATACAAAAAATACAGTGGAAACTTAATATTTAAAGAATTCTCCAAAATATTTAAGCATAAACGAATTATAATCACGATCTTGTCCTTGCCTTGAGACACTAGTCAATTACTTCTCAACGTCTACACCTTTGCCTTTCGATCCACTAGCACTCACTGAGATGTTTATTTAAAAATATGTGAGATTCCGAAGAATCCCAGTAGAGACATGCTATCGTCCATAGAAAATGTGAAAAGTAAATATGATATATGCCATGTATGCACCAATTAATGAACAATATAAACATATCATCTGCATGTATACATGAGTAGGGCCTATCCCCACTAATATGCACCGGTTGGGTTCTCACAAAGTCCAGTGTAAGTGCCTCTAGCACTACTAACCTCTCTCTGAGCAATCATGTTGATTAATAAAGTACATTTACAACCATGACATCCACATAATCATATAACTATGGTATGATGTATGAAGGATAATGTCCCTACCTCAAAGCTTTAAAATCTCCTTTTTAAATGTGCCTCGAGATACGTGTCGTGTTCGGCCTCCAATTTGGTCCTAAAATATTAAATGTACCAGAAATAGGTAATAACCTATCCAAGTATTATTTTAAACTAATTCATAGTATTTCTTGTGGTTATATTAGTCTATGATGAAAATTTACAAAAATGCCCCTGGGACCCCGGCCCGATGGCACGTTTTCCCAAAATTTTGACTAAAGATATTCTAACTTATTTTCGCCCAAGGAATCCATTTCCAAGTTTGAAATTACTAAATTCACTATCAAATTACGAAAATACCCTTAACAGCCCCTAATTCAAGTGTTAATGGCGTTTTCGTAATTATAATTTTTCGGACTTTTCTGAAAAAGTGACAAACTGTAATCTCACCTATTTTTGCCCACTGAATCTAATGAAACTATTTATTTCATGAAAATCCAACTCCTACCCTTGGAACACTGCTGGCCAAAATATTGAAGAAAAATGGGAAAAAAATAGTTTTGTGTTTTAGCTTCTAAAACTTGTACTTTTCCACTTCTAATCCTTTGTTAACTCATTTAAACACTTCTTAACTATGATTCAAAGAAATTTGGGCAGCATAACCCTTTAGGATCATAGCTTTTCCTATTCTTCAACTCAACCAAGAAACTTGGAAAGTCAAGAAATATCACTAACAACAACATCACAACCACAAGAGAGCAAGTTTATGAAATTACCCTCTTGCTTCCAAGCTTAGCACCTTAACTCCTTCTTTTCCTTGGAGATTTGTCTTGCTAAACACATGAATACATGAAGAAGAGAACCTTAGAGGAAGTGTTACACAAGAATAGGTAACCAAATCACTAAATGAACACTTACTTTAATCTTCTTCCTCCTTCTCTCTAATCTTCAAAGAACTCTCAAGCTCACTCTCTCTCTTTTTGCTCCTTGCTTGGCCAAAATGTTGCATGAAAGAGGAAGGAGAATGTGTTTATTAATTTGATCTTCTTTCTTCCTAGCCTTTGATCTGATCAAGGGTTGAGATCTCAATACTTGTCTTGCACCATTCCTCCTCCCATACCTCCAATCATGCCTTCTTCACTTTATGCCATACCCCCTCATCATTTGGCTTCAATTGGATTTGGACTAGATTCCCTTCTTGTTACACAAACCGTCCCCCCTCCTCTTTACTCTAACCAAACCCATTTCTTCACCCAACTAACCAAACTAACACTTAACTTCATGTAGCATTTTAGCATGTGCTCTTGGAATTTGATTTTTCTCCCTTATTTTCATGTGTTGGGCGAAATTATGGAAGAGAAAGGGAATAATATGCATTTCAGTAATTCCATAATTCAATTAAATGAATTATGTATAATTCCCTC
The DNA here is from genome assembly GCA_963855925.1 of Inga laurina. Classification (NCBI taxonomy): domain Eukaryota; kingdom Viridiplantae; phylum Streptophyta; class Magnoliopsida; order Fabales; family Fabaceae; genus Inga; species Inga laurina. The sequence goes on along the minus strand of OY979711.1, from coordinate 5,295,256 downwards.
TAATTTCACAATTCTTGATTTATTCCATCAAGAATAATCCAACTATACATTTTCCTTTATTTTCCTTGATTAATCATAATTCAATTAAATGAATTATGTATAATTCCCTCTAATTTCACAATTCTTGATTTATTCCATTAAGAATAATCCAACTATACATTTTCCTTTATTTTCCATGATTAATTGAAATTAACTTCAATTAATTAGAAAATAATAAATCTTGGGCTAAATTGGCAAAATTATGATTTTGCTATCACCTTTGTAATTTAATTCGATTCTTGAATTAATTTGCCCATTTCCTTATGAATATGAATATTTCAAAATTCACAAGATCCAATTTCCATGAATATTCACCATTTTATTGAATTAATCAAATAATTACAATAAATTTTTGGTGGATATAAAATTTGGGATGTTACACTATCTATATTTAAATTATTTCTTCATTTGTACAATAAATAGGGGTAAAATTGTCATAATCTCATTTATTACACTGAAACTGGACTTATAAATATGACCAATTTTTTGTTTTGTTAAAAAGGATTTATAAATAGGACTAGAGTGATATGGTCCAAATGTCTTTCAAGAAACTTATACTTGGATCAATCAAGAGCCTCCAATATTTGACAAGTCATGAAATCATTATTATTATTGTATTTTGTTAGGTTGATAATTGATTTAATATTCTTCCTTAAATGGTATTTTGTAACTTTATTAACTTCATATGAAATTAGATTGAAAATTAATTGTAATATATACTATATATTATTTTTTAATTTAATTATTACGTCACCAGTCCGATCGAACAGTTCAACCGTTCCAACCAGTTAAATCATGACCCGTTGACCTTTCCGGCTTAACATACAGTCCAACTTTTAAAACATTGATTCTAATAAAAGAATACATATAAACATGCACTTTTCCAAAGCCGCCTCCTTTCAAACTTCCTATTCTTTAATTTTCAATGCAAGTTGGTCTATATTTAGTGTTGATATCTAATGTGCGTATATTTAAAATGCGATCTAATAATGAAAGTTGATCACTTAGTAAGGATATTTGACACCTAGCTCACACCAGGTCGTTGATTCTCAATGTTGATATGAAAACCTTATCAATGGAAAATTTATAAGTAATTTTTTAAATCTGGAGGCATTCCTTAATATTATCAGCTCCCGGATCCAACTCACCACCTAAACTTTTTAATATGAAAGAAATGTGATATATATATATATATATATAAACTCTAATAAATTCAAATCCAAATGAGCCATAGCTATGTCAGCGTAATTTTTATAAAGTTCAAACCCAATATTTTTCTTAAAAGATAATATCAGGTCTTTTCTATTCATTCCAATCACTGTCGGTCAAAATTTACTGTCTGCAATGTCTACAACAATGCTTACTTTCATTTTACTAGTTTTTTTAGAATGGATGTCATGCTGTAATTGCTTCAATGTGAAATGCATATGATCACTCCAAAAAAGAATTATTGTCTGAGTCAAACACTTGTATTTTCATTTTTTTATGGTAAAAAAATCATTTATATCTATTGTTTCGCAAGGAAAAAAAGAAGAAAATCATAGACCGATTGAATTTCAAATATTCAATTTCATCAATAAAATATGAAGACTTACTTCACATTTGGAATTACATAGAAAAAACTATTTATCTTAAACGGGTTTACATAAAATTCTAGAAAAACGGAAATGACTCCTATCTTATTTTTCTCAAAGGCTAACATTGTTGTAGATGATTGCTTGGACGCGCAACACATATATGAAAAATATGAGTCAAACACTTGTTGAGGAAGGTTTTACCATACGGGGGATAGTTAGCCTTGCTCGCTAGAAAAGAAGGGCTGAGATGGTTATTAATTCCTACATCGAGTAGTGAATCCCCAAATACAAACTAGGCAGCTTCTTGCTCATGCAACAAGCATGAATTATTCCTAGAACAGTTTCTGATTCGGATATAAATACCCAAAAAACAACACCCACAAATACACATACGTCATCCTTAAAGTCGCCATATTTCCACTTGCTTCTCACTGATCAGTTTCATATATTATTTGCTTTCATGGGCTTTGGTTTGAATATAATAACCAGAGATAATGCTTCTAGTCAAGTTTGCAGGCTGGTTTCAATACACTTTCTCTTAATTAAGTTTAAATATGGATAATGACATACATGGATGAGAATTAAGAGCAAGGCAACAGAGTCAGAACCGACAAGTGTATAAGTAGTGTTGAAAAGTAACATTCAAGTAATTGCAGCTGGGGGAGAAAACTCTGAATTTATTTTTCATAGAAGAACAGGAGTGGAAGCAAATATTTATTTATTGTAGCTGGGGGAGAAAACTCTGAATTTATTTTTAATAGAGGAACAGGTGTGGAAGCAAATATTTATTTAAAGAATCAAAAGTACAACAACTTAAAATTACCCTTTCAACCTCTTAAATTTTGGACCCAATGGAGTAACTTACAAGTAATTGCAGAGGGAGCCCCAAATTTATTTTCATACAAAGAAAAATGAGATACATGAATGAAAGAAAATATTTATTTAATCAATCAAAGTGCAACAACTTATTTATTCAAAATAAAAAAGCACGACAACTTAAAGTTCAAAGAGTTGTTTCATATTGTAAGACTTATTGAAGGTGAGATTTGCAGACCACATTAGGTCTGAGAGATACTTGTTAGCCATATCAGTGGGATGAAGAGAGTCGAAGAATACATAATCATTCACATTCTCACATAACTCATACTTTTTTATTCCTCTTTTACCTCCACAGCTATCATCTCCCCTGTAGGCTCCACCTCCACAGCATGCCACTTGCCCTTCTTTGAATCCTGCTCATCAAAATTCAAATAATTCAACAAATATCACTAGTCACAACCACGAGCTTCTATATATATATATATATAAATAATTTTTAATTCTTCTTGAAATTTGATCATCCTGAGATTTGAAAGGCTTTGCTTCCCACAATCACAAGCTTTAATTAAGTTGCATTTAACATGAAGTATTTTTTCCTACTCAGTATTCAAAAGTAATTTTCGGTGCATTTAATACCATAAAGTGTTTTTCTAGTAGCACTTGCTATCCTAGAATTAGGGTGTTCATTGCTACTAAATACTGTAAGAGCAAAGTTGCACCAAAAATTACTTTATGATGTTGGGTGCTATGAAAAAATTCTTTGGGACAATGAATGCACCAAAATTACTTTAGAACACTAAGTGCTATGGATAAGAAAACTTCATGGTGCTTCATATTATGCTCTACATTTGAAAGTTTCTCAGCTTCTTAGTATTCAATCCTGAACAGGGGCTGCTCTGTTTTTTCTTTTGGGGAAACATTTTGCTTAGCTATGAAAATTGAAAAATAAGAGTTTGAAGACACATACCATATTCGGAAGGGTAATTCATCAACTGAGAAGCTGAAGTGTGGAAATCGAACAGAGAGTATTTGAAGCCCACGAGCTGTTTCTGAAGCTTCTGGAGCATTCTGGGAAATTCAACATTGTGTAGCCTTGCAGATTCTGTCATCTCTTCGTTACATTCATATCCTTTTACCAGAAACCTAATGCCCGGAGAGCAACCTATGGGACCAATATTCACAAACGCAAATTTCCTTCCTCCCAGGTCGTGAATTTCCTGTAAAACAACATAAACTTTAACAATGATGAACAAATGGCTAGGACAAAGATAGAAGAAAGGAAGAAACTTGGTCATTAATTTCTGCAACACACACTCACTTTTATGGCTTCTGTGATGTTTCCAATCACAATATCCACGAACTGGTGCTTGGAGTAACGTTGAAGAACACTGATATTTGAGACGAAGCGTGCTCCATAGTCATTGGCTCCAACGCTGAATAGGTTCACTGATCTGTACAATAATGCTTTGGTTTCTTCGTTCCCAAGTTTCTTCCTCAGAACATCTCTCACATTCTTGTAATATCTCACCTGTGTTTTGAGGTCTACCAACTGAGGATAAACGTAAAGATAACAGTATTAACGTTACAGATAATTAATTAAGCAGCTGATTATAATATAATTAAGCAATGTCTCGTATATATAATGAAATGTCGTCATCCACTTCAATAAATGACCACATCTGGACACAAAAATTTAATGAGACTAATTAACGACGTTATACAATTCCTTGACTGGTTTCAACCAGAGCTCCGGATCCTCCTGATGCAAAGTTAACCCCAAATATATAATTATCAAGGGACGAAGCTGGATGCAGATATGGTAGTAACAGCGGCAATTTGGCATATTCAGCTGCATCCACAACAAAAATTATATTAAAAAAAACACTTCAAGAAATCAGACAAGTTCTAAAAGAATGTATTTAGGTAACATCTTAAAACTTCATTTTCGAAATTGTCTGCTTTAGGGCCATTATACTCATTGTTTTAAAACATGTCGGGAGGTAGTGGCCTCAAAAGTATACAAATTTTAAAATGAGGTGCTGAAATATTACAATTCACGTAATTACCAATGAAATCTGGGATGACCCTTCCATCATTAAATCTTCCCGTGGGATACTTGAAGAAGGTTTCGCCATATGGATCAAAGTTTGCCTGAGTTGAAGGTGTGGTGTTGAGGTAGTTATTGTTTCCCACATCAAATAGTGAGTCTCCAAATATGAATAACGCTGCTTGCTTCTCCGGCAGGCAGACCTTACTTTGGCAGCAAGTCGTTTGAATAGAAACGATGGCATAAAAAACCATGAAATACATGAAAATCCTTAAACTTCCCATGTTGGCACTTGTCTCCTATGTTGCCGTGTCCAAGATTTGGTTGCAAATTTCACTATTTATAGTCCTCGTTAGGCCCCCCCCCCCCCAAAAAAAATCCTGTATTGTCTCCTGAATTTTGAGTTATCTTCAAATAACTTGTTTAATTCCTAAAACTTGAGAATAAGTCTCTCTAAACTTTTGAATTTACGTAGATGATTAACTTTATTGTTGGAATTTGTCTTATTGTTTAAATTACATTTGTTTGATCATAGCGAGCAAATTTGAAATGCACTACAACGACTGGGCCCAAAAAGAAATAGGCAAGAAAGGAGGAATTCAAAATTAGCTAGGCACCGATTATTATATTCCAATGTCATAATTTGTTTGTGTCAATGATGACCAATTGGGGCTAATAAGTGACATCCCCAGTTAAACATTGGGAAAATGTATTTTAATAGCATCCCCAGTAAACGACTTCCCCAGTATTTCATGTCCAAAAATACCTTTTACAATTGAACCCCCAAAAAAAATCCAAAGCAAAATTATGTGTTTTTAACGTTAAAAATTAGTATATTATTTTCAAAAGAATATAATAATCTCGACTTCTTGAAAAATAAAATGTACAACAAATAAATTGTGCATGAACTTCTCAAATAACTGAATAAGTTAACTTTTTGAGAAATTAACAAACAATTCCAATTATACATTGTACATCGCAGACTTTTCTTTGCTACATACTACCTCCGGTCCTAATTATAAGATAAAGTTGATTTTTTTTTTTTGAGAAATTAAGGAAGTTAAATAAGTTACTTAATCATATCATATATTATGTATCATTAGATTATATATTAATTTATTAGTCAAACTAATTAGTTTGAAGAAAAAAATGAAAATGTAAATATTCTAAAGTAATTTAATTAGTTTAATTTTCTTAATTTCTCTAAAAAAGTCAACTTTATCTTATAATTAGGACAAGAGGGAGTATATTCCAATGGGCATGATGTAGAGAAGGGGTGCCCCACCTGCTGCCCCCATTTTTTTTCAGTTTTTTTTTTTTATGATTAGATTCTACCTAAAATAAGTGATATTTTTATATCTTATGGATAAAAGTCAAAATTTTTTTAATTTTTTATTATTTTTTAAAAAAATTAATATTTTAACAAAGAGAAACTACACGCTTTTATCATGAAGTTGAATAAATTATTTTAAAATATTTATAAGCATGTACTTTTTTTCAAAGCCGCGTCTTTTTCTTTTTTACCAGAAAAGTCGTCTCTTTTCAAACTTCCTGTTATTTAATTTTCAATGCAGGTTAGTCTATATGTGGAGTTTTTATCTAATATTCTTACATTTAAAATGTGATCTAAAATTAAAAAAGTTGATCCACTTGATAAGGATGTTTGACACATGACTATCACAAGGCCTTTGCATAATTCTTGTCAATGTGAAAATTTTATTGGTGAAAAAATTAGAAGTATTTCTGTAAGCATCTTTTTTTAGCTTGGAGGCATACATATACTCATAAATTTAAACAGTATCGTCTCTTTGACCCAAGTCATCAGCATCTAAACTTTCTAATACTCCTGGCACTCATAAATTTGAATATTATCACATGCGAGACCCAACTCATACTATAAAAAAAATGATTTTCAACGGCAATAAAAGTTGAGAGGTTGAAAATCTTAAAGACGCTGTTGAAAAGTTTTAACGGCGACAAAAAATTGCTGCCAAATCGTTGGCATAACGACCTTGACTGAAAGTTTTGATGGCGACTTTTCAATGCTGCAGTTGAAAGTAGACTTTTAGCGACGACTACTAGTCGCCACTAAAAATAAAGCCAATTGTCTTTAAATGGTAGGTCGCCGTTGAAGGTAGAGTATTGGTAGCGACAATAGTCATTGCTAAAAGCAATATCTATGGTGACAAAATGTGTCACCACTGAAAGGTTTATAGGCGGCGACTAGTTGTCGCCGTTGATGCTCTTTTCAGCGGCGACTAAGTGTTGCCACTGAAAATAGTATTAGCTGTAACTTTTTTGTGCCACTAATTCTTGTATCAGTGGCGACTATTGTTGCCATTGAAAGTTAGAAATAATTTTTTATATAAATTAAATTGTTGAAATTAAAATTTATATTAATAAATATGAAAATAAAACAATAAACACCTGAATTAAAATAAAAATATACACCATATATGGGAATAAACAATATACTAAGTAACAAAATCCATACAATTTTTTGAAACCATCAAAATAATTCAATTTCATTAAAGGGAGTATAAAAATTATCCAACTGAAACATGAATACATCAAGAAAAATAGCTCCAACAAATAGTCTCATAAATTGCTAAACTATCCAAGAACCATCATTGTTTTGTTGAGAGGTCTAGGGGTGGCAGTGGTTGGATTGTCACTGGAAAAACAAATTGAGGCATAAGTTAGTCAATCAATAAAAAAAAAAAATCAAATATTATAAGATACAAAACGCCCAATCATAGCAAGATACTTTTAACATAAGAAAACTGAACAACAAAAATTGATGGAGGAGATTTTGAGAACCAACCTTAAATAATAATGGCAAACTGCCTCTACTTCATTTAAACTGTAACGAGGAAACATAACTCGAGCATATACTGGAACATCTGGCAAATCTTTATGAAGCTTTCCTACTGCTACTGAATGAGAAAAAGCCCCTATCGTCATATCATCATGCGACATTTGCCTAAAAGCCTTGACCTGCAATTGTTATCGAGAGCCATCTAATCTTTTATATAAAAACTTTAAATATAAGATATAGTTTTCATATATTCTTTGGGTATTTAATATAAGACATATTATGGGAATTAATCTTAGTACTAAAATAAGACATAATTTTTATATTTTTCAATCTTTTCCTATTTGACCCTTATTGACGTTCTCTCAACAATAATCAAAGAGAAGAGAGAATGTGTGAATTAAAAAAAAATGATTAGGATATTTTAAAAAAATGTATATCGTATTAATCAAATAATTTAACTTGCTTAATCTAAGTAAAGTAGGTAAATATACTTTATATTAAAAGGAAAAAAAGAGTATTAAAAATAATAATGCGGGTCCACTAAATAAAAAGTAACCACAGTTTGCTTTGGTCTTTTATATTAATACAATAATCATTGTTGGTCAAAATTCACGGTCCGCTATATATGTCTACAACAATGCTTACTTTTATTTTACCAGTTTTTTTTTTTAAAAAAAAAAGAATGGATGACATGATGTACTAGCTTCATTATGAAATACATCTGATCACTCCAAAAATAGTTTTTGTCTGAGTCAAACCCTTGTATCAAACATGGACAGACTCTCCAAATAATATATATATATATATATATATATATATATATATATATATGTTAAAATAGATTATTCTTACAGCTATTCACTAGTATCCTAACCATTGAAGAGTACGAGATCCTATCTTTAATTTTAATATAGCATATACTTAAGAGTTGATCTTAGTCTTAAATATAATATATATTTTTTATAATTTTCAATATTTTTTAATTTATCTTTATTGAGGATCCCTCAACAATAAATAAGGAGACCGTATTTTATCCAAAAAAAAACAAGAAGAATAGAGAATGAGAAAATTAAGGAAGATTATTAATATGCTTTAAAATATATGTATCAAATTAATTAACTTTGTTAATATAATTTTAATAAATATGTCCTATTTTAAAGAACATAAAGGGTATATTATAATTGTTAATATGTGCCGTAGCGGAATTTAAATTAAGAACGCCTGATCTATGCCAAACAATAACACATGGATCTTTTAAATAGTAACACTTGCAATATATATAGAGAATCAGAAAAGTACAAATGGGTCTTTCCTTAGTTTTATATTTCTTCCGATCCTTTTTATAAGTAACATTATTTCTTTTGGGTATGATCCTTTTATAAGTAACAAATTCTCTTTATCTAAAAATGAAAATTTGTCTTTACACCTTTACCCTCATTGAATGCATGACTCTATAATAATTATTACATGCACCAAGAATCATATTTGGAGAAATGTTTGGTACATAACTACATATAGGACTATTATATATATTCTTGAAATTATATTAATTTGATTAAAACCGGTCCAACCATAAAAGTCTTAGACTAATATCTGAACCAGTTTAATAACCTATCTGGTTCTTAAAAAGACTCCTACTACATATGCAAACCACAAGCAAAATAGAGATAAGGGGGCCGAATCCACTCATTTTCAATATCTTGCTGGTAATTAAATATGGCCTTATTAGACATTCCAGCCAAAAGCATATATATAAAGATGTCCTTTTTTTAAAGCCGCCTCTTTTCAAACTTCCAATCCTTTAATTTTCAATGCAAGTTAGTCTATATTAGGTATTGTAATTAGCTTATATTTAAAATGTGATCTAATAATAAAAATTGATCCACTTGATAAGGATGTTAGGTAGATAACTCTCACAAGGTCTTCCATTCTTGTCGTTAATATGCAAACCTTGTTGAAGGGAGATTCATAAGAAATTTTGTAAGCATTTTTTGAACATTGAGGCATGCTCTGAAATCTGAATATTATCAGCCCCCAGACCCAACTCATCATCTGAACTTTTTCACATTAAAGGAAAGTGATATAATATATATAAGATCTAATAAATTCAAATCTAAATGAGACATTATGTCAGCATAGTTTTTACAAAGTTAAAACCCAATATCTTTCTTAAAAGATAATAATTATATCACGTTTTTTCTATTCATCCTAATCACTGTTGGTCAAAATTTACGTTCTGCAATGTCTACAACAATGCTTACTTTTATTTTACTATTTTTTTTTATGTCAGGCTGTAATAGCTTCATTATGAAATACATAAGATCGCTCCAAAAAAGAATTATTGTCTGAGTCAAACACTTGTACCAAACAATTAAAGACGAACTCTCCAAATAATTTATATATTTTCATGTCGTAATAGATTATTGGGAAAATCACACTCAGGTCCTATGGACTAGAAAAAATATAAAAGAAAGTCATAGTGTAGATTCTTCTATCTAACAAATCCCTAGAGATCTCAAGGATATAGATTATAAATGTAAAATTATATTCTTGTCCTTAGTAATTGATATTTGAAGTCAGTTTGCCCTTAGGTTGGCAAGCGTATGTGCATGTTTTGACAAATTGATATGCCTATATTGATAAGTTATACATTAGCAAGTGTTTGTACCTCTTTTGACAAATTTATGTGCCTATATTGGTAAGGTATATATTGGCAAGTGTATTGGTAAGTTATGTGCCTATAATGACAAGTTATACATTAGCAAATGTATGTACCTCATTTGACAAGTGTATGTGTATATACTAATAGGTCTATCCATGTTTAATAACGCTTTTTTTCCTATTTAATTTAAAATAACTACCGTTGATAAGTGTATTTGCCTATATTGACAAGTCATAAAATTACCATTGACAAGCTCATTTATTTTAACTAATGCCATTCTTCCTATACGATTTAAAACAATTCATGTTGATAAGTGTATCTGTTTATATTTACAAGTTATAGAATGACTATTGACAAGCCCTTCAATCTGCTTCTCTTTTCCTTTTTTTTTTAATCAATAGGGGCAATAAGGTAATTTTATAGTTAGAATCTATATCATTAAGGTCCCCAAGGAGTTTTTAGATGGAATCTATACTAAAACTTTTTTGATATTTTTTCTAGTTATTGGGACCTAAGTGCTATTTTCCCTAAATTATTCTTATAGTTATTCACCGGTTTTCTAGCCATCGAGGACTTTTCTTGTGAGGTACATTCTAAGTGTTAATATAGCTAATGGGATAAAACTTTGTTATTGTTGGTTGACCCAAAAAAAAAAAAAAGCTTTGTTGTTGTTGATCTATGCTAAACTATAACATATGGAACAGATGGATCTTTTAAATAGTAACACTTACAATATGATTGTTAACGATCATAGGAAAGCTTATTATAAGTTTATGCTATCCTCTTCCCCATGTAGGGCAATTCTAACTTGAAATCGAAAGAGTTGTTTGAGATTGTCTGATTCAAGACCCTGTATCGATCAAACAATGATACACTCTCCAATATATATATATATATATATTCATGTTAGAATAGATGATATATTCTTACGGCTTTTCACTAGTATTCTAACCATCGAAGACTTTTCTTGCTAGGTATATTCTAATTGTTAATGTATGCCGTAGCGAAATATAAACTAATAACGTTTGATCTATGCCAAACTAATAAGGAATAAATGATTATATACTGAATTCAAGTTGGATGATATAAATTTTAAAAAAAAAAAATTATTAAAATTTTTTGTTATCGGAAAGTAACTAATAAGGTAAAAGTTTTATCGTATTACTATAAGACTAGCAATGCTACATAGTGAATGATATGCTTTAAAGGGACAATATGAACATAGAGTGGGGGTAGCTGAGATAAGAATACTGAGTTGGATATATGGTCATATAAGAAAAGATAAAATTTATAATGATTAACATATGCACGAACTAATTGAAGTAGCATCTATCGAGGGGGAAATGATAGAAAATTGTTTAAGGGGATTTGAACACATTCAAAGAAGGCTATTGTGTGCAACAGTGAAGAGTGTTGATCAAGCAATATGGATCAACCCTCTAAAAAGAGGTAAAGGAAGACCGGAGTAAACACTTAATGTGGTTATAAAGCGAGCTCATTTATCTAATAATTTGTCCAAAAATATGATTTTCAGTAGAGTGCAATGACATAATGCAATCTATATAGTCAACCCTATCTAATAGGATAAAGCTTTATTGTTGTTGGTTGACTCCAAAAAAAAAAAAAAAAAGCTTTGTCGTTGTTGATCTATGCTAAACTATAACACATGGAACAGATGGATCTTTTAAATAGTAACACTTGCAATATGATTGTTGCCGATCATAGGAAAGCTTGTTATAAGTTTATGCTATTCCCTTCCCCACGTGGGGCAATTCTAACTTGAAATTGAAAGAGTTGTTGGAGATTGTCAGGGTAAGTGAAATGATTTTGTCCAGTCCACACGAGGTTGGCAAAATGTTGAGCTGCTTTGTCCGTATGATGAACAGAATCAAAATACACAAAATCATTAACATTATATTCTCACATAACTCATTCTTGAATCCCTCTCTTGCCCCCACAGCAACAGTTAAAACAAATCATGATTACTTGAAGAGATTCAAGTCTCACTGATTAAAGTTATACATTGACGAACATTTTATTATAATATTATTATTACTTGGGATAAGCAGCAATATATACGGGAAATATATGGTAAACGAATGCCTTGCTTTGTAATCTAACTCAATAGAAAGGTCAAAATGAAACCTCCTACTCAATATATAAGGGAAATATATAGTTAGCCTTGCTTGCTGGAAAAGAATGGCTGAGATGGTTATTAATTCTTGCGTCGAATAGTGAATCCCCAAATATAAATAAGGCAACTTCTTTCTCATGCAACAAGCATGAATTATTCCCAGAACAGTTTCTGATTTGGATAGAAGAAATACCCAAAAACAACACACACAAATACACATACATCATCCCTAAAGTTGCCATATTGCCACTAACTTCTCACTGATCAGTTTCATATATTATTTGCTTTCCTAGGCTTTGGCTTCTCTCTTAAATTAATATTATAATAACCAGAGATAATGGTTCAAGTCAAGTATGTAGGCTGATTTCAATACATAAGTAAGTTAGAATATGGATAATGACATAGATGAGGAGTAAGGGCAACGCTATAGTCAGAACCGATAAGTGTATAAGTTGTGTTGAAAAGTGAACTGAGAGATCTCTTTTCACTTCTAATTTTTCAGAGCCGTCAGCCTCTAACTGTTGACTTTGACTTCCAGTAGAGAGTTATACTCGTACTATTAAAAAAAATGTTTTTAACTAATTCACAAAATTAGGGAATCTTAGTTAAGTTATTTAATGCATCTTAAATTGATAAAACTTACATATTTTACCTTTATTGAATAATGTGATTTTCAATTAGACATTTAATCCATGTCATATTTCTCTTGTTAGGAATTAAAATAGAAAACAGTCATTAATTACCTTGTCAACTTTTTATATTTTAAATCCAAACGAGAAACTTAGCTTACAAGTAATTGGGGGGGAGAAAACCCCAACATTATTTTCATATAAAGAAAAATAAGGTACAAGAATGGAAGAACATAATTATTTAAGCAATCAAAGCCCAACAACTTGTTTATTCAAGAAAAAAATAACAGTATTATCACAACTTAAAGTTCAAAGAGTTGTTTCATGTTGTAAGGCTTATTGAAGGCGAGATTTGTAGACCACATTAAGCTTGAAAAATACTTATTAGCCATCTCAGTGGGATGAAGAGAGTCGAAGAAGACGTAGGCATTCACATTCTCACATAATTCATACTTTGTTATTCCTCTTTTACCCCCACAGCTATCATCTCCCTTGGAGGCTCCACCTCCACAGCATGCCACTTGCCCTTCTTTGAATCCTGCTCATCAAAATTCATATATTTCAACATATACCACAAGTCACAACCACGAGATTCTATATATATAAAGAACTTTTAATTCTTCTTGAAATTTGATTATCTTGGGGTTTGAAAGTTTTTGTTTCTCCAAATCACGAGCTTCGATTAAGTTGCGTTCAACATCTAGAAGTATTTTTTCCTACTCAGTATTCTAAAGTAATTTTTGGTGTATTCAATGCCATAAAGTGTTATTCCAGTAGCACTTACTATCCTAAAATTAGGGTGTTCATTGCCACTAAATACTTTAAGAGCAAAATTATACTAAAAAATATAGGGTTCTGGGAAAAAATTCTTTAGGATGACGAATGCACCAAAATTACTTTAGAACACTAAGTGCTACTGAAAACATTCTTCATATTGCTTTTAATTATGCTCTACATTTGATTATCTTGGGATTTGAGAGTTCTCAGCCTCTTAGTATTCAATCCTGAAACAGGGGCTCCTCTGTTTTTTTTTTTTTTTTTGTTTGAGGCAACATTTTGCTTAGCTATGGAATGTTGAAAAATAAGAGTTTGAAGACGCATACCATATTTAGAAGGGTACTTCATCAACTGAGAAAGTAAACCGTAGAAATCAAAGACAGAGTATTTGAAGCCCACAAGCTCTTTCTGAAGCTTCTGGAGCATTCTGGGAAATTCAACATTGTGTAGCCTTCCAGATTCTGTCATCTCTTCGTTACATTCATATCCTTTTACCTGAAACCTAATGCCCGGAGTGCAACCTATGGGACCAGCATTCAAAAATGCAAATTTCCTTCCTCCCAGGTTGTGAATTTCCTGTAAAGCAACATAGACTTTTACAATTCTGAAAAAAATGGATAGGACCAAGATAGAAGAAAGGAAGAAACTTGGCCATCACTTTCTGCAACACACACTCACTTTGATGGCTTCTGTGATGTTTCCAATCACAATATCCACGAACTGGTGCATGGAGTAACGTTGAAGAACACTGATATTTGAGACGAAACGTGCTCCATAGTCATTGGATCCAACGCTGAATAGGTTCACTGATCTGGACAAAAATGCTTTGGCTTCTTCATTCCCAAGTTTTTTCCTCAGAACATCTCTCACGTTCTTGTAATATCTCACCTGTGTCTTTAGGTCTACAAACTGACGATATAAACGTAAATATAGTAGTATTAACGTTAGAGATCATGAATTAAGCAGTTGTTATCTTAAAAAGTAGTATAATATAATTAAGCAATGTCTCGTATATATAATGATGGCTTAGTGTTAATGTGTCGTCATCAACTTTAATAAATGACTACATTTGAACACAAAAATATAATGAGACAATTAATGACGTCATACCATTCCTTCACTGGTTTCAACCAGAGCGCCGGATCCTCCTGATGCAAAGTTAACCCCAAATATATAATTATCAAGGGACGATGCTGGATGCAGATATGGTAGTAACAACGGTAACTTGGCATATTCAGCTGCATCCACAACAAAATAAAAAAAACTTAGAGACAAGTTCTAAAAGAATGCATTTTGATGATGGTTCATGTAATGCCTTCTTGAAATTGCTCGCTTTGAAGCCATTTTCTCTCAAAGTTTCAAAATAGGTTGAGAGTTAATAGGGCTACAGTGGACAATTTTAAGAGTTAAGCATTAGAATGTTACAATTCACAAATGTACCAATAAAATCTGGGATGACTCTTCCATCAGAAAATCTTCCGGTGGGGTACTTGAAGAAGGTTTCGCCGTATGGATCAAAGTTTGCCTGAGCTGAAGGTGTGGTGTTGAGGTAGTTATTGTTTCCCGCATCAAATAGTGAGTCTCCAAATACGAATAAAGCTGCTTGCTTCTCCGGCAGGCAGACTTTGCTTTGGCAGCAAGTCATTTCGATAGAAACAATGGCATAAAAAACCATGAAATACATGAAAACCCTTAAACTTCCCATGTTGGCACTTGTCTCCTATGTTGCCTTGTCCAATATTGGTTGCAAATTTCACTATTTATAGTCCTTCTTAGAGTGCTTTTTCTTTCCTAATCCTGTATAACTTGTTTGATTCTTCAAACTTGAGAATAAGTCTCTCTAAACTTTTGAATTTACGTAGATGATTAACTTTATTGTGTGAATTTGTCTTATTGTTTAAATTCCATTTGTTTGATCATAGCGAGCAAATTTGAAATGCACTACAACGACTTGGCCCAAAAAGAAATAGGCAAGAAAAAGGAGGAATTCAAAATTAGCTAGGCACCGATTATTAATATATTTTAATAGCATCCCCAGTGTTTCATGTCCAAAAATACCTTTTACAATTGAACCCCCAAAGAAAATCCAAAGCAAAATTACGTGTTTTTAACGTTAAAAATTAGTATATTATTTTCAAAAGAATATGATAATCTCGACTTCTTTAAAAATAAATTGTGCATGAACTTCTCAAATAAGTTAACTTTTTGAGAAATTAACAAATAATTCCAATTATACATTGTACATCGCAGACTTTTCTTCGATACATTTATTCCCATGGACATGACAATATGACATAAGCAGGGACCCCAATTTTTTTTAGTTTTTTTTTTAGAATTAAATTCTACTTAAAATGAATGATATTTTAATATTTTATAGATAAAAAAATAGAATTATTTTTAATTTTTTAAAAATTTAATACTTTAATTAAAAGAGAAACTATACGTTTTTATTTATAAAACTGAATAAATTATTTTAAAATATTTATAAGCATGTGCTTTTTCAAAGCCGCCTCTCTTTTTGTTTTTTGTTTTCACTTGAAAAGCCGTCTCCTTTCAAACTTCCCATTCTTTAATTTTCAATGCAGGTTAGGTTAGTCACGTGAATTGTCAACCGATCTACCACCGAGCTCCCGAGTTTACGAGGTGAAGTTATGAAATCGCTCGACTGAAAGGAGAGGAGCTAAGAAAAGAAGCTAACTCGAATGAAGAATCTTTCCAAAAAGGGACCCCAAGTAGCAGTTAGAGAAGGAATTGATCCACTTGATAAGGATGTTTGGCACATGACTCTCACAAGGTCTTTGAATAATTCTTGTTAATGTGAAAACCTGGAGGATGGAAAATTCGTAAGTATTTTTATAAACATTTTTTTAGTATGGAGGCATATATATATATATACACCTCATAAATTTGAATATTATCACCTCCGAGACCCAACTCATCATCTTCTAAACTTTTTAATACTCTTTAGATCTTTAATATAAAATATATTTTGGAAGTTAATATTGATCCTAAATATAAGACTTGATTTTTATATTTATCAAATTTTTTTTAAATTACCCTTATCGGCGCTCTTTCAACAATAATCAAGAAGGAGAGGAAACGGAAGAATTAAGAAAGATGATTAAAATATTTTAAAAAATATGTATCATATTAACCAAATAATTTAACTTCTTTAAACTAATTAAAGTAGGTAAATATGTCTTATATTATGAATTAAAAGAAGTATTAAAAATAAGAATATGGTCCCCCTAAATCAAAAAGTAACCACAGTTTGCTTTGGTCTTTTATATTAATCTAATAATCGTTAGTTGGTCAAAATTTACGGTCCACAACGACTGCAACGACGCTTGCTTTTACTTTACCAGTTTTTTTTTTTTTTTTTTTCAAGAACGGATGACATGCAATAGCTTCATTATGAAATACATATGATCACTCCAAAGTATAATTTTTGTCTGAGTCAAACACTTGTATCAAACAGTGATTACTTTTTGTCTATGCCTCACCTACTACACACACACACACAATAGTAGTGGTTAATGGCTAAATGTAAAGAACTTGTACTTTTTCAAAGCCTCCCCATTCAAACTTCACATTTTTTATGATGCTACTAAATGTTAAATAAGTACTGTAAGTGTATGGGTCTTAGAAATAATATAATAGTAAATCAAGGTCATCCCATAAAGATTTAAGATAATTGATAATTAAGTATTAAAATTTCCATTTTCATTTAAGTTGAACAAATCAAAAAAAGAGATTAAAAAACAATTTAAACAAATGTAGAAGAAACAAATTTAAAGATTTAAAGAATTCAATCGATAAAAACAATTTAGAGTGGCTAATCCCTTCTTCAAGTCTTAGAGTATGTATTTACCTAATTAAAAGCACTTAATGTTAATTTGTTAATCTAGAGTATTAATGGATATAAGTATCTTTCAATCACTTATACCCCTCTCTCAAGTTAAAATTGTTATCCCTAACTAATTTACTCAAAAGGCAATAAATATTCAAATTCACTCTAATATGATTATATGGGTCCAATAGGTATATTCCTATCCTATTGACAAATTAGAATAAATTCTAATCCCACATTACTTAATCTTATAGTCTAATTAAGATCCCTCTCACAAGGATAATCTAAATTTCCCAATTTCATACTTAACGGTGATCAAGTATTAAGTAGACAAAACAGAACACATTAAATAAACCAAAATAATACTAAACACAAATTGATTAATTAATACATACTCAATTTAAGATTAAATACAAATTAATTAGTTAATAAATACTCAAATCCTTAAATTCGTTCATAACTACTCTACTCTAGGTTCAAAATAATTAGCCACACATGGTAATCACAGCTGCATCAAATTCAGAGCCATGATGAAAGAGCAACAGAATACACACAGAATAATACAGAGCAACGAAATTGACACCCAAAAGCTTCCTCTTCTTAATTCACTCAGATTCTGCTCTGGATTCTCGCTCTCGATAGATGATGAAGATGAATTGCGGTTGCTCTCCTCCCACTCTCTAGCTCGCGAGCTCCCTTCGGTGATGATGACTGATCTGCAATAATCTCCCCTGCTTCCAGTCAGCTGCTCTATTTCTTTTCTTCTCTGCGATTATAACCAGCCTCCGCCCAGAAACGGCGCCCCCTCTGTCCAGTTGCTCTCGCAGCTCTCCAATACCCAGCTCTCGATCCCTGGCTCTCTCAATAGGTCAAGACGATGAAGAAATGTCCGCTCCTCTGTTGCTTTTCGATAGATGGAGATGATGATCTGTTTCTTTCTTTCCTTTTTCCACTGTGCGGCTGTGTCTCCCTTCAGTCCAGCGATGTTGAAGATGATGATTGATGAATTGCGGCTCCCACTCTGTCTGTAGCTTAGGTCTCCCCTGCTCCCACTTTTCCAAATTTCCCAAAAACGATGTCGTCCCACCTAGCATGTGGCTTTTGTCCAAGACTCTAATCCTTTGGCCCAAACGGTGGAGACCTGGGCTCGAAATTCAGCAGCCATACCATTTTTTTTTTTTTTTGTGGGCTCAGCTGCCTCACAGAGAGAGAGAGAGAGAGTTGCATTCTTCAAACATATACAAGCGTACATATGGGGTAGCTGTTGTAAGTGAGCATTTATTTATAAAAAAAAATAAAAAAATATATTTATTTACAAAATCAGACTTGACCTAGAAAAAAAACCTAGGGCTTAAGTACCCTTTAGAAGGACCAAAACCCACGTAATTTCGGTTAAAAATGCTTGTCAATTTGTTTATATTTTTTAAGGAAAGTGTTTTTTTTTAATTTATTCGAAAAAATGATTTTTTATTTGTTTGGTATTTTTTATTTTATGAAATAAATTTTCTATTTTTATTGAATAAAGAAAGATTTTTGGAAGGCTCTTGGACTAAACTTCATAAGGAGATTCTCATAATCTCACATGGAAGAATAATCGATTTTTACCTGAGGAAGCTCTTGAAACCTCACAAGATGAAAATCCCTTTTAAAATCAATTTCATTTATTTTGATAAAAGAGAAGCTTTCTTCTTTATTATTTTCATTTACGAAAATGGGTCACAATCATTTTTCTTTTTCCTTTTTATAAAGAAAACTTATGTTAGAGAGAGATATGAAAATAACAAATAGGTAATACACGTCCAAACAGTGAAAATAAATGGTGGAAGAAACCATTACATGTCAAGTCAATAAATGAAGGATGTGTACCTTCTTCATGATTCAAGTAACACACAAATATCATTGGGCATATCCTCGTAATATCAACAAGAAGAGAGGAGCATAAATATTTTTGGAGTGGTGGAGTGAAAGAGATAAAAAGAAATAGGGATGAGTAGTTCAATTATATGAAACTGAAAAGATTAAATAGAAAAAATAACAAAAAGAAAAATAAGATAAAATAATCCAAATCATATTGAATTCAACCCTCTAGCAATTAGCGTTGTGGCTCACGCAACAATCATAAGAGCATATACTTTTCTTGGCCATAAAGATGAAACAATAAAAATAAAAGAGAATTGGAATAATAAGAAAATAAATCAATTCAAATTTCATATTGGATTCACCCTCTAGCCATTGATGCTTAAGCTTGCATATGTGATAATAATCACAAAAGTATAAGCTTTCCTTGGATTTTTTAAAAAAAGATAAGAAAAGAAAAATAGAAGTGAGAAGGAAAATGAACAATAAGAAAATAAATTAATCCTCATCATATTGGATTCCTCTATCTAACTATTGGTGTTGAAGCATCACATATGTGACAACAACTATAAGAACATAGGTTTTCTTTGGGGCCATGCAGAAAAACAAGATAAAAAAGATGAATAATAGATTTCATTTTCCTCCTTTCTTTTGTCTTTGCTCTCCTAATTTTTTATGTGTCTTACTTCAATCCTTGCTCTCCTATTTATAGTCTTAAAGTAGGGTTTTTTTTTTTTCATAAATGCTCCTTCTTTTTTAAATTTTTTATATTTTATGTTAACAAAACTACCTAACTTGACCCAATCACCATCAATGAGAGATTTTTTTTTTAATTTTTAATTTTTAATTTTTTATATTTTCTATTAATAAAACTTCCTAACTTGACCTAATCACCATGAATGAGAGATTTTTTTTTTTTAATTTTTTCCATAAGTAATTTCCTAATTTAAACCTACCAACATAAATGAGATATGTTTTTTTATTTTTAATTTTCGTTATTTATTTATTTTTTTACAATCAATTTCACATAAGCAAACTTAATACAGTGAACCCTAACTTTAGATACTTATTAAATTATAAAGAATAACATTTTAGACAGCAAAAAACTTCAAGGATCAAAAGTTAAAACCTGTTATTTAAAACAATAAAGACTAAAAATAAAATAAGAGTAACCTATAAAAACCAAAATTTAGAATAACTCTTTCTATAGAGTTAAAACCCAATATCTTTCCTAAAAGATAATAATAATATCAAGTCTTTTCTATTCATCCAAATCAATGTTGGTCAAAATTCACGGTCTGCAATGTCTACAGCAATGCTTACTTTTATGTTACTAGTTTGTGTTTAAAGGTTAAAGTGCAAAAATATCCACCAATATTTTTTGAAAAGTATACCCAACATTACAATTTTTTTTCAATACAAAAGTAACTACAAATTTTTAAAAAAAGATAATAATAATACAACTAGTAATACTAACTGACGAGGTAGAAAAAGAAAAAGAAAAAAAAAACTCCCTCTGAACCTCGATTCATTGTTGCCCTGTTTATCAAACAAACATTTTTTAACCTTAGATTTATCCTCTTCTTCTTCATCACCAACAATCATCAACAACAAATCTCCAAGTCATTGAAATTCGTAACCACACTTAACCACAAATACATGAAATAGAAACAATCAATCTTAACCAACACAAGGAAAAAAAATCTCCCACTTCGAACCTCTCTTTTCATCTTCAGCTTCATCATCAACAAATATTTACAAGTCATTGAAATTTGTCATGAAATTCAGCCACAAATTTAAAAAGAAACAATCAATCATACTAGATTCAGTGAGTTGATTTAGACAGATATCTCAAGGTCATTGAAAAAAGCAGGAAAAAAAAATAGAACCTTCAAACACAAAAGCACCAAACATTGGTTCTTCTTCCTATCATCTAGGTTTAGTGAGGACTAAGGAGAGTAGAAAAACAAAGAGATCAATGGCACTGTGAATGGAGCCGCTAGGATCGACAGCTCTGGGAACGAGGTCATTGAGAGGGCTGAAACACTAGAGTGAAGAAGATGAATGAGAGAGGATAGACAAAAAGAGAGAAATGGGGGCAGGATGTCACCACCTTTTCTTCTTCCCACCATGTCGTCGATCTTGCGGCCTCCAATGAAGACAACATTGCCATTCTCGTCTCATCGAGTTGTGACAAAAACATGGTAGGATCGGTGAAGATGAGGAAGAGGAAGTCAAATATTCACTATGCTTGATTATCCACTGTCACTGATGGAGGATATCACCACTGCCACCACCATCAAATCTGAGAAGAAAACAATGAAGTCAAAGGGAGGGTGAGTTTGGTGAGAGATGAAGGAAAAGGGTAGTAATGTGACTTAAAAAATTTAGGAATTTTTATTTTTATTAATATCATGAGGCCCACAAAGAATTATAACAGATGTCAAGTGATTTTAATGGTAACATCATTTTTACCCTCTTTTTAAAAGTTTATGGTTATTTTTGTACCTCAAAAAAATTTATGGTATTGAATTCACTTTTAAAAAAGTTTGTACGTATTTTTACAACCTTTTTTTTTTTTTTTTGTCAGAATGGATCGATGTCATGCTGTAATAACTTCATCATGAAATACATATGATCACTCCTTCAAAAAAGAATTATTGTTTGAGTCAAACACTTGTATTGTATCAAACAATTAAAGACGGACTCTCCAAATAACATATACACACACATACACTAATATTCATGTCAGAACATACTATTCTTATGGCCATTCACTAGTATTATTTTTTTTTTTTTACGGAAATTCACTAGTATTCTAACCGTCGAGGACTTTTCTTGCAAGGTACATTCTAATGGTTACTCTTTCACTCCTTAATATAAAAATATTTTAGAAAGTTGATCTTAGTCATAAATATAAAATACAATTTTCATATTTATTAATATTCTCCTCATTTGTTCATATTATTATTAATGCTACTTCAACAATAGTTAAGAAGAAGAGAGAATAGAGGAATTAAGGAATATGACTAGGATATTTTAGAAAATATATATTATAATAGTCAATTCAACTTACTTCCTTAATATAATCAAATTAAATAAATATATCTTATATTAAAAAAAATGTAAGAGTATTATATGTGCCAAACTGTAGCACGTAGGAACAGATGAATTAATAACGTCTGGAGAAATACTTACATACTCCCGGAACACCACCTCATCTGTACTCTCACTAATTAAAATATGATAACTCATCTTATTTTAATCTTATATGGTAGATGAGTCATCTAGAGAAATTCAAATTTTATGATTTCTAAAAAATAATAACTCATGGGAGGGAATTACGTCTTTTGTTTTTCTAAATTATAAAGTTTATTTTTTTCAAAATTATAAAATTTGAATTTTTTCAGACGACTCATCTATTATATAGAATTAAAATAAAATGAGATATTATATTTTAATTAATAAGGGTATAAATGAAGTGACACTCCAGAAGTATGTAAATATTTCTGATAATGTACGTGCCAAACTGTAGCACGTGGAACAGATGGATCATTCAAATAGTAACACTTATAATGTGGATAGAGAATTAGAAAAGCAAATGAACTTTCTTTGCTATGCTTGTGGACTCGTAGAAAATACTATTACTACTTTTTCTAAGAGCTCAATAATCAATAATCGTATTACGTGATTTAAAATAACTGTTAAAATTAGTTAAAAGTAATAAGTATGTTTAAAATAAATATTATTTTTTAAACATGTCTTTATTTATGAGGAGACAAGCAAGAGAGAGAAAATGGATAATAAATGAGGAAAAGTAAGAAAGATAATGTACAATAATATTCCTTCCGGTCCTTTTTATAAACAATTTTTATTTTTATTGCGCAAAACGAACTAGCGATTAAGATTAGTTAAAAGTAATAAATGTGTCAAAAATGTCATGTTTCTTCTAAATATGCCCTATTTATAAAAAGAGCGTAGGAGAGAGAATAAGTAACAAATATGAAAGAGTATAAGTATAAAATATAAGAAAAAATGTGTAATAAATGAGCAAATGAAAGAGAATTAGTGGTGAGTGGGAGATAATTAATATAAATATGTGTATTTAATAGGAGTAGAAAAGGAAAAAGTAGTTTAAATTTTGAGAAGCAAAAAGAAAATTGCTTATAAAAAGGATCAACTCTAAAAAAAAAGAAAATTGCTTATAAAAAAGTCCGGAGGGAGTAAGAATATAAAAAGAAACGAAGAGAGAGAATTAAAAAAATCCACCATTTAATTAATGCCATATAAATTATTTGTGACAGGCAAAGATGGAAAAAAGTTATTAAATGTTAAGACAATTTTTGTCTAGTTCCTATAAAAAGGACCAAACTAATTCAAATTTTGAGCTCTGATAAAAAAGATTGGAGGGAGTATTAGTTTATGTTCCCCTTCTATCTATGGTCATACCTCATCTAGTGAGAGCCTTGTGTACTGAACCGTTCTTTTTATGTTTTCCTTTTATACCACTCTGGTTCTATTTATAAGTTCATTTTAACTAAATCTCACATATCAATGAGAGATAGTTAACTCAATGATTATGGGATAAATTTTCAACTACGCCCTTATTTATAAATAGGTACTTTTCAACTCTTTCTTCTCTAACTATATTTAAATTATTTCTTCATTGATACAATAAATAAGGATAAAATTGTCACGACCTCATTTACTATACTGAAACTGGATTTATAAATAAGATCAAAATTTTTAGTAAAAAAATATTTATAAATAAGATCAGAGCGGTATATACTTACGTTGGTACGGCAACAATAAGCCAATCAGCACAGTGGAAACTTGAAAATTGGAAGAGTTGTCTGAGATTGCAAGGGCGAGTGAAATGGTTAAGGTGTGATTGGTTTGGCAACATTCAAGGGATTAAAAAAAAGGAGTCCAAACTGGCAAATGGACTGGCACCGAGTGAGAGTGAGTGAAGATTAAGTGCCTATTTGGAATAGTAGTGGAGAATGAGCTATTTTTGTAGATGGGTTTTTGAAAAAATCATATAGAAAAAAAAATAGATTGTAGATATGATTTGTGTTTGGATTGACAGTGGCAGAAGTGACTTTTTTTACCTTAAACATGTTTGGATTAATGTTTGAAAAGCTCGTTTAGATGAAAATGACTGAAAAATGTATGAATCTTATTGAATACTACACACACACACACACATATTATTTGTATATATTGTGATAATTGAAGTGAAAAATACAAAAAAAAAAATTGATAAAATAAAGAAAGTTCAATTATTTTGTACTTTTTTTTATTATTGTTTTATTTCTTTATATTTTGTTTACCCTATTATAAACAAGCGTATGTTTGAAAAAATTTATTTACAAAAATTTTATTATTTTTAATTAATTTCTTAAGTTATGTAATTGGGTTACCTTAATAATATTTCCCTCTAGCGCCAACACAACGGCAAAATACTAAGGTGGGCTAGAGAGAGAAGTTAAAGGCTAGACTTGGGAAGGCGACCACAACTACTATTCATATTCTTCTTCCCCAGGTCCAACGAGAACCAAAGTGAGCGAAACAGAGGAGGGGGCAGTAGTCTTCACGGAGCATCAACTTCATCGTGTAACCGAAGGAGGCAGCCGATGATTTGAACTGTTCATTATCCTCATCAACACCTTTTGGGGAGGTAACTTGCACAGTCGAATCTTCCACCCTTCACTACAAAACCAGAGGCGACCGAACCAGAGTCAAAGAGAGGAGGAGGCCGTGTTCTGCTTTTGTCTTATTTTCTTCTTTGGATTTATTTTGTGGATTCTGGACCATATGGTTTGTGCCATGGAGATATAAAATAAAAGCCACATATGAGCTTCCAGCCGTGAGAAGCAAATCAAAGTAGCTTATGAGAAAAGATCCTTTTTTTAGAAGCCCAACTCTATCTGACGTGTTCCCAAATAGTATCAACTAGGATTTTGGAACCTTTGGCAGCTAACTGGGATTTTTCCCATCTCTACTATGTTCCCAAATAGACCCTTACACTACAAAAAAACATCGGATTAGCGACAGAATTTCCGTCACTAATTAGTTTAGCGACGGAACCAAATTAGAGACGGAATTAGCGATGGAATTTGTTCCGTCGGTAAAAAGACTGTTACTAATTAATTAGGGACGGAATTTTAAATTCCGTCGCTAATTAGAGACGGATTAGCGACGGAAATTCCGTCGCTAAATTCCGTCTCTAATTAGAGACGGAATTCACTAATTAGAGACAGAAATTCCATTGCTAAATTAGAGACGGAAAATTCCGTCGCTAAATTCCATCTGTAATTAGAGACGGAATTTAGCGACGGAATTTTCCATCTCTAATTAGCGACGGAATTTTCGTCTCTAATCCGTCTCAAAATATTTTTTTTATATAATTTAAATTGCCACATGTCCTTACAATGAGCCTCCACATGTCCCTCGCCGCGGCCGCCACGTGTACCCATCGCCGGCCACGTGTCCCTGTCAGCCACCGCCGGCTCGCCTTCGCCCTCCGCGTGTCCAGGTCTACCGCCATGTGTCACCCTCCATCGCGCGCCACGTGTCCAAGTCACAAATTGGTTGCATTTTGTGACCAAGTTGGGATTCAAAGCCTAGACCTCCCACGCGTGTGCCAGTGCCTTTACCAGTTGAGCTAAGAAAAACCTGTGTAATTTAAATGCAAAATCATATATATATATATATATATATATATATATATATATATATATATATATATATATATATATATATATATATATATATCTTTGTGAACAAAATTAGAAATACAAAATTTAATCTATTATTAAATATTTAAATTTAGTTTTCTTATTATATTTTCTGTAATTTTTCTACCTAAATTTTTATTATTAATATCTTTTTTATTTATTTTATGATATATTTTATTTTATTTTTGCATTTATAAAATTTTTATTTT
This sequence comes from Inga laurina, assembly GCA_963855925.1. Lineage (NCBI taxonomy): Eukaryota > Viridiplantae > Streptophyta > Magnoliopsida > Fabales > Fabaceae > Inga > Inga laurina. The sequence goes on along the minus strand of OY979711.1, from coordinate 5,269,098 downwards.
TATTTGTATATATTATATTATTAAAAATTCAAATATATTATATTATAATTTCAATTTCAAAAATAAATTTGAATTAATAATTTTATTTATTTATTTTAATATTTGTATTATAAATTTATAATTATAAAAAAATATAATTATTGAAAAAATTAATTATTTGTAACGGAAATTAGAGACGGAAATTAGGGACGAAAATTAGAGACGGAATTTAGAGACGGAATGTAATTCCGTCTCTATTCTGTCACTAAATTAGCGACGGAAATATGCTGTCCCTAATTTTCGTCGCTAATTTTTAATGACGGAATTAGAGACGGATTAGGGACGGAATTTAGTGACGGAATGTGATTCCATCTCTATTCCGTCGCTAATTTAGTGATGGAAAAATTCCATCACTAAATTCAGTCGCTAATTTTAGGGACGGAATTAGAGACGAATTAGGGATGGAATTTAGCGACGGAATGTGATTCCATCGCTAATCCGTCGCTAATTTAGTGACGGAAAAATTCCGTCTCTAAATTCCGTCGCTAATTTTAGAGATGGAATTTGTGAGGGATTAGGGACGGATTAGCGACGGAATGAAAATTCCGTCACTAATTTTCATTTTTTTTGTAGTGTTATATGTCTAGTCCACATGAGGTTGGCAAAATGTTGAGCAGCTTTGTCTGTATGATGAACATAATCAAAATACACAAAATCATTAACATTCTCACATAACTCACATTTTTTTAATCACCCTTTTGTCTCCACAGCTAAAATCTCCCCTGTATAAGTGTGTGTTTGGATTAGCGGTGGAGAAGGAGTTTTTTTTGCAGATGGGCTTTTGGGAAAGTCAGATAAAAAAAAGTTAGATTGTAGATGTGATTTGTGTTTGGATTGGCGGTGGCAGAAGTGACTTTTTTTTAACCTGAAACCTGTTTGGATTAGCATTTGAAAAGTCCGTTTAGATGAAAAATGACTGAAAAGGGCATGAATCTTATTAAAGACTATATATATATATATATTAGTTGTATATATTGTGATAATTGAAATGAAAAAATTTAAAAAAGTTGATAAAATAAAAAAGGTGCAATTATTATTGAAAATGTGGGCTGTTATAAGCATGGTACTGCAACCATGTTAGCAAGGTAGATTTATCCCCTTGTAAGCCACGAAACATGTCGCGTCCAATCTGATGCATCATCATATTAGAACATCGGAAACAAAAGTATTTGTCCTCAACAACCTCATGAATAGTCAGTAAGTCAGCCATGATGTCAGTCACGTTATCATCATTCGTGGATAGCTTGTTTAAGGCATCTGTCCTATTCTCAGATGTCGTAGCTATCTTACTAACCATATCTGCTATAACCCTCGAGGTTGCTTTTTTTTTTTTTCCTTTGTCAAACCCTTCAACCATCTTTCTCTTTCCACTTCTGTCTGAAGCATGTGTTGTGGTTGTTTGAGTGTTTGTTGTCAAGGTGATTCCTTCCAAATCCTCTGTCACTCCCATACTACCTCCAGTAGTAGGACGTACAACATCTTCCTCACTATCTCCTGATCCTTCTTTTAAGTCCATTGTAGGTCGGTAAACATCATCTTCGTCGTCAACTACTGGCATTCGCTATCCAAAATCCAGTGTGAACATAGTGGAGCCCGATGTCATAACGTCCTTAAAAAGGATGTCCAATTCTTTTGGGAACATGAGGCCTTTGTACCTATACTTTGCGTAGTTTGCATTCTCCTATACGTAATCAAGAACCAAAATGAATGCATTATCTTTACTAATAACAACAACAACAACAATAATAATACAAATACTAATAATAATAATCACAACAACAACACTTTTGTACCTGTATTTTCCTTTCTCATCACTCATCTTTTGCAATCACCATATGCCTTGTAGGGTCATATTGAATGCAAATCTCTTTTGAGAACAGCTTGTCCCACACCTTCCATTCTTTCTTCAAGCTATCCCACCAATTTTTCAATTGTTTCTTGTCATATGACTTTCCTGTTTTTTCATTAAATCCAGAGAATATATTCTTCCACCCATCCTTTGTGAAGGATGACCCAAGACGTTCTTTCTTATATATTTGTTCAATGCAAAGTTTGATAAAAATTGCAGTGGAACTTACATCCCATAAAGCTTTATCTTTACCCTTGTTTATATTTCTATGTAATCAATTGAACAGAAAAGAAAAAACAAATGTCCCAAGTGAAATTAATCAAAAAATTCAGCACAAAATGGCAATGCATAATACACACACATACACAGCAATCCATAATCCCAAACAAAATTAAATGAAGAATAATTATAATCCCATACATTAATTATGAACAAAAACCTAGTCACATCCAATGCAATGATTCAAGTTTTCATTTTCAAACAATTGTAAGCAAAATTCCTTACTTTTCTACTAGCAGGTCCTTTAGATCTATAGATATATTAATATTGTCCTCTTTTAACCAATAATTATTAAACCACGCTATGTGTACGCATTATTCAGAAAAGCCAATAGATATGCAAACTGGCTTGCTCACTAACCAAATCAAGATAGCTTGAATAGAGTCATTGATGATCCCCTTGTAGAATAAGAAAAAAGTCTGGCGTGGCATGCTTTTTGTTAATTGTAATAAATATAAAAAACCAAATGATTTATTACCAAAAAAAAAAAATATGATTTTATATTTCATAACCGAATTTTCTTTTTTCAAAACCCCTGTTGTAATTATTTTTGTCACAAGTGGAACACGTTTACATGTATAGCCATTTTTGTCAAAGTAAAAGAAACCAATGAAGACTACTGAGTTTGATCAAAGCAAAAGAAATCAATGTATAGCCATTTCTGTCAAAGCAAGTCGTTTTATATTACAGTCATATATAGCATCAATGAAGACTACTGAGTTTGATCACAATTGGACAGAACAATCATCCAGAAATTGAACACAATCAGTAAAGAGAACCTAGAAATACAAAGCTGACAAAATCAAATGAATAAGGATTGTCTACTCGGTTATATTCCCTCTTCCTATACAATCCAAATTGTTATATATCGATCCAATTCAGTTTCTTCCATTATCATGCACACATAGATCAGCATAAACTCACGCAGGGGTTGAAACTTTCACAACCAAAGGGACCGAAACACCATGGCCACTGATCTAAAAGGAAGTGCTCTTCAAGCAAAAATAATCAGGGGAAGAATAGTAGTCTGGAATATGGACGTTTGGAACACACAGATCATCACCATAAAAATTAACATTTGAATTTGTCATCATCATACACACACAGATTAGCCTTTACGAACGCAGAAAAAGAAAATTTCACAACCAAAGCCATAGAAAACCATGCCAACATATCTCAAACCAAATCCACTTGAAGCAAAAAAACAAGGGAAACAAAGCAACACCAACATTCGACCACTCACCTATGAACGGACGCCAAAGATCACAGCAGGGGAGAACAAAGCACGGCAGAGAGATCCGGCTAGCACACAAGCTTCGGCCACCACGGATGCCAATGGCTACCAACAAATCAGCCCAACGAAGTCGATGGAGAAGTAAGTGGAGCCACACCTGACAGCCGACAACAGGGCCAACTCAGAATGATGACCGATCAAGGGGGATTCACCGATCGGTGGGAGCTTCGTTGGACCTCTGACGATGCCACACTTGACGGTCCTGATTCGGCACTTGCATACAAGGATGAAGAAGGTAGAGGTCAGAGAAGCAAGACCTCTGAACTTCAACCTAGCCACCGACGGCGTCTTTGAAAAAGGAAGAAAAGAAATCCGACGACTCCCGCCTCTTAACACCACTCACCGTGCTTTCAAGAAGGAAGAAAAGAAACGAGCTCTCAGACCTATAACAACGACTTGAGACAATAATGGTTTAAGGGAGGAACCGATGGGAAGTAATGGTGGAAGAGAACGATTTTGATTAGGCAATAATTGCCCCAACAGTCACCACTAACACTCCTCAACGCTCCTCCATCCAGCTTCAGTCCCAAAGCTCCTTCCACCATTGAAGCCCAATGAAGGTGGACGCTCTCCCAAACACACTCCCATAGGCCAAATGGGCTTTTAGCCCCTCACTGGGCTTTTTTTTAACCGCACTAGGTTCCCAAACAGACCCTAAGCCTTCTCCGCAACAAGCCGCCTCCCCTTCTTTGAAACCTTCCCAACAAACCGTTAAAACAAATCATGCATATTATATATATATATATATATATATTAGTCCATGAGGGACTTCATATATTCTATTAATCCTTAATATAAGATTTAATTAATTAATTTGTAAAAATCAAGAAAGTTCTGTAAATTACTTTGAAGTCTTTATGTTTATCATTTTTATCCAAACTAATTTATCTGAGTTATAAATTAATATACAATCTAATGATACATATAAGTATTTTAAAGAAATCATGTAACATATGTTAAAATTAAGTAATTTATATAACTTTTTAAATTTCCCCCAATAAGTCAACCAGGTCCTACATTATAGACTAGAGGTAGTAATATGTTTAAGATAAAACTACTTCAAACTATATAATTCATCATGTTCTTAATATAAGATATATTTGGAGAAATTATCTTGGTCATAAAGATAAGATATAATTTTAATATTTATCAATCTTTTCCTAATTTACTTATATTGATGCTCCCTTCGCAATAATTAAAGAGAAGAGTGATGAGAGAAATAAGGATGATGTCTAGGGTATTTTGAAAAATATATATTATATTAACTAACTTTTTTAATCTAATCAAATTAGATAAATATGTCTTATATTAAGGATTAGTGGGGGTATATTAATTAGGACGCATTTATCAGCATGCAAATTTTATTTAAAAGTTTTTTTGTATAGTTATGTCGTCCAAGATTAAAATTTCCCCTCTAACAGCCGCATATATAAATATTTGATTTTATTGTGTAAGGTAAGGGCATGTTATAAGTTTTAAGGGCATACCGTATTTGTAGGGGTATCTCATAACTTCAATAAGAGCACCGTAATAATCAGTTAGAGAGTATTTTAATCCCTCAAGTCGTTTCTGCAGTTTCTGAGGCATTTATGGGAAGAGCACTTTTGTGTAATCTTGCAATTGCCGAGGCTTCTTCTTTCTGGCACTCATCAAAGCTGCTTCCATTCATAAATATCCTTGCTATTGGATAGAATTAATAGGACTTGTGAAGAAATCATTCTTGACCTGAGGTTTTGTTTTGTCTTTTGTGAATTTGTGAAGACATCGTTCTTGGCCTGGATGAAATTTCGTTTTGTCTTTTGTGAATTATTCTCTGCTGACATACAATGAGAGAGAAGCAAAGAAAATGAGAAAGGGAGATAGAGGAAGTGAAAATGTGAAATGAAATTATGAAAATATGCATGTCGTAGTGCCCATCTCTAAAATCAACAGATCTTTTGCATAGCTCAGACAATTAAACTCCATTATAATTTAACTTATTAATTCCCCATTAGTTAATTAATTAATTAAAAATATTAAAAGAGAATAAAATGGGGAAAAAGACAAAAAATAGTATTTAAATTTCAAAATCTCAAATCAGTCTTGTTACACATGAGAGTATAGATATTAACTATAAGAATATAGAAATTAACAACTCATTTTAGTAGAAAATTACTTATATGGAATTTTGAAATTTAAATTGTATTTTCTTATCTTTTTTCCAATAAAATGTTAGTATTTATAATCTATGAAAAATAATCTCTCAATTCTAAAAAGTTATTCCTACCAATAAAATGCTAATCATTACTACTTTTGGTCTCAAATATAGAATTGGACAAGTCATTTATTTTTGTCTCTCAAGACAAGTGTTTTATTTTGGTCATAAATATAATATCTTAATTCCCTTTAAGAAAAAATTATAAGTTCAAGAGATAAAGTTCAGTAATTTGGTCCTAAGACAAGTGATTTATTTTTTCTCTAAAATTCATATTTTTTGTCTTAAAATGTATTAAGATCTTATATTTTAGACAAGAATAAATGACTCCTATGCTTGAAAAAGCAGTAATAATTGGCATTTTATTAGTAGTGAGGACTTTCAGAATTGGGAAATTATTTTTCATGAATTCCGAATACTAACATTTTATTCTCTTTTAATTATTTAATTAATTAATTAACTAATGGAGAATCATCAACTATCAACTATCATCAACTATATACTACTAAAACGGTATTCACAGTGATTGGACCATATCATCGTCTACATGGCACCAGCAACATCTTATTATTGGCTTATCAGCTTTGCTATGTTTCTAATTGACACGTCATCAATCCAGGGAATCATGCAACACTAAGCTGACAATTAAAAGGCTAAAAGTTAATACCTGTTGGTCAGAATACTCCATAAGTTGTTGTCTTGGTAATCACCATTTAATACCCATCTTCTCTATCTTCTTCCCCCCACAGGATGTCAGCCCTCCCAGTCGATCCGCATGCGCCATGCTTAATGTATTGAGAGAACACGCGAAGGAGAGAAAGGAATTATGAGGTTTGCACAAAGGAAAACATTTATTCTGGGAATTTGCAGAGTACGTAGACATGCGTACATTTAATTTGCAGCGTGCCCCGCATTAACGATCTATTGGTTTTTGCAGATTCCTTTTTTATATTATTCCTTAGCAAATTGCATGGGTTAAAATTACTATTAAATTGCTTCATGGATTCTATGAGCAGACAAGCAGACGGCTGAATTAACAAAACCCATTTGATGAATCCTACATACCTTTTTTCCATACCGAAACTGCTTTATTAGGCTTGACAGAAAATGTTCCTCCATTAACTTAATAATAATTTCATGAATTAACAACACCCATTTGATGCAAGCAGTTTGTTTTGTTTTGCTTTTCCTCACGTGTAAACAAAAAAGAGCAAATGCTGTCAAATAAAAAAACCAGGAGCATTCGTACTACTGGAGGAACTTTTTTCCCGCCAAGTCAATATTATTTAAGGAAGTGACTGTGCAATTTCTAAACGTGCAGCTTGCAGGCATCATCCACTTCAGCTAGAACAAGCATCAACTTTTTTTTTTTCCAAAGTTTGTTTTCTAATTCTTTTTCTTCATTTAATTATTTGACTTTCTTACCATGATCACGCTCCTACTACTTCTCGCATTGATCCATTTTACAACTTGTCTTCATCATATGCTTCTTCAACAAACAGTTATATTTGTATATTTGTTCTGCAGATGTCAAAGAAGGCTTTATTTAGGGATGTCGATGACAACAAAGATAACTGGACGGTTCATGTTAAGGTTCTGAGAAAGTGGAGCGTAAGGAGGAAGGGACATCCTCACCCTGTATGAAAGATTGGAATGATATTGGTTGATGAAGAGGTTTTAATTACTACAAATCCTTCCACTACTCCCTTCAGAAATTTATTCCTTTCAGCATATTATGCATTACTATGCTGCTTACTGTGTCTATTTTCATAACTTCTCAATAGTGTGTCAGCTTGCAAACGAAATAGTTGACGATACAGAAGAGGCAATAAGCACACTTTCTAACGTTGCTGATGCTGTCACCCTCTTCGTAACTGCCATGGATCAGTATAGAGCTCAGGAGATCTTCTAACCCCTCATTCTGAAGTCGTCAATCCTACCCCTCTGAAACAATCTCATGCTGTTCTCTCGGACATAACTAACCTCCATGAACAACAAGTTTTGCTGCCCAGAGAAAACAGTGTCTCAACTTTTACGTCCACATTGACGATTTATTCCAATGATGAAAGTAATCCAAATGCTGTTATAAATCCGAAGAAGTCAAAGAGAAGGTCTGCACTACTACAGCAAGTTTCAAAAGACCTTAATCACAACTTTATCCTTTCACATGAACAATGTAAGTATTATTATGCTTTAGTTTATTATAGAATGTATTTATTATTCATTAAGTTACTACTGACTACCCAGCTCATAATTGTCACACCTCCCACAGCCACACCACCCCTCTAGGACCCGGAGATGTGTGGCAAGGCCGACTCAATCGGACTATCCCCACGCCCCCCGATAGTGGGTTTCTTTCGCCTTCCTAGGTTTCAAACACATGTGCTGAGGCCATAAGACGCATGCCATGTGAAACCTGGTAGCATTGAGTTGCTTAAATGTTCCACAAGTGGATGATCTATAATTGCATGTCCCATTTTCCTGGAATTCTACCACATGGAACTCTCACTTAGTTTTCGCACCATATTCGCCAAACATTGCCTAGGCCATTATTGAGACAACCTATATCCATTATGAATTCTCCTGATAAGCTGATTTGGACTGGGAACACTACAGGAAATTACATAGTCAAAGATGAAGTAAATCATTTGCTACGGGATGCTTTGCCTAATGAGGTTGTGACTGATGACTTCTGGAAGTTTCTATGGAGGTTATAGATTCCATACAAACAAGTTCTTTTTACCTAGAAATTGTTACACAATGCTTTGTCGTCCAGTGAAGTCCTAACCCAACATCATCTTCTTCCTTAACATACCCTCTGCTTATTTGGTTATGATGTTGAGGAATCTCTTGAGCATCTTTTTCTAACATGTCCTTTAACCAGGAGCCTTTGGTATGATAGTTTCAACATCAGAATTCCCTCATTTACTTTTTGTGATTTCAATAAATGGCTCAAAGACACATTACTTGCCTGACATAATGACGGTCTATCTCAATTAGCATATTAGATTATTTGTCTTCTGCATACTTTCTAGAGAAAGCGTAATCAGTCTTTGCATAAGGGAAAAGTGACACTCCAACTTCCGTAATACAGGAAATCAAGCAATCTGTTCATTTTACACATCTAGCTTTCTCCAATTCAACACTGTTGAAAAGATCTAGCAGGCCTAAGATGCTCATGGAACCTTGTTTTTCCCTTCATGATGACGGATGGGACATTGTATTTCACAAGTATAAAAGAGTTGGCAAGCATTTTCATCATCGAATCATTTGTCATAGTGGTTCTCCTCTTAATGAATTTCTATGGCAAAATCAAGCAACACCAGGAATAATCTTTCTCTCCCAATGTTTTCGAGCAGCCCTTTATTGGATCCATAACCCTGAACTCCTGCAGGTAGATCACAAGCCTCAAATCACCACTTATTGTGTCAACAAATGTTTCCTCCAGATGCCTCCTCGTTCCTCCTTAGTGCTTGACATCACCTGACAGGAAATATTGGCTCTACTCTTTGATTTTTCAACTGTTGACATTAGGGTTATTTCTATGTCTGTATTTCATAATTTTGTAGGTCCTTGTTTAAGTTCTAGAACTGTATATAACTTATAAACCCAGTTTGTTTTAATGTGTGTTTGGTAACATGTTTTCAGCCCAAAAACGCACGATTTCAGCCCAATTCCCACGATAAGGAGGAGATAGCGTTAAATGGGTGTTTGGAATGATAAATAAAAAATCACACGATAGAGCAATTCGTGCGATTTGATTTAAGCTGTGAGGGGGCTGCTTTTTCCAATTGGATTCCTGCTATATGTGTTAGAATATTTTTTAAGTTGTACATAATATGTTATCAGATTGATTATAATTTTATCTTTAATATATTTTTTCAGCTTCAAAAATTACTTTAAAATATTTTTTTGTGCTTTTAACTTCTTAAAATTTTTGTCCAGTTGTACCCAGTATGTTATTAGACTTATTACATTTTTACCTTTAATATACTTTTTCAGCTCCAAAAATTACTTTAAAATATTTTTTGGTTCTTTTAATCCCTTAAAATATTTTTTCAGTTGTACCCAATGTGATATCAAACTGATTGTAATTTTACCCTTAATGTATTTTTTTAGCTCCAAAAATTACTTTAAAATATTTTTTCAGAAGCACCTAATATTTTAAAGTAATTTTTCAAAAGTTAATTGATTTTTTTAAATATTTTTCCACCCACTCTCTCTTCCATCGTCACAAAAGTCATTTATGTTCAAGCCAATCAAAACACTCACTTTTACAAAAGTTATTTATACAATCGTCAATTCAAACATAAATTATATTACAAAATCTGGCTTTTATCAAAAGTACGATTACAAAAAGTCAAATAGGAAAAAGTCATTTTTCCATCGTTGTTCCAAACACACAATATCATTCTGTCTTGCATAAAAAAAGTTCTCTACAAAAACGACTCCTACCCCCTCCACTACATCTGTAAAAGGCTAACTAACATCACAACTAGAGCCGGTAATATGGGCCCAACCCATGGGTTGGGACACGGTTAGGGTTGGAAAAATCCTAACCCGCAAAAGTGCAGGCCGCACAAGCCCTCATAGCATGGCTTGCTGGTGGCTTGAAATTTTTTTTTTACATATAATACTTTTACAAAATTTATAAGTTGTCCACTCCCATCTTGGTACCTCCTAATCCAAAGAGAAAAAATCTTAGCCTTTTCCCTTCTTTTTTAAACAAAATTATTATATTTTGTTTGTTTGAGGATGAGTTTATATTTTATTTATAAACTTTGGCAAATTTGATAACTTTATCTCTTGAATTGTGAATTATGTTTTTAAATTTTTATAAGAGGAATGATTGATGCTAGAAAGATAAATTTAATAACTTATATATGTATGTCTCATATTTTCGACCGTCTTTAAAAAATAGGAATTTTTTTTTCAAAAAAAATATGCAAGCCCACGGGTTGGCCTACAACACACACACTGCGAGTTAGGGTTGGCAAAATGCCAACTCGCAGAAGTGCGGGCCGCATGGGCCTACACCGCATGACCGGTGGGTTGGTACAGGCCAGCCCGCAACCAGCGGGCTGGCTTGTATTCCGGCTCTAATCACAACCCCTAGTAACTAAGTTAAAAGCCTTAAGGCCCATTTGGTTAGATTGCATTGCACACCTGTGATGCTAATCTTTATTGCATTACCATTGGTGGCCTGTTTGGTTTGACTTATTAATGGTAATATAGATTACAATTGTATAACAGATTACACATTTTTTGGTAATCTTCATTCATAGGGAGACCACTATGAAAACTCATTGCAGGCTTGTAATCATTGATGAAATATCAATTTTAACCCTACTAATATAATGAAAAGACAATATATGCCCTCAATAGAAAATCATCATCACAGCACCATCATCCTTCTCTTTCCTCTGTTTATATCACACCACAACTCTGGCCCCCATTTTTGGCGATTTATTATAACCACCACCAGTCACCTCCTCTTCTTCATAACTGAAATACCATCATCTTCCATTACAGTAAACAGAGCTGAACGTGACAGCCCAGAGCACAGCCACCGGAGCTCACACCATCATTCACCACTGCCACCTCCTGACTCTCGCAACCACCGCCGACGTCCCCACATCATTCATCAGTCTTCGTTCTCACACAAATTTCACGTCTTTGCCTTTGAATTTCCTAACAGTACAAAACACACATTTTGGGATTCAGGGGTCACATTATAGTTAATTTGCAAGGTGTTCGATGTTAGGATTTTCTCTGGGTCCAAGAAATTACAATATGGTTTTGAAGATTTCTCTTCTTCTGGTTTTGCTTGTTATGTGTTCCTGTGATGTGGAGGCTATTTCCAAGAACAACAATCAGAACCGTCACAACAAAAATGACTCTTCTTCTCTCGCCGCCATTAAAATGCTTGATCATCCAAGCCTTAATACTTTGTCTTCATCTACAAATACTGACTGTAACTTCTCAAACTCTGAGAAATTTGGGCATTCAGGAGGAACCACATCAGATGAAGATATTACACAAGCAACACCACACAAGCAATTGCTAAAGCTCGATCTGAAAGGTGGTGTGCTCGTCCTCCGCCGTGCTCGCCCCCTCAGCCGTGATCGTCATCTGCCGTCATTGTCCCCTCTACTCGTCCTCCGCCTATGTGAGAGGATTGGTGGCTAAGAAAGGGTTCAAGCTAATTGTCGAAGAAGGTGGGCCTGAGGGCTATGAATTATTTTAAAGGGTAAAGTGGTCTTTTAAAAATATCTTAATTTTAAAACATTGTTATAAAATAACTCATTGCAGCCCATTTAAAAAAAAACATACCAAACATGATCCTTGTAATCAGAATTGCATTGTATTTCCATTGCATTGCACTGCATTGCAGGTGGCAATGCAATCTAACCAAACGGGCCCTTAATACAATATGAGAGGAACAAAATTTTCCTATAAAAACTTTTCGCCAACATAGATGAAGCCCTCAAATGATTAGTACATGTAGTCCCCCCCCCCCCCCCCCCCCCCCCCCGAACTCCCAGGCGTCTTTAGAATCATTGAAAATAAATCATTCAGAATAAATGTACTTTGATTCAATGAATCATTCAAAATAAAGAAATATCTTTCTTCATCTTTTGTTCCTGAACTTTGAATACTTGTGGACATTTTAATAGCCTTCTGAAGAGCTGGCATTGTACAAGATCATCGTTTTTTGCCCCTTCTATACATGAAATCCGTTTTTTCATGTAAATTAATTCTCCAAACATCAATTCGATGAGTCCAAATCATTCTAATACATGACAAACATCAAATTCTCCACCATATTAAAACATTACAAATAGCAAGAGGATCATTACAAAGTTACTAACCTTACTTATTGCTATGCCTAGCTAAAACACTGCTTTAATTGACATATCAACCTCTGTAAAGCAGATCAAAAGATAATACTCAGACTCTGGACTAAAATTTGCGTTTTAGGCCTTAAACAGTGACTTCAGATTGTAAGGTGCAGCAACTTTGAGATGTCCAATCCACATTTTCTGTGCAAAAAATTGATTTGCCCTATCAGAGGGATGAACAGAGTCAAAGAACACACATTCACTTGAATTCTTACACATCTTGTAACTTGTACCTCCCAGAATACCCCCACAGGTTAACATTCCCCTGTAAGGACCACTACCACAGCATGCCACATCCCCTTCTTTGAAACCTGTTCAAAGTACATACGTGTATATATATATATATAATATGTGTAAACACAATATTTAGTTAGAACAGACCAAACCTTCAATTCAGATTCAATAATCATGCATTTTTACCTACCACATTTAACGGGATTATCCATTAGGTCAGTAAGTAAATCATAGAAATTAGCAAGTGAGTATGTGAATCCTTCAAGCTGTTTCTGTAGTTTCTTCAGAATCCCAGAAAGTGCTTTGTTATGGAGTTTTTCCAGAACAGAAGCTTCACTTTCATGGCAGCAGCATGTCCCATTTGAAAGCATCTTCATCTGTGGAGCGCATCCTATAGGAGCCATGCCAAGAAACCCAAATTTCCTCCCTCCTTCATTGTGAATTTCCTTCATATATCACCAAAAAAATATTGCAGATTATAAAAACAACTGGTGGAAGTGAAGTGATATGATATGATATATTGTAGCACTCACTAGTTACATACTTTAATAACACTACAGATTGCCAATCACCAAGTCAACAAATTGATCTCGAGAGCACGATGAATAGCCACTGGAATTCAAAGTCACACGTTTTATGTAATCTTTGCTTCCAATGCTGATCGAGTAAACAGCTTTGGATAGCTAGCCCTTGGCTTTATCTTCTCCTAGTCTCTTCCTTAGTAGTTCAGTGAAGTTCTTGAAATACTTGAGCTGAGTTTTTGGGTCAATCACGTGGGAGAAAATATCAAATTGGGCCCATCAATCTCCTGAATATTTCAAGAAGAGGGAAAACATGAAATACGTGAGGAACAGAAATACCAGTCCTTGGTTTGTTTCAAAGAGAGATCCAGATCCACCAGAAGCAAAATTCGCTCCATCAAGACATTGTTGATAAGCAGGGTGCAAATAAGGAAGAGCCAGTGGCAGATTCGCATACTCAGCTGCGTAAAAGTCTGATTTTGAGAAAAAGGGTATGATCTAGAACACAGATTGAGATAACCCAGAACAAAACAAAGAAAGTTACCAACAAAATCAACAATGGTTCGTCCATCAGTATATCGGCCATTGGGGTAGTTGAAGAAGGTTTGGCCGTAGGGCGATCGGTTAGCCTGAAAGTGAAAGTGAATTTTTGGGGGTGAGATAATAGTTGTTGTTTCCAATATCGAAGGGGGAATCCCCAAATACGAACAATGCGACGTCGTTTGTTGGTGTGCATGATTTGGCGCAGCTCCGAGCCGGGATGATACAGAAAAGTAACAATAGGCTGATAATTAAAACCACAAGTTGCCATTTCTGTTCTTATTCTAACGTTCTACAACGCGCTAAATTAGATATTCCAGTCAAAGCATATACATAAACATGTACTTCTTTAAAGCCATCCCTTTTCAAACTTCCTATCCTTTAATTTTCAATGCAAGTTACTCCATATTGTTGGATGTAGGAAATATGTCCCACATCGCTAAAATTGTGAGGGAGGAGGCGCTCCTTATGCTATAAAAGGAGCTCTCCTCCTTCCCTTTAATCTCACCCCTCAACTTGCCTATTTCTTTCTATAAGGCATTTTGTATTTCCTCTTCTCTTATAGAATTTCACTTGTAAATTATTTAGAGTGAAATTGGATTCTGGTATTTCCCTTATTGGTGTCCTATTTATTATTTATTAGCTGTTATTTGATATAGTAGTTGTGATTTATTATATTATTAAATTACGTCTAGAGACTTTGTTTCTAGTTTGTGATTTTTTAGTATAATTGGTTACGCTCTATATATCCCGCTTCCGCAACAATTGGTATCAGAGCCAAGGTTCTGTCTGAGTATGCTCTGTGGTTGCAGTGTAATCTGATCTTCCACATCAGAAAAGAATTACTTTGGGCTTTTGTATTGACAGCTATTAAATAGTATCTGGAGCAGAAATGGAGGACAAGAAGATTGAAGTATCCACATCAAATGTCGACAACTCGTCGTTGACATCTTCACTTATGGCAAGAATTGTGTCAAATGCGAAGGTTGCAGTTGAAATATTTGACGGATCTGGACATTTTGGGATGAGAGAACGAAGCCGGTTAGCACTCCACTTGCCCCTCATTTTAAGCTTAGTGCTGATATGTCGCCGAAGGATGAAGATGAACGGGAATATATGTCAAGGGTACCATACGCAAATGCTGTTGGTAGCTTGATGTATGCGATGGTTTGTACGAGACCTGACATTTCACAAGCTGTTGGAGTTGTGAGTAGGTATATGCATGATCCAGGAAAGGAGCATTGGCAAGCTGTGAAATGGATTCTACGGTATATATGTAATACTGTGGATGTTGGTTTGGTTTTTGAGCAGGAAGATGACCAATCTTTAGTTGGGTATTGTGACTCAGATTTTGCAGGTGATTTGGACAAACGAAGATCAACTACTGGTTATGTGTTTACTCTTGCAAAGGCACCAGTTAGTTGGAAGTCGACTTTACAGTCAACAGTTGCTTTGTCTACCACAGAGGCAGAGTACATGGCAATTACAGAGGCTGTAAAGGAGGCAATTTGGCTTCAAGGATTGCTAGGAGAACTTGGTATTGGTCAAGAAGACATTATAGTATTTTGTGATAGCCAAAGTGCTATTCAATTAGCAAAAAATCAAGTATACCATGCAAGGACGAAGCACATTGATGTTCGATATCACTTCGTACGAGAAATTTTAGAAGAAGGTGGAGTCATGATACAGAAGATACGGACGATCGAGAATCCTGCTGATATGCTGACAAAGGTGGTGACCTCTGTCAAATTTCAACATTGTTTGGATTTGATCAACACTGTTGAACATTGATTGTTGAATTGTAAATAGAATTTGTAATTAGGAATGTGGGAATTTTTCCCAAGGTGGAGATTTGTTGGATGTAGGAAATATGTCCCACATCGCTAAAATTGTGAGGGAGGAGGCGCTCCTTATGCTATAAAAGGAGCTCTCCTCCTTCCCTTTAATCTCACCCCTCAACTTGCCTATTTCTTTCTATAAGGCATTTTGTATTTCCTCTTCTCTTATAGAATTTCACTTGTAAATTATTTAGAGTGAAATTGGATTCTGGTATTTCCCTTATTGGTGTCCTATTTATTATTTATTAGCTGTTATTTGATATAGTAGTTGTGATTTATTATATTATTAAATTACGTCTAGAGACTTTGTTTCTAGTTTGTGATTTTTTAGTATAATTGGTTACGCTCTATATATCCCGCTTCCGCAACACATATTAGGTGTTGTTATCTAATTAGCTTTATATTTAAAATGTGATCTAATAATAAAAGTGTATCCATTTGATAAAGATGTTTGACACAAACCTCACACGAGGTCTTTGATTCTTAATGTTGATATAAAGAACTTGTTGATGGAAAATTTATAAGAAATTTTGTAAGTGTTTTTCTAACATAGAGGCGTGCTCAGAAATTTGAATATTGTCAGTTCTCAAACCCAACTCATCATTTAAATTTTTTAACATCAAAGGAAAGTGATATATAATATATAAATCTAATAAATTCAAATCCAAATGAGACATTATGTCAGCATAGTTTTTATAAAGTTAAAATCCAATACCTTTCTTAAAAGATAATAATAATATCTGGTCTTTTCTATTCATCCTAATCACTGCTGGTCAAAATTCACGGTCTGCAATGTCTACACCAATACTTACTTTTACGTTACTAGTTTTTTTTCTCCCTTTTCCAAAAGGGATCGATGTCATGCTGCAATAGCTTCATTATGAAATACATATGATCACTTCTCCAGAAAAGAACAATTGTCTCAGTCAAACACTTGTATCAAACAATTAAAGGCGGACTATCCAAATAAAATATATATATATATATATATATAGAATACATGATTCATACGGCCATTCACTGGTTTTCTTTTCTTTCTTTTTTTTTTTTTGTCCGAAATTCACTAGTATTCTAATCATCGAAGACTTTTCTTACGAGGTACACTCTAATTGTTATTATATGCCGTAGCGGGATATAAATTAATAACGTCTATGCCAACGTGGAACAGAGGAATCATTTAAATAGCAACACTTGTAATATATATATAATCAGAAAAGTAAATGGACTTTCTTTAATCATATAATTGTCGACTCATAGGAAAGACTGTTATTAGTTTCTGGCCCCTTATATCTCTTACTAGAACTCACTTAATGGGAGACTTATATTGGACCGTCATTTTTTTTATTCTCCTTCTTACTACTATGAAAAAAACACAATATATGATATTGATTTTAAAGAATATAATGACACTTAGGAAGCATCATAACTTTCAATGCCATTAAAAACAGCTACGGCGCTTCATTAATCTATGGAAGCACCTTAGGTTGTTTATATATTTTTTTTTATTTAAATAGTTTCCTATGGCGCTTCTCTAGAAGGTGTTAATACCTCCCATAGGGCTACCAATAGAAGCATCATAGGAGGCCCTTTTTTTTTAAAAAAAAAATTCATAATTATTTTATTTTCCTAATGGAAACATCTATTTACAATCCAAAATTCAAAGCAATTTATAATACAATCCACAATAAAATGAAATAACACTGCACGTATCTTTTGCAATATTGTGTCTTTATGTATCAAGTATAAAAGAATTTCAGCATTTAAGTTGCTTAAATTTGAGACATACACGTTACTTCTACGGAGGATTAAACTAATTATTATTATATTTGTAAGCTCAAAAATTAAAAAGCTTACAATGTATAGAAAGTTCAAGAAGACAGAGTTGGAACTTCAAATAAATACCTGGAAAAAAAAAATTATAAGCACACATATAAGATTCATGACAGATTTTGACCAAATGTTGAAAAAAAATACTTTAGACCCTAAGAGCTTTTGAAAGAGACTAAAACAAGAAGAAGAAGAAATGCATGGTATAGGAAGCTTTGTACTGCAATAGAGTTCTATAAAATGGGAGAGTTAGAAGAAATGCGAGAAGATAAAAATAAAAATAAAAA
Source organism: Inga laurina (assembly GCA_963855925.1). Lineage (NCBI taxonomy): Eukaryota > Viridiplantae > Streptophyta > Magnoliopsida > Fabales > Fabaceae > Inga > Inga laurina. The sequence continues at coordinate 5,251,294 of OY979711.1, read as the reverse complement.
TAACGAGATGTGGAAATTATATAACTTTTTGTATGACGCTTTATATAGAAACGTAATACTGGATGAGAGGAATTGCGACACTTCATGTCAAAGAGTCATAACTTTTCAATTTAAAAAAATAAAAATAAAAAGAAGGCCTTAGATGACGCTTTACATTAAAGCGCCATCCAAAGACAATGGAAATCCTTAGATGGAGCTCTAATGTAAAGTGCCATCCAAGGTGAATAGAAGGATGGCGCTTTCATCCAAGGTCAATATCCTTAGACAGCGCTTTAGTGTAATGTGCCATCCAAGGTCAACAAAAGGATGGTGCTTTAATATAAAGCAAAATCCAAGACATCAAAAAAAAAATTTTACACTTTTCAATTGTTTTTTTTTTTTTAAAATGAGAAGTTATGACACTTTTTATCAAAACGTGATAGTTTTCTAATTTTAAAAAAATAAATAAATGCTTTGAATAAAAAAGAGTTAAAAATTGATAGTAGTGATCTAATCTATGTATAAAAAGGAGTTAAAAAAACGAGTTTTTGTTTATTCTAGATTCATATAATACATAAAATGTTGCAAGTTATCCGAAGCTTATAGTAGTATTATGATCCATGTACATCGGTAACACTCAGCCCTGATTTGTCCATGGAAAAAATATATATAATTGCACTAAAAGGAGTTAAAAACGGGTGATCTCTATTCATATATATGTATTAGTAATATGTTGAAGTTTATATCTAAATAGGCTATGTAAGTGTAAGCTTAGAGGAAGCTAATTCTACAATTAATAAAAAATGTACACATTCGTAGGGAATGAAAGTTGGAGTCACCAAGTCCATCAACAATCAAGGATTAAAAAAAATGAAATAAAAAACCTTGTATAGCATTTGCCCAAGGATTTACAAAAAAAAAAAAAAAAAAAAAAACCTCTTATATGGCGCTTGCCCATATAAGGTGGTATTTTTTTTTTAATGACTCTTTATATGACGCTTCCTTAGACAAGTGTCATAGAAGATATTAGGTAATTATGGCACTTTCCTAATCAAACGTCATAGCTGCTACATATATTTTTTTAAAAAAAATATAAAAGTCTCTTCCAATGTTTGTTTGAAGAAGTGTTATAAGATTAATGCCGCTAAATCTATATTTTATAGTAAAACCTATGTATACATACCGACAGCAACAATAAGCTATTCAGCGCAATGCAAACTTGAAAATTGAAAGAGTTGTTTCAGATTGTAAGGGCGAGTGAAATGATAATGTCCACTCCACATGAGGCTGGCAAAATGTTGAGCAGCTTTATCCGTATGATGAACAGAATCAAAATACACAAAATCATTAACATTCTCACATAACTCATATTTTTTAATCCCTCTTTTGCCTCCACAGCTAAAATCTCCCCTATATGAGCCTCCTCCACAGCAAGCCGCCTCCCCTTCTTTGAAACCTTCCCAACAAACCGTTAAAACAAATCATGCATATATATCTATATATATATATATATATAAGTCCATGAGGGATTTGATATATTCTAATACCTCCAACCCTTAATATAAAACTTAGTTAACTAATTTGAAAAGATTAAAAAAAATTAAATAAATTACTCTGAAGTCTTTATGTTTATCATTTTTATCTAAACTAATTTTTTTTTTTTTTGCCAACACCAAACTAATTTATCTAAATTATAAACTAATATACAATCTGATGATACATATAAGTATTTTAGAAAGATCATGTAACTTATATTATAATTAATTTATTTATTTAACTTTTTAAATTTTCCTAAATTAGTCAAACGGGTCTTATATATATTTAGGACTGGAGGTTATAATATGTTTAAGATAAAACTACTTCAAACTATATACTCCCACTGGTTCTTAATATAAGATATATTTGAGGAGTTGATCTTGATCCTAAATATAAAACATAATTTTTATATTTATCAATATTTTCCTAATTTACCTATATCCATGCTCCCTTGACAAAAATTAAAGAAGAGAGGGGATGGGGGAACTAATTAAGAAAGATGACTAGATTATTTTGAAAAATACATATCATATTAACTAACTTCCTTAATATAATCAAATTAAATACATATGTCTTATGTTAAGGACCGGAGGGAGTATATCAATTAGGACATATTTCTAAGCATACAAATTTTATTTAAAAGTTGTGTGTATAGTCATGTATTCTAAGATTAAAATTTCCCCTCTAACAGCCGCATATATAAATATTTGATTTTATTGTGTAAGGTAAGGGCATGTTATAAGTTTTAAGGGCATACCGTATTTGTAAGGGTATCTCATAACTTCAATAAGAGCACCGTAATAGTCAGTGAGAGAGTATTTGATTCCCTCAAGTTGTTTCTGCAGTTTCTGAAGCATTATGGGAAGAGCTCTTCTGTGTAATCTTGCAATTGCCGACGCTTCTTCTTTCTGGCACTCATCTAAGCTGCTTCCATTCATAAAGATCCTTGCTATTGGATAGCAATTAATAGGACCCACATTAAGCAATCCGAATTTTCTTCCACCTTCCTCGTAAATATCCTGTGATTTATAACACAGAGGCTCAGGATTGCTAGCTAGATGAAAATTAAATACTACTACCCCTAAAAGCTAGTTGACTTTTTTTTTTAAAGATGTTATAAAAGTTAATTAAATTATTTTAAAAAATTTCATTGGATCTTATATTTAAGACCCCACATAGTGGGATAAAGGCTTTGTCATTATTGTTGTTGTTATATTTAAGACCGGAAGAAATACCACTTCCGATCCTTAATAGAAGAGCTAATTAACTTTAAATTTTTGAGAAATTAAGAGAGTAAAATGAATTACTTACTCATAATATATATTGTATATCATTAAATTATATATCAGACAAATTAATTTTTAAAAAAAATGATAAATATGAACACTTGAATCTAATTTATTTGGCTCCCTTAATCTCTTCAACAAAAGTCAACTAAATGATGGACAGGAATGAGTAATTCTCAATCATAAAAGCGAATAATTAGTTGGGATCATTTTTATATATACCTGGATGACGCTTGATATGTTTCCAATCACAAGATCAACAAATTCTTGAGGGTGTTGAATATTAACAACATTAGTACTTGAGTTTGAGAACAAAGCAACGCCATAATCATTGTCTCCAACTGCAATAAGGTACACAGCATTTGCCAGAAATTCCTTGGCTTCCTCTTCTCCTAGTTTCTTCTTCAATACCTTGCTAACTTGTTTCAAGTAACTTGCCTGAGTTTTCAGGTCTATCACCTAATAAAAATGAGAAATAAAATAATAAAATTATCATAATCCACTATATATATACATGCTCTCTACAATAATTAATATATAATGAGACTGATGATATATACAGTTCCTTGACGAGTTTCAAGCAGAGCTCCAGATCCTGCTGATGCAAAATTAACCCCAAAGATATAATTATCAAGGGACGATGCTGGATGCAGATATGGTAGTAACAGTGGCAACTTGGCATATTCAGCTGCATCCACAACAAAAGTTAACTCAAAAAAGCTTGACAATCTAACGTTAATATGAATATATATATGTAGTTACAAAAATCCATACACTTGTACCCTAATAAGCACTATTGAGAGTATATACCAATGAAATCTGGGATGACCCTTCCATCGGAATATCTTCCGGTAGGATACTTAAAGTAAGTTTCGCCGTATGGATCGTAGTTTGCCTGAGCTGAGGTGGTCGTGTTGATGTAGTTATTGTTTCCCACATCAAATTGTGAGTCTCCAAATATGAACAAGGCTGCTTGCTTTTCTGGGAGGCAGATTTTGCTTTGGCAGCAAGTTATTTGAATAGAAATATTTACATGAAAAACCAATATGAAATACATGAAAAACCTTATACTTCCCATGTTTGCACTTCTCTCCTATGTTTGCTGGGTCTTAGGTATATATATTTGGTTGCAAATTTGACAACTTAATTATAGGCCTCGGTAGAGCTTTTTTGTATAAAATTAAAATTTTAGGAAGCATATCTATTGTCAAGTTTGTAAGTCAGTCAGTTATTATATTTTCCAAATAATAAAAAATATTTAAGAGAATCATTTCGCCTTGTTCATTATGTTGAGGGTGGCAATACTATATGGCTAATATATCGACCTTACTATATGTTTAATACAGTAAGTGATTAAACAATATACGTCGTTGCAACGTACTAGTCAATTAGTATTGCGTATACCCGTTAACACTAACTAAAAAAATGGTGCCGGATATATAATGTTAATATTCATTATCAAACGTATTGACTTTGTGTTTAATATTCAAAAGGTGACGACTTTGTGTTTAGATTAATCGTGTGTACGTTATCTTCCAGTGTGTATGCGTGTCTATTTTTAGGTCCCAGTTTTTTAAGTCTTAGAATTTAAAAATTTTAAATAAACTATATTTCCATTATGAAAACTAAAAATTGTTAAAAATATAGAAATCAGCCTATTGGGGAAAAAAATATTCTACATTCACTAATCATTGCGCTATATATAACTGCAATTTATGAAAGATTAATCAATACTAGTTTGAAGTGAAATAATTTATTAAGCCAACTAGTTACTTTAATTTATTGAAATTTCGAGGAAAACACACTTTGCAATCAAAATACTTTTTTTTTTTGGTATAATGTAATGAAAATACTTTTTTATTGTGTAAATGACTTGGCCAAAAAACAGGAGACAAAAAAGGAGAAATTCAAAATATAATTAATTGAACCACCCTAGAAAAAGATTAATCACCATATGGAGAGAAGCTTGCTTGGACAGATCTAATATAATTTTGTTGATATAGGACTAACATAGAGTTGATTTAATAGTGTAAGGTCCCACTAAATTCCTTTGGGGTCTTGAGTTCGAGTCTCAAATGAGACATTTATATTGAAAGGGATAACCACAAATCCTGAACCGGATATCGAAACGATAATATCAAAAAAAAAAAAAAAAATTGTGATGTAGTTGCTATTTCCAATAACATTAATCAAATTGTGATGGTTTAATCAAATTATGTTTAATAGCAACAAAGAGGAAAATTCGCCTCTTTTAAAATATTCGTAGGTAATAAATATGATCATCCCATATATTCAATAAATGGCTAAATGCATGCAACTTGTACTTTTTCAAAGCCTCCCCATTTCAAATTTTTTTATGCAAATTGAGTAGTCTATTTGGTGTGCTGTCACCTAACATGCTTATTATATTGAAATATGATATACTATATATAAGCTCAAATGATCTGAAAAAAATCTTTATGTGGAACATTTCCCATACGTAGGTATATTTTAATGATGCAAAATTAGTACAAGATTAATTATCATGCTCAAATGTCTTTATTTGTTTGTAAATTTAATTTGTGGGTCATCCGTAGCTTGATCCATTAGGAAATTGAGGGACGACTAAAATCATGTATCCCAAGGTTCCGCTTCCATAATCAGAAGTATCGTTCTTTTGATTTTCTTAGGACTTTTACCAGTTTTTCTTGGTAGGCAAAAAATGTATGTACTCCTACCATTTTACAATATAATTCCAAGACATTGGTAATTAATGATCAGAGAACGTAACAGTTGAATGATGAACCAATAGAAACAGTAATTTTGGCAAGTTATTTGGTTTCGTTAGTTTTCAAATTTTGGCTGGGAAATAGTAAATATGACCACTTGCTTTCATATTGAGTAAACATGCACTTCTCTGCAAATTTTGTTACACACCGAATATTCTATATTGAAATGTAATCTATGTATGAGCTCTATTGAATATTCCAATAAAACTCTCTTTTCTTTAATAACAATATAACATAATACTCACTCTGGTCCTTAATATATGAACTATTTAGGAAATTGATATTAGTCCTAAATATAATAACTAATTTTTATATTTGTCAATATTTTCTTAATTTACCATTATTAATGCTCCCTTAACAATAATCAAGAAAGAGAGAGAAGAAGGAAATTAGGGAAGATGTATAGGGTGTTTTAGAAAATACGTGTTATATTAATTAACTTAATAAACTTCCTTAATATAATCAAATTAGGTAAATATATCTTATATTAAGTATTGAAAGGAGTAATATAGGGTGTGTTTGGTTCAGCTTATTGGGCAGAAATAAACCCGTTTTTGGATAATAGGCCCAAATAAAAACGTGTTGCGTTTTTGCAGTGTTTGGTTCAGCTTATTTTAATTACATCACTGGTAGAATAAACTACTTATTAAATAAGCTCCTCACTACAGCTTTTCTATTAAGTCACTTATTACGTAAGTCGAGATAAAACTCCTCTCACATACTTACCTCGTATACCGTAAATCACAATTTATAAGCACTTATTGTCTAAAAATAAATCGCTCATCCAAACATAAATCACATTACAAAAACTGACTTTTCTATTAAGTCATTTTTAATAAGTCAGAATCATAATAAATCATTTTTCCTACCGTTATCCCAAACACACATAATAGGGTATTGAATAGTTCCAACTATAATTTAGAAAAGAATCACAAAAGTAAATTTAGTCTTCAAAATTGTCAAATTTCACCAGCACCCAATAGTTCAGCCAAGCTTATTCTCCCATTTCCCCTGTTGCCGACGGAGTTGGCTTGCCTCCGCTGTAGCTTATTGTCCGCTACACCCAAAACTACACCGTTTTGGTGTAGTTTTGGGTGCAAAATGATGAGTTGATGTCTTTTTTTTTTTTTTTTTTAATGGTGTCCAGTATTTTGAAGGATTTTTCTGAAAGCATCTAGTATCTTAAAAATATTTTAAGTAGTATACAGTATCTTAAAACAATTTTTGGTGCTTTTAACCCCTTCAAATATTTTTTCAGTTGTGCCCAGTGTCTTACCAAATTGAATATAATCTTGTCTTTAATATAGTTTTTCAGCCCCAAAGATTACTTTAAAATATTCAAGTAGCATAAAGTATTCTAAAATAATATTTAGTGCTTTTAACCGTTCAATCTGGTAAGATACTGGGTACAACTGAAAAAATATTTGAAGAGGTTAAAAGCACCAAAAATTATTTTAAGATACTGTATACTACTTAAAATATTTTTAAGATACTAGATGCTTCCAAAAAAATCCTTCAAAATATTGGACACCATTAATAAAAAAAAGACATCAACTCATCATTTTGCACCTAAAACTACATCAAAACGGTGTAGTTTTGGGTGCAGCGGACAATAAGACGCAGCGGACAATAAGCTGCAGTGGAGGCAAGCCAACTCCGTTGCCGGCAGCTACCAAAAGTTTTCGGATGGGACGTCCTAGCCCCATTTCAAAAGAACATAATATAATATGATAACATATTATTGTTAATTAAAATTAATTTCTATCCACGTATTATACTTCGTGCTTGTTTGGAGTTGCTTATCATAAACACATTTATACAAGTTGGGGCAAAAATGTTATACCATAAATCATAATTGTGAAGCTGATTTTAAATGCTCTAATCACTGTCAACACCCGTTTCCATTTTAATAATCAAAGAGTAATAAAGACGGAATTCGATGGACATACAGAAAAGTATAATTATACTGATAAAAATATTCATTTACAATTCCGATATCATTCGTCAACGGAAACAGAAAATACAGCGGAAACTTAATATTTACAATTTCCTCAAAATGACAAAACATAGGCTAAATTATAACCACGTTCTTGACCTCGCCTCAAGACACGTGTCACTCACTTTCTGACGTCAACGTCTTTACCCTTTGCCCCACTAGTACCCACTGAGGTATTTGTTTAAAAATAGGGTGAGATTCCAAAGAATCCCCATAGAGACATGCTATCGTTATTAGAAAATGTGAAAAGTAGATATGATATATGCCATGTATACACCAGTTAATGAACATTATAAACGTATAATCTACATGTATACATGAGTAGGGCCCAGCCCCACTATTCTGCACCGGTTGGATTTTTACCAACTCCAGTGTAAGTACCTTTGGCACTACTGGCCCCTCTCTGGGCAAAACATATTGATTAATAAAGTGCATTTACAGACAATGGCAACCACACAATCACATAATTATGGCATAGTGTATGAAGGATAATGTCCCCACCTCAATGCTTTATAATCCTCTGTTTAACTGTGTCTCGAAAAGCGTGTCATTCCGACTCTCAACTCGGTTCTAAAATATTAAATGTACAAGAAATAGGTCATAACCTATCCAAGTATCATTTTATACTCTTCCATAGTGTTTCTTGTGGTTATATTAGTCTATGATAAAAATTTACTAAAATGCCCCCGGGACACTAGATCGGCCCCGCCGTACTCGGCCCGATGGCACGTTTTCCCCAAATTTTGGCTAAGACTATTTTGACTTATTTTCGCCCAAGGAATTTATTTCCAGGCTCAAAATCACCAAATTCACTGTCAAATTACGAAAATATCCTTGACAGCATTTATTTAGGGTTTTCAGTGGCGTTTTCGTAATTATGTTTTTTGGGCCTCTACCGAAAAAGTGCTCAAATGTAACCCCACCTATTTTTTCCAACTGAGTCTAATTGAACCATTTATTTCATGAAAATCCAACTCCTAGTACCAGTTCTGGTCCTGTCCGAAATATTGTAGGAAAAATAGAAAAATGGAACTTTGTATTTTAGCTTCCAAAACTTGTACTTTTTCACTTCTGATCCTTAGTTAACTCATTTAAATACTTCATAATCATGATTTAAAGGATTTTGGGCAGCATAACCCCTTAGGGTTATAGCTTTTCAAATTTCATAACTCAACCAAAAATCAAATAAACCAAACAAAAATTACCAACAACAACTTCATACTAACATAAAGTTGAGGTTGGTATATTTACCTCTTGATTCTTGGACTCTCTTACTCAATGCGTCTCCTCTCTCTCCCCTTGAGCTAAGAATGTGCCTTCTAACACATGGATTCCATTGAAGAAGGAGAGTTTAGAAATAGTTTCATGGAAGATCACAAGAAAAATACTTAAGAGATAACACTTACCTTAATCTTCTTGCTCCTTCTTCTCTCTAGCTCCTAAGAACTTGACAAACTCACTCTCTTTCTCTTTGCCTTATGGCCGGCCGAAATGTGCCCAAGAGGAGGGAGAAAGTGTGTTTTATCATTTTAGTCTTCTTGTCTCTTAGCCCTTGATCTAATTCATGGTTGAGATTTTACCACCTTGCATACACCATCCCTTCAATCATACCTCCCACCATACCATTCCTGCTTTAAGCCATACCCTTTCAACTTTATGCCATGCCTTCATATCATTTGGGTCCAATTGGATTTGGAACTAGATTCCTCCTAGTTACACAAATCATCCATTCTTCTATTTACTCTAACCAAACTCATTTTTTTCCCTTTATTCTCATGGTTGGGCGAAATTTAGGGTGAAGGAGAGAAGAAAATGTTTTTCATAAATTTCATAATTTATATAATTGAACTATGTATAATTCCCTCTAATTTCCCAATTTTTGATTTTATTCCACCAAGAATAATCCCTTTTATGCATTTCCCTTTATTTTTCTTGATTAATTGAAATTAAATCCAATTAATTGGAAAATAATTAATCTTGGGCTAAATTGGCATGATTTTGCTATCACTTTTATAATTTAATTAATTTCTTGAATTAATTTTCCTATTACCTTATAAATATGAATATTTCAAAATTCACAAGATCCAAATTCATGAATATTCACCATTTTATTGAATCACTCAAAATAATTACAATATATTTTTTGTGCATAAAATTTAGGGTGTTACAATCTCTATACCAAATAAGCCCTTATAGCAGCGGGGAAAATAATCTTGCGATGGTATAAGGGCAGTTGAATATATAAGAAGTAATATTGTTTATTTATTTAAAATGATAACACAACAACATGTGTTGAGAAGGAATCTACGCAACAACTTGCTATTGTAATTCAAACTTGAAACTCAAAGAGTTTTTTGAGGTTGTAAGGGTAAGTGAAATTACCATTTCCTCCCCACATGAGGTTGGCAAAATGTTGGGCACCGCTCTCAGTAGGATGAATAGAGTCAAAATACACAAAATCATTAACATTCTCACACAACTCATAGTTTTCAATCCCTCTTTTCCCTCCACAGCTGTAATCTCCTCTGTATGGCCCACCTCCACAGCAGGCCACTTCTCCCACTTTAAAACCTTCTCAAAAAAAAAAAAAAAACAATTACATTAGATCATGATTAATTATAAAATTACTCTAATTGATACAAAAGGAGGCTATCTATATTCTTAATTAATAGATGGATAATAATCCCTCCAATCGTTTTTATAAGATATAAATCACCGAATTATATGGATCAAAATGTTAGTTAAACTTGGTCAAAGGCAATAAATTAAGCATACAAAAAAAAAATACAACTTGTATTCCAAAACAATTCTTATTATTATGTTTGAATATAGGGGGAGTGAGTTTGATTGAAAATGAGTGAATAGTAAACTAATGTAGAGAAACTAACCAATAATTAATGGGGGAAAATGAAAAAATTGTGCTCTAAATAATATGGGAGAGGAGCTTCTCCACTTCTCTTACCATCCACTTCCCTCCACTTTTTTATCGTCATTAGATTAACTCTAAACGGTTGAGATTTAGTATTCTATAAAAAGCAATATCTATATATATATATACTTTAATAAAATTTGTTATTTGATATTATGATAATATTTTTATAGAAAATTAAAATCTCAACCATTCAGAGTTAATCTAACTATGAGAATAAAGAAGCAGAAGGAAGTAAACATTAAAAGAAGTGAAGAGGTTCCCCAGAAAGTTTCCTATAGTAGGGAGCAGTCAGATAATAATCCTTAATAATCTGTTTGTTTGAAATAGCAATTAGAGTCTTTAAAAGCAACTTCTTAATCATGATTTATAATATATCAGGTAAGTATGTGATAAAAGTTTTATCTTAATTGATATAAATAAGAACTTTTGAAAACCCTAAACATGATCCCAAACAAACATATATCAGGAAATGACGAGACTTATTATTATTTTGGCCGGCAAGAATGAAGAGACTAATTTGACGAACTTTTTATAAATTGCTTGGGATGAGAAGTGACGGTAGGTAAGTAATAAATTCAAGGCTGGGAATTAGCTATACCACCTCACCTCAGCTGCTGCCCCTCAATTTTAGGCTTCTAAATGTTTTTCTCATTGTTTTTTATATTAATAAATTTTACATGAAATAAGTAACGTTTTAATATCTTATATAAATAAAAAAAAATGGTATTGTTTTAATTTTTATGATTTTTTAAATATTTAATATTCTAAAATCGTGTGATTTCTTTTAAATTTGTAGTATTAAATATTTAAAAAAAATCATACAAAATTGAAAACAACACTATTTTTTATTTAGAAGATATCAAAATGTTATTCATTTTATGTAAAATTTAATAATAAAAAGAAACTTAAAAAACATTTGAAAAAGTTCCCAAAATTGAGGGGCAACGGCGGTGCAGTTACGGACAAGGCAGGGCAGCTAACACCTCTGTCCATAAATTCAATGTCTTTTCAAATAAAAGGTTATGGGGCATTTTTACTCCGAAAATTTTAACCAAGCAATTTTGTCTCAAAAATGTAAAAAATGAAATAATTTTGTTCTAATAGCTATCTCATTTAATTTTAACTATTAGTTAACCAAATATACAGAGTTAACAATTCACATGTCATCCACATTATTTTTATTACGGTGTAAATTTGTCCTAAAAGTATTAAATCTAACTTTGAAGAAAGATGAAATAGAGTATACATGAACTTCTGGCATGTATACATGAACTTCTAGCACAAATTTACACCTTAACAAAAATGACATGGATGACATGTGGACTGTCAGTTCAGTATATTTAGTCAACTAAAAGTCAAAGTTAACTGGGATAACAGTAAGGGTAAAATTGCTCCTTTTTTATACCTCTGAGGTAAAATTGCCCTTCAAAAAACTTTTAAAATAAAATTAACGTTTAGTAAAAACTTTCAAATTAAAATTGCTAGCCCACATAAAAACCCCCCGTCCGACAGGCGTTAAATGTATTGGGGTAAGTGAGCTTTCGGCATTACCATATTTGAAAGGATATTTCATTACTTCAATAAGGGCACCGTAATAGTCGGTGAGGGAGTATTTGAATCCCTCAAGCTCTTTCTGCAGTTTCTGAAGCATTTTGGGAAGAGCTCTTCTGTGTAATCTTGCTATTTCTGAAGCTTCTTCCTCCTGGCACTCATCTAAGCTGCTTCCATTTTTAAGCATCCTAAGTATTGGAAAACAACTCAATGGCCCCACATTAAATAACCCGAATTTTCTTCCACCTTCATCATAAATTTCCTGCAATATTTATATATATATATATATATATGAAGTTAAGAATTGCTAGATAATTTAAAAACAATAATTCACGAATATAGAGAGAGAGAAAGAGAGAGAGAGCAGCTGAAAGAGAAGAAATATAGATAGATGAATAGGAAGAGGACAACAAAGATTATTATATATCTCTGTATTTCTTGGACCAAAGAAACAATTTGCGTGTGTTAGAGAACACCATATTACAATCAGACGATAGATAATAACAACTGAATGCTACGGATCTCCCACAAAAAATTTCAAAAAACAAAGATCAAATCACTAGTAAGATCCAATTGTCAACCCCACCAAGATTTGTGTGTTACAAATCACCCCACAAAATTTCAGTTCAATAAAACTTCATATCAATCTTTGGTGCACTCTTCCCTATCATTTATTCATATAAGTTCAAATATTGTGCAATATACCTACCTGAATGACGTTGGATATGTTGCCAATCACAACATCAACAAATTGCTGTGGAGGATAAGGAAGAACAACATTACTTGAGTTGGCCAAGAAAGGATCAGCATAATCATTGCCTCCAACGTCAAAGATGTACACAGATCTTGCAAGTAAGGCCTTTGCTTCTTCATCTCCTAGTTTCTCTCTCAATATCTTACTCACTTGTTTAAAGTAGCTTGCTTGAGTTTTCAGGTTTATCACCTAATAAAATTGAGTAAGAAAATCAATAATGATTAAATTATCATGAAGTCTTCTCAATCATTGCCCACTGTGCATTATAATATAATAATCACATACAATTCCTTGACCAGTTTCAACCAGAGCTCCAGCTCCTGCTGATGCAAAATTTGCCCCAAAGATATAATCATCCTCGTATGTTGCTGGGTGCAAATATGGTAATAACAGTGGCAATTTGGCATATTCAGCTACATCATCCCACAACAAAATCAAACTCAAAAAGCTTGACACTTTAACATTAATATGAATATATATAGAGTTGCATATTGAGATTATCAGTCATGTGTACCAATGAAATCTGGGATGACACGTCCATCGGAAAATCTTCCGGTGGGGTACTTGAAGAAAGTTTCGCCGTATGGATTGAAGTTTGCCTGAAAAAAAGTGGTGGTGTTGATGTAGTTATTGTTTCCGACGTCAAATAGTGAGTCTCCATATATGAATAAGGCTGCTTGCTTTCGTCGGAGGCATATTTTGCTTTGGCTGTGAGTAATTTGAACTAAAATGATAACATAAAAAAACATGAAAACCCTTAAACTTCCCATGTGTGTGTCTCGTATGTTGCTTGTAAAATTTCACAAAATATATATAGGCCTTCTCAGTCGATCGATCGATCCATCAATATAGTGCAGAAAAAGACAAGTGATTTAATTATCTTCGACTTCATACATATATGAATGAGGACATTAAGTTAGAGTTATTTAATACTCTCTTCTATCGTTAGTATAAGACCTAATTAACTTTTTTTAAAGGGATTAAAGAAATTAAATAAATTATTTAATTATAACATATGTTATTATTAGATTATTATATACTTCCTCCGTTCCTTTTTATAAGTAATTTTTTTCTTGACTATGCATAATAAACTGACAATTAAAATTAGTTAAAAATAATAAATATGTCAAAAATGTTATGTTTCTTCCAAATAGACCTATATTTATGAAAATTTCATAGGAGAGAGAATAACTAAAAAATATGAGAGGGAATGAGTATAAAATATGAAAGATAATAGGTAACAAATGATTAAATGAAAGAGAATTAGTGGTGAGTGGGGATTAATTAATATAAATATATGTATCTGATAAAAAAAAAAGAACAAATAGTTTAAATTTTGAGACAAAAGAAAAAAAAAAGATGCTTATATTAAGGATCAACCTCAAGAGAAAGAAGTTGCTTATAAAAAAGACAGGAATAGGTATAAATTTATAAGTCTAACAAATTAATTTGAAAAAAATGATTAAATAAATACTTTAAAATAATTTATTTAATTTCTTTAATCTATTCAAAAGAATCAACTGGCTCTTAATTATATTAAGGATTGGAGGAATTATAATGCATGCATGAAGCTAAGGGGGTGAAATCATTATCTGGTTAATGGAGTATAGCTTTTTTTTTTTATATGGTTAGTATATTAATTGAAAAATACGGTAACGCATCAATTTGTTTTGCGTATACGTTTCCCCCATTTAAAAAATAATAATAATAAGTAGTAACGTATAATGTTAGGATCCATTATCAATTCGTATAGCGTCCATGTGTGGCTCTCTAAACACAAATAGACAATGATTTGCAACGGCACCCCGGAATATTTTCCCCTCATAAAATTTTACTGCAAAATGAGTTGCAAAAATTGAATCAAGAACAATTGCAAATATAAAAAACTTAAATGCAAGTAAAAAATTTAGATATTATAGGTTATTTCTAATGATTTGCAACTATTTGAATTAATACTTGAAACTCATTTTTTAACAAATTTTTTGTATGACCTATATTGTGTCACTCGAACTTTTGTGACCTAATTATCGTTTTCATAGTAAAATACATCTTCAATGAAATTTAGAAACTTCTTATCTTAATTATATCAATTGGATAAATCATATACTTGGATATAAAATATAAAATTGGAAGAAAATTAAACAATTCACAAATTACAAATAGTGAAGTTATTTTTACTTTTTTTCTTGCGTAGTTTATTGGACTCATCAAAGAAAGATTTTTTTTATTTGGATACGTTGCTTATATTAAATTTAGATTATTTGGATTTCATTTTAATATATTATTATATTTTTTTAGTCTATTTTAAAATAGTTTTAGAATTCATATACGTTAGGATTTTTCTTCCAAATGTCATCGGGGAAAAAAAAAAGATTTTTTCTTCCAGTTACTTCCAACAGGAATCTTACTTTGACTTTCTATACTCTATGCACCTTTAAATTATGAATTAATTACATTAACTTCTTTAAATAGTTTTAATTAAACTAGGCTATAGTAAGCCCTCCTTCTACGTTGTTTTATAAACCCCTTCCTTTTGTTTTTTTCCCCCCAGAAATGAACCCCTTCTTTTTAAATGAATGTTTAATATTCATAAATATAATTATATACTACATCCGGTCCTTAATGAAAAAGTCGGTTCATCTTTTTTAGAAAGATTAAGAAAGCTAAACAAACTACTTAATTATAGCATATGTTGTATCATTATATTATATATCAATTTATAAAATAATCAAATTAGTTTTGAGAAAAATAATAAATTTAAATACTTTAATGAGTTAATGAGTCAGTGTGAATGTTCTAAATATACGCTAATCGCCAAAGATGCAAATATTGTCACACATAAATGGCTAGTTCTTCATATGTGAGCAACTTAACTACTCTCACAATCAAAACTTCGTCGCCTTTTGCTATTGAGCTTTATTATAGGAGTATTATTAATTCTGATTCTATTTCTATTTTTTTATGGATAGGAGGAATAAAAGAAAAATTACAAGACAATATTAAAAGAACACACAAAGGTAGCCTTTGTTCGAAAATAAATTTGTTATATGACCGGGGCAAGAAGCTAAGTTTGAAAAAAAAAAAAAAAAAATTGCTCATGAAAGAGATAGTTAATATATTTTAAACTTTCCTCTCAAATATAGGACCTGATCTACTCCTCCATTTCTCTCAAATCAAAGAGATGGTTAATTAATAACTATTCTAAATTTATAAATTACAAGTACTACCTCCCATACTAAATATAGAGCATCTTCTAAAATATTTGACTCATAATATAAGTCACTTGACGGATCATTAATTATTATTTTTTAAATATTACCCCTATTATAGTTTACCAAGAGAAGATTCTTTACTTGTCACCAAATTAAAGCAACAGCAGCATGTGACATAACGTGGTGACACTAGGCAAGACAAAAATTATGGTCTGCTACCCAATTGATCTATAAATTCATGGCTTCCTAATAATTTTTTTTTAATAGTTTTCATATATAACGGGAAAATGTTATATAGACAATAATGGTTTTGTAATAATTACTATTAAATATATATTTTCTTAAAAAAACAGAGAGGCAAACTCACGGTGGTGTGTCCTGCTCTACTCTCTTGGATGATGCGAATCGCACAGATTGAATGAGCATGACCAAATTCTGCTATCTTTGCAAGAAGTGAAGAATCCAAGTGAGCTTAATTAAAGGTTAAGAGGCAATTTTGTTCCGGAAGTATCAAAAAAAGACTAATTTTGTCATTACCATTATCTCAGTTAATTTTAATCATTAAATGACCAAATATACTAAGTTGGCCATGCTCATGTCATTCATATCATTTTTGTTGATATGCAAATGTGCCCCGAAAGCCCATGTATCATCTACTTCAGTTTTTTCAAAGTCAGATTTAAAATTTTTGAAGTAAATTTACACCTTAACAAAAATAATGTGCATGACATTTGGATTGTTAGATCAGTATATTGTGTCAACGAATGGTCAAAATTAACTGTAATAACAGTCAGGACAAAATGACTCTTTTTTTGACACTTTCGGGATAAAATCGCCTCTTTATCCTTTAATTAATTAAGAGGAAAATTATAGATACGTCTTGAGTGTAAAAAAATTAATACTAATACAACTCCTAAATTTGACTTATTACTAATAGGTTTCATAAAGAACTTGTTCAAATTGTAAACGTTTAAGTTTGACTTGTAAAAATTCTTTTGCAAAAGTTCTTCAAGACACCTAATACTAATATTCCTTTCAGGAATAATGAAATTTTTAGTCCCTTGATGTAAGGTTTTGAGCGTACCTGAAATGTCATTTCGTACTCTTGAGGTACCCACGTGAACCGGACCACTCGGACTGCGGCTATAATACACAGCAAATTCACCGAGAGAGAAGAGAGATTTTTTTGGATGGGAGGTTTTTTTGCTGCCTCTGTTATGTGCAGATTTTCACTTTATTCACACACACACGTATCTAAAAAACTGTTCCCCCAAAACATATGATGAAACTGTTCCTATCAGTTTTTAATTTGAAAGATGGGAAATATTACTAACAAATACCCCACAAAAATTTAGGTATTTTATTTGACCCTAAGACCAAAGGATTTGGGCCTAATCCACCAAGGGTGGACCAAGCCCGATTCTCAACACTTAAATTTGTCTCATTTATTAATTTAGTTTCTGGCATTTAATTTTTATCAATTAAGTTCCTAAAATTTCATAACCACATACTATTCCTTAACACCTTATATGTTACCTAACAGTTAACTCAAGGATGGTAATCGATCTCTTTATAGATTGCAGAAAAAATTAGCCCGATGAGATCACACAAGAATATCAAATTGTGTGTGAAAAGTTAGAAATTTGATGAATAACAATTAAATTTGGAAACCAAATCAATAACTGACTTCAAGGATAAAGGTTTTATCATCCATTCTATATTTATTAATGCAATGCATGCGAGAAACGTGGTATTTAAATATGCATCACAAGGTAGGTAAATCATAAATGATAGTATTGGTGGTCATTTTGAATATGGACTGCTTCCACGTGGTCCACTTATTATTTATAACACTTTGGTTCTATTTATAAGTTTATTTTAATTGAAATTTTAGTCCTTATTTTTTCAGTTTTAAAATAATAAATGTGTTTTTTACCTTTTTTTTTTTTTTTATCCCTACTAATTGTAATAAAGAAAAAGTGAAAAGGGCCAGTTTCAAAGTAATAATAGAAATGTATATTGACTATTGGAACTAATTATAAATAAAGGTAAAGTTGGATATTTAGCTCATAATTGATGAGTTAACTAACTCCTTTAGTATGTAAAAGTTGGTTGATTTGAACTTATAAATAAGACCAGAGAGATATTATGATTTATGTGTCATAATGATCTTCAACATTTTAATTTGGACGGATTTTCAAAATTTTATATAATACAATATCCAAATTGAATACGTCATACGTTTCGATTTGAAAGCCATTATTTTTATAATATGAGATGTTTGGGGGAAAATAACAATTCATTAATGATATTAGTTCAAAAATTTCCTTCATGGATTAAGTATGGTTTAATTAGTGCGTAAATGAAGGACATTTTTTAAGATTATATTTCTTTTCTAAAATCAGGTCAAAAAAATATTTATTTTTTTAAAATTAAAATTTTAACTGTATTTAATATTTTAATAAGGTTCGCTGTTGCAGTTTGCTCAAGAAAACTCTTATAAATTAAAATGACGGGAGTACACCGCATTATGTATTACCATACATGCGTAATCCTAATATATCATTGCAAAAAACCAAAAAAAAAAAAAAAAAGCTACATATTAATTAGAAACCAAAACTTGAGATGGATTTTCAGAAGTTGCCAAACTTAAATACTAAATAGTATTACCTCCGGTCTTAAATATAAGAATCAATTGATTTTTTTGAATATTAAAAAAAATAATTAAGTTACTTTAAAATATTTATATTTTTGTTTCTTAAAATTAATTTATTTGATTTATAAACTGATATAAAATCCAATGATACATAACATATGATATTATTAAGTAAGTTATTTAGCTTCCTTAATCACTCAAAAAAATGAACTAGATCTTATATTTAAGAGTGAAGAGAGGAGTTAGTTTCAATAGTGATTTTAGGTTCAAATTAACTCATATCATATAGAGCTGAGTCCCAATATACAGTGAACAAACGGAGTAATTGGCAAAAGGTTTTAGTTTCAAAGCTTTAGACTTCATAGTTAATTTTAAGGGGGAAAAGAACAAAAAAAATACTCCCTCCGGTTCTAATTATAAAACAAAGTTGACTTTTTTGGAGAAATTAAGGAAACCAATTAAATCACTTTAGAGTATTTATATTTTTAATATCTTTGGATTATATATTAGTTTATTAATCAAATTACTTAGTTTGAAGAAAAAAATATAAATATAAATATTCTAAAGTGATTTAATTGGCTTCCTTAATTTCTCCAAAAAAGTCAACTTTATCTTATAATTAGGACCGGAGGGAGTAATACTATAGATTAAGAAAATTAGGTTAATAAACTAATTCTAAAGGTATGAGTTAATTAACTAATTCACATAAATAAAGAAAATTAGATTCGTTATTTATAAAAAAATATATACTCATTTTCTTGAAATATATACCTCCTTTTAGTCATATATAAAATTAAGTTTTGCGGTGGTTTGTAAAAGAAATAATACATAAAATCTTACATTTACTATCAAAATGAATTTCTCGACTATATCTTCATATTCAATTAGGATATCGGAAGTAGTTATTTACAAAGACGTGAGGCAAATCTGAGATGAAATGGACGATTCAACGAATTTCATTAATCATAATGAAGGATTTTCCCACTTTTTTTTAGATTCTAGTTTAATATATAAGATGACTGATTTCAGTATTTAAATTATATGATTAAACTGATCTGATTAATGGAAAAATTTGGCCTGAAAAGCATAGCATATTGGTATTTCAATTATAGTATGTATATACCATCAAACAACGCTATAGGTAAATGTCGTTAAAGATTAAGAAACAAAATATTACAAGGCAGCTTGGAAACAATAATTACATGTGTAAGTATATAAAAATTAAGAACAAAATAAACAAACTTAATTAGCGTAATTGAAAGAGTTGTTTGAGATTGTAAGGGTAAGTGACATCATTATTTGCAGTCCACATAAGGTTGGCAAAATGTTGAGCAGCAAATTCTGTGGGATGAATAGAATCAAAATACACAAAATCATTAACATTATCACACAACTCAAATTCTTGAATCCCTCTTTTGCCTCCACAGCTATAATCTCCTCTGTATTTGCCTCCTCCACAGCAAGCAGCCTCCCCTTCTTTGAAACCTAATTTCCAAATAACAATCACAAGTCATTATATTATTACTTTACTCATACAATTTTAAATTTTAAATTTTCTGTATTCGTTTTTTTAAATGATTGTTAATTAAGTAGAATCATGTCTTATAAAATAAGAAGAATTTAACCATAAATCAGAGGTAAAAAAATAAATAAATAAGTCCGTTAAATTTCATTTAATCTTAATGTCTCTTAAGAGATTTATTATGTACAACTCAAACTTTTATATTTACAAATTTGAGTTGTAGATAAAACTTGTAAATCTAAATATTGAATCTCTTGGGATGTATTAGTATTAAATATAAAATTTGTGGGACTAAATATTTCCATCGAATCAACAGCCGCCTAAATTTCAGTACATGTGGTCCTAAATATAAAACTTGTTGACTTTTTTTAAGAGATTAAGGAAGTTAAATAAATTATTTAATCATATCATATCTTGTGTATAATTAAAATATATATTAATTTATAAGTTAGACAAATTAGTAAATATTACTCATATAAAGTAATTTAATTAGCTTTTATAGTCTTCCAAAAAAAATCAACTAGGTTTTATATTTAAAGCCGAAGGTAGTATTAGGTGTGAAGGAAGAAATGCTAAAATTTTTCTTAGGACATTACCATATTTCGAAGGGAATTTCATTAGGCCAACAAGTGCGGCGTAATAGTCGGTGACAGAATATTTGAATCCCTCAAGTTGTTCCTCCATCTTCCGAAGCATTATGGGAAGAACCCTTCTATGTAATCTTGCAATTGCCGAAGCTTCTTCTTCCTGGCACGTATCTAAACTGCTTCCTTTTTCCATCATCCTTAATATTGGGAAACAATTCATAGGACCCACATTAAGCAACCCGAATTTTCTCCCACCTTCCTCGTAAATTTCCTGCAAATTATTATAATCAGTGAGTGTAAATATATAGCAGTTCAAATGAAAAAATAATAATACTCGTTCGGGAGTTGCCTTTTTTTAAGAGATTAAAGAAGCTAAATAAGTTAGTTAATCATAATATATACCGTGTATCATTTAATTATATATCAGTTCATAAGACCCCACATATTAGTTTAGTATATAAAAAAGATAAATATAAATATTTTAAAATAATTTATTTAACTTTTTTAACCTCCAAAAAAATCAATTGAGTTGTATATCTAAGACAAGAGGTAGTATAAGTTGGAATCTTCTGCATACTCGTATGACGCTTGATATGTTGCCAATCACGACACCCACAAATTGTTGTTGAGGATATGGAAGAACAACAGTATCGAAGGTTGTCAAGAAAGGGGCAGAATAGTCATTTCCACCTACGCTGAAAATATACACAGCATTGGATAACAATTCCTTGGCTTCTTCACCTCCCAGTTTCTGCTTCAACAGCCTGCTAACTTGTTTGAAGTGACTCACTTGTGTTTTCAGATCTATCGCCTGCGTACAAATTAATTAACAGCACTCAGAAAAATATATATATATATATTAAATTAATTAACAGCACTCAGAAAAAAAAATATATATATATATATATTTTACTTAAATTCCCAATGATATATAGAGTTTTCATAATATCATGTTGAACAACCAACACAGCGTTATTCTAGTATAAGATTCCATTAGATCTCTTTAGATCTTGAGTCGGGTCTTAAGCCTGCTGGGGTTGCCTGGTAATAGGAGAAGGCATCGGATACTGGTTAATAACGTAAAAAATAATATCATGTTGGACAAAAGCAACTTACTGTTCCTTGACGAGTTTCAACAAGAGCTCCAGCTCCTGCTGACGCAAAATTCACCCCATGAATAAAATCCTCATCGTTTGATGCAGCATGCAGATACGGCGGCAACAGCGGCAAATCGGCATACTCAGCAACGAAATCAGGGATGACGCGGCCGTCGGAGAATCTTCCGGTGGCATTTTTGAAGAAAGTGTGGCCGTAAGGGGCATAGTTGGCCTGAAGAAAAGGAACAGTTTTGATGAAGTTGTTGTTTCCGACGTCAAACAGGGAGTCTCCGAATATGAACAAGGCAGTTTGCTTCTCCGGCAGGTAGGTTTTGTGTGGAATAGAAATAAACATCACACACAAAACCATGGAATACATCGGCTTCTTTCTTAAACCTGCCATAATAGTGTTAACTCTCTGATGCCGTAATTGTTTCTTATGTTGCTTTCTTGTCACACAGGTTTGGATCCCAAGACACAGGATATGTATAGGGCTTAATGGGCCTCTGAAGACACCTGTCGTTTTGCCAATAGCGAACAAAAATTGCGGCTGAGACGCGGACACTGGGCAATATAATGGAATTAAAAAACGACATACTACTGCTTTGCATTAAACACATGGACGACACAACCACGCGGCCACCATGTGGTAATGGGTAATCACCAGAAAAGCACCATATGAACCGTCAAGCATTTGGGTCTTTCGGAACGAAACAATGTTAAAACTTAAAAGAAGGCAAGTCCAGGGCTTGGTTTTTTATGAAAACTGAATTAATTGAAACACTGGATAGAGCTGATTTTAACGGATTAATTAAATTAACCAAAACCGAATTAATCGAATTTTTTGATTATATGATTTAAAGAATAAAATATATATATATATAAACGGTAGAAAAATTACCTTTTATCCTAAATATTATATTTCAGACAGAATATATGAGATAAATTAATTGAAAACCGACTTAACCAAAGCCAAAATTTGAATTGAGTTTGGTTCAGTTTGGTATTTTATTCTAATTTGCTAACTCCTATATACAGTCCACGGATGCTCCAATCAGGACGGTAGACAGTGGTGATAAGGTCTCAATATTGCTCATCATCCACTTCGCATCAAAACTTGTTCCATGCGGGATGGGATGCACGACTCCACGTAGACCTGACCAGTGTTTTGAAGAAAAGGCAAAGCAATTGGTGATGCGGCCTGCTATTCTCTCTTAGATGATGTGGACGGCGCAGATTGAAGGAGCAGGACCCCGTGCCGCTTTCGTGAGAGAGTGAAGTGGAGCACGTGAAAAACGTGGTATTTGTTGGAAGCGGCTCCTCTCTGCCCATAGCGTCCACTGCCGTCATTTCCAATAAAACCGCGCCATTTTGACCCAAAAAATTAAAGCTGAAGACTTTGCTTTTTTTTTTTTTAAGGGTTAAGGTACAAAAATATATATGAGTTTTTCTCAAAAATGCACTCAACACCAAATATTATTTTTAGGAGCAAAAGTGACTATGAACTTTTAAAATAGGTGCAAAAATCACAGTTTTCGTTTTCTTGAAGACGTTGACCTTGAGTTTGAACATTTTTTATCTAAAAGGATGAGTTGGAACATGACATGGATGAATAATACTCCCCAGGGCCTTGTCGGAGCTTATACCAAACTAGAAAGGAACACAAGAAACATATGAAGAAGAAGAAGATGATGATGATGATATGCACTAGAGCATGACAACAAAGGCAAGAGAAAGGTGAACAAAACCCCAGTTAACCCACTACAATCAGCCACCATGACATGTTCAGGATGGTTGCCGCCCACACCTCACCTTCGGCTTCAGCGCCCAGCTCATCACAGTGTGAACCACCAGCACCACCGCCCACTACAATTAGCCACCATGACATGTTCAGGATGGTTGCCACCCACACCTCACCTTCAGCTTCAGAGCCCAGCTCATCACAATGTGAACCACCAGCACCACCGCTGATATCCACGCTATCACCATGATCCTGCTCTATGCCTGCAAGAATTTCTAGATCAGGAAGTTCATTGCGTGCTCGAACAGCTGCTGGATCTTCAACACCGTTAACACCCCTGCCACCTCCAATATCTCAGCCATCTGCCTTATCGCTATCAAGATTTTCCTCGCCAAGATTTACAATAGACACAAAATCAGGAGCAAAAAAACTCTTATCCTTGCAAATTTGCCCATCATCACTTGTTACTCATTCCATTGGTTACCTTTGTCTCCTTCCCTCTTCCTCCTCCGGCTCTTTCTTCACTGATCTCTCTCCCTCTACTCCTTCTTCCCCAATCGCTCTCTTTATACCCTGTTTTCCCTCCGATCTCATATCTCCTCCCCCAAAATCATCTTTTCTGCCCTCATCATTCTTGACTAAAAAAGCAAACACTGCCAACGCATCGGAGGTTTGTAGTGCATATGCAATGGTGTGTGGAGTTTAGGAATGACCGAAAAGCAGAGGTCAGCAGAGCCTTGTGAGGAGGAGGTGCCGTCGTCTCATATCTCAGATCATCTCGCGCCGTTGCTAGTGTGCTTATAGCTTCTGGTTTTTTCCTCAATGACCTGGAGAGATTTGTGTAGATATGATGTAACTTTTGCTTTTATTACATAAGTCTGTGTAAATATGGCTTGATTCATGCCTTTTTTTTTAAAAAAAATAAAGATTCATGCCCTTTTTTCAGAAAAAAAAAAGAAAGAAAAGATTCATGCCTTTTTCAATTGATGCTTTTAAGTTTGATTTGTCTTCTCAGATTTTGATTTTTGAGTTTGTTAATTTGTGGTTGTGTTCTTTGAATGTTATCGGTTATGATTTCTTCGGTAATGTTGATGTGGGACAGTGGGAGTGAAGAAGGCTTCTACTTGTGTGCAGTGGGGAGCGACTGGGACTTGAGCATTAGCACATGAGAGATAAGGGAGAAATACGATTTCATAGCCCCACTTGCCACGTTTGTAACTGGTCCACTAAGAAATCAAGTAGGTGGCAAAAAGTTAACGGATGTTATCTAGAATTGACTAAAAAAGCATTTGGTGTTAGGCGCGTTTTTGGGTAAAACTCATGTGTATTTTTACACCTTGACCCTTTTTTTAAAAAACAATATTTAACTTCCTGAAGTATTTTTTTTATAATACTATCCAGTATCCTAAAATATTTTTTAAATAGTATTAAATATCCTATACAAAATTTTAATCCACTTACTACCCTAAAATATTTTTTAATACCACACAATATCTAGTATTCAGCATCCTAAAATATTTTTTTATTAACATTGACTCAGTATCCAAAACTAATTTTTATTTCATCTAGCATTCAAAATATTTTTTCACTAATACTCTGTGTTTCAAACTATTTTTTTGTACCATATTTTAGAGTGTCAGATGTACTAAAAATTAGTTCAGTATATTGAGTGAGTGTTTGAGTAACTTTGAAATTCGATATTGGGTGGTATGAAAAAATATATTTAGGGCCGTAAGTGAATCAAAAAAAATTTTATACATTCAACATCCTAAAATATTGCACCAAAAATATTTCAGAGTACTGACTGGCACTAAAGAAATACTTCAGGATACTGGATAATACTAAAAAGTTATTTTAGGATCTTAAAAAAATATTTTAAAAAATTGACCGATACTAAAAAAATATTTGAAGATGTTGAATGTTGTTTTTTTAAAAGCAAAAGTAATCATCTTCAGTTTTTTGCCCCAAAACGGTGATTATTTTATAGAAAATGAGGGCAACGAAGGGCAGGGGCAGAGGAGGGAAGCGGCATCCGTCTTTGTTAGTATCACGCATATAAGATAGCGATAGGTGTAATGATTAAGAGTCAGTCGTCATTTTGGAATTTGATAGCGCCCACAATGCATGAATTCACCAACCATACTCTTATCATGAGGTCGGCACTATAGGCATTTAAAGTTCAGAGACAAATGATGAAAAAGTATTTATTTTCTTCTAGATGGTATTGGATATTGGATAACATAACTCATAAAGAGAAGCTACAAGGCAATATCAAGCAATACAAGAGTCTCGTATCATCCTATATCATCATATATACAAGATACAGGTTGATCAAAGATGCACAAACTACCTACTATGCAATGAGATAGCTGATCAGCGGTTGAGATTTCTTCTCTTACTTTATGGCCTAGCAGCATCTGTCCATCTCTACAAAAAAAGACTACGATCTAGAGGTGAGCAATTGGTTATTCCATGCGGTTTTTGGTTAAAACCAAATAATCAAATAATAAGGTTTATAGAAACCGAAACGAAACCAAAATATATTAAATAATCGAACCAAATTAACCAATTTATTTTGGGTTGGTTTCGATTAAAACCGAACTAATACAACTGTTCATCGCTTTTGACTTCAAATTAATAGTATATTTTGGTTTTTAGTCTGACAGTGATGCAAACAAAGGTACAGAACCAATAGAAGGCTTCCTTTTAGGTTTTAAGGCTTAAAATATATTGGGCTAGGTTTAGAAATATGGTTGGGGTTTTAGTTTCATATAATATATTATACATATATAAAAATATTAAACAAATTTTGGTTTTTCAGTTAAAAATTGAAATTTATTATCCCAACCGAACCGAAAACCGAAACCAAAATTTAAGAAAAATAAGAACCGAACTGAAACCGAAAAACCAAAAATGCATTCGGTTATGTTCGGTGATCAGTTACACTTCGATTTGCTCACCCCTACTCCTACCCTTATCCACTACATCCGCAAAAAGTGACTAATATCACAACTCCTAGTAACTAAGTTAATAGCCTCAATACAATATGAGAAAAACAAAATTTTCCTATAAAACATTTTAATAGCTTAACATTAGAGCTGAAAATATAGGCCAGCCCACTTCTACAGGTTAGGTGAGGCAAGTAGAAAAGATCTGCCTTCAAACAAGCTAGCATTTTACCAGCTCGTCGTTTTTTGCCTCTTCTATACAAGAAATCTGTTTTTCCAAGTAAATTAATTCTCCAAACATCAATTCCATGAGTCCAAATCATTCTAATACATGACAAACATCAAATTCACCAACATATTAATCCATTACAAATAGGAAGAGGATCATTACAAAGTTACTAATCTTACATATTGCTATGCCTAGCTAAAACTCTGCTTTTCATTGACATCTCAACCTCTGTATATGACTATGAAAGATCAGATTTAGAAAGCAGATCAAAAGATCATACTCAGACTCTGGACTAAAATTGGCATTTTAGGCCTTAAACAGTGATTTCAGATTGTAAGGTGCAGCAACTTTGAGATGTCCCATCCACATTTGCTGTGCAAAAAATTGATTTGCCCTATCAGAGGGATGAACAGAGTCAAAGAACACATGTTCGCTTGAATTCTTATATCAGCCATTGGGGTAGTTAAAGAAGGTTTGGCCGTAGGGCGATCGGTTAGCCTGAAAGTGAAAGGGCATTTTGGGGGTGAGATAATAGTTATTGTTTTCGATATCGAAGAGGGAATCCCCAAATAAGAACAAGGTGACGTCGTTTGTTGGTGGGCATGATTTGGCGAAGCACCGAACCGGGATGATACAGAGAAGTAACAATAGGCTGATAATTAAACCACAAGTAGCCATTACTATTCTAATTCAGCAATTCTAACGTCGAATATGGAAGGTAAAGTGAAGGCGCTAAATTAGATATTCCAGTCAATGCATATACATAAACATGTACTTTTTTAAAATCCACGTCTTTTCAAACTTCCTATCCTTTAATTTTCAATGCAAGTCAGTCTATATTAGGTGTTGTTATCTAATTAGCTTATATTTAAAATGTGATTAAAGCCAATCCACTTCATAAGGATGTTTGACACAACTCTCCCAAGGTCTTTGATTCTCGTTATTGATATGAAAACCTTGTTGATAAGAGATTCATAAGAAATTTTGTAAGCATTTTTTGAACATGGAGGCATACTTAGAAATCTGAATATTATCAGTTCCGAGACCCAACTCATCATTTAAATTTTTTAACACTAAAGGAAACCGATATATTATATATAAGATCTAATAAATTTAAATCCAAATAGACATTATGTCAGCGTAGTTTTTATAAAGTTAAAACCCAATATCTTTCTTAAAAGATAATAATAATATCAATAATAATATCTGGTCTTTTCTATTCATCCTAATCACTGTTGGTCAGAATTCGCGGTCTGCAATGTCTACAACAATGCTTCCATTTATGTTACTAGTTTTTTTTTCTTTTTCGAGAATGGATCGATGTCATGCTGTGATAACATCATTGTGAAATACATATGATCACTTCTCCAGAAAAGAACAATTGTCTGAGTCAAACACTTGTATCAAACAATTAAATTCACTAGTATTCTAACCATCGAAGACTTTTCTTGCGAGGTACATTCTAATAATTGTCATTATATGTCGTAGCGGAATATAAATTAATAACGTCCATGCCAAACTATAGAAAGTGGAACAGATAAATCATTTAAATAGCAACCCTTGTAATATATATATAGAGAATCAGAAAAGTAGACTTTCTTCAATCCTATGATTGTTGATTCATAGGAAAGACCATTATTAGTTTATGTCCCCCTTCTATCTCTCGCCAGATTTCACTTATTGTGAGTCCTCCGCATTAGGCCGCACTTTTTTATATATTCCCCTTCTATATGTATGTACCGACGGCAACAATAAGCTAATCAGCGCAGTGCACTTGAAAATTGAAAGAGTTGTTTGAGATTGTAAGGGCGAGTGAGTAATTAAGAAAAGCCAGTTGACTTTTTATTTTTTGAAAGATATTAAGAAAAGTAATTAAATTATTTTAAAAAATTTAATTGGATCTTATATTTAGGACAGGAGGAAATACTACCTCCAGTCCTTAATATAAGAGTTGGTTGACTTTATTTTCTTGGAGAAATTAAGGAAGTAAAATGAATTACTTAATCATATAGTATATGTTGTATATCATTAAATTATATATCAATTTATAAATCAGATAAATTAGTTTAGAGAAAAACAATGAATATAAACACTTGAATCTAACTTTTTTGGCTCTTTTAATCTCTCTAACAAAAGTCAACCAAAGGATGGACAAGAATGAGTAATTCTCAATCATAAAAGCGAATAATTAGTTGGGATCATTTTTATATATACCTGGATGACGCTTGATATGTTTCCAATCACAAGATCAACAAATTCTTGAGGGTGTTGAATATTAACAACGGTGGTACTTGAGTTTGAGAACAAAGCAACGCTATAATCATTGTCTCCAACTGCAATAATGTACACAGCATTTGCCAGAAATTCCTTCGCTTCGCCATCTTCTAGTTTCTTCTTCAATACTTTGATAACTCGTTTCAAGTAACTTACCTGAGTTTTCAGGTCTATCACCTAATAAAAATGAGTAATAAAATAATAAAATTATCACAAGTCTCTGTGTAAATATATATATATATATATATATGCTCTCTGCAATAATTAATATATAATGAGACTCATGATATATACAGCTCCTTGACGAGTTTCAAGCAGAGCTCCAGATCCTGCTGATGCAAAATTAACCCCAAAGATATAATTATCAAGGGACGATGCTGGATGCAGATATGGTAGTAACAGTAGCAACTTGGCATATTCAGCTGCATCCACAACAAGTTAACTCAAAAAAGCTTGACCCTTTCACATTAATATGCAATATATATATATATAGTCACAAAAATCCATACACTTGTAATGTGACAAAAACCCTAAACCCTATTGAGATTATCGCTCCTATATACAAATGAAATCTGGGATGACCATTGTAACAGCTTGGAATAAGAAAAAATAATAATAACAAAATAATGATGATGATGATGATGTTAATTTAAAAAAAAAAAAACTTCCTTTCATCCATTCCTTATTCCCCCTAGGCACCAACGGTGAAGAAGTTTCGAGACTTAATACTTAAAAGCCCCATCTTTATCTGCTCCTATCGTCTCCTCCCATCATTCTTGCTGTCATCAGTGCGCTTGAGTTCGCTCTAGTTCCCCTGCTGTCATCTTTGCTCAGCATCACCCGTTTATCTCTTCTCTTTACCTTTCTCAATAGACGTTCCGATGACAGAAATAAGGAGATTGCTGGGGGTTGCTCGGCTGCAACTTCCTCCTTGCTCGGCGTCGTCGATTCTTGCCCTTTGTCGCTGGGGTGTGTGCTTCAATCTTCTTGATTATTCATTCCTGAATCAGTCCCTGCATGCCATTCTTTCGACGTCTTTTTTTTTTAGTGGTAAGCTTGAATCCATTAAATTTATTTGGAGAAGGGTTGTGGAATATTTGAATTGGAGGATTTGGTTATTAATTTAATATGATTATGAGCTAAATCTTGTCAAGAAACTGAAATTAGGAGAGACTATGATTTAATACTGATTGTTTTTGAGGGATTTATATAGTGCACATGAGGTGTTTGATTAAATGCTTTAGAAAGGAATTTTGTGGAATTTTAAAAGTACTGTAAATTATACAATGGTATTGGAAAAGAACTTGATTCTGTAATAATATGCGGATGTTAAGGCATAAAGAATTATATATAATGTTTTAATAGATATATACTTGTATGCATAGAGAAGCTAAATAATTCTTTCTTTCTTCTAAACTTGTTATGAAAAATAAAATTGTGAGTATATAAACTTGTGTGTATGTGGGTTTATATGTGTGTGTTTGCTGTTAGAAATTTGGCGTTTAAATGATATAGGAAGATAAGAAAGGTTCTTAAAGAGGAAAGGAACTAATTTTTGCCAAATAAGATTACTATAGATACATATTTCTAAAGACTACAATTGAAGTGATAGTGAAGTTATTTGTATGTTAGGGCCGGAATTAAGGTTAAGTCATTATGAAGGCTATTAAATATGATAGATTTTGGGATTACCAAATAAGAAAATAACGCCCCACTTAATGTAGAAATGATATTGTTACTAGGTGCTACCTCGACCATTTTCAAGCATTTTACTTTCTTGAGTATTCGCATTTCAGAAAATGATATGTTAAAGCTTTTGATAGAAATGGTAAATTATTTATTTCATTTCTTCTATTTGACTTTAAACTTGTATATATGCATGGAAGGGAGAGATTTTGTTTTCCAAAAGGAAACATTCATCCATTTTGTATTGAAGATTTGAGTTGCACAAATGCTATTTCCATGCATGCCGGAAAATGTTTTCTTTAGGGACTGAAAGCAGAACACTGGTTGCTAACGGCAGTTTCGTTAGCCCTTGGCACGCCATGGCACACCCAGCTAGCAGGGTGATTAGGAGGTGCTAGCCCGGTGTAACGGCCAACACACATGGAACGGAGGGAGGGATTTCGTGAGTATCACTCACGCCAGTTCTTCGTGGCTTTTAGCCACGCCAGATTAGTTACTTACCCTCGTGGATTGTGTGTCCATGCCTGTTATTGTTCTGTCTAGGTCCTAACTAAGAATAAAACTGTTTTTTGTATTATGTTATCAGTTTTCAAATAAAAAGTTCTTTGAATCTATTTTTAGTTTAAATAGTAATGATTAAATCCTTATTTGTCTTCTTATACATTTAGTTGTTGAATTGTTTGCATGTGGAATAATTAGTCCTTTCCTTTTCAAATGTCAAGTTATTTTATTCTATTATAACTTAACCGGTTTATTATTATCGTATATTTGTATTTTATTGTGGGACGTTATTTACTAGAAAAGCATTTTTGCACTCAGATGGTAGAAGTGTATATGCTCCTCCTGTTGACTCCTGAAGCTCACATTGAATAAGAAGTTTATGACTGCTACGTACTCGAGTTCCATGGGCTAATGTAAATATTTAAATATACCTTATAAAGTTGTACTAGAGTCGCTCCATGTATTATATAGGTAGGTTCCTTATTGTCTGTTGATACTTTGGGAATTTATGAATATATATAAATATATATGATAGTGTGGAGTGTAGCTCCGTAGATGCCATGCTGAGTTACCAGGTTATTGTAGAAATATCGGGAAGTCCATCTTACGAAAGAGATTATGACGAAATTTCTACAAGCAGCTTATTATTTTCTTTATAAGATATATGTTTATATATATGAACTATAAACGGTATAAGCATATGTAGATTATTACACTAATTATGATATTATAATTGATGATATATTATTATTATGTTAGGTAATTATTATTATGTCCAGGGCTTATGGAATATGAGATTTTCTTATATCCCGTGCCGGTTACCCCTGAAATTCAGGGTGTGACAACCTTTCCATCGGAATATCTTCCGGTGGGATACTTGAAGTAAGTTTCGCTGTATGGATCGTAGTTTGCCTGAGCTGAGGTGATCGTGTTGATGTAGTTATTGTTTCCCACGTCAAAGCGTGAGTCTCCAAATATGAACAAGGCTGCTTGCTTTTCTGGGAGGCAGATTTTGCTTTGGCAGCAAGTTATTTGAATAGAAATAATTACATGAAAAACCAATATGAAATACATGAAAAACCTTATACTTCCCATGTTTGCACTTGTCTCCTATGTTTGCTGGGTCTTAGGTATATATTTGGTTGCAAATTTGACAACTTAATTATAGGCCTCGGTAGAGCTTTTTTGTTTAAAATCAAAAGTTTAGGAAGCATATCTATTGTCAAGTTTGTAAGTCAGTCAGTTATTGTATTTTCCAAATACTAAAGAATATTTAAGAAAAATTTATATCATTTCGCCATGTTGATTATGTTGAGGGTGGCAATACTATGTGGCTAATATATTGACCTACTATATGTTTATTATAGTAAGTCATTAAACAATATACGGCGTCGCAACGTGTACTTGTCAATTAGTATTGCATATACGTTAACACTCACTAAAAAAAATGGTAACGGATATATAATGTTAATATTCATTATCAAACGGTATTGACTTTGTGTTTAATATTCAAAAGGTGACGACTTTGTGTTTAGATTAACCGTATGTACGTAATCTTGCAGTGTGTATGCGTGTCTATTTTTTGGGTCCCAGTTTTTTAAGTCTAAGAATTTAAAAATTTTAAATAAACTATATTTCCATTATGAAAACAACAAATTGTTAAAAAAATATAGAAATCAACATATTGGGAAAAAAAATATTCTACATTCACTAATCATTGCGCTATAACTGCAATTTATGAAAGATTAATAATACTAGTTTGAAGTGAAATAATTTATTAAGCCAACTAGTTACTTTAATTTATTGAAATTTCGAGGAAAACACACTTTTCAATCAAAATACTTTGTTTTTTGGTATAATGTAATGAAATTACTTTTTGATTGTGTAAATGACTTGGCCAAAAAGCAGTAGACAAGAAAGGAGAAATTCAAAATATAATTAATTGAATTAGATCTGTCCAAGCAAGTTTCTCTGCATATGGTGATTAATCTTTTTCTAGGGTGGTTCAATTAATTATATTTTGAATTTCTCCTTTCTTGTCTACTGCTTTTTGGCCAAGTCATTTACACAATCAAAAAGTAATTTCATTACATTATACCAAAAAACAAAGTATTTTGATTGAAAAGTGTGTTTTCCTCGAAATTTCAATAAATTAATACATTTTGATAACAATATAATATAATACTCCCTCTGGTCCTTAAGATAGAAACTATTTGGGAAATTGATATTATTTCTAAATATAAGACCTAATTTTCATATTTGTCAATATTTTCTTAATTTATCATTATTAATGCTCCCTTAGCAATAATCAAGAAGGAGAGAGAAGAAGGAAATTAAAGAAGATGTATAAGGATTTTTAGAAAATACATATTATATTAACTAACTTAATGAACTTCCTTAATCTAATTAAATTAGATAAATATATATTATATTAAGGACTAAAGGGAGTAATATAGTATAATATTGAATATTACCAACTATAATTTAGAAAATAATCACAAAAGTACATTTAATCTTCAAAATTGTCAATTTTAAACAGTGCCCAATAGTTCAACCAAGCTTATTCTTTCCCATTTCCCTAGTGTGTTTGGTTCACCGATTGATGGGCTCAATTGGGCTTTTTCTGTCCTTAAGCCCAATAGGCTAAAGAGAAAAAAAGTTTGAGTGTTTGATTCACCCATTGTACAATTGAGTTTTTAAAATGAAAAAGAGCTTTTACCTTAGGCCAAACATTGGAGCTTTTGCAATTACAATTGAGCTTATTGCTACTGTTAAATGTAATAATTATGTCCAACGATCCCAACTAATTTTTATTCCTCTCTCTCTCTCTCTCTCTCTCTCTCTCTCTCTCTCTCTCTCTCTCTCTCTTCCCCCCTCGTGCAATTACAATTGAAGGTGAATAATTAAAATATTTTTTCAGTTGTGTCCAATGTGCTATCGGACTGATTATAATTTTACCTTTAATGTATTTTTTCAGCTGCAAAAATTAATTTAAAATATTTTTTGTTACTTTTAACCTCTTAAAATATTTTTCAAACTACATTTAGTGTGTTATCAGACTTATTGCAATTTTATCCTTAATGTATTTTTTCAGCTGCAAAAATTAATTTAAAATATTTTTTGTTACTTTTAACCTCTTAAAATATTTTTCAAACTACATTTAGTGTGTTATCAGACTTATTTCAATTTTATCCTTAATGTATTTTTTCAGCTCCAAAAATTACTTTAAAATATTTGTTGGTGCTTTTAACCCTTTAAAATATTTTTTTAGTTATACCCAGTTTTAGAAGAATGACTACAATTTTACCTCTAATGTATTTTTTTTAGTAATAAAGAGCACCCAAAACTTAGAATACTGATTTATTGATTTCCACCCACTCTAAAATACTTTTCCAGTAGCACCTAATATTTTAAAATAATTTTCAAATATTTACTTGATCTTTTAAATATTTTTCCACCCACTCTCCTTTATTATTATCACAAAAGTCACTTGTGCTTAAGTAAATCCAAACAAGTTTTACTTTTGGAAAAGTCATTTATACAACTGTTAATCTAAACATAAATCACAATACAAAATATGGCTTTTACCAAAACTAATATTACAAAAAGTCAAATTAAAACAAGCTAAATTGGCTCCCCCATTTCCCCTGTTGTCGACAGCCACCAAAATTTTTCGGATGGAACGTCATAACTCCATTTCAAAGGAACATAATATAATATGATAACATATTATTGTTAATTTTAATTAATTTCTGTCTAAGTATTATACTTCGTACTTGTTTGAAGTTGCTTATCGTAAACACATTTACTTAAGTTGGGACAAAACTTCTATACCATAAATCACAATTGTGAAGCTGATTTTAAAAGTTCTAATCACCATATCAAATAATCTTGCGATAGTACAAAGGCAGTTGAATATATAAGAAGTAATATTGTTTATCTATTTAAAATGATGACACAACAGCATGTGTTGAGAAGGAATCTACACAACAACTTACTATTGTAATTCAAACTCGAAGCTCAAAGAGTTGTTTGAGGTTGTAAGGGTAAGTGAAATTACCATTTCCTACCCAAATGAGGTTGGCTAAATGTTGGGCATCGCTCTCAGTAGGATGAATAGAGTCAAATACACAAAATCATTAACATTCTCACACAACTCATGGTTTTCAATCCCTCTTTTCCCTCCACAGCTGTAATCTCCTCTGTACGGCCCACCTCCGCAGCAAGCCACTTCTCCTACTTTAAAACCTTCTCCAAAAAAAAAAAACAATTACATTAGATCATGATTCATTATAGAATTACTCTAATTAATACAAAAGGGGCCTATCCATATTCTTAATTAATAGGTGGATAATACTCCCTCCAATCGTTTTTATAAGATATAAATCACCAAATTATATGGATCAAAATGTTAGTTAAGCTTGGTTAAAGGCAATAAATTAAGCATACGAAAAAATACAACTTGTCTTCCAAAAACATTCTCATTATGTTTAAATTCAGGGGGAGTGAGTTTGATTGAAAATGAGTGAATAGTTAACTAATGTAGAGCCTATATTGGGAGCGGAGCCTCTCCACTTTTCTTACCATCCACTTCTTTCTACTTTTTTATCACCGTTGAAATTAAATATTCTATAAAAGTGAATATATATATATATATATAATACTTTAATAAAATTTGTTTTTTGATATTATAGTAATATTTTTATAAAATATTAAAATCCCAACCTTTCATATTTAATCTAAAGATAAGAATAAAGAAGAGGAAGAAAGTGGATATTAAAGCAAGTGAAAAGGTTCCCCAGAAAAATTCCTATCGGAGGGAGTAGTCAGATAATAATCATTTAATGTTGCAGAATGATGAGATCTTTTTTTTTTTTTTTTTTTTTTTTTTGCCCAGCAAGAATACAGAGACTATAATTTGACGAACTTTTTATAAAGGGAAAATTATTAGTAAATACTAAATAAGGAAATTAATTGCTCTTTGTCACCAACTAACATGAGGTACTGAACTGTCATTAAAATTGAATGTAGAAAAACGAAAAAGCCCTTAGTTTTGTTTGGAAAGATGACACTATAAGCAGATGCAAACGATTAATTTTATTACAATGACTTGTTCAATTATCATGTTTGATGGAGTGCGGTGATGCGAGTCTTCAGTTGTGGCCGTCGATCACTGTGGAGTCCGCTGGAGGTCGATCACTGTGGAGTCTATGGATCACTCTGAAGCCCTTCTTCATATTTCAATTTTTGATGCAGGTAATGGTTTGTATATTGGTTGTGGAACTTAGTATTATGCATTGCTGTGTGTGTGAGTAAGGAAATAGTAAATATAATTGGGGGTTCCTTAGATATTATGAGTTTGACCATTATTGTGAAGTTTTTTATTTTAGTTGATGGGGATTTGTATATTGTGTATTGTGTATCGTGTGTATTGCGTGTAATAGGTGTTGTTGCCTGATTGTTGCTGAAAGTAATAATGCTACAATGGAGATTCACATGTGATAGCCATTATGTCCAATTGATCTTCCGTTTTGTGCAATTGATCTTTTTCATACGAGAACCAATGGTCATCCACGATATGTGCAAAGGATGATCCATTATGCGCTAATGATCTTCCGTTGTGTGCAATTGATCTTCCGTATTGGGTATTGTTGCCTAATTGTTGCTGGAAGTAATAATTTTTTTCTATGTTTGGGTAATATTGCTTGTTGGTTTTGATGAAATTGAATTCAAAGGCATTATGTGGTGCTGTCTTTGTAGTATTGAATGTTTTGGAAAAAAATCTTCAATGAAGCAGTTCGACTATGCATGTTTTATTGCATATTAGTTTATTATAGGTGAAAGTATAATTACATATTGATTAGTTTATTATAGGTCAAATATATTATAAAATTTAGATTAGTTGACATTAAAGCCATATTGTTGCAGGTATAAAGTTAATGCGATGAATAGAGTATAAAAGGAAATATATTGTTTCTTCGACATAGGTGGGAAGATTGTCACTAATCAAGGGAAGACTCAATATGTGGGTGGGAGAGCAAATGGAAGAATGATAAGAGAAGGAATGTCGCTCAATGAGCTTAGAAGAATAATATGTTCATGTCTTGGTATTAAAGATAAAGCATTGCAGTTAAGGTGCACACTGTCAATAAAAACACTATTGTAGACATTGAGGATGATGAAGGAGTGGAACAAATAGTAAAATTTAATAACAAATGTGCACATTTGTATATAGTTGAAGATGTTAGTGAGTTGATAGATGAAGAACAACCAATGATAATTTCTGAAAGGTAAGTTACATGAATATTTAGTAGTGTTTTGAAGTGGTAGGGAAGAATGAGTTATTAATTGAGAATAAATGTTTATGTAAGTTAGAGACCATGGAAGGATTAGATGGGTTATGTATTGTTGGATCGTCATCAAGTAGGATATCAGAAGATCTTCCATACATAATTCAAAGTGCACCTACACCTATCCCTGAGCATGGTGCTGAGAAGTGGAAGGAATTGCTTTCAGGTCCTCCCAAGAGGTTTACAAATGCTGTTGAATTCAAAGAGGCACTTTACATGTAGAAGTTATTGTTGATGTAAATCTTGCATTGAGAGAATGTGATTGCAAGGCTTGGGAAATGTCTGGTATACCATGCTCACATGCTTGTGCATGCATCAAAGTGGTGAATGGGAATGTTTACCGATATGTGAAAGCATGTTCCTTAAGTACAACACAAGAGAAGATATATAATATAACAATGCTCACCCAAGTTATTAATTTTTTGTTGTAATTGGGTACCATATGCTTTATTTTTTGTTGTAATTGTAAATATTAATCTTGTATATATATAGTAGCACCATAGCTTGTGCTCACTCTTTATAAAAGAACTACTATATATGACATAATATGAACGTCTTTACATTTCAACCATACGTTGTCAACATAATTTGCATTATTATGCTCACTTGCATTGGATGACCATTTGGCACATATGGAAAAGATCCATTGCACATCAAGGAAGAGTAAATGCATAAAATGAAAGCTCAGGTGCACATCATGGATGATCAATTGCACATCATGAAAGATTAATTACACAAAATGGAAGATCATTAAAACATAATGGATCATCGTCCTTTGCACATAGGGTGGATGACCATTAGGCACGATGGAAAAGATCCATTGCACAAAATAGAAGATTAATTGCACATCATAGAAGAGTAATTAAACAAAACGGAAGATCATTGGCACATCAAGGAAGAGTAATTGCACACAATGGAAGATCATTGGCACAATGGATCATCCTTTACACATCATGGAAGAGTAATTGCACAAAATGGAAGATAAATTGCACATCATGGAAGATCCATTGCACAAAATGGAAGATCAATTGCACATCACGGAAGAGTAATTGCACAAAACGGAAGCTCAATTGCAAATCATGGAAGATCAATTGCACATCATGGAAGAGTAATTACTGGAGGAGCACCCGGAAATGACAGAGCTAAAGGACACGAGCCAATGAGACGACGGCCGCTGGAGGAGCACCCAAAGACGACATTGTCCAAGGACTCAGCCAACGAGACGGCGGCCGCTGGAGGAGTAGCCGGAGACTACACTGACGAAGGACAAAAGCCAAGGAGATGGCCGAGTGAGGGGAAACGACGCTGAACTTCTGCAGAATGCTGAAAATGGAAGAGGAAAATGAGATTCAGAGGGTTTTTCTTGAAATTCTCACCAAACAAATAAAGAAAAGACGGGGATTCAGAGGGTTGCTGGGAGGCCTGAGAAGCCGTGCACTTTCTCCTTCCTCCCGCCTAAAATTGTCTTGTCAAACTAAGGGCTTTTTTGTCTTTCTATGTTCAATTTTAATGGTAGTTCAGTACCCCATGTTTGTTGGTGGCAAAGAGAAATTAATTTCCTTATTTAGTATTTATTAGCAATTTTCTCTTTTATAAATTGCTTGGGATGGGATGTGACGATGGGTAAGTAATAAATTCAAGGCTTGTGATGGCTATCCCACCTCAACTGCTGCCCCTCAATTTTGGGGCGCTCATAAATATTTTTTTCATAGTTTTTTTATTATTAGATTTTATATGAAATAAATGATATTTTAATATTTTATATACATAAAAAATGGTGTTAATTTAAATTTTTTAAATATTTAATATTCTAAAATTGTGTGGTTTCTTTTTAATTTATAGTATTAAATATTTATAAAAATCATAAGAAATTGAGAACCATACAATTTTTTACTTATTAGATGTCACTTATTTTATGTAGAATCTAATAATAAAAAGAAGCCTAAAAAACATTTGGAAAAGGTCCCAAAATTAAGAGACAGCAGTGGTGCAGTTAAGTTGGGGCAGCTAACACCTCCTTTCATAAATTCAATGTCTTTTGAAATAAAAGGCTTAATGGGTATTTTTGCTCCGGAAGTTTCCACCAAGGGTAATTTTGCCCCAGAAGTGTCAAAAATAAAGCAATTTTGTCATGGCCGTTGTACTAGTTAATTTTAACCGTTAGTTGATCAAATATGCAGAGCTAGCAGTCCATATGGCATCCACGTTATTTTTGTTAACGTACAAGTTTGCCCCAGAAGTTTTAAATCTAACTTTGAAAAAAGATGAAGTGGATGACGCATGGACTTCCGGCATAAATTTACACCTTAACAAAAAATGAAATGGATGATATATGAACTGTCAACTCAGCATATTTAGTCAACTAACAATCAAAATTAACTAAGATAATGACAAAGGTAAAACTGTTCCCTTTTTTTATACTTCCAAAATAAAATTGTCACTCAAAAAATTTTCAAGCCAATATTATCCCTTGATAGAAACTTCCGATGTAACCCAAAGTAAAACTGGCGTTTAAATGTATTGGGGCAAGGGAGCGTTGGGCATTACCATATTTGGAAGGATATTTCATTACAAGGGCACCGTAATAGTCGGTGAGTGATTATTTGAATCCTCAAGCTCTTTCTGCAGTTTCTGAAGCATCTTGGGAAGAGCTCTTCTGTGTAATCTTGCTATATCTGAAGCTTCTTCTTCCTGGCACTCATCTAAGCTGCTTCCATTTTTAAACATCCTAAGTATTGGAAAACAACTCAATGGCCCCAC
Source organism: Inga laurina (assembly GCA_963855925.1). Classification (NCBI taxonomy): domain Eukaryota; kingdom Viridiplantae; phylum Streptophyta; class Magnoliopsida; order Fabales; family Fabaceae; genus Inga; species Inga laurina. The sequence continues at coordinate 5,210,929 of OY979711.1, read as the reverse complement.
ATTAAATAACTCGGATTTTCTCCCACCTTCATCATAAATTTCCTGCAATATTTATATATATATGAAGCCAAGAATTGCTTGATAATTTAAAAACAATAATTCACGAATATATATATATATATATATATATAGAGCAGCTGAAAGAGAAGAAAAATAGATGGATAGATGGGAAGAGCGCAACAAATATTATTATATCTCTGTATTTCTTGGACAAAAGATACAATTTGCGTGTGCTAGAGATCACCATATTCCAATCAGACGATAGCTAATAATTAACAATTGAATGCTACGGATCTCCCACACAAAATTTCAATTAAAACAAAGATCAAATCACTAGTAAGATCCAATTGACAACCCCACCAAGATTTGTGTGTTTCAAATCACCCCACAAAATTTCAGTTCAATAAAACTTCATATCAATCTTTGGTGCACTCTTCTTCCCTATCATTTATTTATACAAGTTCAAATCTTGTGCAAGATACCCACCTGAATGACGCTTGATATGTTGCCAATCACAACATCAACAAATTGTTGTGGAGGGTAAGGAAGAACAACATTACTTGAGTTGGCCAAGAAAGGATCAGCATAATTGCTGCCTCCAACGTCAAAGATGTACACAGATCTTGCAACTAAGGCCTTTGCTTCTTCATCTCCTAGTTTCTGTCTCAATATCTTACTCACTTGTTTAAAGTAGCTTGCTTGAGTTTTCAGGTTTAACACCTAACAAAATTGAGCAAGAAAATCAATCATGAAGGCTTCTCAATCATTGCCCACTGTGCATTATAATATAATAATCACATACAATTCCTTGACCAGTTTCAGCCATAGCTCCAGCTCCTGCTGATGCAAAATTTGCCCCAACAAAGATATAATCATCCCCGTATGTTGCTGGGTGCAAATATGGTAATAACAGTGGCAATTTGGCATATTCAGCTGCATCGTCCACACAAAATTAAACTCAAAAAGCTTGACATTTTAACAATCATATGAATATATATATATATATATATACACAGTTGCATATTGAGATTATCAGTCATGTGTACCAATGAAATCTGGGATGACACGTCCATCGGAAAATCTTCCGGTGGGGTACTTGAAGAAAGTTTCGCCGTATGGATTGAAGTTTGCCTGAAAAAAAGTGGTGGTGTTGATGTAGTTATTGTTTCCGACGTCCAATAGTGAGTCTTCAAATATGAATAAGGCTGCTTGCTTTCCTTTGGAGGCATATTTTGCTTTGGCTGTGAATGATTTGAACTAAAACGATAACATAAATAAAAAAAGGGTTAAGGTGTAAAAATACCCATGAATTTTTTTTAAAAGTGCATCCAATATCATAAACTTTTTTTAAGTGCAAAAATACCCATGAACTTCTCAAAATTGGGCAAAAATGTCAAACCGTTAATTGGTACAAACGTCCGTTTTGTGGGACCCACACTTTTAATTTTTGAGGTGCAAAAATACCCATGGACTTTTCTAAAAAGTGCACCCAACACCATAAAATTTTTTCTGAGTGCAAAAATGCCCATAAACTTTTTAAAAGTTTATAGTGTTTGGTGCACTTTTTAGAAAAGTTCATGGGTATTTTTGCATCTCAAAAAATAAAATTGTGGGTCCCACAAAACGGACGTTTGTACCAATTAACGGTTTGACATTTTTGCCCCATTTTGAGAAGTTCATGGGTATTTTTACACCTAAAAAAAGTTTATGGTGTTGGATGCACTTTTGAGAAAAGTTCATAGGTATTTTTGCATCTTAACCCTATAAAAAAACATAAAAACCCTTAAACTTCCCATGTGTGTGTCTCGTATGTTGCTTGTAAAATTTCACAACATATATATAGGCCTTCTCAATCGATCGATCGATCAATATAGTGCTCGTTTGGAATAACTTATTTTTGGGCAATAAGTGTTTATAATTCGTGATTCACGGTATACGAGGTAAGTATGTGAGAGGAGTTTTTTCTCGGCTTGCGTAATAAGGGTTTATTTCCCAAATATAAGCTCTCCCAAACACACCTATATAGTGCAGAAAAAGCCAAAAGTGACTTAATTATCTTTGACTTCATACATAAATGAACGAGGCACATTAAGTTAGAGTTATTTAATACTCCATAACATCCTTAATATAAGACCTAGTTAATTTTTTTAAAAGAATTAAAAAAACTAAATAAATTACTTAATCATAACATATAGTATCATTAGATTATTATATACTCATTCCAGTCCTTTTTATAAGCAACTTTTTTCTTAATTGCGTACAACGTACTGACATTTAAGATTAGTTAAAAACAATAAATATTTCAAAAATATCATGTTTCTTCCAAATATGCCCTTATTTATGAAAAGTACATAGAAGAGAGAATAAATAAAAAAATATGAGAAAGAATGAGTATAAAACATGAGAGATAATGGGTAATAAATGATTGAATGAAAGAGAATTAGTGGTGAGAGGGGAATAATTAATATAAGGATATGTATTTGATAGGGATAGAAAAGGAAAAAATAGTTTAAATTTTGAAACACAAAAAAAAAAAATTGCTTATATTAAGGATCAACCTCAAGAAAGAAAAAGTTGCTTATAAAAAAGACAGGATAGAGTATAAATTTATAAGTCAGACAAATTAATTTAAAAAAATTAATATAAATACTTTAAAATAATTTATTTAACTTCTTTAATATGTTAAAAAAATCAACTAGCTCTTGATTATACTAAGGATTGGAGGAAGGGGTGCATGAAGTGTAACACTCCAAATTTTATTCATCAAGAATATATTATATTATTTTATATATTCAATGAAATGGTGAATATTTAAGGTCAAAGGAATTAAATATTGAAAATTGAAAATAAAATGTGTTAGCAATTGAGTAAATTGTGGAATTGTTAAAATCATTTTTTTTCTTTCCTTCCCTCTTGAAATTTCATCCAAACACACATGAATGAGGAGAAAATTTCATTTCATGAGAACATGCCTAATTACTACATGAAGAGAGTTATGATGGCAAGGCTACATGAACATTTCAATGATGACAAAGGATGAGTGTACACAACATGAAAGTATGGTGAATGCATGAAGGGATAGCTTGAGTAAAGGGAGGGAGATATTTGATTGCATGATGATAAGCTTGAGTGAAGGAATGGATAAAGTTTAGTGCAAGAGTAGATTTAGTTGGAGTACAAACTTAGATCTTGTTGGAAGAGAACTTACTTGTCTTGTAAGATGAGAGGGGGGATAGTTTTTCTTGCCTAACCAAGGGAGGAAAAATTTGTCCAAATGTCAAAGGGAACTAAGGGAGTAAGTATGCTATAATTATGAGCAAATATGGCATAAAGTAAGAAGGCATGGTGGGAGGTATGGAAGGAGGAATGGTGTCTTTGACAAGTGTTGAAATCTCAACCCTTGATGAGATCAAGGGTTAGAAAGAAAGAAGACCAAATTAATAAAAACATTCTCCTTCCTCTTTCAAGCCATATTTCATCCAACACCAAAGAAAAATAGAGAGAGAGAGAGAGAGAGAGCGCTTGGGAAACTTTGAAGAGCTAGAGAGAAGGAAGAAGAAGTTTAAGGTAAGTGTGATTTCTTAAGAGTTTTCTTGTGATTTTGCTTAAAAACCTTCTCTAAACCTTTCTTCTTCATGGAATCCATGAATTTGAAGACACATTCTTAGCTCAAAGAGAGAAAGTGAAAAAAACCAAGATAACTTCAAGAACTTCAACTCTTGTGGTTTATTGTTGTTGCTATTGTTGTTCTTGGCTTAGTTTGGTATTAGTTGGTTGATTATGTAAATTTGGAAAGTTCTAACCCTAAGGGAAGCTACTGTCCAAATTTAGTCTAATCATGTTTAGAATGTGATTAAATGGTTAAACAAGTGATTAAAGGTTATAAGAATGTGTTTTATGAATTGAAATCATAAAACTTCATTTTCTCCAATTATTAAAGAATTTCGTCCAGATCTGTGTTGGACAGTGTTGGGACTGGATTTTGGTATTTTTGATTATTCCATTGTGTTTAGAACGGAAAATTGTATAGGGTTCATGTTGGGTGTGAAGTGAGAAAAGCCCTAGAAAGTAAAATGACAAAAAATAGCCTTAAAATCCTCACATAGGGGCTGTTAGAGGTAAATATGTAATTGGAGCTGGATTTTCATAAAATAGATGGTTCCATTGGATTTAGTAGGTAAAAATAGGTGGGGTTATAGTTGGTCACTTTTTTGGAAAAGGCCGAAAAAGCATAATTACGAAAACACCACTGAAATCCCTAAATCGGGGCTGTCAAGGGTATTTTTGTAATTTGACACTGAATTTGGTGATTTCAAGCCCGGAAATGGATTCATTGGGTGAAAATATGTCAGAATAACTCTAGTCAAAATTTTGGGAAAACGTGCCATCGGGCCAGGTACGGCCGGGCCGGGGTCCTAGGACATTTTGGTAAAATTTTACCATAGAATAATATAATCACCAAAAACACTATGGAAATGTCTAAACGGTACGTTTGACGTTTTAGGACCGAGTAGAGAGCCCGAGGCATTGGCACACAAATCGAGGCACGTTATTCGAAGATCAGGGAAAGGCGATTAATGTAGGGAACTTACCTCTCCTACATGTATTTGATATTTGTGCTAGTGTATTGATGAATGTTATTGCTTTGCTTGATTATGTGAAACATATATAAATGATTGAAGCTCTGTTTTTGTTTATGCTATGACCATAAGTATGTTGATCGAAACATTGAGTTATGTAATGCAAACATATCATGTATGAAGCACTTATCTTGCATGCATATTGGTATTGCTTTCCTACTGAGATTCCCCAGAATCTCACCCTCCCCTACCAACAATTTAGACAAGAAAAGACAGAACGTATGCTGAGAACAAAGAAGAGAACCGTACAAAGGGATTACAGTGGTGGAACGAGGACGGGAAGATGTCTCCGTTTCACTGGGATGGATTTAGACACCCATGTAGCACTGCGATGCTACATTAATTGTAATTATCAAGTACGAATCCCTATGGAGAATTTTTGTAATCGTGCACGTAATATCAGTATATCTATGTTATTCCTATGTTACCCACTGAACTGCGTATCATTTTCCGCAAATACTCTGAAATAAATGAAAATAAAATGAGGTGTGACATGAAGCAAAGGGGGTGGCATTATTTTCTGGTTAATGGAGTATATAGCTTTTTTTTCTATGGCTAGTATATTAATTAAAAAATAGGGTAACGTATACATTTCCCCCATTTAAAAAAATAAATAAATAAATAAATAAGTCGTAACGTGTAATGCTAGGATCCCCAGGTCAAAAAAACATGTTAGGATCCATTGTCAATTTGTGTAGCATCCATGTGTGTGTTTGCTCCCATTGATTGTGGCTCTCTAAATTCAAATAAACAATGATTGGCAACAGCACCCCGGAATATTTTCCCCTCGCAAAATTTTATTGCAAAATGAGTTGCAAATATTGAATCAAGTACAACTGCAAGTATAAAAAAAAAACTTAAATGCAAATCAAACATGTGTATATTATAAATTATTTCTAATGATTTGCAACACTCCCATAGTTTGCAACTATTTGAATTAATACTTGCAACTCATTTTTTTTTTTTTAAAAAAATGACCTATATTGTATCACTCGAACTTTTGTGACCTAATTATCATTTTCATTGTAAACTATATCTCCAATGAAATTTAGAAATTTATTATCATAATTATATCAATTGGATAAATATACTTGGATATAAAATTGGAATAAAATTAAAAAATTCACAAGTTACAAATAGTGAAGTGTTGTGAATATAATATTAGTGGATGTCCATATCCCCCATTAATTCCTATTTTCCTATAGTTTCCTATTCTCTTACATTATTTCCTATAATTATGGAATCACATTAATTGTATATTAAAGAGTTGTGTCTGGAAATAAAAGGTATATGTTATGTATTTTACACAACACTAAATAGTGAATGAGAATGAGAATTTCTCTTTCTCTCTTTCTACTCTTCTCATCTTTCCTTTTATTTTATAATACGTTATCAGCATGAAAGCTTTAACGAAAGTGTACTTCTCCCTAGTTATTTTAATGATTTCCTCTACCTTCTTCTACCTTATTTTATTTTATCTATCTAGGATAATATGATCCCTTATATAGAATTAAAGAGACCATTTTACTAATTATTTTAAATATCAGGTTCTATAGCTTAGATTGAATATTGTTATTCTTTTTCTATATTATTTTCAATCTCTTTACCAAACTCAATTTGATTTTTTGCTTTGGTTAAGTTGGTTTTCAATTAATTTATCTCATATATTTTCTCCTAAATCTAATATTTAGGATAAAAATTAATTTTTCTATAAAACTTATTTATATATATTTTATTTTGTGGATAATATAATAAAAAAAATTCGGTTAATTCAGTGACTAACCGAACTGAACCGAACCAAAATATTTCAATTGATTCGGTTTTGGCTAATTTAATTAATCAGTTTCAGTTTGATGTTAAAAATTAGCTTTATTCGGTTCTAATTTACTCAACCCCAGATTTAGTCCATGGATGCGGTAGGCGGTGGCGATAAGGTCTCAATATTGCTCACCATCCGATTAGTATCAAAACTGGTTCCATGCGGGATGGGATGCACGACTCCACGTAGACCTGACCAGCGTTTTGAAGAAAAGGCTAAGCAAATTCATGCAATTGGTGATGTGGCCCGCTATTCCCTCTTTGATGATGTGGACGGCGCAGATTGAAGGAGCAGGGCTGTGAGAGAGAGAAGCGGAGAATGTGAAAAACTTGATATTTGTTAGCATCACACATATAAGATAGAGATAGCAGATACGTGTGATGATTAAGGGTCAGTTGTCATTTTTGAATTTGATAGCGCCAACAATGCATGAATTCACCGACCATAATCTTATCACGAGGTCGGCACTATAAGTATTTAAAGTTCAGAGACAAAAGATGAAAAAGTATTTCTTTTCTTCCAGATAGTATTGGATAACATTACTCAGAGAGAAGTTACAAGGCAATATCAAGCAATACAAGAGTCTCATATCATCCTATATCATCATATCTACAAGATGGAGGTTGATCAAAGATGCACAAGCTACCTACAATGCTACGAGATAGCTGATCCGCCGTTGAGATTTCTTCTCTTACTTTATGGCTTACAAGTATATGTCGATCTCTACAAAACAAAGACTCCTACCCTTGTTGACTTATTGAGAAGAAATTGAAAGGCAGAAATATTTTCCTTGAAAATAAGTGATAGTACAAGTGCCATAATATAGGCATCCAATATTGACAGTTATACAATTAATTTGTTCTAACTAACAACTCTATGCTAACAACATTACAACAAACAATATTTGGACTAGCTAAGTATATACACCAATACCCCCAAAGCTAGCAAATGAATATCTATCATTTCCAGCTTGGCAAGCAATGTACAAAAAGTAGATCGAGGGCTTTGTAAAAATATCCGCCAATTGATCCTTAGAAAGAATAAGAAGAAGATGAACAAGACCCTATTTGAGTTTTTCACGAACCACATGACAATCAATATCTAGATGTTTGATATGCTCATGAAAGATAGGATTTGCAGCAATGTGTCTTTCAGATTGATTGTCACAAAACAGAGATGCAGGAGCAGTAGGTGGTAAACCAAAATCTTCAATAAATTGTATAACCATTGAAGCTCACAAGTCATGGTAGCAAGTGCCCTATACTTTGCTTTCGAAGAGGAAGTGGAAACCATCAGTTGTTTCTTAGAACACCATGTTATCAAAGCTTGATCTAAAAATCCACAAAAACCAGTAATAAAATGCCTTGTATCAAGGCAACCTGCCCAATCTAAATCACTAAAAGTATTAAGTTTTAATGTAGAGGTAACAGGGAAAAAAAACCTCGACCGGGATACCCTTTAAGATATCTTAAAAATCTATGCAAAGCACGCAAGTGTAAATTAGTGGGTTGCTGGACAAACTGGCTAAGTTGTTGTACCGCAAAAGAAATATCTGGTCTTATGTTGGTGAGATATAATAAGTGACCAGCCAAAGTACGATATTCAGAATAATCAACCAATGGTGTACCAGAATTCCTGAAAAGCTTAGTTGTATAAAACATAGGTGTACTAGTTGGTTTACAATCAAGGAAGCCAGATTCAACCAAAAGATCAAGAGCAAATTTCCTTTGACACAAGGAAATACCAGCAGAACTACGGACTATTTCCAAACCCAGAAAATACTTAGCATCTCCTAAATCCTTGATCTTAAAACAATTATCAAGATAAGACTTGATACTATCTTATTTCAGCCATATCTGTACCACTAACAATGATATCATCTACATAAACAAGCAAGGCAATGAAAGATGTCGTAGTATTCTTAATAAATAACGAATAATCATCCTGTGAATGAATGTAACCATGTGATTCAAGGGTTGTAGATAGTTTAAAATACCACTGGCGACTAGCCTGCTTGAGTCCATATAAATAACGTTGCAATTTACACATTTTGTTAGCTAAAGGTAGTGTCAAACTAGGAGGTGGCCCCATGTATACCTCCTCATCAAGGTCACCATAGAGGAATGCATTATTAACATCCAATTGCTTCAAATGTCAATTGTGTGCTGCAGCTAGAGCAAGTAATAACCTGACAGTAGTTAGTTTAGCAACCAATGAAAAAGTATCATTATAATCAATACCTTTAACCTGAGTGTAACCTTAAGGAACAAGACGGCCCTTGTAACGATTCAAACTATCATCTGAATTATACTTCTTAGTAAATACCCACTTACACTCGATAAGGCGCTTACCATGAGGTAAATCAGTCAACACCCATGTATGATTCTACTGCAAAGCTGCAAGTTCAGTCGTGATAGCATCACGCCACCCTTCATATTGAATTGCTTTAGAATAGGTCTTAGGAATATCTGCACTTGAAACAGAACAAACAAATTTTTTATGGGAGGAAGAAAGCCAAGTATAAGAGAGGACTTTAGAGAGAGGGTGATAAATACCTACCTCCAAAGATTGTGGTTAAATGGTAATCATGCAGATATTCAGGTAAATGGTGAGGTCTAGTAGAGCACCTAGGAATAGGTGATGGAGAAGCAGAAATAGGCTCAAGAGGTAGGATTGGAATAGGAGAAGCAATATCAGTATAATCAAGAGGTGGTGTAGACTGAGGCAAAGGAATTGAATCAGGTTGTATGGCAAAGTGAGGTTGAGAAAAAGGAAAAACAGACTCATAAAAATGAACATTACGAGAAAATGAAATTTGTCTAGTACGAATGTCTAGAGTAACATATCCCTTTGTACCAATCTTATAACCCAAAAAAATGCATTCATTTGCTCTTTTATCCAATTTAGTTCGATGATGAGACAATGTAGAAGAAAAACAAAGGCATCCAAATACTTTGAGCATGCTAAAATCAGGTAAATGACCAAATAAAATTTCAAAAGGGCTTTTATTATCCAAAACTGGAGTGGGTAAACGATTGATAAGATAGATAGCTTGAGTTAAGGCATAAGACAAAAAAACTTTAGGAATATTTGCTTGAAATAAAGGGCCCTTGTAACATTTAATATGTGGATGCTCTCTCTACTCGACTGTTTTGCTCAGGAGTCTCATTAAAAGATGTTTGATGGAGAATCCCCTTTTTAGCATAAAATTCATTCATTTGAAACTCCAAACCATTGTCTGATCTAATAGTTTGAACATTAGTTTGAAACTGAGTAGATACTTGAGAAACAAAAGATTCAATATGAGTTCGAACTTTAGATTTATGTTTGAGCAAATAAACCTATGTGTATCTAAAGTTATCATCTACTACTGTTAAAAAATATTTTTGACCACGTACAGAAGGAATATGATATGGACCCCAAATATCCATGTGTACTAAACTGAACATTTTATTAGAATGATTGTTGCTTACAAGGAAAGGAAGTTAGCATTGTTTGGCATAGTGACAAACATCATAACAATTAAAACTAGTATTGCAAAATACATGAGGAAACTGTTTATTTATTGTATGTGAAGTAAACCGAGACAAAGGGCCTAAGCAAAAATGCCAAAGATCAAAGGGTTTACAAGAGTCTGTGGTAGTTGAAACATTACCAACAATAGAAGATTGAGGTATATCTGCACTCTTCATGATGTATAACCCTTCAAAGACACCAGCTGAACCAATCATCTTCTTTAAAGGCTGGATTCTAATTTGGCAAATGTTTTCTGAAATAACACAGAACATGAGAAAGAATTGGCGAGTTTAGAAACGGAAATGAGATTAAAATGGAATTCTGGGACATATAATACATCCTGAATGATAAAACAATGAGAAAAATGCACTATACCACTATAGGAAGCTAGAACCCGAGTGTCATCAGGTAAGTTAACAAAAAGTGGTGTAATGTGTTTATAGGAAGAAAATAAAGAAACATTTGAACATACATGATCAGTTGCTCCTAAATCAATGATCCAGGAGTTAGAAAAAGAATGTAATGAACAAACGAAAGAGATACCAGATCCTGGAATGATAGTGGCGAAAGCAAGAACATTATTAATAGCAACAAGAGGTCGAGTGACAGAGGCACAGAGCTATCAGGCTGAACTAGAGCCAGCAACTTGCGATATTGGTGCTATGTGAAACTGTAGGATTCATTAAGTACCCTATTGGTTGCAGCAGGTATAATACTAAAAGTATTCTCAGAAGATACTGCATTAACAGTTGAATTTCGAAACTTGAAGCCTGGTGGGAAACCATGTTTTCTATAACATGTAGCCTCTGTATGCTTATATTTCCTGTAAAATGTGCATTGCTTGAATGAGCCAGTATGATGAGGCTTTGGTTGTCCTGGTGAGGTGGTCGTGTACCAGCGGTAAGAGCCTTAGTAAGCAATGCAGTAGCTTCAAGTGTAGGAAATCTCATCTCTCTTTCTTATTGTTGAACCAATGCAAATACTCGAGTAATATTAGGCAAATGATCTATTAACATGATTTGCAACTTAACCAAAGAAAATCTGTCACTCAATCCTTTCAAAAAATGAATTACATAGTCCTGATCAACATGTTTCCTATACAAATCGATGACTCCACATAAACACTTTGGAGAACAAGAGCAGCATAGCATCCGTCTCATAGTCAAATATTCATCCCACAAAATCTTTAACTGAGTAAAGTAGTCACTTACATTCAAGTCACCTTGCTTCAAACACTGGATTTCTTCTTGCAAATCGGCAAGTCAAAACACGTCATTCTGTGAAAAGAGCACCCTTAGATCCTCCCAAACGTCGCAAGATATGTCGATCCGTAGAATACTTTGCGCTATAGATGGAAAGATTGCGCGAGTTAACAATGAAAGAACCATCATATTACTCCTTTCTCATGCTTTATACATCGGATCTGTTATCGCTGTTACAGGATGCGATTGATCAATCAGATCCAATGTATTCTTAAACATAAGCGCCATTCTCATCAACCGAGCCCAAGAATGATAGTTAGGGCCAGAAAGAATCGGTGAAACAAGATGCAACGCAGGATTCTGGTTAAGGTGTAGGTAATATGGGTGAGCAATATTCTGAACGGAAGCATTCGGTGAAGAAGAAAGACCATCAACATTTACAATAGAGCAAGAAGCTCCGGTCACCATTGTTGAGCCAGAGAGAAGTTGCAAAATCAAAAAAAGAATTGGAACTTTGTGGCAAAGTCAAAAAGAGAATTGGAACTTTACACGATTAGGTAAAGGCAGAAAGAGAAATACAGATGATCAGAAAGTGACAAGAGAGAGGAATGGTAAAGATCGAAGGTGGATCCAAAAGAATAAGGAAAAAAAATTAGAAGAAAACAGGAAATCAAAAACTCTCCCGCTCTGATACCATATTAAAAAAGCAAGAACTAAAATTGAAAGTCAGAATTATTTTCCTTGAAAATAAATGATAGTACGTGCCATTATATAGGCATTCAATATTGACAGTTGTATGATTAATTTGTTCTAACTAACTACTCTATGCTAAAACATTATAACAAACAATATTTAAACTAACTAAGTATATACACCAATACCACTATGTATGTAAAAAGTAACTAATATCACAACTCCTAGTAACTAAGTTAATTGCCTCAATACAATATGAGAGAAACAAAATTTTCCTGTAAAACCTTTTAGTAGCTTGACATTAGAGCCGAAAATATAGGCCAGCTTGCGGGTTGTGAGCTGGTCTGCAGGTGAGGCGAGGCGTGTAGAAAAGATCTACCTTCAAACAAGCTAGCATTTTCCAAGCTCATCGTTTTTTGCCCCTGCTATACAAGAAATCCGTTTTTCCTAGTAAATTAATTCTCCAAACATCAATTCCATAAGTCCAAATCATTCTAATACATGACAAACATCAAATTCTCCAACATATTAATGCATTACAAATAGCAAGAGGAACATTACAAAGTTACTAACCTTACATATTGCTATGCCTAGCTAAAACTCTGCTTTTCAATGACATATCAACCTCTGTATATGACTATGAAAGATCAGATTTAGAAAGCGGATCAAAAGAAAATGCTCAGACTCTGGACTAAAATTTGCATTTTACGCCTTAAACAGTGATTTCAGATTGTAAGGTGCAGCAACTTTGAGATGTCCAATCCAAATTTGCTGTGCAAAAAATTGATTTGCCCTATCAGAGGGATGAACAGAGTCAAAGAACACATGTTCACTTGAATTCTTACACAGTTCGTAACTTCCCAGAATACCTCCACAGGTAAAAATTCCCCTGTAAGGACCACTACCACAGCATGCCACATCCCCTTCTTTGAAACCTGTTCAAAGAAAAAAAACAATATACTCAGAACAAACTAAACCTTCAATTCGGATTCAATAAATTGATCCTCAAGAGTGCGTGTTTACCTACCATATTTAACGGGGTTGTTAATTAGGTCAGTGAGTAAATCATAGAAATTAGCAAGTGAATATTTGAATCCTTCAAGCTGTTTCTGTAGTTTCTTCAGAATCCCAGAAAGTGCTTTGTTATGGAGTTTTGCCAATATAGAAGCTTCACTTTCATGGCAGCAACATGTCCCATTTGAAAGCATCTTCATCAGTGGAACACATCCTATGGGAGCCAAGCCAAGAAACCCAAATTTCCTTCCTCCTTCATAGTGAATTTCCTTCATATATCACAACTATGATTTCAGATTATATAAAAACAATTTGTGAAAGTGAAGTGATATGATATATTGTAGAACTCACTAATCACATACTTTAATAACACTCGTCAGATTGCCAATCACCAAGTCAACATATTGATCTCGAGAGTATGATGAATAGGCACTGGAATCCAAAGTCACACGTTTTATGTAATCATTGCTTCCAATGCTGATCAAGTAAACAGCTTTGGATAAAAAACCCTCGGCTTTATCTTCTCCTAGTCTCTTCCTTAATAGCTTAGTGAAGTTCTTGAAATACTTGAGCTGAGTTTTTAGGTCAATCACCTGGGGGGGAATATCAAATTGGGCACATCAATCTCCTGAATATTTCAAGAAGAGGGGAAAAAATGGAATAGGTGAGAAATAGAAATACCAGTCCTTGGTTTGTTTCAAAGAGAGCTCCAGATCCACCAGAAGCAAAATTGGCTCCATCGAGACATTGTTGATAAGCAGGGTGCAAATAAGGAAGAGCCAGTGGCAGATTCGCATACTCAGCTGAGGAAAAATTTGTTTTTGAGAAAAAGGGTATGACCTAGAACTCAAATTGTGATAACCCAGGACCAAAAAAGGAAAGTTACCAGCAAAATCAACAATGGTTCGTCCATCAGTATATCGGCCACTGGGGTAGTTGAAGAACGTTTGGCCGTAGGGCGACCGGTTAGCCTGAAAGTGAAAGGGAATTTCGGGGGGCAGATAATAGTTATTGTTTCCGACATCGAAGAGGGAATCCCCAAATACGAACAACGCGACTTCGTTTGATGGTGGGCATGATTTGGCGAAGCACCGAACCACGATGATACAGAGAAGTAACGATAGGCTGATAATTAAACCAAAAGTGGCCATCTATTCTCACGCTAGCGTTCTACAATTGAGCATGGAAGGGTGAAGTAAAGGACTAGAAGAGTGTGACTGTGAACTGTGAGGTGGTGAAATGTGATTGTAAAGTGTAAACCAAAATAGCCACTCCAGCATTGTTGGTTGTTTTTACGTTTCGGACCATCTTTGGTTTTTTATTGAATTTGAAAAAGGAAAGGGGGGAAGAGGGAGAATGGGAATGATTTTTTCTTTTTTTTTTGGTTTTGTGGGGGGAGGGGGGTGGGGTGGGGTGGGGTTGGGTTGTGGTTAAGAATTTCACTCAACTCCCACTCTCCCAGCCTCCCCCACGCATGGCTTTTTTTTCACGTAAGAAAAAAAAAATTATGAAATTATGTTACAATAAAGGAAGGTTAGTGAAATTTTGTTTTAGTAGTAAATGATCAAAATGCTTTTCAAGTTTGTTCATCTTTACTGTCCAGTGTAATTTTAGAATCTTTCAATCCTTTTTAAAATAAAGATGGATATGGTCGATTTATATGAAATTCTCCCTTTCAAAAGCGTGTTTGAATTTTGAAATGACTGGTGGGGGTTTGCACTTCAAATTCAAATTTAAAACATTAATTATTTTTACTCTCCGTATAAAGAATAAACCATTTACAATTTTGAATTCGCCTATAGTATTTAAGGAAGCATGTTAATCTCCGGTCAAGAAAAAAATGGAGGCATATCATCTTGTTCACTTTTCAACTCTGTAAATTATACAAAGCAAGTAAGTGACAGAAAATAGACTAATTGCACAAAAATTAACTCTCTTATTTCCTCCATCATATTGAACAAGGGAGATAGCTAGGTTGGAGCATGCCTATATCTGTGTGTGTGTGTGTGTGTGTTCTCTCAAGACAAGATTCAAAACTTGAAGACATGTTCTCTTCAATTAAAATTGGTACACATATTGATTTTCTTGTACGTAGCCATGTGTGCGCTGCCGCTCACATTGAATCATGAGCTCATTATCGTCCCAAGACATTGCATTTTGCAGAGGATTATTGGATTTTTTAGATGGAAAGAGCAGAAACGCATTTCATTGTGATGGCTTTGGAGTTGCTGAGAGCATAAGCCTGAAAATTAATAATTATTATTATTATGATTTTTATGTTCTAAACATATATCATGACACTAATCAATGGGCGATTTAGATATACATATGAAATTAAAAGGCTGAAATATACCAAGCGACTCTTAATCATTTTGGCACTGTGCACTTCATTTTTCGAGGAAGTACTAATAATATCTTTTAAGTTAACATTCATGTCACAATCCATAGCAAGCTGCAACAAAATGGAACCATATATTAATCAATTATTATATATAATCAGAGCAAAACATAGTAATGAATATATCTAATGTGCGAAGTGCGATGTAAATCAAGAGGGGGAATTAAAAAGATGAGAGAGAAAACCTTAATGGTAAGAAAATTTAGATGAAGAAACCAAAGATGGGCCTTAGCATCTCCCAAGATTTTCATCTCTGAAACGTTCCCTTTTGACTCATCATAACCAGTAGTACTCTTTGAAGCCTTGGCCAAGATTTTAGACACATTAACACACTCCAACAAAACACGACAACGCACGACAACATCGTTGCTATGAGGAGGTTGAAAGAACCTAGGAATTCGTATGGTTCCTATGGGAAAATCTTGGTGATAGACATGGAACCTGGCATGACTAAACCCTAATCCAAACTTGTTGTGATTTTCAGCATTAAGGGTCAATGAAAGCACAGACGAAAGCAGAAGGGTGGTTAGGTTATTATTGGGGTTACGATCATTATTGTCATCGTCAAGCTCATAAAAATCCATTTTTACCTCTCTAACTGAGAAAACAGGCTTGTGGGGTTTGATGATGATGATAACAAGGAAGGTGGATAAGCCTATTATTATGAAGGTGATGAGGAAGAAGATAAAGAGAAAGAAGCAAAATTTTTTGAAGGAGAAGTTATGGAGGGAGAGTAGTTCTGTGCAACAGAAGCAATTTGATGAATTGTGGGTAGGATGGTTGGAAGAAGCTTCCATGTTTGGAGATTATTAACATAGTTTTGGAGTTTTATATGATGTTAATTAATAATGTACGTGTTTGGTTTTATTGGTATAATTAAGGAGGGTTACTTCAACAGCATTAAGGAGGGAATGTGATGACTTCCTTTTATCGTTAGCTTACAGTTATTCCTTTCTAGAATTGATACCAAAACCTTTTGGAGAGAGAACATGTGCGGCAAGCAACTACATACTTCCTTCAAGCTCTTAAGCTCTTTAATTATAGTTAATTATTCGAACCCTATGGGAATAAAATGAAACCACTTGTTCTTTTCTGTCTTGAAAAAGTTTTCTTAATTTTTATTTCTATGAAAAGGAAATTGGTGTTTGTTGCACACGATGAATCTTAACTACTACATCCTATGATCCTATCCTTAATAAATGATATTGTTTGTAGTATAAATTGCACTGTGAATATTATTTTATATTAAAGATAGGAGGTGGTATTCATTAATAATGCTTTGCCGGCAGAAGAAAGCCACGGTGACAAATGGTCTCCAAAGAAGAAGGCAAAGGTTGTGAGAGGGTGCTTGCGAGAGAAGAAGAGGACAATGATGGACGGTGGGAGAGGGGTGGTCGTCGGAGAAGGAGGAGGAGATGTTGCCGTGACTAGAGCTCCTGGAAACATGAATACGTCCAACAGAAGAAGTGTCTGGGCAAATATGAAATTTCAAAGAAAGCATAGGGACTTTTCAGTCAACAAAGAAGGGTTGTCCGGGAAATATGCATTTTTCATAGGCTGAGCCAAGGAACCTAATTTCCTGATTTTTGTTTTATGAAAATTCAGTTTTTACGAACCCAATTTAATGCCAACCAAAAATTTAAAAAATGGGTTTCCATTTCCATTTTCCAGCAAAACCAAACAGGGTTTAAAAACATCTACCACGCACTATGTTGGAATAGCACAGGTTGACAACCGTATAACCTTCCTTTCATATATTTTTGTTTTTAAAAAAAAACAGAAAGACCCTTTTTTCTTGGTGTTTGGATTGGTCAAAATCAGAATAGTGGGACCACTACTGGGTTACTGGCCCCTTAAATGGTGGGTTAAGCAGTATTTTTGTCCTAAAAGGATAAAAAATAGAATAATTTTATCCTAACCTTTATCTTAATTATTTTTTACTCTGAGTTGATCAAATATATTAAGTTGATAATCCATATATCATTCACGTCATTTTTATTAAGTTACAAATTTATCTCAAAATAAATTTATACCTTAACAAAAATAACATAAATAGTATATAAATTATCATCTCAGAATATTTAATCAATTAACAGTTAAAACTAATTAGGATAATGATCATAATAAAACTATCGTTGGGTAAAAATTTTTCGGAGCAAAATTAATCCTCAGCCTCAACATGAAAGCAATATGACATCACATGTTGTAATTGGTTTGGTACCATACTACTTTACATGTGAAAGGAGAAAATATTTATAAACGGAGTATGTTTATGCGTTTATTTGGCTATATTTTTCAATGGTCACACACACGCGCACATGCTTTTAACTGTACAAACTTTGACTGAATCTAGTAAATCAGTAAATCCAAGGGTTAGATATGATTGTGAAAACACGAATGGAAACTGAAAGACACGTTGAGCAGAGAAAGAGAGTGGTAGAAAGTGACACGTGGACGACAATCACACGAGGGCTTTGCCTTTGCGGTTCACATATAGACATATAGTGGCAGCAGTACTTGCAAGCACGAGCCGTCACCGTCAGATACAAATCTCATAACTTGGAGCCACCATGCAAATCAAATTATGAAGCCTTGGAAGTTGGAATTGCCCACCACTTCATTGCCATGTCACCCACACGTGTCTATGTCTATCAGGTGAACCCTGTTGACCGTTGTAATATCAAATTCCAATATAAAAAATAACAATATCTTACTTAATATTAAAACTTCTTGATTATTAATTAAATTCATTTCATGAGACTTCATTATAATTTCTCCAATGGGTGTTCCCCATATTTTTCTGCAAAGAAGCACTCCCGTTAGTCCTCAATATCTTCTCTTGTTTTTTTTTTTTTTGCCACAAATTATTTTGGTTAGTCTTAATAAAAATAATATTACAAATCATTTCAATTTTATAAAAAATTCAATGTTTCTAACAGTTTTTACTAATATGAGCGAATTATCTAAATACGACTTATATTTATCAACTACACTAAATTCTAATATCAAACTCCCTTTAATCCTATTTATAAATAATTTTTCTCTTGATTTTTCAAAACAAACAGGTACTTAAAAATAATAAGTGTGTAAAAAAATTCCATGTTTTTTTCATATATGCCCCTATTTATGAAAAGAGTATAGGAGAAAGAATGTATTAAAAACAGGGTTCCCAAACCCGGACCGGACCGGCCCGGGAACCGTCGAACAGGGCATCAGACCGGTTCGGTCTAGTGACCCAGTCCGGTCCGGGTTTTTTATTTTTTTTTTTAATCAATTTTTTTTAATTTTTCCTTTGGAATTGCATACTAATAAGTCTAAAATTTTCAATTTCTCACCGGTTTGGCCCGGATTGAGCTCCGGTTTGGCCCCAGTCTGACCCACTGACCCTTAACCCAGTACCCCGACCGGTTCAATACCCGATTCGAGTTTTAATACCTTGATAAAAAGTATGAGAGACAATAAAATATACATTCTCTCTCTCTCCTAAATATAACTTTTGACACGTGTGATAATTAATTATAAATTATGTATTTAATAAGGGTAAAATAGAAAAAAAGAAGCTTACATTTTCAGACACAAAGTAAAAATTGTTTATAAAAAGGATCAGCCCCATGAAAAAAAAAATTACTTATAAATAGGATCAGAGAAAATATTATACCTCTTGTCCCTATTATAAAAGCTAGATAAAAAGTTTAACTTGATCATAAATATAAGTCTTTAATCCATTTTATCTTCCTCAAACGTAAAACTTTCGTCAATGTCCTCTTCCTCTTGCATGTTGGGAACAAATCATTCCAAAGACTCAGCTTAATTTCTCGATTTCTTGGAGAACCGATTCGAGACTGGTGGCTCCGCAACCCAAATCCTTGTTGCACCAGCCACAAATTTGTGATATAAAGGACTAAAAACGCACTCTAGATAATAATAGGGATTAGAGAGAATGCATACTTTTTTTTTTTTGTAGGCTTGCTGTCATGTTTTTTTAATGAGAAAACAAAAGTGAGAAGACATCATTAGATGTGGTCGGGAGTGTGAATAATGGCCCAGCTACTGTGTGGTTATTGAGCTTATGATGGCGCAGACAGTGAGGGACAAATCTCTGGGTTACATATTGCGTTGCATGAAAGAAGTGAAGAGTAAAATACTAAAATATGAGAGGCATTTCGCTCTCATCCTTTTATTTGGGTTTTTAAACAAATAATGAGAGACTCTCCATAAAAATTTGGAGAAAAGGGGGTATCTTTTTTATGATGCATGTTGTACTTAATATATTCATGATTTATTTTAATATTTAAAAAATTATCTTCCTACTAAATCTCACAAATATAATACAAGGGTATATATTTATATATTTCTCTATCCTCATTTCTTTGAACTAAGCAAACCCCAAATGAAGACAAAGGTAAAAGACAAGATGCAGGGCAATTTCACTCCCACCATTAATGAAAAAATGGTTTTTTAGATCGGTTAAAATTGATTTTTTAGATCGGTTTTGAACCCAGTCTTGATACAGCCGGTCTTAAAAGTCTCACTTTTACGACCGGTTGTATTGATAACCGGTCTTAAAGCAAACAATTTTAAGACCGGTTGTCATGAGCACCAGTCTTAAAAGACCTCTTTTGTTCATATTTACATAACATTTTTAAGACCGGTTATGATTAAAATCGGTCTTAAAAGTTTATTTTAAGACCGGTTATGTTTGAAACCAGTCTTAAAAGTATTATAATTTTTTTTAATTGGGTGTGATTAGGTTAGTTACCAGAACGCATCCTAGAATTGTTACTTCCAATGTCATACTTATTAAGTGTCATAAGGTGTTCAGTTTGCTTCCATTTACTATTTTCTTGTGCTTTAACCTTCTCATTGAGAACTTGTAACATGTCATATATCCTCATGTATAATGTTTTGTTTAAAACCATCATATATATATATATATGCATAAATGAATTCAACCATGTCAAATCTTGCAACCAACAAGTCAATTCATCAATATATACAAATAACCATGTTAAAACCAACAAATATGTCAAATCATGCAACCAACATGTCAATTCATCAATATATACAAAAAAATTCATCAATTTTACAAGAACTCACTGTTGTAAAAGTTGATAAATGAATTCAGCACAACAATTGCGAATGTGATCAATGTCTTCTTCTTGAAAGGGGTCAGCAAGTTCAAACATCTGAAACATCAAAGTCAGACAAAACATTAACTTCACTTAAAAAAAATAAAAGTAATACAAAATTTTTGAAATACATATAGATTTACCTCTTCAGTAAATTCTGTCGTGCCTAGAGTAATAATATTATACATGTGCCTCAGAATATACAACCCACACAAGTTAGACACCGGTGGTTGCCTGCAAGTTTGAAAAATAATATGATATCATTAAAACAAGTATAAAATTAAAGCATGGCTTATTATTGAATACATTCTTAAAACAAACCAATATGTAACTAATCTTTGGCAAAATCCATGTAGGGCCTTTTACCTCACGGAGGGGCCTACCACAAGCAGCGTGTTGGAATGTCCGCATAGCCCTATATCATCAAAATCACAAAGGTTACTTATTTTACACAAATTCCATAAATTTTGCACACGAAAGGTAATTATTAATAATGCAAGAAAACTTGCGCGTTCAAACTCTTCTTCAATTTACTAGTTGGCTTGCTGAGGTGGAGGGAGCATAAGAGGATGACAGAATAACTCTTCTTGCACAAAATAGCCAATTGCCAATTATCACTGAAAAAGGGGAAAACTTTTAAGCAAATATAAAACATTATGTATATTATGAAATGTAAATTTGTTACCTACCCATGTTAATATGGGGCCAAGAAACACTCAATTGAGGTTTCACTAAGCCTGTGCAATAAGCATGTGTGTCTGATAGCAGTAGTGGTCCCTTTGTCGTAGAGTTGATATGGGCATAGGAGTCCAAATTTATTGATTTTGTCAGAGTTAACCAACCTACGATGCATATACCTACAATAATGCAAGTAGGGACGTTAAATCAAAGTTTTACGGCGTAATTGTAAAATATTAACTTTCAATTTGATAAGATACTTACATTAAAAAGAGCTGGACAATCGAAATCGTAAGCTGTTGTTGAGGAGCTACCAGAGACATTAAATCATCCCTCTCAAGATAGCATTGAGCCCCTGACTTGCCAACAGCTGACTCAGTAGCACAATCTCTTGTTCGAAAGGACGTATCATATGCCACCAGAATCACTTGCTGCATGACATTCAATGGAGGCCGTGAAACATCTTGAGTGGAGGGAGGTGGAGGTGGAGGTGGTGGGGATTCCTCAGCTCGATCAGAAACAATGTTCTTTGGCCACAAGATGAAAGAGTTGAGGGCATCGCCCACAACCTTGAAGTCATCAACAGGGATAGGGAGAGGTGCATCTGCAACGATCACCTCTTCAACTGCCACACTAACTTGATCATCCTTTATTTCTTGGTGGAGGACAGTTGATCCCAAGTTGTGCACGCTCCCCCGTGCAACCAATCGTCTCAGAGGATCCTCCACAAACAAGTCACAAGGCTCACCAATTTCTTTTCCAGGACCCTCTGATGACTGACCAATGCAACTCCCTTTAGTGCTCTGTTTAGCGTTTAGGGAATGAGCCTGGGGAGCACTGGTATCTGTTTATCTTATGCTCGTCATGATCATCCATTCCTCCTTCATCTTACTGAACCTTTCTTCAAATCGTACATCAAATGATGCTTCTGCCTCAGCCCTAACTTCCACCCTCACAGTGGCCAATATACACTCCATCTCCTCCCTAGTCACCATACTACTTGAGGAATAGCGGGGGTGCTCCAAAGTAATCCCTTATACCTACCCCTCTTCCAACCCCCCTGACACGGCCGGGATGCTCTTTTTTTCCTGTAGCTACGGTCAAGATGTCATTCCTTCCATCCGACCTAAACGATCCCTCAGCTTATTTTTTCTGAAGCTCCTCCTGTAAGACACATACAGATGACAAATGTTAGTAAGGAAATTTGTTTACTAAATAATTAATAACAAGTCAACAACAATACTTACAATTTTCTCACCAACTATACGATATTGTTCACTCATATAAGACCCGCTTCTCTTTCAGTGAGCTAACAACCACTTCTCTTCAGGACGTATCGGAGATGGTGGAGAAAGAAGAATAGAAGGATCGGATTGAGCTGCTTCTTCCAATCTCTTCCGTTTGGCCCCCAACAAGTCTTTTTCGGCCTTCGTATAACCCCCACGAGACATTGTATGGGGGCAATCATTCTTTCTACCACTCTCTTGGGCCTTTTGCCTTTTTTCCTGCAAATAAGAAATCAAAATTAAGCCATTGTAAATCAATAAAGACATTTCATAATTCATAAGTAAATCAAATGCAAAATAATTCAAGGCTCACCAATGCTTCTGGAGTAGTCCGAAGCCGTCTAAATTCTTGCCAAGTCTGTTCGTCAATAAAAGAATACTAGTCGCACAGATTAGGACGAGACTTAACTTCTTCCACCTTGATATACACGTAATCATTGGCTAGTCTTATCTTAAACTTCCTCCAGCGTTCATAACAATACGTCATTGTCTTCTCATACAAGACATCACTCTCAGGAATGTCATAAGTGAGCTGGATAGTTTTTCAAATATGTTGCTTCACTCTTTTATCCACATTTCTCCACTGCTCTATTAAGATGCTAGGTTTATTGCGTGCTAAGAGGCAAACAAAACTCCTATACCGTTGGGCATTAGACCCAATTGGTTTCCAATATCTATCAAACTCAATCGGAATCTTTTTCCTGATATTCCGATTAAAAGGAATGTCTGTCAATCGGGTGGCTCTCCTACCCCTTCGTCTAGACCGGTTATGTGGCTCATTGTGTTCCTGGCTCAGAGCATTGCTAGACTCGCTCTGATGAGTACCCTCACTAGGACGACTCATTGTCTAAAAACACTTTAAGGACACTATTTAAGAAAATTTTGCTACACGGTGCTTATTGTTATAACACGGCACTATCTACAAAGGCATCGTTCAAAAGCAATTCCCAAGTTATGCAAACATGAACAAATAATTAATTGCAATGCACAAGTTGATAACCAATATCAACTAAAACAATAATTAAGATGAAGGAGGAATGATTAATTGCAATTGCAAAAGCAATTCCCTAAAGCAAGTTTTCATATTGGTAAAGATTTTAAATTCAAATTGCATAGCCGAATCAAAAGAAGGAAACCAGAAGCTACAAAATCAATATAACAGAAGCAACAAGCTTAAATCAAACAAAACAAAATCTAGTTTAGCAAAATCAACTAGAAGCTACACCACTATAGTCTTCAACTAGGATCAAAACCAAACAAGCTTAAACCAAACAAAACAATATAACAGAAGCTACACCACTAAAAGCAACAAGCTTAAACTATAGTCTTCAACTAGGATCAAAATTATCACTACGACTCTCAAAATCATCACTTTTAAATGGAATAATTAACTCAGGTCCACTAGAAGCAACAAGCTTAAACTATAGTCTGTAATGCAAATGGAAAACCACCAAAATAAACCCATGTCCACAATTTCAGAATAATTAAACGGTACCTTAAACCTTTGCTTGAGGATCCTCTTCCTCCTCTGGATTTGAACAGTCCTTGGCCACTTGCTGTAGGAATCGAACAAAGAAAATGGAGGCCAAGTCATCTCATAATTTCAATGAAAAACCCAAAAACAAAATGGAAACACAAACCTGACAATAAAAACGAAGTTGAGAACAAAACCAATCGGAGGGAACAAACGACGATAGCCTTCCGACAATGTATTCAACAGTAAATCTCCATTAACGGCAGCGAAGTTAAGGACAGAAGAGAGAAGGGGAAAGGAGGAGCTGCCGTGAGACGATGGAGGGATTTTGCTGATGTGCTTGAATTTTAGATTTCAGAGTCAAATTTATGCGCCTTTTAAAATTCATGTCAGTTTTAAGACCGGTTGTCAATTACAACCGGTCTTAAAAGTAATATTTAAGACCGGTTCTATTTCAAAACCGATCTTAAAATATATATTTAAGACCGGTTATTAATAAATAACCGGTCTTAAAAATTGAAACTTTTCAAGACCGGTTATTAATTAATAATCAGTCTTAAATTTTTAATATTTAAAACCGGTTTTTATTTACAACCAATCTTAAAAATGATAAACATTTTATTTTTATAATTATCTTTAATTCAGATAATATTTTCTAGACCGGTTATTTTTAGAACCGGTCTGGAAAATATATTACATATATTTATTTTTTTTAATTGTATATATTTTAAGACCGATTTTTGTTATAATCGGTCTTAAAATTATTTTCAAGACCGGTTTTTACTATAACCGGTCTTAAAATTATTTTTAAGACCGGTTTTAAATATAACCGGTCTTAATATTTCTTCGTAATTATAAAAATGCCACTGATCATATTTTAAGATCTTATCCGATATAACCGCTCTAAATATTCCAATCTAAAAACTCATTTCTGTATAGTGACACGTTTGTTTCTTGCAATGCAAACGTGCCTTTACCAGTGATAATGTTCCGGTAAGGTTTGACTTTAATTCCGTGTTTTATTTATGAAGTACAACCCCCCTTATCTTTTTTATAAGGTGGAGAAATTTTCTATCCTACCAATGGCCAGATCATTAAATTTTTTAAATGAATGTAAAATTTCATTATTGTGTAAGTTAAATTCTCATTGAGTATAATGCATGATATCAGGTCAAAAAAGAAGAGTATGATATATAATAAATAAGAGTAAAGTTAAAAAATTGTTAAATCTTCAAATAGAATCACGAGGTTTAAGATTTTTATTCGTTCTGTCAAAACGAATTGAAAATAGCTTATAAATAAAATAAATAAAATAAAAGGAGTAAAAAGTAGGCCAACAAAAATTAAAGGAGTATAAACTATAAAATGGAGTTGGTGATTGTTCATATTTGTAGCTGTTGAAATTTGGGAATGGGTTATCCTGCCATTGTCTGGAATCCAAGACCTAGAATTCCGTAAAAGCTGCAGCAGAAATAACCATTCATAGCAGTAACAAACAAACCTAACATGGACACAAGGATGATAAAAGAACACGAGTTAACATTGATCAGCAGTCAACACTGAATCTCAATATCACATATATAAGCATCCTTATATATATAAACATAAAAGGGAAGAAAGAAGAAAAAACATAAAAAAAAGCCCTCAAAATTAAGGTCTTTAACAAGGTAAATTAAGGACACCTAAATAGGAATAAGACCCCAAAATATCTCCATCAGCTACCAGTGAATAACCTCCACACAATGCTTAAGCGGGTTTTACTTTCTCTCACACCATCTCCAACACAGGTGACAAACCATTCCTGAAAAAAACCAATCAAATGGGGAACAAATAAAAACTTATTCTATTACAAAGAACAACACTAAAGAAGCAGCAGCAGCTAGAAAAGAGGGTCATGAAAAATTTACTAACTTGTAGCTTTATTTACATTAAAAAGGGGGGCCATTGAAGAAAGGAAGCTTGCTCAGTAAACTCCCCCCATCATGGATGGAGGAAGGTCATCAAAGCTCCAGAGGCTCATTGGGTTATTTGCAGCATCCTGTGTTGTGTCTCCACCAAGCAGGCTTCCCAGTGAAGCATCATCCCAGCTTCCTTCAAGGTATGGTGCCTCAAAGAACAGTTGGGATTCAATGTCAGCAAGTTCATCCAGACTCTTTCCGGAACCATTTCCGGCAGGGAGCACATTCTCAGAGTCTGAGTATTGCAAGTTGTTGTTGGCAGTGCTGTTCTGGTTGGAATCTTGCAGATACTGAGATTCACCAGAAAGCATGGATGAGATTTCTGGGGTCTTTGGGGCCTGTTCCCCAAATCCAAAGTCTGAGTATTCGAATGAGTTGCTCGCCTGATCAGAGCTGAAATAAACAGTGACATCATCAGGTGATGAAAGTGATGGGACCACATTGTTAACGTCAGTCTCAGAGAAGGATCCCATGCTAGCAGCAGCAGCAAACTGGTTAATCTGTGGTTTCTGTTCCATCAGACCCATAGAGTAGTAATAGTCCTCCAGATTGTTTCCAACAGTGAAGTTTTGGGAGAAGTTGGGCTGAACAGAGTTCAGATTGGCCTTTGGAAGTGGCTTCTCGACTTTGGTCTTGAGACGCTTTGATGAAGGGCCTGATGGGACCTCATCAGGGAAGTTGACCTTGGCTTTCTTGCCGCGGATCCTTCTTGCCTCAGCATCATAGGCTCTTGCAGCTTCTTCAGCAGTGTTGAAGGTTCCGAGCCAGACACGAACTCCCTTTCTTGGGTCGCGGATCTCAGCTGCCCATTTACCCCATGGGCGCTGGCGGATTCCCCTGTATTGATTCTTCCTCCTCCTCTTCAAAGACTTCTCAGCTGGCCCATCGGATTTCTCAGGTTTTGCAGCAGCAGATCCTTCAACATGATTGAAAAGGAAATCAATAAATCATCATAATAATGAGAATAAACTCATGTTTCAATCCAAAGCTGGCATGGACATGGTTGGTTATGTGATCCTTCATCGGTTGTAATTAAGGAAACTATAACATTCAAGAACTAGCAATATTCGATGTAATATCCAAACAGGAACTACTCCCTCGAGTGGTACAAAGTACTATTGCAATTCTTAGGTCAAAATTGTTGGGTTTCTGGTTTATCAGATTGATAATATACACATTAACTCTTAAAAGGAATCAGAACAGATTTATCATAAAAGGCGAAGTATTAATTTAACCTGGACCAGATATGAACCAATGGACCCTGAAAGGGAAAATCCAACTTAAGCAGCGTGTTTACATAATCAGATACAGATTACCAGCCTCTAATGATTTCTGTAATACCATACAACTAAAAGAAATCATTTACAATCGGATCTACAAATTCATACATATGCTTAAGTCAAACCTATTTCTGAATAAGAAACAACTTCAATCTTATTTTTGGCTCAAGACGAATTATTCCAAATTTACAAGGATAACACATTAATTTCAAGACTGCTTGAAAATTTCTTTCCAGATTTTACACACTTGAAAGTGAGGAGATGGATCCTAGAGCACGTGCACAGTTCATTAACAACCCAGCAAGGAGGATAGGGAAAAAAATTTTTGCGAAAATTGTTTCTAAAGAGAAGCCAATATCTGTATTAAAAGAAAGCCTAAAACTATTCTTCAGGGAGATGACAAGATCTAAGTGGTCGATCTTATCTTCCTCCAAAGATCGCTTTCATATGCAGAAAAGAAATTCCATAGTAGATTTTTATTTTTGAAGGTACTCAAAAATCATAGGTCATAGACAAACAAAGCCAACTCCAATTTGATAGAAAAAGCAAATTTCAAGATTTTTCGGGTAAAGAAACCAAGAAAAGAAAATGAAACCGAGAATCATCTTTTTTCCATCAACACAACAAAAATCCAGCCACCGACAAAAGAATTCATAGAAAAATTATGAGGAGATTGAGAAAAAAGTTACCACGAGACAGGGGCTTCTTAGAGGGCTTAATGGCAGAAGAAGCAAAGGGTTTGACATCAATCATCAAATCATCATCTTCATCTACATCGATATCGGAATCATCCTTGAATTGACTGAAATCGGCTTCAAAATCATCGTCCAAGTCGATGACAGTTTCAGGCTTCAGTGGCTTAGAAAACCTCCTACCAGACCCAATCTTGCTCAAATCAGGCCACAGGTAATCGGCGGTAAGCGTTCGAGACCTTCCTCCCCCTCTCCCGGCCGCCGCAACCGCCCCCGCCGGAATGAAGTCGGAGATAATAGCACCTCCACACATGTTTGTATTGCCTTCTCTGTACGCTCAGCAGAAAAATTTTCTTGTACTCTGGAAACGAGAAATGTAAGCTCAGCTTTTTTTTCTTTGGAAATGGAAGCGATATTCTTGAGGTTTTTAATAATTCTGACGAGTTTGGTGACAAGATGACCAGTAGGGTGGCCTTTATATATTATTTTTTCCCAGCAATGGAGTAAGTAGCTGCACAAGGAGACGAGGAACGTTTCGTTTACCACTATGCCCTTGGCTCAGCTCGTTAATTACCACGCTCAAGGTCATTACAGAGACTGCGACTTCCCGATTTACTGGCTTTAGTCAGCTGGTAGTAGTAACACGCGTGTTTGACAATACTTCAGAATTATAGTTTTAAAAAAAAATGAAAAAACTACTCAAATTGAAGTTTACAAATTTCAGTTATGATGAAAAATTTTTAAAAAAAAAAATCACAAATTTTAGTAATCTTTTACAATATTTCAGCAACAAGTTTGAAAGAATAACATTTTTTTTCTTTTTTTCCTTGAAATTCTGGTAAACCTTAATAGTAAGATTGCAAAAATAGGTTTGGTTAAACCCTAGGAAAAAACATTTTCTTTTTTGCATGTTTTTACCCATAATATTTATGATTAAATCTTAATTGTTAACAAACATATTGGCCATGAATGGAGGATTATTATGGTTTTTAGCTTTTTGCCGGTTAGTTAGTGGTATTATAAAATTGATAAATAGAGGCATGTAGCAATACTAATTATTAAAGGGGATATAAAATTGAATGAAGAGCGGAAAACTGGCTTCCCTTCGCTGCCATCATTTTCTCAAAATTACACTGTTTGGGTGTAGTTTTGGATGTAAAATAATAGGGCTGAATTTTTTTTTCTAAATAATGAAATCTAATATTTTGAAATATTTTTTTGGATATATCTAGTATCTTAGAATATTTTTTAAATAGCATACGGTATTCTAAAATAATTTTTAGTGTTTTTAACCTCTTAAAATATTTTTTCAGTTGTGTCCAATATGTTAGCAGACTGATTGCAATTTTACTCTTAATGTATGTTTTCAACTCCAAATATTACTTTAAAACATTTTTTTGGGCTTTTAACCTTTTAAAATATTTGTTCAATTGTACCCAGTGTCTTAGGAGATTGATTACAATTTTATCATTAATGTATTTTTCTTAGTAGTAACAAGCACCCAAAACTTAAGATTTATTGATTTCCGGTTTCCACCCACTCTAAAATATTTTTTTCAGTAGCACCTAATATTTTAAAATAATTTTTGGAATTGAAAAAATACATTAAAGGTAAAATTGTAATCATTATGCTAATACACTGGGTATAACTGACAAAATATTTGAATGGGTTAAAAGCGTTAAAAATTATTTTAGAATACTACATGCTACTTAAAAATATTTTAAGATATTAGATACTTCTAGAAAAATACTTCAATATTTTTTTAGAAAAAAAGAGTTTAATCCCATCATTTTACACATAACAGTGTAGTTTTGAGAAAGGAAAGCCAATTCCATGAAGAGCTTAATATGTAGAAAATCCGAACGAATGGATTTATATTCGTCTTTAATATGAGAGAATAGTGTCACAATAATGTATGGCAGGATATAATTAATTTTCTGTTACGTGCACAACATGCAATCATGGTTAAATGTGTAATATTGATTAAAACCTAATAACTAAAGATACTTTCTTATACACGGCATCATGACAATTTTTTTTACGTGTCGCATTTATGATAAAAACTTGAATATCAAAAAATATATACGTTAGCTATGAATGATAAATGAATTTTTAGCTTTTATAAATATAGATGGCTAAGTAATCATACACTCATTTGGTTGAATGAAAGCATTATAAAGATATTAATTATTGTATTATGATTACTAGTAACTTGGGAAATTATCATACAAATATAGGGTGTGATAAATTTTGTTATTTGACTGAATAAATAATGAAAGTAATTTTTTTATTGATCAATTTTTTGTGTATTGAAAAATCTACTGCTTTCTATAAAATAAATTAGATAATTGTGAAGAAGGTGACAGGGAAACCTGCTATTTCGGTAATTAAGTTAGTTTTTAGGGTGAAGAGGACAGGGGCAAAACCGGGAAGGAGAAGTAAAAGGCACGTGGGCAAAATTCTAAACTTATGTGGTCAAAAGAATAGAAAGGGTTGAGTTTTTCCCACTTCTTTCAAGTAAAAATCCAATGTCTTTAAAAAAACATTCATGTATCCACATTAAATGGCCAATCAATCTTTTGGATCTCAAAAATCACAGAGATTAAAAGAATGCTATATGCACTTATTAAGTTCATCACAAATTTACAAAATTAAAAGCTAACATTTGTTACCCTAAATATAAATTAATTAATTTTGAAGCTCTCTATTGGTCCAAATGATGTTTGGGATTTGGACCCTACATTTACTACCATCTTTATTTTTAAGTCAACATATACAATAATTATAAAGATGGGAAAAAAAAAAGTTGACTTTTATTATTTATGCTTAATACATTGAAGATAAAAATTAAATAACATTTAAACTAATACTCTGATTTTACAATACTGCTTTCTTTTTATTTCATCTTTTAATTAATGCTTCAGATTTTGATTCTAGAAACAATTAATTATATTTTTATAAATAAAGTATACATTGAGACCCAATATGATACAATGAATTTGAAAGAAAAGGTCAGCTATAGATAAATTCAGGACTGTAAATACTAATTGCAATTACTTTCAGCATAGGACAATGTCTTTTAAATGCAGCTCAAAAAAATAAATCTGAGGTCAATTCTTGATTTGTAAATGAAACCTTTGTTTTAACTCAATGTCAATATAAAATAACCAACTACGGTAATACCAGGTAGTTGCACGGGAGAGGAGAGTCAAAACAACAGAAGTTAAGTCTAGGTTTGATTTCCTATTTTCAGAGTAGTTTTCTGTTTTTAAAAATAAAAAATTTGTGTTCTAGAAAACAAAAGAAATTAAAAGTTGATATGGAAAAAAATTAAAATATCTATTTACTGTTTTGTGACGTTTTGTTTTATAAAGTAGGGGTGTTCAAAGTATCTCGGTCCCGGTTTTTTTTAATTCTAATTTTTGCTTTTTTCCTTAAAAAATAGGTTATTATTTTATTTTTGTATTTTTTACCCCATAAATTAAGTTATCATTTGATAAAATGTATATCACATATTTAGTTAGAGTTAAATTGTATATATCGTGATACAAATCCTAACTATATAATGTATAAAGATAATAATAAAAATGATGAATATGATAATAATATGTTATTTTTCAATTCTAACTCAATTTATGTGATTTTTATGACCTTATTAGGTATTAAATAATTACTTTAAACATTAGATTATAAAAAAATTTAACTAATATAATTATATTATTAAGACCGGGAATTCCCGGTCCCGGTCACATAAACTCTAACTCAATTTATGTGATTTTTATGACCTTATTAGGTGTTAAATAATTACTTTAAACATT
This sequence comes from Inga laurina, assembly GCA_963855925.1. NCBI lineage: Eukaryota > Viridiplantae > Streptophyta > Magnoliopsida > Fabales > Fabaceae > Inga > Inga laurina. The sequence goes on along the minus strand of OY979711.1, from coordinate 5,179,332 downwards.
AGATTATAAAAAAATTTAACTAATATAATTATATTATTAAGACCGGGAATTCCCAGTCCCGGTTGTCTCGGGAATTTCCCAGGACCGGGAATGAGATCCCAATCTCGGGACGGGAACCGGGAATGGGTATTCCCGGACCCGGTCCCGTCCCGGGATTTGAACACCCCTATTACAAAGTTTGAGAAGAGATGAAGAAGAATGTATTTTCATTAAGAATAATTATGTAAATATATATAAAATAATTCTTTCACCCTTTACTTTATTATTTTTAAAATTTTCAAAATAATGATCCAAACATATTTTTAAAATTTTTATTTTTAAACTTTGTTCTAAGGAATTACTCTACCGAAATATTCTGAAAACAACATAATCAAATAAGCCCTAAACCCATTATTTAGAATAAGGTGGTGATTTTCGTAGTTATTTTGCCTTGTTACCACTAATGCAAAATTATTTTGCCAGATATTCTAAATATATTTTTGTCCGGAATAACAGCAAAATATTGCATTGAATAGATCTTATTACAAAAACTGTGCGATTTATTATATTTAATTGAAAGTGCCCTCACTTTCCGGTAAAAAGAAAAGAAAAGAAAAGTGCCCCCACAAAAATTTGTCTGTTTCAAAAACCATAATTAACTTATTACGCGTTCATTAACGTAACATACCAAGTCCATAGCGATTACCGATTATTAGCTGAGTACAAGTCATACTCACAGCAGAGACAATTAATATTAAGTGCCTTTTTATTGTGAAAGCTTTTTATTTGTTTTAAAAAAATAAGTAATGCACCTTTTTTATGCAACTATATATCTAATACCAGTCAAAAGTATAACCAAACTTAAACAAGAGTATTATTAAGAAGGAGTAGTATTAAATCTGTATTCACCTCATCAACTACATATATAATTTTTTTATGCTTTTTGTGGGAACCTTGAAAAGTGGTTCTTTTTGTAATCAACGAGGATGCAAAAAATATTACATATGACTTCATAGAATATAGAATGAAACAAAGGCAGGTACTCTCTCCTATCTGAATATGAGTTTTATTTAAAAGTATTGATTTAATCCTAAATAAAATATTTCCTTCTCTTTTAATTCCCATATTACATCTCCATACCTTTATTTATTATAGGGTATTTTTATCTATGCATATTAAAATTTAGTCATTAGATGACATGAATATTTTACAAAAAGCATAACAAGTTCTTAATGTATTAAATAAATATAAATAATCAATTTATCTATTTTTTCTCATATCTACGAATGATTATTTTGATCCCTATCATAAGTCACCTTTTAGAAAGAACGTGTAGCCCTTATTATATAGGTCATAAGTGTAATATTTGTTACATTTTTTCTAAGGTTATCCCTATTTAAAATTTGGTACCGTTTCACATTTTCGCTTTTCTAGATTAAATTCAATATATCTTTAAAAAAATTTATACTCTTTCCGGTCCTAATTATAAGATAAAGTTAACTTTTTTAGATAAATTAAGGAAGTTAATTAAATTACTTTAAAAGTTTTTATATATTTTTTTTCAAACTAATTGGTTTAACTAATAAATTAATATACAATCTAATGATACATAACATATGATATGATTAAATAGTTTATTTAGTTTCCTTAATTTTTCCAAAAAAAAGTTAACTTTGTCCTATAATTATGATCGGAGGTAATATTTAGGAGAAGAATGAGTGATTATTATGAATTGGGTGAGTTGATGATTGAGCCAATCCTAATTAAATAGAGTTACAACAACATAATTATCAATCAATAATTCTTGAATTGCAAAGTTGTGAGGCAACTTACCAACCTAATGTCTGTGAGTGGTTTCACCCGATTTGACTCTAATAAATGCCCCTATTACGTTGAACCACCACCTAATCTCTCAGTTTTTTTCCCTCCTCAACATCTCTACCACTTTTTCCAATCACGAGTTCGGGTTTAGTTTTATTGTTACTCCTCTTCCTAGTTTGATCAAGTTTTTAGTTTTAATTGATATAGTTTTAAATCGTTAATTTTTATTTCTATACTTTCATAAAGATGTAATTTGAATTTAAAACCCAGTCCCCATACTTAATGAGTTTTGATTTTGGTTTCAATACTTAAACTCAGATCAAGTCATTATAGAATTATAGGAATCAAAACCAACTATTTGAAACTACAATGCTTAAAATTAAAATTCGATCAAACTGTAAGAACTAATAATGATATTAATTTTATATGTTTTTATTTCATTTTCTCATTCTTAAAATTATACTAGTATTCAATTTTCTCCCTGGTTTAAGATGCACGCACAAACATCAAATATCATTGCAAGAACCTCATAACTGATTATTGAAAAAAAAAAAAAAATCAAACAGGATCAGTTTTAAGATTTGAATTTACTCAGACGATACATAATTATTTGGGAAAATGACACTAAAATCCCAATTAAAGAAAATATTATTAACAAAATCTCATAACTTGTCAATAATTATTCTTTCACTTGTCATTAATAAGTTATAGAGTTTTTCTGATATTATTATCTTTAATTAGGACCTTATGATCATTTTTCCTAATTATTTAGCTTTGTAGTTCTCCTTTTCTGGTGAAAACAGAATTTAGAAAAAGAGGAAAATATTTTTTAAAACATTTTTTGACTGTGGTGTTAGTTTATTTTGTTGACTATTGGACTTTTCTTGTTCCTGGAGGGGAAGGGCAATGCAGATGTTATTTTGTGCCGGTAGATTTAATTTTCACATGTCTTTTTCAATGAAAATGTTTAATTGCTACAGTAATACTATTTATTATTAAGAAAAATAAGCGACAAGGGAAAATAACAGACAGCTCTCTTGACTGTTTCGAAAGATATGATCACAGCCAGCTAAATCTTTCTGATCAGCCAATTGATCATTAATATTGGCAAGGAAATTATAATTAATCACCCATGTCAAAGTCAATATTTAAATCTTTTTTTCAACATTCATACTTATTTTTTTTAGAAATCATCATTTTAATATTAAAAAAAAAAAAGTGAATTGCCTACTTTTTTCACCTAAATTTTGAAAACACGTCAGCTATCTTTATTTTTAAATACACAATTAGAAATTTATGAAATAGAATAGTATGATGTACCTTAATTTGATACTATTCAATAAAATCAGACTAGAAAATTAAAAATTAAATTAATAATTTTACTTTCCAATTGACTAGCTTGATGTTAAAATACTACAAGTCCTCAACAGTATGCTTATATGTGACTGTTTTGAGGAAAAAAGGAAAACCACATGTTGCACATGTGGGGTGGATGCTGGGTGCACCGTGTCTGTAACGTGTCTAGTTGAATACGGTATAATGTCATAGCAAAGAGAGTGATATAGCAATTATAAGTCGGTGAAATCCACTATTTGTAATTTTCTTTTTTTGGGTTGGACATCGCTCATAGTCTAAGTATACTGTTTGGATTAATTTTTGAGAATAATTTTTATGATTTATAAGGTAAATATGTGAGAGAAGTTTTGTCTCAATTTACACAGACATATATTTAAAATCTAGGTTTGAATAATTGTCAAACACTCACCTAGATCGAGTTCACAGCTTCTTACCGTAAACCAAAATTTAAGGAAATATTTAGTGTCAATTGAGTCAAACGACTCCGGCAAATTTATTGTTAGTATTATTACATCACAACATCTTAATATTTATCATTTTATTGCAAAATATGAAATATGTCTCATGAGCATTCATGTTAAGCTTGAGGTCAATTGTGATGTGGATTATTTTGAACCAAATAATGATTTTACATTTTACCTTAATAATGCGTTAAGTAACATCGTGTATCCTAAAGTATTATTTAGTGAAACTCATTATCCTAAACTAATTTTTATTGCATCCACTGCTCTCAAGTATTTTTATGGTGGTGTCTAATATCATAAAGTATTTTTAAGCATTTAACACTTTAGAGTATTTTTTTAGTTGTACTCAGTAGTATAAGTTTATGATGTTCATTACTATTGAGAAAAATACTTTAAAGGCATAATTATGCTGGAAATTATTTTAAAATACTGAGTGGTACTGAAAAAATATTCAAAAGTGCTAAATAAATCAAAATTTAGTTTTTGATACTAAATACCATTGAAAAATATTTTAAATTGTTAGATGCAAATTAACCCGGTTACCAATTTCATTAGAAAATTTAAATCACATAAATTTGTATGTAGCTTAATCCTATACAACGGTGTGCATTTTTAAATAAAATTTATATGACATAAAAAGATATAGATACTCTCTCTGGTCTTTAATATAAGACATATAAGTAAAGATTATACTGGTCTTAAATATAAGACATATTTTTTATATTTATCAATTTTTTCTAATTTACCCCTATTATTCTCCCTCAACAATGATCAATGAGGAGAAGGAATGAGAGAATTAAGAAAGATGGTTTTGGTATTTTAGAAAATTGATGTCATCTTAATTAATCCAACTAACTTCTTTAATCTAAATGAATTAGATAAATATATTTTATATTAAGGACCGAAAATAGTATTACTTATTCTAGTCGTTTTAAACTACATTCATAATATTTATAAGGAAGTTTGTTTGATCGTTTGATATATTCTTCGAGTCAAAAAAATAAGATATATTTAATAGTTTTATGTTCTTTATAAAAAGGCCAAATGACATTAATAGCACAGGTTCAATTACTTCATAAAGGAAATATCAAAGGTGGCAAAAAAAAAAAAAAACGGATTAGTAAATATATGTGAAGAAGGATTTATTAATGCTACATCTAATCTAGTGAATGAGGAGAGAAATGCCATGATATCTTCAAAGATAATATTTCATGTTCCTTTCATATGACTTGTCATCTAAGCAAATGGCTTGATTAATATTAAAAGTTTTAGTGATGCCGTCCTATGAGAAAATAAAGAGAATATGATAATCCAAAAAAGAGCAAAACTAAGACGTTTATAATTAAACAAGTGATTTGGCCTTAAATACAAGGTCTTATTTTTTAGGGAAAATCCTTTATAAAGAACTTTGAATATGCTAAAAGACTAAAAGGTGTTAGAAGATTTGGAAATCCCTCAGAGGTGCTAGCACTTATCAGGGATTTATAATTTCAGAGGTAAATTACCATTTTACCCTTACCTTTATATTTTTATTAAAATAATAAAAAAACATCCGCCGGCCGGCCGCCAGGGGCCCACGGCCGGCCAGCCGCCCGGCCTCGGCAGCAAGCGGGCGCCGCCGGCAGTAAAAAAGAGGGAATCTCTCATATCTTTTATCTATCCTCTCTCTTATACTCTTTTTATAAATAAGGATATATATATAAAAATATAATATTTTTAATACATTGATTAATTTTAACTATCAATTTATTTTACACAATCAAATGAAAAAAGAAGCACTGATTTATCCATAGAGAGATATTGGTTGGGTTGTTTGAACTTTGAAGTGGCGTATGTGTGACATCATGGACGGATGGATGAGAAGCAGTAAAAAAGAGAAGGGAGGGCTAACACGGGGACAAGGATTTCTGACACACTTTCGGAATCTTCCACGTTCTCAATGACTCTCAGATACGGAAATTGATTAAGTTATATACAATTTTTTAATTTTCTCATTACCTCTACTCGTTAACTGTTATTAAGAGGGAATCAAAAGATGTAAATTAAAAGAATATTAATAAATTTAAAAATTTATCTTATATTTAGAACTAAAATTAATTCTGTATAAGTATTGTAGTAGACTTGTCACAATTAAGGATATATTTGGTTTGAGAGAAGGGAGGGGAGGAGGGGATTGGTAAATTACCAGTTTGGATAAGAAAAATCTAAAATTTACCCTCTCATTCCTTTTAAATTTTAAGTTCTTGCTCAAAATTTAAATATCTTCAACCTAAAAGGGTAATTTAACCCCCTCTCCTCCACTCCCTTCCCCTCAAACCAAACACACCCTAAGGGTGTGTTTGGTTTGAGGGGAGAGAAAAGGAGGGAGGGGAGGTGGAGAAATTATAATTTTAGATAAAAGAAATCCAAAAATTACTTTCTCATTTTTTTAAATTTTGGGTTTCCGTCTAAAATTTACTCTCTCATTCTTTTTAAATTTCTGATTCCTTTCTAAAATTTAAATACCTTCAACCCAAAAAGGTAATTTACCTACCCTCTCATTCCCGCCTCTCACTCACCTCCCCTCAAAAAGGTGTGTTTGGTTTGAGGGGAATGGTAGGTAAATTACAATTTTAGACAAAAAAAAAAATCTAAAATTTATCCTCTCATTTTTTTAAATTTTGGATTCCCGCTCAAAATTTACCCTCTTATTACTTTTAAATTTTAAATTTCCGTCTAAAATTTAAATAACTTCAACCTAAAATGATAATTTACCCTTCCTCTCCTCCCCTTAAACCAAACACACCCCAAGTGATTAACACTCTCCTTTGAAGAAAAATTAAAAAAAAAAAAATAATGGGGGAATAGTAAATTGCCATTTGGCCAGCACGGGCAGCAGGAAGGAGTATTGATTGACTGGACGTAAGTCGTGTCAAAAAATATTTAATTAATTGATAATTGATGGATTAAATAAATGGCAATTGGGGGAGGAGATGCATGAACCAGAATACGGGCGGTATATTATATTAAAAAAGAATCCACAAGACGACAAAGTTGAAGGCTCTACAGTAGCAAACACCAACTCCTTGTGGGCCCCAGTCACCCACCATGTGGGGCGTCCTTCTCGATACACTCCGATTGCCACGCGCTCCCCCCTTCACTTTCTTCTCCTCCCATCCTTACCCCTCCTTTATTATCATGAATATGGTGTAGTGTTTCTAAAATACTCGTGTATGTATAATATTAATATTAGATCATGTTGTAATTTATAGATTAAATAAATTAGTCCGAATCATAAATATTAGAGATAAAACTCCTGTAAATAACTTGATCCCAATTCTTGTATATGCTTTACTTACCTCCTGACGTACTTATTAGTCCCGATTTTAATGTTAAAGGTCTTGGTTTTCATTGATGCACTTTTAAGCCTCTTCCTTTGTTTAGTGATGATTTTGTAGGTTCCTAGCAACACATTGCTCCGATTCCACCATTGACGATTGTTCCATCAACTAAGGAGACATTTTGTGCTGTAACAGATGAACAAACTGTCCTCACCTCTAATGGTTTTGTTCACCGTTTTCTTGCTTGCTTGAAAGATTACTCTGATACAAATGTTATCTCTCCCAAGGAGACTTCTCTTCCATAGGGGAAATTGATAGGAATCAAAAAATAGGAAGAAAAAGATACCAAAAGCGACTTGAAGACTATTTTGTTCAATACTTCTCTCCTCTTGTTGTTATGCTTTTTGAATTTGTTGTAACTGTATTCTATATTGTCCTGTCATCAATTCTCTCCGCTCCATAATGTTCTATCACTAATTATTATGGTTAAGTCGAAGCCCACAAATAGTACCTCAACATGTATGTTTTGCATGCCTTGTGAATATAATTAAATAAAAGTTGCATTGACTTTCTCTTGTTTTCTCTTTAAATCCCTCTCTTCCCCCATTTTTCTCTCTTGCTCCTTCCATGCTATGCACCATGAAGATATAGGCATTATTGTTAACCGTTTAGTTTCCGCAAGTGTACGGGTCATAAGTAATAAATTAGTGAGAAAACGAGTGTTGATTCACAAAAACTATGATGAAAGTGAGTTAACTAATGTAGACATGTTCTTAATTAGATTGAATGAATTTATTTGAATTTGATCAATTTGTATAAAAACTTCTGATAAAAAACAATAAATTAAATACAGTGGAAATCAGGAAATTTGATCTAACTTTAAAAGGTATTAGCTTAGGATTCCTTATTCCCCATTGTATTTCATGAAACTACGCAAATATCCATTTATGTTAATTAAATTAGTGCATAAGGTAGTGAGAGGTTCTAAAATTTTCAATCAAGCTCTCTCAAGTCAATATTGATTTTTAATCTTCATTGAAAATATTCAATTTCTTGTTTATAATTAATGGAAACCATCTTTCCAAAGTAATCCTTCAACTGACTATGCTAGGTTGTTAGATATATCTCTATTCTAATAACAAATCATCCATTTAATCCCTAAACTTCAAATCTAGCATGATTTTTCTTAAGTTCTACAATCAAAATAGCTCTCTCAAGCATCTTCCAATTGAACAACTCTAATCATGTGGTGATCAAGCACAAGATAGCATTAAGCATAAAGAAAAATCAACATATATAATCATTAACCAACAAAAGCAAGATAATATAGTAGTTTCAATCCATGCAATGAGTAAAAGTAATTCTAATGGAGAGTTTTAGCTACACATAATCGATACAAACCAACAACTCAACTCAAAACTCATGAACATATCAGCAAATTGGGAAGAAAAGAGGGAAAGCCAGAAAAAGCAAGAAGAACCCTTGAAATTCTCCACAAATCTCTTCCAAAATCTCTAAGAGCTATTCCCAAATAGCCTTCTTGTGTTCTTGAACTCTTCCCTGTGCAAAATGATCCATTTTTGGTGCCTCTCTTAGATTAATATGCCACCAGCATCGTCACTTTTTCAAAATATACAATATCAGTATCGCAAGTTCACTTTTGCTTCGCTATAGCAAACCCACAATGAACGCGATCAGAAAGGTCTATTTTTGAGGTGCTTTTGCTTTGCTGCGGCAAAGCAAAAGCAACTGGGAGTGCCTTCAAGCCACTTCTTTGATCTTCTTTCTTGACAATTGTCCTTCTTTTCTCCACTTCCAATGATCCATGTAGGCTTTTATTTCTTGTCCTCATCCTTCTACAAAGAGGAGGAGTTCATGAGCTTTCTAATTTCTTCAATTTAATCAAAATCTCTATACGTTTAGCTCAAAATTTATAACTTTTCAAAGTATTTCCATCACATCACATTTTCCTTCATATTTATAAAATTTATGCATAATTTAAGTTTAAAACCAACAAATATATAAAAAAAATGATGAAAATACAAAAATTTTTAGAGAATAATAATTATATATAGGATTGATACCAACTTCACAACCGGCTCCTATGACTAGAAGTTTAGAACAGGAAGAATATTTCTCTGTTTTTCATAGGATATAAATAACTGTTAATAATTAATAAATAACTGGGTTAATATGAATTTGATATCATAATTAAGATGGCTGATAAGTTAATGAGTTGTTGCGAAATGAAGAACATTAGGATCACGTACATATAATTAAAAAATAAAAGGATTAATGAATGTTTTATTTTTAAAATATATAATAATAACTTTAATTATCTGAAATGACATAAACACTTAATGATAACTAATGTTTTGAAAAGTTAAGTTGTCACCTAGGAATCTGTGGCCTCTGATCGATGGCGATCATTGTTGGCCACAGGAGCTTTTAACAACAACTGTAGAGGGAGTTTTTAAAAAAAAATTAATTTTACATATATATTATTATCATTTGGCTAACGAGAACTTAACTTCATTCAAGTTTTTAGACATGATAAGGAAAGTAATCTGAAATATACATGTGAGGTGGGAAGTGAAGGGGAAGAGTGATGAGCAATAGAATGATAAGAACGATGATAGGATTGTGAAATAACAATGAGGGATCTGACTCCAAGTAAATCAAGATGAGGATTGAGCAGCAGCAGAGGAAGAACCTTGATGAGTGTGACATGGTGGCTGCGGCTGCGCTGGCGCTATCATCTCCCATACTTTGTCATCTCCTCATGTACTACATTTCACTCCTCAATAACTCATTCTAACATGGGACTTTCTCCTAAAGGGCCCATCCACTTTTTTGTTTCATAAAAAAAAAAAGGCTAAATAAATTACACCCTTTAATTCTAAATATAAGATAGATTGAGTGTTTGGGTAAGGTTCAAACCGTGGTTTTAGAAGTCATTTTCTACATATCGAGATAAAACTTCTTTTATATATTTACCTCATAAATTGTAAAAGTTATTTTCCAAAAGCTAATCCAAACACACCAAGAATAGACCTTTTTAGAGATATTAAAATGATTAATTAAATTACTTTAAAATAATTATTTTTATCATTTTTTCTTTAAACTATTTTTCTTAAATTATAAATTGATATATAACTAAGGATATATAACATATGATATATAAATTAATTATCTTCCTTAACTAGGTATTCTCCCTCACGTGTTGTATAGATTGATGTGCATTATTTGATAATACATCCAAGACTTGGTTTTGGAAAACTATGTCATTTATTATAAGATACTTATACCATCACTCATAAGTTTATATTTTTTTGATAAAAGTTTTGAAGTCTTTTGAAGATTAAGTAACTGTATGTCGTGTATTTGATCTATTTAAGATTATTACGTTCAGTTTGAGCAGGGGATTTTGTTTATCATATTGTCCTTATTGGTTTATCATTTTGGAAGTAAGAGTGATGACAATGCAAAAATTGTGTTGTGATGCAACAATTGAAGTTTATTGGGTTTATTTTAATTAATGGAGTTCTTTTTTTTCCATATTGTGTGCACTGTGACATAGCACTGTTAAGCTAATAAATGTTACTGCTGACCCTATGTGAGAGACCATGTCTTATTAAAATCTTTTTAGCATACTCTTCCCAAAAAGAGAGCTATTATTAGTTGCTTTTTCAAATATCTTTGTGAGAAATGAATTTATTATTGTTCTAAATCTCACAATCACAAAAGAATTTTTTGGAAATGTAGTTAATAATACAAAGTTATCACTTGAAACCATTTGAATAAGATAAAGGAAGTTTATCAACTGAAGGATCATTTAGATAAAGGAATTTTATCAGCTAAAGGATTCAACGGTTTGAACTTTTTTTGCGTCCCTTCCAACATATAATGATTTTTTTTTTGGTCGAAACCAACATATAATGATATTAGCTCTCTAGATGTAGCATACGATTGAGTGTGTTCTTTGTGACAATTTTGTAAATCTAAAATTGTATGGATCCTAATACAGTCACATGAATGTCTACTGGTTGATAAATGTTTTCTCTAAATTTCATTCATTCCTTTTCATGTTGTGTACATTATTGCCCACATATGACTGTTCATATTACGAGATTGTCAAGAGGTAATTGTTTAATGGTTGCTCATATCCTAATTAATAATGCATGAATGAATAATCTCTTTATATTCCTGAGAAGTAAATATTTAATGGCTATTGAATGTTGTCTTTAAATTGCATTTTATTTCTTTTAATATTGCTTACATTTCTCCTACATATGAGTGTTCATATTCTGAGATTGCAAGCTTAAAACTTAATTAAAGTGAATTTGCACTTTTAATCAAAAGACACAATCACATTGTAAAAATGGTCTGTAATAAAAATAAATGTAATAATAAAGGAAGCAAAAAAAAAAAAAAAGAGGAATTTGTATGTGGTTTTTCAAAATGTATCAATAAGCTAGACTCATGTCTCTAATCATCTCAAACCACAGATAAACTAGAATACTTGAGAATTTTGTCAAACAGGCAATTCATTCCTCTTACAATCAACAAAGTCCCCTATCCTGGATGCAAAATCTATTTTCTTAACTTCACATTCACCCCAATGTATTGTTTCTAGTACATTTTTGGGGTAGGCTTATACTCAATGGGTACATTCTATACATGTATCGTAAATCTTTACTGAATGGAACATTGGCTCCATTAATTTTTGAGTATAATCAATTTTTGATCTAGTGAACTTGTAAATGAATCATATATTTTGACATCAGATGAATCAATAATTTATATGTTTAATGGATATTAAATGTTGTATTTTATAGGAATAAAGTTGCATGCTTCCTTAAGAATTGGGAGACATGAATATTGGAAATATGTTTTGTGGTGGAATATGATCTTTTGAGTGTTGGCTCACTTTATATTATATGGAAATAAACTGATAAAGGAAATTTACAACCAAAAACATAACCTTCCAATGTTTAACCATTGTAATAAAGCCAACGTTGATAAATTTCAAAATGGCTAAAGTGCAGTAGGGTGAAAAAAGTGACATTGGCAAAATTCCAATAATTTCCTGTATTCATTTCTCCTTCTTAATCGATTTGAAGCCCCACAAGGTCTATGTATCATGCAATTGCTAACCAAGTCACAAAGCACCTGATCTGCATCTTTATCAAGCATCTCTGAAAAAATGATTTTGTTAAACTATATTAAATATGCCAACCATAAAAAAATAAATATTGAATATTTCTAACTAATTTGTTCTTCATTGTTTGCTACTCCCTCCAGTCCTAAATATAGGACATAATTTGTAGTACAATTTGCACTATAAACTATGTCTTATATTAAGGACCGGAGGTAGTATTTAATTTGCAATGTGTTTTATAAGAACAAAGTTGAATGCTTCTTAATCCGATTTGATACCCCGCAAGGTCCATGTATCATGTAATTGATAGCCAAGTCACAGAGCATTGGATCCACATCTTTATCCGATATCTCTACCAAAATGATTTTGTCAAGATATATTAAATACACAAACTACAATTTGGAATAGGCAAACTGTCAAAACTAAAAATATTAAATGCTCCTAACCAATTAGTTCTCCATTGTTTGGTATGATTTATAATGTGTTTTATAGGAACGTATTAGTTAAATGTTTCTTTAAGAATTTAGAAATCTAAATCTTAGAAATATGTTTTGTTGTGAAATATATGAACTCTCAAATGTTCTAGTCACTTTATATTGATAATTTGTTAGGTACCTATTTTTTTTTTGTCAAGAACATACGATAGGGTCTTCTTGTAAGGAACAAACTTCATTAGAACATGTGTAATATAATGACTCGTATATCCTTTCAGGCATCTATGTCATTGAAATGATTTTCAAGAATATTTCTCATATTGTAATATTTTCTAGAGTAAAAACAAAATAAGTTGAAATATTGCTTGCATGTGACCACAAACATAGATCGTACAACTAATAGCCTATGACATATTGGTTAATATTTACAATTCACAAAAATATATGAAAAGTGTACAGTTGAGAATCAAATGCACTTGTTTCACTTTTTCATTTACTATTTATAGTTAATATTCAAGTCTCTTTTCGTTTTCCAAACGGTTTATAATTAATATCTTATTGACTTTGTAAAGATGGCACTCTACTTGTTTTTTTTTTTTTTTTTGATAACGATATGGCACTCTACTTTGTAAAGATGACACTCTCCTATTCAACTGTCTTTTGTTTTTCCAAATGCACTTGGTTCCTGTTGGTTCCTGATTTACTTTTGATGATAGTAGAACTAAATAAATGAATAATATATTTATGAAAATGAATAGGAAGGAAAGGAAGGAAGGAATTTGTAGGGATGAGGTGGAGTGTAATCCGATAGAACGGGAGCGCAGGTGGAGGCGCCTCCATATGGACAACACCTCTTTCGATGGGATTGATGCTCTCCAATGCCTCTCTCTCTCTCTCTCTCTCTCTCTCTCTCTCTCTCTCAATCATCATTCCTTTTTTTTTTTGGCATCACTCAATCATCATTCCTTAAATTCACTATCAATGCTTCTTCGTCATATTTTAATCTTATTTTTTTGTAATATTAAAAATAAAAAAAAAAGAATTACTGATAAATACCTTTTTAGTAAATTAATTATTGAATGCTATCATGGAAGATTTGTGTACATAACGGAAGTTATTTTACACACAACAGAAAATTGTTACACATTTATCTGGAAGATTTTTGCACACACGAAAGATGGTTTGCACAAAACAGAATATCGCTTGCACGTTTGGTGGCAATTAGCAATTAATTTACCCCGAAGGTATTTTTGGGCAATTCTGCAAATAAAAAAACCCATATACTCCCTCCCGTCCATAAATAAAAGTCGTTCATGAAAAAATGACTTAATTAAAAATATAATAAGTTAATTGATGCTTATTTATCAACTTTGTTCTGAAGTTAATATTTAAATATGATTCATTATATCTTTCTCTATCCTTCAAAATCTCATTTAAAATAGATAAACCTGATTTTTTTAAAATTTGAGATAATTTAATAAGTTATGTATAATTTTTTAATTACGATGAATTAGTTGACTGAAGGAGTATATGAATAAATAAAATGGATATAGGGTGTCATCTCCATAGTTGCAAAGGTCCACTTACAATCCTTTTCTTAATCTAGATCGTTGGATTAAAATCCCAATGGTCCAGATTTAATATATTATAAAAAATAATAATAATATTATTATATTTTTATTATATATTAAATCTGGACCGTTGGGGTCTTAATCCAACGGTCCAGATTGAGAAAAGGACCGTAGCCAAATCCGCTGTAAAGAGATCAAGCCCTATGGATGATCTTACCCACATCATCTACCAGTGCAACGACTTTTCAATTGAAAAACCAATGTAGTGCTCGTTTGGAAGAGCTTATTTTTGGGTAATAAGTGCTTATAATTCGTGATTCATGGTATACGATGTAAGTATGTGAGAGGAGTTTTTTCTCTGCTTGCGTAATAAGGGCTTATTTCTCAAATTTAAGCTCTTCCAAACAAACCTGTAGTCTTAAATTTACGTTTGTTATGATTTTAAGGGTAATTGAATTTTTCCCCTTAGACTTGGTGGAAAAAAAAAAGATTTTTTCCCCTTGAAAGTTACCTTAAAGTATTTTGACCTATTAAATGACTATTTCCTTTCTAATTTATTTATGTATTATATGTTATAATACATATTACTCTCTCCGATCCTTAATACAAGATCCATTCAACCTTTTTTTTTTGGAGAGTTAGATTAAAGAAGCTAAGTGAGTTAATCAATTAATTATAATATATACTGTGTATCATTCGATTATGTCACTTTATAAGTAGAAAAATTAGTTTAGTGTAAAAATGATAAATATAAATATTTTAAAATAATTGATTTAATTTCTTTAATTTTTTTTAAAAAAATTAACTGTGTTTTATATTAAATATCGGAGATATAATATTTAGCTTTGACCCGCTGTTCTAGGTAATTCATTCTTTCATGATCAGCTATGCCATCAACTTTATCGGTTTTGACATGTCGATCAACTATTAGGACTAATAATTAATAATCTACTGCCGCAACTTGCCAGCCTGGGTTGGAATATTCTGGCCCTTGGCATTTCCTTCAAAGGATTCTACTCTATCCACACTCCTACTTGTGGGCTCCACTCACACAGTAACATTTATAATTATTTCCTTCAATCTATTTTATAAGCAATTTTTATTTTTATTATGTAAAACGAACTAAAAGTTAAAATTAGTTATAAATAATAAATATGTGAAAAATATTATGTTTCTTTTAAATATATCTCTATTTATAAAAGGAGTATAGAAGAGAAAATGAGTAACAATATGAAAGAGTATAGACATAAAATATGAAAGAGAATGTGTAATAAATGATTTAATAAAAAAAATAGTGGTGAGTGAAAAATAATTAATATAAAGATGTCTATTTAATAGGGGTTGAAAAAAATAATAGTTTAAATTTTAAGATATAAAAAAAAATTGCTTATAAAAAGGATTAGAGTGTAGTTATTCACAGTTTATTGTTTCCTGACAACTTGTGTTTGCAAATTGAATATACTTTTTCAATCAGAGAAGTGCTCTAAAATTTTAGATGAGGAAATTAAATTAAATTAATTTTTTCAATCAGAGAACTACTCAATTATTATTATTATTATTATTTTTTGCATTGTGAAAGAATAGGATGAATTTGCATATAATAAAGTATATATGATCCAAATTTGAGTTCATATGTTATACTCTTGGAATTGTACGCTTATTAGTAAATATCAAATTGACATGAAATTCGTTAGGAAAGAAGCACGGACGCCAGTTCCAGAAGGCAAAAATGCTTGTGGTGTACACGCTTCTTAATTGGAAAAAAAAAAAAAAAAAAGAAACTGATTAAAGATGAAATATTATTTTTTTAGCACACTTAATTGTTTTGTTTCAACAGAAATAAATATACAAATGAAGAGCAATCGTTTTGTGATCAAGTAGCTCATCAAGGGGATTTTTGTATTGCTCATCGTTATGGCTCACACTCAAAGGAACATTGTCGTGGTCATGTATTTTAGCTTTGACTCAGATTTATTTCAAAGGCTCTGATATCATATATATATATATATATACCATAGCTTATGCAGACTGGGCAACATGTATTTTTGATGCGGAATTTAAAAATAAGAATATAAACAGGGACACACTTGCAAAATCAAAAGTATGTACAAATATTTACTAATTGGATTTAATAAACAAAACTAAGATGAGGTTTAACCGAAAATGATCCGGGTTACAGAAGGAACCATGTCCTCTTTCATACATGGACCATTTACAGAGAATTCCTTTCGAATCTCTCACAGAGCATTCATAATTTGGAATCTCGACCTTCTCCCTTCAGACCATAACAGCACAGCCTTCCTTCGTTTCCTACTAGAGGTGTAATCATCTTACTTTCATTTATCTCATCCTTAGAAAAACACTCTTTTTTTTTTTTTACTACATATTGCCCAGTAACATAATCTATAATACTTCCCTTATGATCGAATAAAATTTCCCTCTTAGATCCCTAAAGGAGTTTAGCCCCTCATACCTGGTTACTCTTCAATAAAAGTTGATTAAAGATGATATTCGTCGCAGCTATCACGGAGAACTTTTCACACAACTCGCAGACACAAGAGAGAGAATTTCTGAAAGGAGTACTTTGCATTCAAAAGTGATTGCAATTACAGAAGGGGGTGCCTTACTGAGCGGCTTACATGAGTATTTATAGAGTCGAGTGACCAACTCTGATTACAAACAGACAACTCTACTTTACAGATCATCTAAACGATAAGAATTACAAACAGACAATTCTACTTTTACAGATCATCTAATAAAGGACGATAAGATTCTTACAAGATAAAAAGCATTATTTTTTCTGAGTGCTCTTTTATTTATTTATTTATTTATTTATTTATTTTTTCTTGTCGGCCACGTTTTTCTTTCCTTCATTTGACTGCTTCTGCCGACACTTATATTTGTATTCTTCTGTCGACACTTCATAATAGGCTTGGATCCATATTGATATTTGGGTTTCTATCTCTTCCTCGGACTTCTTGGCAGTATTCACACTCGTGATTTGGATATTCTCCTATTATTTGACAAATTCTTCTTTTTGTATCAGGAGTATTTTCCATCTTATTCTTTTTTATTTGGTCATACCATAACCCAAATTGCTTTTCATTCTTTGGCTTCTTTCCAAGAGAATACATACAAGTCTTATCTGTACAATAACATACATATATCTTTTCTTCTTTTTCTGGATTTACAGTCATATTCGCCACCTTTATACGATTCATCTCCTGGAATATTATATGGTAATCTTGAGCCCTTATATTCAATACACGAAACTGAAAATCATCATCATCATCTGTTATATCTTCTTTTACTTCTGGTTCGTATACCAAAGGCTTCTTGGTGGTTCCCAGTCTGATAAGATTTATAGGCATATAAAATTGATCTGGAGTAATTTCAGCTACAGTTGAATAATACCTGATGAATACTTGATGTTGAGTTACTATATCATAATAATCTCCTACAGCTTTTATAAACTTTTCGGGTAATTCAGCTATTTCAGATAAATTCCTGGAAGGGTATATACTTTGGATTAATCCATACTGGTATAAGGTTCTAACAATACCTGGAGGAGTTCCTGGGTATATAATAGCTTTGTTAAATGCATAGTGGGACATGTATTTAATGGTCTTATGGGTTAAAGAAAGATGGTTCAACTTCTTGATGATTACTTTATAGAAATTATAAAGTTTTGGGATTTCAAAAATATCAGCATTATTGGAAGGTTCCTTTGGAGGAGGAGAATTATTGGAAGGTTTCTCTTTTTCTTTTTGTTTTTCTTGGGTTGTCATTATCTGAGAAAAAGTTAAAGTTTCTGGAGATGGTTGGCTTATAGGAGTAGAAGTTAATAATGAATTAGAGGTTAGGAGAGATTCAAGTCCAAATGACTCGATTATACTTTGGGTATTGTGAGTAGATGACTCACCTGGAGTGAATGACTCCATTATAGGTAGACTTGGTTTATAAACTTCAACTTCTTTTCCTTTATTCGTAGTTTGGACTTCTGTCCTTATAAGTGGGTTGGCATCAGCCTTACAGATCTTCAAATTCTCAAGCTGAATATAGATGTCATTAAGAGAGTCATTAATACCAGATATTGAGCTTGTTAACCCTTGTATACTGGTACTAACTTGACTACTTAATAGACTCATATTCATTTCAAGAATATTCATCTTCATTATAAGTTGGTTCATCAAAGGGGAAGATTCTTCTTCCTTATTCGTCTGATTTACAGGACTTTTTCTGCCAAGTCGGCTTACTGGCTCCATCTGCTTAAATAATCAGCAATTAAGTTATTCTTTCCTTTAATATATTCGACTTCATAATCATAATAAGATAAATCTGCTTGCCATTTAATCAACATTTTACTACTTATTTTATTTTGTTTTATTCCTCTAGATAACCAATGTCTAACTTGCGTATTATCTGTCCTTATTACAAATCTATTATTTACTATAAATAATTCTAATTTTTCTATAGCTTTTACAACAGCTAATAATTCTTTCCAATTTGAATGATATCTACTTTGAGAATCATTGAACTTCCCACTTGTATATCGAGTTATTTTTTCAATTCCATCTTCATCATCATAGTATAAAGCTGCTCCCCAATAATTATCAGAGGCATCTGTATATATAATCCATTTTATATTTTCTTTTAAAGGTATGGTCAACTTAGGTAATTCTTTACATAAGACTTTTATATTTTCTACTATTTTTTCTATATTATTGTCCCATTTCCATATAGTCTTTTCTCCTGCTAATTTAGATATCTTTGAGGTTAATGCTGATAAATTAGGGATATAGTTTCTAGCCTGGTTTACTAGTCCTAAAAAAGATTGTAAATCTTTCTTATTACTTATTTTCTTAAATTGTAATATTTTCTGACTTATATGATCTTGTAATTCTATTCCATCTTTGGTTAATATTTGTCCTAAAAAATTTACTTTTTCTTTTCTTAGCTCCATTTTTTATGGTGATATATTTAGTCCTTTTTCTTCTATAATATTTACAAATTGTTCCAAATGAATTTCATGTTCTTTTTCATTTTTTGAAAATATTAATATGTCATCAATATAAATTACAGCAAAATCTCTTATTGATAATAACATTTTTGACACGTATTCCTGAAATATACTAGGGCTATTATGATAACCCATTGGTAATACATTCCATTCATATAGTCCTTCTGAAGTACTAAATGCTGTATACTTTTTACTATCTTCTTCGAGTTTTACTTGGAAAAATCCTGATTTACAGTCAAATTTACTAAATATAGTTTTTCCTCTTATTAGATTGAATAATAAATCTATTTTAGGTATTGGATATCTATTTCTTATAGCTAATTCATTTAATTTTTGGTAATTTATGACCATTCTAGTTTTTCCTCTTTTTTCTTCACTATGTTTAGACACAATTATAGCTGGTGATGAATATTCTGATCTACTTTCTCTTATAAGATTATATTTTTTCATTTCTTCTATATGCATTATAAATTCTTTCCTATCTTCTTTTGTCCATACATAAGGTTTACAATTTATCTCTTTACTATAATCTTTTAATTCTATTTTAGCCATAGGTTTAGACTTTTCCCAATGTATCAAGGGATTTTCACTATAGTTATCTATAATTCTTTGTTCTATAGTTTTTATCTCTATGATATTCAAGGTTGCTAACATATGTTGAATTTCTACTGGATTATTATTTTGTAAGAATTGGACCTCATATTCATTATTCTTTTTCTGAAATTTTTCATCTTTTCTTCTATATGGTCTAGTTATTCTTATACCCCAAGCTTCATGTTTACAAGGTGTTGTTAATATTAAGGCTTTACTAATCATATGTATAGGAAAATATTGTTCTAAGAAATCTAATCCTAAAATTATATCACAAGAGGGTTCATTATATTGATTTAATTCTTTTATTACTAATTCATAGTTTCCTATTTGAACTTTTACATCTTTTGCTTCTAATTCTAACATATGGATTTCTTTTCCTGCACTTTCCATTCTTAGCATTTTATTTTTTCTTTTCCATAATTCTGGTGGTAATACATTATATTTTGCTACAGTTAAGTTTGCTCCAGTGTCAACCAAAGCATGATATTTTCTAGATCTATACTTTACATATATGAATTTTATAAGTATATAATATAATGGTCTACTCATATCCTAGATAATACTTTTAAAAGTTCTTTTAATGTTTTCTTAATTTCTTTTCTATCTTTTCTTTCCCTCATTACTCTAGCATATTCTTCTTCATATATTAAGGGGTGATTATCATGTATAAAATTTAACCTTCTTTTTTCCCATTTATAGGTTTTACTTAATCTCTTAATTATCATTCTTAAAAAACTCTTATCATTTTTTGGTATCTTAGTTATATATTCTCTTTTTTTATATGCCCAAAAGTCTCCATCTATAATTAATCTACTTTTGTTTCTTAATTCTTCATTTAACATATGAATGTCTCCCATATTAAACTCTAGATAATAAATCTAATTGTTCCTTTATCAATTTCTTTATATTTTTCCTTTCTCTTTTCCTATTTATTATCTCATTTACCATTTGTATATATGCTCTATCATTATATTGTAATTCTTCTAATACTTGTTTTATAACTATATGTTCTATTATATTAGCTTTATCCATTTTGTTTAAAAAATATTTTAATAGTCTTTTATCATTTTTAGGTATCCTTATAATATTGTTTTCCATATCATAAAACCAATTATTTTTATCATACAGTATTATTTGTACATTCATTAGGCTCTTGATAACAAGTTTAATTGTTTTTTAAACTCCTTTTCTACTTCATTTCTATGATACCTCCTATTTATTTGATATTGTATTAATCTTACTCTTACTCTTCTACTATCTATTCCTTGTAGCGCTAATTTTAGTGCTTGTCCTTCTATTTCATCCCATTGTCTTAGTTTATTAATAAAACTTTTCATTAATTCTTTTGCTACCTTGGGTATTCTTATTCCTTCATTATTCTTAAAATAATACCAATTATTGTCATCATATAATGTTATCTTTCTATCCATTTAAGACCTAGATAATACTTTTAACCTTTCCTTCAATTCTTTCTTAATATCATTTCTGTTCATCATATTGTTTACTACTGCATTATAGGCTTCTACAAAGTCTTGTGGTCGATTATTATATACTATTCTTAATTGTCGTTTTTCTTTTTCATTACACTTATTTATTTGGTGAATTATATGATTCATCATTGACTTATCAGATTTTGGTATTACTATTTTTTCATTATCTATGTAATAATAATCTTTACTATTGTCTTCTGCTAATATTATTCTTATTATTTTTGCTGTGTAATGTGTATTTATCATCATATTAATTTCTGGATTATAATTGTCTGATGGTTTATGTTAAAGATTATTCTATCTTTTTGATTTCTATAGGGTCTTACTCTTTCTAAAAAGTCCTTTCCTAAGGTTACTTTATATGACCTATTTGAATCTTGTTCTACCCATAAGGTTAATTGTATTACATCTCTTTTATTAAATCTCAATATTATATTTGTTTTTATACCTTCATCTGTCTCTTCATAGTCATTTTCTATATATCCTATTTCTATCTTACTTTTTTCTGTATTTTCATCCACTAATGTTATTATTTCTTGCCAAATTCCATTCTTTTTAATTTCCATTAGAATTTTACTCTGTTCATTTTCTTTAGTTATATCTAAACTTGTTATTCTTTGGTTTATTTCAACTAGTTCTGTATTTATGGGGTTTAATAGGGACATTTCAGCTAATCTACTACTACTTGCTATATCAATACTTTTTCTTGGATTCATTATATTTATATGTAAAGGTTCATTTAATGTATTTATTTTTAATGATCTATTACCTAAATTATTGTTTGCAATTAACCTTTTTCCTCTTTTATCATTGATACTTATAGTTTTGTCTAATTCTATTTCCAATATTTCCGGTAAGGTTATATTTATAGGATCTGTTTTTACTTCTTTTAATATAGGCATAAACTGTTTTTCTATACTTACTCTTCCTATTGATTTATTATATATTTTATGTTCATTTGTAAATACTAATCCTACCATTGCTGTTATACTTATTGTTTTAGCACCTTCTAATAATTTTATTCCTTTTAATTTATGATATATCATTATTGATTGATCTATATGTTCATCATTTCTAGATATTGCAAAATTAGTATTCAAAGTAAATTTTAATTTTTGATATATTAAATTGCCTGTTAACATTCCTAATATACTATCCTGTACACTACTTATTATTCTTCCATCTGTTATTAATAATTCTATAGGTGAATCTATTCCTTCTTTAAAATAAGCTTTTACTAATAACTGTATTCCTGCAATATAAATTTCAGTGACTTCTTCTTTAAAAGGTAGTTTAGATATTTCATTTTCTATTAATCCTTTACTTATTAATGGTATTCTTAATATTCCTTCTGTTAGAGTTGATTCTATAGGATGTTTCTTTTGTAGTATTACACATTGGCTTTTAATATCTTTTTTCGATTTTAGTATTCTATTAACTCTACTCATAAAATTTTCATTGACTATTTGGTCTGGTTTTAAATTTAATTTCATATCTTTTATTTTTTCATATTGTTTAGCATTAAATGTTAACCTTTTTTCTACACTTCCTTCTGATGTATTTCTATATTCTTCATAAGTTTCATATTCATCTTCTTCTTTTACTTCTTTTATTTCTTTACTTTTCATCATATATAATTTAAATTCTTCTTCGGAACTATCTAAATATTCTATTTCTAATTCTGATTCTTCTGATTCTGATTCTTCTTTTCTACTCGAATCTCCTGGTTCGTTTAATTTTATTCCTGTGTTTAATTCTTTATATTCATCTATATTTCCTTTTATAACAGTAGCATTTTTAAAGTCTCTTTGGATTTGTTCTAATTCTTGTTCTTCTAATCCCATTAAAGTTTCAATTTCATTGTCTTCCTCATTTAAATCTTCATCATCTATTGCATTCATCATTTTTATTTGTGGATTATGAATTTTAAAAATATCTATTATATCTTTAGAATATATTATTTCTGCAATTTTACTTCCTTCTTCAATTTCTTCATTCTTTTCATAATTTTCTCTTTTATTTTTTCCCTTTGCTATTTCTATTAATTGTTTTTTCTCTTCTTCTGTAATTCCTAAACTATTAAGCTTATCATGAATTGTCCATAAATTATTATTCATTATTTGTTGACCTTTCATTATTTGTTCTGTTATTAATCTTGTTTGTCTTACATTTTCATCCATATTTTGTTTATAAATCTTTTCTTTAGTATTATCTAATTTTTCCATCTCTTCTAAAGCTTTCATCATATTTAATTTTCGGTGTTTATGTGTTATAGGTTCTAATAAGTCTAATTCAGATTTTATTTCAGGTTCTTCTATTTCCATATCTGTTACTCCTAGTGAATTTATTATAGTTTTTACATTCGATTTTATTATTCTTAAATCTTCAGTATTATTATCTATCTTCTTCTTCATATTATATATTCGCTCTTCTAAAGACTGGCTTAAAAATTCTAATCTGTCTTTCCTATTACTAGGTTTTTCTATTTTTACTTTTTCTTTAATGTCTTCTGGGACCATTTCTAATATTTCATCTAAATTATATATTTGCATTAAATCATAAATATTAGGGTTTATATATGTTCCTAATTGTTTCATTATATACATATTATTCCAATTCATTAAATTCCAAGTATTATTTCCATTCCCTCCTGGCATAAAAGGTGTAAATATACATGTTTCTTCTTGATTTCCTATTAATGATAAATGAGAACTTATAGGTAAATTAGTTATTTCTACTTCATACATACGGGGTTCTATTTTCTTTATAATATTCATATTATATTTCTACAATTATCAACTATAAGATTGTAAACAATAAATTAAACTAATTAATCACCACAATTTATAGCAAATTTTTAAAATTATTATCGCAAATAAGGTAATGAAAGTAGTATGAGAATTAATAGGGATCTAAAAGTTCCATTTTATCGAACCATATATATATATATATATATATATATATATATATATATATATATATATATATATATATATATATATATATATATATATATATATATATATATATTCAGGGATTCATATATCTAACCAATAAATAAATGTGTCGCCATGTTTCGCACTATCAAAATTTTGGCAAATTTGACTGTCACGCGGCTTCAGTAGTTTGACAAAATCCCTCTAATAAAAATATTATACTGGACGATCCTGTTCCTATTTTTTAATCTCTTTTAATCAAATCTCATATATTAATAAGAAGTAGTTAACTCAATGATTATGGGATAAATTTATAAATATGCCCTTATTTATGAATGAGTACTTTTCAACTTTTTATTCTCTATCTATCTTTAAATTATTTCTTCATTTGTACAACAAATAGGGGTAAAATTATCACAATCTCATTTATTACATTGAAATTGGACTTATAAATAGAACCAAATTTTTTTAATAAAAAATAAATTTTAAATAAGATCAAAATGGTATTAACTAAAAATATTATGCAGAAAATGCGAACATTAAATAAATTTATTCCTTGGCATTTAGTTGCTAAATGCAATAGACCCAATGCGTCTTAATATTATGACCAATCTTTTTATATAATATTAAAACATATAAGATCTATTTGTCTGGGAAATTAAAAAAATTAAATAAAATATTTAATTATAACATATGTGATGTGATCTATATATTATCAATTTATAAGTTAGAAAAATTAATTTATATATATATATATATATGAGATAAAATAAAAAAAAAAGTTTTATATCTAGGATCAAAATTCACTCACAAAGTAGTTCCTATCTACCCACTTATAAGTTATGCCAAACCATATTTGATGAGCAATAGTGCAATCCTTTCGCTATTTTGGGACATCTCATTGTCATTTTTTCATTTATGAAAAGAAAAATAAAGTGACATAAATGTAAAAAAGAATATTGAATTTGCAACATGAAGGGGTCCACGTAGATAGCTGTTTCCTTCCCAAGGACACCAACATAAAGTGGCCCCAATATTCGTGGGCCTGGCTTGCAAGTTGAAGTCTAGTATTATCTAATATAGGTCCATGCCCAATATTCTATTTATACACACATCCATTTTAATTAAATTAAGGAAAGAAAATATAAAAACAATAATCCCTTAAAATCTCAAAATTGCATTTAAATCTCGTGAGATTTTTTTACAATAAATTCAAATTCCGCTGATAAGTCCATGCGCATGTTATTAACAAGTCTAGGATATCTATTGACAAGTTCATGAGTGTCCATTGATCAGTCCACGAGTACTTAACAATTGAAATTTATTGTAAAAAAGTTTTACAGGACTTAAATGTAATTTTAAAATTTTGAAGAACCATTTTTTCATATTTTCTTTTATCTGGGAACTAAATACAATTTTCCCTTAAATTATTAGAGTATTGAGACAGAAGATTATTGTGAGTGGAAAGCAAAGAAACATTACTTGCTTTGTGTACAAAACCAATATAGGAAGAGTTTGGTATCATGTTTTGGGCAGAAATAAGTCCGTTTTTGGGCAATAAGTCCAAACAAAAATGGGTTACGTTTTTATAGTGTTTGGTATCACGTTTTCTAATTACATCATAGATAGAATAAGCTATTTATTAAATAAGCTTCTCGTTGCAGCTTTTCTACTAAGTCACTAATAACGTAAGTCGAGATAAAACTCCTCTCACATATTTACCTCGTATGCCGTAAATCACGATTTATTAGCACTTACTGTCCAAAAATAAATCGCTCATCCAAAAATAAATCTC
Organism: Inga laurina; assembly: GCA_963855925.1. Lineage (NCBI taxonomy): Eukaryota > Viridiplantae > Streptophyta > Magnoliopsida > Fabales > Fabaceae > Inga > Inga laurina. Next base: position 5,153,391 of record OY979711.1, on the reverse strand, counting down.
TCATCCAATTATAAATCATATTACAAAAATTGACTTTTCTATTAAATCATTTTTAATAAATCAGAATCATAATAATCATTTTTCTTACTGCTATCCCAAACACACACATAATTGGTTAGGCTTACTCATGACATTCCAAACGTTAAAGTTTCAAGTGAGGCCACCAAAAATCGTCACGGATCCGTTGTTTTATGCTTGATCATTCAGATTCTTTTGGTTAATAAAATTTTTTATGTAAGATTTTTTCACCGATTTTCTCATTTTTATATTTTACACTGGCATTAGTTAAAGAGGCGATAGAGACAACAAAAATAGAGATTCTGAATTCCATCCATGCACAACACTACTTATGCTAGTGATTCGGTTTCACATATATTTTTAAAATTACAATTTATTTTTTCTTTTTTTCCATTTAAAATTACAATTTCATTCATTTGATTATTTCACCAAATAGCTATCTCTCTCGACTCCTGAGTCTTGACTTCTTCTCTAGCGACTAGTAATAAATATTTTTTAGTTTAAAAATTTTATTATAGCTCGTTTTTTCTGTAGAGATAAATATTTGACGATGATTAATTAAAAATCTATATAATTTCTTATTCCCTTTTCCCCTTTGAATTCAGTCACGACTTATAACAACAGATAAAGTAATACTGTTATTTAATATTTCCATATCAACAAAAAAAGAAGAAGAAGAAGAAGACGAGAAGCCAAAATAATGAGAAGAAAGAGAGGAAGTAGAAAACAAGGCAAGTCCTATGGTAATATTCTCTAAGTCTCGAAATGAATATTTAATGAATTGTTAGTTGATAAGACGAAGGTTAAATGTGGACGAAATTAATGCGTTAAATTTTAATTTTGAAATTAAGAGTAATATTCGGGGATGGTGGGAACAAGGAGGACAAGTTGTCGATCCAGTTGATATTATTTTAATCCCATATTTCGTCCACGCCAATCCATTTGCAATAAATAAAATAAACTTCACTATCAGAACAATTATTATGATTAAGAGATTAATTGATTCCCACTAAGTAATTAACGTGTCAAGTTGGTAAAAATGGTGGGGGCCACTCGTGTTCTGGCAAGTGGCAACCAACATGTTGTTCGTATCATAGTGAGCAAGAAAAGTCCAAAAGAGGTACTATCGTCTTTTCATTTACATGCATTGAACACAGAAGCTAACGGCGTAATATTAATATCCTAGGGATTGTTTTAAAAAAACAAAAGAAAAGAAAATTCCACAAATTTCTATAATCTTATCCACTTTTGATTAAGCTTTTAAAGTTTTTTTTATTACATCCATACACTCATCCAACCCTTAATATAAAATATAATTAATTTTTTTTTAGAAACATTAAGAAAACTAAATAAATTTATTAATCATAGCATACGTCGTATATCGTTTGATTATATAAGAATTTATAAGTTAGATAAATTAATTTAATATAAAAAAATATAAATATCAATACTTTAGGGTCTGTTTCATATGAGGGATTTGAAGGGGAAGGAGGGAAATTTTTTATAATTTAGATTTAAGAAAATTGAAGAAACGTGGTTATAAAATTTTAATATAGAGAGTATGTAAGATAAAATAATAAGAAAAATAAATTTAAAACTTTTAACCCCATTTTCTTCATTTTTTTAAATTCAGTTCAAAAAATTTTTTTCTCCGCCCACTTTCCCTCCACTCATACCAAACAAGTCTTTAAAGTATTTCACTTCCTTAATCTCTATAAAAAAGTCAACTATATCTGTTAAGGACCGGGGGAGTACTTTCTTAAACTGTGTTTAGAATTTGGATGGAAGGAAGAATGGGATGAGGAACACTGAGGGAAGAAATACTAAAAGGTTTCATTCCCTGGTATTAATTATTTCTTCCCTAACTTAATGATAGATATTGATTTTTATAGTCATAGCTTGTTAGTTTGTAAGAGAAATGATGTTAGAAGTAGTTGATGATGTAGTTCTCAGTCTGTATAGAATTGAATTACACACGTTATTAAATATCAAGTGACCACTTTCATGATCAGAAAAAGATAACGAATGCGAGGGAAAGAGATGAGGACAAAGTTTACACGTTCGATGATGAAAGTGATGGAATTGTTAATGGTTGTCATGCGAGGCTTGCATGCTAGGTCACTGAATTTAATTCAATTTTCCGGTCACTTTTTCTCTTTTTTGGGTATAGAATCCACATTTCTAATAGCAAGTATTCCCTCCTATCCTAATTATAAGATAAAATTGATTTTTTTGGAAAAATTAAGGAAGCCAATTAAATTATTTTAGAGTGTTTATATTTTTAGTATTCTTAGATTATATATTAGTTTATTAGTCAAATTAATTAGTTTGGAGAAAAAAATAAAAATAAAAATATTCTAAAGTAATTTAATTGGCTTCCTTAATTTCTCCAAAAAAAAAATCAACTTTATCTTATAATTAGGACCGGAGGGAATAGTAACCATCTTAAATGCCTGTTTGGAAAAACTTTAACACTTTTACGTCTTATGAAATAAAACTTCTTTAATATGTTTATCTTATACAATGTAAAATTATTTAAAATAAGTTGAATCGAATACCTTCAAAACTTTGGACATGGATTGTTGTATTCTTTTGGCAATTACTATAAGGTCCTAAAAAAAAGATTTAATTACTCAAAAATATGATAACAATAGAGAAGTATGTGATAATAGGTTTCAGTGTAAGAAACATTAACATGGATTGTTGTATTCTTTTGGCAATTACTATAAGGTCCTAAAAAAAGGGATTTAATTACTAAAAAATATGATAACAATAGGGAAGCATGCAATAATAGGTTTCAGTGTAAGAAATATTAACAAGTTTATGCTTCTCACCTGTCATGTGAACTTTTTGGCTATCAAATCTTTTCTTTACAACCACACGGTAATTCTATTTTTTTGGAAGAAAGAATTCAGCTTTTTTCCCTCGATTTTTTTACTATAGAGAAATACACGTATTAATAATCTTAATCTGTCAATCTCATATTTCCCATAAGTTATAATAAAATTATGCATACTTTTTTCTATTTGTAAGAGAAATCTGTGTATATTTTGAAAATAAAAATAATCTGTACGTAATTCAAAAAACCAGTATCCTTTTTTCACGCTGATGAAAATTAAGATCTTAAAATCAAATAAAAATTTCCCAAGGTAATTAAGATTGGAGAGTTTTCCATTTATGAATCACCAAACATATAGACAATGATGGCATTGACATTAAAGTCAGAATAGGTTAGATAGGAAATGGACAGAAACTTTGTTGAAAGTCCCATGTCACTCTCTATATCTGAAGGCTTCATTTGTCTTTATTTAATGAAATACGCCTCTTGTGACTGACCCCACACACTCACGCAATTATTATGTGATAAATATAAGATTAATTTGTAGCTCATTCAAATTTATCCACTTTAGAAAGTGTAATTTTTTTTTTTGGGTGTTTCGAATTTTGGAAAATAATATGGATGTTTCCAAATAGATCTGTGAAATGGGCTGGGCTGGGTTCTTTCCAAGGAATATCATTGCTTTCTGGGCTTATAAACCCAACTCTTTCTATAAGCTTCTCCTTAAAGAGTCTCAAGAATATTTGGGCCGAGCCTATTGGGCTTTGCAGTTAGTTTTATTATTATTGGGACCTGAACAATATAACTGATATGCCCTAACACTGTTATCATTTATATTTCGCTTTTTTTATTCCACAAGATGCTATAATTGGTATAGTTAACAACGCCCGTGACGAAAATAATATTGATATAAATTTTAAATTTAGAAAGTAAAATTATAGGAATGCACTTTCCAACAAAGATGCTTTGGTTGACAGTTTTAAACATGATATTCGAAGTCAGCCTTCACAGTCCCTTTTTGAACAGATTGTGAGATTTGTCCGTGTTAGCCCCAATATAGGTCTGTCGGCAACCATAATTTTTAACCCCGTAATTCGCGTGCTGATTATATACATAAAGGGTTCAAACTTATAATTACATTTAAAAAAACTTAAGAGATGAGTTTGGTAACTTTTACATAGATGAAAGCTTGTGTATATATTCTCTCGCCATCTTTAGTATATGTTTTATCTTTTGTTGAAGGATCTATTTTAGATTATGGGGCTTTAAAACTAGGAAAATTTTAGAAAAAATTTTAAAAATAGTAAAAACCAAAATGATGTTTTGAATATTTATAATCTCAAAAGAGTTGTGAATATCTGATTTGTCTTGTTACTAGAGTCAACTCTAGTGTTACTAGAGCCAACAACAACATCTGGGTTTCACTAATTGAGTGCTGAGATCCAAAAGAAATGAAAAGAACTGTGTGTTCAAGGTGTAGATTCAACCATTTGATACATTTTCCAAGAGGAATTCCTAGTTCTTTACCTAAGTGATGCTTCGAATCCATGTCGAAATTTGTATGAAAAGATGGTCGATGGTCCAGACCGAGGATCTGATGAATTTCCTCAGAAGATGTAACCCTAACGGCTCAATTTCCTCGATGATGTTGCAAATCCACCTATTGAATTTCATAGAAAGAGAGATATGGGTTTGGAAGAATCGGTACCAAGTATCAGTACCACTGGCTTGTCTTAAGAATCATTGAAGTTGAGAGCGATGGGATAAGTAATTTTTAGGAAACCCGGAACATAAAACTCGTCGGAGTCGGTTTTCCGTTAAGGGAGGTTCATCCAAATAGACATATAAGAAATGGTTCCATAGGCACCACAAGTGGTGAACAAAATTCTTGGCAACATCAGAAATCCAGCCTAAGAATACATCGAAGATGATGTAGAGAGGAGGACGACCTTCTTCTTCAGTGATTTTGGAGACGAGGGATCGAAGATGGGGTTGAAGGCTCAGAGCTGTAAGACCCAGATTTGGAAGTAAAGGAGGAGGGAGTTTCTTTGCATTCTTTATGTTGGGTGGAAGGCCATGGTTGGTGGGTTCGAATGGGCAAAGAAGCAAGGTGAACATCGGAGGAAGAAGGAGAGGAAATGGCGGATTGGAGGTGTTGGAAGTTAAGTGTAATACCCTTATCTTATTTTCACTTTTTTCAGAGTATTTGGGGAAAACGATACGTAGTTTAGTGGGCAACACAAAAATAGTATAAATATACTGATAACATGTGCATGATTAAAGAAATTCCCTACAAGGGGTTGTACATGATAGTTACAATTGATGTTGCCGTACGGGGCTACTAGGGTATCTAAACCAATTCCAGTGAAATGGAGGCATCTTTCCGTCTTCGTTCCACCACTGTATTTCTCTCGTGTAGTTCTCTTCTTTGTTTTCAATACACTTCCTGTTTTCACCTGTCTAAATTGTTGGTAAGGGAGGGTTAGATTCGAGAGAATCTTAGTAAGAAACAAATACCATAATGCATGCATGATAGATGCTATGTGTATGATATGTTAACTTTAACTAGATGCATGCCCCATAATGACATTTCTGCATGCTCAATGCTTCATGCAACATAACTATGGCCACAGTATAAATAGGAACAGAGCTTCATTATTCAAATATGCGCTACACAATTAAGTAAAGCAATCACATACATCACTATATAAGAAGAGATACCAAAAACATGCAAATAAGGTAAGTTTCCTGCCTTGAACCTTTTTACCTCATAACGCGTGCCTCGCAGTTCGTGCCAATGACATGGCTCTCAACTCGGTCCTACAATTTCAAATGCATATGAATTAACTTAAAACTCATTTATTTACCACTTTAGACACTTTCATAGTGTTTCTGGTAGTTATATGAGTCTATATTAAAAATTACCGGAATACCCTAGGGACCCGGCCGGCCCCGTCGTACTCGGTCCGACTATACTTTTCCCGAAATTTTGACCTAGGCTATACTGACATATTTTCGCCCAAGAAATTTATTTCCGGCCTGAAAATTATCAAATTCACTATCAAAAGACTAAAATGCCCTTAGAAACCCCTAATTAGGGTTTTGGGGGCGTTTTGGTCATTTGGTTTTCTAGGGCTTTTTTGAAGAAGTGATAAACTGTAACCCCTACCTAATTTTTCCTCTTGAATATAATGGAATCATCAGATTATCAAATATCCAGCCCTAACCCCCTGTTCTAGCTCTGGCCAAAACTTATAATACTCCAGGAAAAATTAGGGTTTTTGAGTTCTGACTCCGCAAACTTTCTTATTTCTATTCCTAATCACTTTATTAACTATTGAATTACATTCCCAACCTGATTTAGAAAAAATTTGGGCAGCATGACAACTAGGGTCCATCATTCTCCCAAATTCACAAATCACAAAAATCAACCACATATTCACCCATTAAACCAACCACAGCAGCGACAACAACAATAATTTGAAGTTCAAGAAGTCACATTTGCTCTCCTCTTGTCTTTCCCTTCTTGGCCGAAACTACACCCCTCTCAAACCCTAGGATTTGCTTCAAGAACACCCTAAATCATGTAAAGGAGTAGCTTAGAGGAAGGATTGCAGAAATTTGGAGCTAAATCATTGAAGAAATCAACTTACCTTGCAACTTTTGCTCCTCCTTCTCTCTAAGATCTCTAAGCTCTCTCTCCCCCTCTCTCTTATTTGAGCAAGGTTGACGGTTTATGTGCATGGAAGGGAAGAGAAATGTTTTTTTATAATTGTTGCATTTATACCTTCATTTTACCCTAATTATTAAATTTTCAAAAAGACGACTTTTAAGGCATATTTGCTTAAGGCCTTATCTACATGAAACGTTGACATAAAATTCATTAGAATGTAACTCATATTTCCTCCCCTTTAGTCAGCTCTCAATCACATCCGAGCCCATAGGAGAAGGAAAAAAAAAAGCTGATATGAATTTATCTCACATTTTTTTTTCATTTTTGGATTATTTGGCAATTCTTGCAGATTTTCTCTCCAAACTTTGAAAAATCATAACTAAATTTGTAGACTTCGAATTAAAGTGATTCTAAAGGCTATAGAACCCTTATTGAGTCTAATTTCAAGAAAAAAAATATAACCTTTAGTCAATTGAAAGCTGAAACTTCCCAGAATTAAAATCTTTGAACGCTATTCCAAAAAATAGCTAGTTTCCCTGGGCTAACTTCAAAAATTCATAATTTTTTGTGCACAGCTTCAAATAATTCCCATGTTCTATCAAGTTCAAATAATTTCATTTTCGGATTATTTGGCAATTCTGGCAGATTTTCTCCTTAAACTTAAAAAAATCATAATTAAATTTGTAGACCTCGAATTAAAGTGATTCTAAAGGTTATAAAACCCTTATTGAGTCTAATTTCAAGGAAAAATATAGCCTTTAGTCAAATGAAAGCTGAAACTTCCCAAAATTAAAATCTTTGAACGCTATTCCAAAAAATAGTTAGTTTTCCTGGGCTAACTTTAAAAATTCATAATTCTTTGTGCACAGCTTCAAATAATTCCCATGACCTATCAAGTTAAAGCTTAGAATGTATACTTTCATTCTGTAAAATTTCATAATTTTTGGTAATTATTTAGTCATTCAAAACCACATAACACACTCACCGTTTCACAGGAAATTTTCACTGATAACATAATCACGTCATCCAAATTCATCCTTCCATTTTATTAATTGCTACAACTGTTTACAAGGCATATTGGGCAATAAAATTTGGGGTGTTATAGTTCTTCCCCTCTTTAATAAATTTTATCCTCAAAATTTGCTACTCATACATGACCATAAACTTTGGGTAACGCTTTCTCGTATTCCGTTCTTTGTGATTATACCAATACTTTAAATCCTGGTTGTCGCATTACAGCACTATAGTCACACCACAACGGTATGTCTCCAGATTTTCAGTGCAACACAATTGCTGTTAACTCAAGATTATGTGTGGTATAATAATTAAAAAATTTTTCACGAGGCTTCCATTCTCTAGATACATAAGCCAATACATGGCCATGCTGCATTAAAACACTTCCCAATCCATGCCTACTGGCATCAATAAGGACAACAAAGGTCCAAAGTAGATCTGGGACTATCAATATCAGTGCTAATGTTAATTTTTGTTTCAGCTCATTGAAGCTCTTCTCCCAGTTACGGTTCCACAAATAATGTTGAGCTTTTAAACTATTCTGGAGAAATTCAGTATGCATCTTTTGTAATATCTGACAAAACCCAAAAAACTTCTTATTTCAGAGACAATTTCTGGCCCCTTTCAGTTTAGAACTGCTTCCACTATGTAAGGATCCACCAAGACTCCTTGTAGTGAGACTATATGGCTCAGAAAATTAATTTCCAAAAGCCAGAACTCACATTTACATCAACTTGGTATGGAGTTGCTTAGATTTCAATGTATTCAATACTATTCTCAATGGCCCCCTTATTTAATTTCCTGTAATCAATACAGAGTCGTAGGCTTTTGTTGCGCTACTCTGACATTTCACACTGTCAAAAGCAATATAGGTGGGGTTACATTGTTCACCCACACTTGTCTTACCACCTTAGTTGGATTCGACTTGACTTTCGTAGTAACACACAATCGTTCATAGAGAATATGATAATGTATATGCCTTACACCATATAATGCAATATTATACTAACACATAATTCAGTTTAGTTGGAAATGTGTTCAGAGCCAACTACTGTTGCAACCCATACACACTCCATACCTCAATCCTCAATTGGACATATCAGCGTACCTGTAGCCGTTATTCATCAATGTACCTGAAGATGCTGCCCGTAAACACTATTCATCAGTGTACCTGTAGGCACTGTGTATCATACATATTACAGAAGATGACATATACAAAGCATATAAACATTTACATAGTGTATGAAGGATAAAGTTACTACATTGGCCTTTCATAGATGATATTAGATTTCTAATTTCTGTGATCCGTGTTTTGCTTTTGCTGCGCCCCTCACAGCTGATTGCTATGATCATTAATCATTGTTTGATATTCTGCTATCATGCCCATGATTGGTTGCGTTGGGTCAAGTCTTATTTCTTGACTCTGCCCAGCACCTGTACCTCTTAATCTCATCATCTTTATGTTTCACTACTTGGAAACAAGAAAGAGATAGATTCCTCATAAACACAAGGACATATTTTTCATTTCACAAAGTTTTGGGTGCACGGGTGCTCTTAAAATAACATATCACAGACGTTTATAATTGTCAGAGAAAGCTTGCATCAACCTGCAACCTCTGAACTACTACATAATATGTACTTATCCCTTTTCATAGCATGTCACCATATTTAAATGTGACTTCCCAGGGGGTTAACCATCCTAAGATTTCTCTAGGTTGAGTATGTTTAACTTTTATGTGCTCGTGTCAAAACATAGATATCGGCTCTATCTGCTCCTAATCACCGATACCTTGAGACTACTCTCATCTCTAACATCGTGCCAGATGCCTTCGGATGACTAAATACTGTGCATGATTTGCACACTGGCTTGGCCATACCTACTTCCTCGGGTTTCGTAATGTCCTTAGACCATTCTTCGTCTAGTATTGCATCGCTTGCTGCCCTTTGGATATTCACTGATCCTCAGAGGGTAGTTCACCAATTAGGGTGTTTCACTCCTTTGATACCCCCTTTCGTGCATGTGTCCAGTCATTATATAATCAAGACTATATCAGTATATTATCCTATTGTCAGAACAACTACTCTGCCATAACCACTTTAAGCTCTAATACCAAAATTTGATACCCTTATCTTATTTTCACCTTTTTCAGAGTATTTAAAAAATGATATGCAGTTCGGTGGGCATCACAAGAATAGTATAAATATATTGATAATATGTGCATGATTACAAAAATTCCCCATAAGGAGTTGTACATGATAATTACAATTGATGTCGCCATACGGGGCACTAGGGTATCTAAACCCGTTCCAGTTAAACGGAGGCATCTTCTCGTCTTCGTTTCACTACTACATTCGGCATTTCTCCTGTGTAGTTTTCTTCTTTGCTTTTAATACACTTCCTATTTTCACTTGTCTAAATTGTTGTTAGGGGAGGGTGAGATTCAAAAGAATTTCAGTAGGAAATAGATACCATAATGCATGCATGATGGATGCTATGTGTATGACATGTTAGCTTTAACTAAATGCATGCCACATAATGAAATTTCTGTATGCTTAATGTTTCATGCAACATAACTATAGCCATAGTATAAACAGAAACAAAGCTTCATTATTCAAATATGCTCTACACAATCAAGTAAAGCAATCACATACATCACTACACAAGCAGAAATATCAAATACATGTAAATAAGGCAAGTTCTCTACCTTAAATCTTTTTTACCTTGTAAAGCATACCTCGAAGTTTGTGCCAATGACTTGACTCTTAACTTGGTCCTACAATTTCAAATGTACAAGAATTAGGTTAAAATCCATTTATGTACCACTTTAGACACTTCCATAATGTTTCTGGTGGTTATATTTGTTTATATTAAAAATTTACCAGAATTCTCCTTGGGACCCGGCCCAACCTCGTCGTACCTAGTATGACCATACTTTTCCTGAAATTTTGACCCAGGCTATACTGACATATTTTTGCTCGAGGGATCCATTTCTGGCGTCAGATTTATCAAATTCACTATCAAAAGATAAAAATGCCCTTGGCAGCCCCTAATTAGGGTTTCAGGGGCGTTTTGGTCATTTCGCTTTCTAGGGCTTTTCTGAAAAAGTGATCAACTGTAACTTCACCTAATTTTCCCTCTTGAACACAAGTAATCATCATATTATCAAAAATGCAGCCCTAACCCCTTGTTTTAGCTCTGGCCAAAACTTATAATACTCTAAAAAAAATTGGGGTTTTTGAGTTCTGACTCGCAGACTTGTTCATTTCTACTTCTAATCACTTTATTAACTGTTTAATTACACTCCAAACTTGATTTAGACCAAATTTGGGTAGCATGACAGCTAGGGTCCATCATTCTCCCAAATTCACAAATAAGAGAAATCAACCACATATTCACCGATTAAATCAACCACAATAGCAGCAACAACAATAATTTAAAGTTTAGGAAGTCACTTTTGCTCTCCTCTTGTCCTTCCTTACTTGGCCAAAACTACAGCCCTCTCAAACCCTAGGATTTGCTTCAAGAACACCCTAAATCATGTAAAGTATTAGCTTAGAGGAAGGATTACACAAGTTAGGAGATAAATCACCGAAAAAATCAACTTACCTTGCAACTTTTGCTCCTCCTTCTCTCTAAGATCACCAAGCTCTCTCTCTCTCTCTCTCTCTCTCTCTCTCTCTCTCTCTCTTTGTGTTATTTGAGCAAGGCTGACAGCTTATGAGCATGGAAGGGAAGAGAAATGTGTTTTATAATTGTTGCATTTATCCCTTCATTTTACTCTAATTATTAAATTTTCAAAAAGTTGACTTTTAAGGCATATTTGCTTAAGGCCTTATCTACATGAAATGTTGACATAAAACCCATTAGCATGTAACTCATATTTCCTCCCCTTTAGTCAGCTCTTAATCACATCCAAGCCCATAGGAGAAGGAAAAAAAAGCTGATATGAATTTATCTCACATTTTTTTCTATTTTTGAATTATTTGGCAATTCTGGCAGATTTTCTTCCCAAATTTTGAAAAATCATAACTAAATATGTAGACATCGAATTGGAGTGATTCTAAAGGCTATAAAACCCTTATTGAGTCTAACTTCAAAGAAAAATATAGTCTTTAGCCAACTAAAAGCTGAACCTTCCTATAATTAAAATCTTTGAATATTGTTTCAGAAAATAGCCAGCTTTTCTGGGCTAACTTGACAAATTCATAACTTTCAGTGCACAACTCCAAATATTTACCATGACCTATCAAATTAAAGCTTAGGATGTTTACTTTCATCCAATAAAATTTCATAATTTTTGGTTATCATTTAGTCATCCAAAACCACATGACAAACTCACTGCTTCACAGGGAATTTTCACTGACAACATAATTACATCCTCCAAAATTCATCCTTCCATTTTATTAACTGCTACAACTGTTTAAAGATATATCGTGGAATAAAATTTGAAGTGTTACATTAAGAAGAGTGTTGACAATGGTGATGGTGAAGGAAGTTTGTTGGTGAATTAGCCGAGCTAGAGCTAGAAAGGTATTAGAGAAGAAGAACAATGGTGAGGGCCGGCTGGCTACCAAGGCTCCAACACCAGCGGGTGGGGTAATATTTTTTTAAATATGTGTATATGAGGCATTTGTCTCATTTCTTTATAATTTTAAAAAAAATAAATTAGGTACTCACATATTTCTAAGATTATGAATATTCAAAACACTATTTTATTTTACTGTTTTTAAAGTTTTTTTTTCTGGAATTTCCCCTTAAAACTGTCTCCATTTATTTTTGGCCAACATCAAAACTATCTCCATTTAATTCATTCATTCTAAATTAATTTAGAAAATAGAGTTTGCCGCTCTTTTAATGTCATAATCAATTTGTTTTTGAGTAAAATTTACAAATTATACTCAATTTTAGAAAGGATCATTTAAAAGAAAACTAAGGCTGCTAATTAATTTTAAATTTTTACATTAGTCCACGTGACTCAATAAAAATGATCGAAGGGATTATTTGTACTATTCAATACTTAAAACCCAAGAAGTTTTTTTTTTTTTAACAATTTTAACACACACACACACACAAGTATATATTGATCCTCATTTCTTTAAAATATAAATACAGAATATTTAATTATTTACAGATGTAAAAAATAAGAAAAATAACAAAAAAAATTATCATTTGAACTTAAAAATCTCAAATGGATGATTTTTCAAAAAAAAAAAAAAAAAAACGGTTATCAATTACTATACTCTTTTTATCAATCTCATTACTTTTATAGTCAGTAAAACCAATTTAGGATTTTGAAGTTCAAGGTGATATTTTTTGTCTTTTTTCCTAAAAAATATTATTTAAAGTTACAATAAATGTTGGAAATTTTCTAAATTTTACATTAATATCAAATCAACCAATATTCTTGTAAAGATGAAATTATAATAATTTAAAATTGTAGAATCTGTTCTTCATGATCAATCATTGGGTGTGTTTGGATTGATGATTGAATAAGTGACTTATTTTTACTTTGATTTATGGAATCTTAAAATTGGAAAAAAAATAAGATTGAGTAAATGATGAGCGTTTGGATTGACGATTAGATAAGTAACTTATGTAAAAGTGAATGATGTTTGATTTGGCTTTTGCATAAGTGGCTTTTGTATTATTTAAGAGAAAAAATTATAAAAATTATGAAAAATGAAAAAATGAAGGGATAATTGTGAAAAAAGTCCTCATTGACAACTTAATTGTCAAATGGGACCTGAAAAGATATCTATACATGGAGGAATTTTTTCACAATTTTCTCAAAAATTAATTTTGAAAATCTGGCAATGGTACAATTTGAAATAAAATCATATCAAACTCTAATTTAAATTGGTATATTTCAAAAATCTTTTCTATTGTGCATCTCAAGCTTAAATTTTATAAATTATATTAGACTCTAATTTAAATATTAAATTCTAACTTATATTTTCACATAGTTCAAAATTTAACAAAATAAACCGATTAAAACCTCAATAATACCTCATATAATCCAAATAAATTATTTAAACTAAATTTAATCGGTAAAAACACCATATAGAAGCTAATTTATGACATGTTTATAAAATAAATTGAATATAAAATCATAAAAACACTAAATAATTCAAATTAATTATTAATTATTTTCTACATTTCTACAGTCATATATTGACAAAACTAAAAACTTGCCTAAACTCTTATCCCAAAATATTCTCTAATTAGCAGAAGATTACTATCTAAAGAAAGAGAAAATTGTTTAGAACATTTTTCATAAAAGAAGTTTTGTGATTAGAAGTGATTTTGAATACCTCATTGATCCTCAAAAATATATAAATGCTCTTCAAAACAAAAGCCAACATTTTCATAAACTCCAATTCATAGCTTATTTGCATCGGAGCTTTTCCTGATTTTTTTCTATCAATTTATCGTCTAACCAAACACTCACTTTATACAAATTTTCTGTGTAAGGCCGATTGGCCCACTCAATCGGTGGATTGGGTAAACAAACACACGCATTGTCTATACCGTCACAATTGTGAAAGCATGTGAAAAACAATCAGGAGGCTCTGCCCAGGTGGTTCTGTGCCACCTAACCCTCCCAGTGAGTTCCACAACACACACATGTACATAGGGACATGCCATAAAAGAACCCTGCAAATTTAATTAAGCTTCCCTATGTTGGTGAGAATTTAATACTACCATTCATTCAAACTTAACAAATCTCTAAAGTCGTGAGTAATTTTCAAACCTAAATTTACTATCATCAAATTTTAATTAGATTTTCCAAAAATCTAATCATTAGTATCAATTCATATACTTGAAATATAAAGTTCATAATAATAAACCCCTCTCCCATTCTAAATGTAGAAACTAGATAAATGATTTATAAAAATAAAAAAGAAAGTTAGATTAATCATTTTGTAAAAAATACATTAAAAATTATCCACATTGATCGAAATTCTTATATATATATATATATGAAAACGCTTAAAAAAAGAAGCATGAACACAAATTATTTGATGCATGGCAACACCATGTTGCTAGGTGTTGTTATAATAAATCCCAGATCCGTCTATCAAAAAAAAAATAATAAATCCCAGATCCTAATAACGGCTTTAAACTTGGATATAAACCAGGTTGCTAGAAGTTGATGGCTGTGTTTGGAAATACTTATTTTTAGATAATAAATCCTTATCACGCAAGTCGAGATAAAACTCCTCTCACATACTTACCTCGTATACCGTGAATCACGATTTATAAACACTTATTGTCTAAAAATAAGCTATTCCAAACGAACACGATATAACCGTTAATTTTTTTAAGAACTGGAATATTTTTCTAGGAATTAAAAAAAAAAAAAAAGATCTAGCCTCTCATGCAATCCCTGTCGTCCTGTTTGTCATTATCGTGGGGTCTCTCATCTCGTGTAACAGTTCACTCGACAAAGATTCAAGAACAAGTAACATCATCATCTTCAATCACATGTTCATACCAAATCTTTGACTAAACAATAAATAAAAAAGTCCAACAACTTCCCGCAGAAATACTCATGCACAATAGAAAACAACCTCATCTTTCCATCATCCCTGTCTTCTTCTCAATTCTCAATTCTTAATTCTGAAAAACCCCTCAGAATCAGATCCACATTTCCTATATAACATTTTGCAGGTTTAAGCCTGAGTTTTAGTGTCAGATTCAAACAAAAATAATCTGAAAATACCAGTTCTTTATACGTACTGTTACAGAGGCTGCTGCGTTTTACAAATTACAGTATAAACTCAGCCAGAGGATTAAGCGGCAGTGTGCTTCCCATGATACCTGTTTCTTGACAAACCTTAACACATTCTCTATTATGCATAGCTCTAATCATAACATTTCTAAGACAGAAATCATTAACTGAAACAAAAAAAAAAAAGAATCCCAAAAATTTCTACATGCAAAACAAAACCTCAGGGATTATGAAAGACAGAAAAAAAGAAACCGGTCACACACGCACGCACACCACTCTCAGCACATTCTCACAGAGGTTGTTGCATTGTCACAACCAGAGGACTTGTGACAGTGTGCTTACCATCAGACCAAACCAGACGACCACTTTTCAAAGATGAACTTCCAGGTGAAAGCTTCACAGCCCTAGCTTGAACCCTAAGAAGAAAGTTCAATTTTTGACCCACCCTCCTAAAATACAGAGTATCTGGCTTCACTGTGACCACCATCCCTCTAGGAGGCTTCACTGTGGCTTTATACACAGAATTTGCATCCCCAACATTGGTCACAGTTCTTATGAAGTGAGTAGACATTTTCTGCTTCCCATATTGCTGAAACACAGCAGAAAATGAAGGGTAATTTAAATTCCCAGCATGTCCTGCTCTTTTAGCCCCACCACAATCTGCTCCTTTTCTGGTAATCACTTTGATGTTTTGAGTTGTGTAATTGGAGTTGCACAGGAAATCAACATAGTCATATGTGTTAATGTCATAGATCAAACCTGGTTTCATTGCTTTCTCTGGATGAACATGGCCAGAACCATAGTCAAAAACTGAAGAAACATTACCAGTTGACTCATCAAGCATTGTGTTTCCTCTGTTATCAACTGTATAAGCAGTGGTCATAAGAGCTGATCTTATAGCAGCAGGACTCCAATCTGGGTGCGCTGCTTTTAACAGAGCAGCTAAACCAGAAACATGTGGACACGCCATTGATGTACCAGAGAGAATGTTAAATTCAGTTCTACGAGTATCTGAAGCAACACCAGAAGGCCCTACCTTATCAGGCCAAGCTGCGAGTATGTTCAAACCTGGAGCTATAACGTCTGGTTTTAGAATCTCTGGGGATTCTGGGTTAGGTCCTCTTGCTGAAAATGATGCTACCATAGGTGCTCTGATACCCAACTTCGTTCCTTTGAATATGATTGTTGCCGTCGGGATTGAGTGGGACTTGGAAGATTCTGAGATGTATTTTCGAATCTCGTCACCACCGGTGGCGCCCACGGAGGTAGCGGGAAGCACGTGGCAGTCGGCAACCAGTCCTTCGCCGTCGAAAACGCCGTTGGCTATGATCATTCCGATTCCTCCTGCCTTTTTCACTACTTCTCCTTTTGCAGCTCTGGCATTAATTCCTCTGTCACATACAACGATTTTGTTCTTCACGAAGTTTGGATCTAATGAGCCTTCCAAGCAGAGTGATGAAGAGTAGCCATCGCTGCCAGATTCTGAACCGGCATACACAATCGGGTACATCTGACCCGGAGTTAGACCCGGTCCACCATAGATGCTGGCCCCAGGTATGATTTTCCCGTTTCCGAGCTTAACGTCGGCAGGGAAGTCTCTGTCTATGGTTCCGGCACCGACGGTGGTGACCCATGGGGCGACATTGGTGACGGTAAGGGCGCCGGGGCCACCGTTGCCGGCGGAGGAAGAGACGAAAACACCAGCGGTGGATGCTCCAAATGCGCCGATGGCGATGACGTCGAGGAAGTACGGTACAACTACGCCACCGACGCTGAGTGAGGCCACATCGACGCCGTCGGCTACGGCGGCGTCAAATGCGGCGAGGATGTCGGAGTCAAAACAGCCACCTTCCCAGCAGACTTTGTAAATGGCAAGTCGAGCCTTCGGAGCCATTCCGGCGGCCATTCCCTTAGCATAACCGAGAAGCGAAGCCGGGAAAACGTACCTTCCGGCGGCAATCGAAGCCGTGTGGGTCCCATGACCATCAGAGTCCCTCGGCGAACGATATTCCGTCGACTCGTTCATCTTCCCGTTGGTAGCTTCGTAACCCTTACTGAAATACCGAGCTCCGATCAGCTTCCGATTACAAGAGCTCGCCGGAAAGTCTTCCCCGGCAACACACTGGCCCTTCCACTTAGGAGGGACAGGTCCCAAGTCGCGATCATTAAAGCTCTGCCTCTCAGGCCAAATCCCAGTGTCAATGACTCCGATTACAAGATCCGACCCGAAATCGGTCTCCTTGAGCAACCCGGCACTGTCGGGCGTCTTGAGCCCTAAGAACTCAGGGGAACGCGTGGTCTGAACATAACGAACCTGCTCGGGAATGACGGAGACTACGTGGGAGAGAGATTGAAGATTCCGAACCTCTAAAGGTGAAAGCTTTGCAGAGAAACCGTGAAACACTGTGTCGTAAGTGTGGATAATGCGACTTGGGTCTTCAGAAGATGAACTTTTAGAAGAGATGGAAGCAAGTGAGGACTCGTACCAGTGTCTATGAGTAGGGAAAATTGAAGGCTTGGCTTCATTCTGGACTTGAACAATGAAGGTTTTCGTTTCAGCGACGGAAGAAGAAGAAGAAGAAGAAGCTAAGACTAGTAAAAGGGGGACAATGGCTGAGAAAAATGGGAGGAAGAAGGAGAAGGATGGCGCCATTGAAGTAGAAGATAAACAGAGGGAGGGTTGAAGTGTTGGAGAGAGTGAGGACAAGATTTAAAGGGCGGAGGAAATGTGGGTGAGAATGAGTGGTGACAAAGAGAGGTAGATCATGGAGGAGGCACTGTGATTGCAGTAGAGAGAGAGTGTGAGTGAGTGAGTGAGAGTAGAGAGCAGGAGGCAGTGGCCAGTAGTAGTGAGAGGAAAATGATGACGTGGAATTTGCGTTCTGAAGCAGTCGTGATTTTGAATATTTTCAGGTCACTTTCTATTTCAAATTGGAATCTAAGTGATGGGAACTGGCAATCTAAAAGCATGCATAGGATCAGTCCACAAAAAAAAAAAAGCATGCATAGGATTATTTATTTATTTTTAATATAAAAGTATGTTTGGATTAATTTTTTTTAAATATTTATTATATAAGTTGAAATAAAATTTCTCTCACATGTTTATTTTATATATAATAAATCATGATTTATAAGCATTTATTGTCTAAAAATAAACTATCTCAAATAAACATTAAGTGTTTATTATATAAGTCGAAATAAAATTCATCTCACATACATATCTCATATATTATAAATAACGATTTATAAACACTTATAAACCAAAAATAAGTTATTTCAAAAACACGAGTATAAAACCTATTTCACTTCATTAAATTTCAAAACAGCTCTTGAAAACCAAAGTGGGATTTCAAAATATGTTATTATACTTATATACCCTTTTGCTTCTTTTCTTTCTCCATCTTCTCTTTCCCATGAGTCAGTCAATCTACAAAAGCTTCACTAATGAGCTCTCTATTAATGCTTTAGCTACCATCTTTCTCCTTCCATCAAATAATTGCGTTTAGGATAATGGTTGGAAAAATATAGTTTTTTAATTTAGTTTTTGGTAATTTTATTTTTGATAAAAATCTGATTATGTAATGTGATTTATGTTTAGATTGACGATTATATAAATTATTTTTATAAAAATAAAACTTATTTGAATTGGCTTAAACACAAGTGACTTTTGTGATAATAATAAGAGAGAGTGGGTGGAAAAATATTTAAAAAATCAAGTAAATATTTAAAAATTACTTTTAAATATTAGGTGCTGCTGGAAAAATATTTTAGAGTGGGTGGAAATCAATAAATCAGTATTCTAAGTTTTGGGTACTCTTTACTACTAAAAAAAATACATTAAAGGTAAAATTGTAGTTAGTCTCCTAAAACTAGGTACAACTGAAAAAATATTTTAAAGGGTTAAAAGCACCAAAAAATATTTCAAAGTAGTTTTTGGAGTTGAAAAAGTACATTAAGGGTAAAGTTGCAATTAGTTTGATAACACACTGGATACAACTAAAAAAATATTTTAATTATTCACTCTCATCCCAAACATTAAATCAAAATAAGCTGGGTTTTTGAGTTTATGGGTAAAAACTATTATGATGTGATAAGCTCAATTGAACAAAATGACTTCCAAACACTCACTTTTTTTTTCTCAATTGTCAATTAGCATTTGAGGACCCAATTGAGCGTTTGGGGGCCCAAACGCCCTCCCCAAACATCATTGGCAAACTCCTATCATGTACCATGAAATCAGAGGACGAGCAAAAGTAACAAGGCAAATAAAAAGGGTTTCTAGTGGATTGAACATCATTTCCTCTTCCCTCCTTGGAGGGCAAACAAAGAGGGGCATAATATAGTGGGAAGGGATAAGGAGAGAAGGAGGTTTAGGTGATGCGGTAGATGATTGAAATGAGATAGAAAGAAATGAAAATGGAGGAAGATGAATTGGTGGGTGAGAGGAGATAGGGGGCAATCAAAACTTTAGGTGAGGCCATTCATAAAGCTTCAAGAAAGAGAATAAAAAAGGGTAGTGAGGTAATTTAACAACATTCTCAAATTCCAATTCATTACCTCTATACTTGTTTGGCATTTGTGGAATTGGATTAATTGATTTGGGATATTGAAATTTTAATGGTGTTTATATGAAATTATTTGCATATTCGCCAACTTTCATTGTATTACTGCCTGGTGCCTGTGATCTGCTGTCATCAAAAATTAATAAACCCATTACAAAAGCTAGAAGGGACAATCCCTAATAAAGAATTTTAAAAATACTAATAGATAAAAAAGGATTTTGAACATTCTTAACTGTAGAGATATGTTAGGTTTAATTTATCTTTTTTAAAATTAAAATAAAAAGATTAACTTATCCTTACATATATATTTTTTTATTTTAAAAAATACGCCCACCGGCTATCACAACCTTCAGAGCTCTGGTGGGAATATTCCATCCTTGAGAGTAAATATTTCTAGAGTGGTGGGGGTGGGGTTTAAACCTCCAACACTTTGTTTGCAAAAAATATTAGTGGTCATTGGGTTACCAATGCCATTCAATATAAATAATACAATATATATATATATATATATATTAACATTTGATCTTTAACTTAAGTTCATTAACAAGTTTAAAAAAAGAATTGACAAATTTAGATAAAGAATTCACAATTTTAATTTTTTTAAATAAAAAATTCATTTACTCTCTCAAGCTATTCACAAGTTTAGAGAAGGAATTCATAAGTTCATAAAAGGAATTTACAACTTAAAAAAAACCCTAAACCCTAAAAGCAAAGGTATGTCAACGAATTAATATAAGGCGAAATTCAATGAGTATTCCGTAGGAATATTCGTACCTAAGCTCCGCCGCTGGCAGCGGCAGCTGGGGGTATTTTTTTTAAATAAAAAAATGTAAGGGTAAATTGATCTTTTTTTTTTAATTTTAAAAAAGACAATTTGAACTTAACATCTTTCTGGGATTATGATTATCTGAAAGGCCTTTTTATCTTTTAATATTTTTAAAATTCTTCGTTAAGAATTTTCCCAAATTAGAATGATTATCAAAGCAGTGAACTCAAAGTCATTAAAAAAACTCTGGAGTGCGTGAATATATTTACATATATTCCTAATTTTCTCAGTTAAAATTTGGATATTCATATATATGTGGGCTACAATTTAGTCTTCTTCCATTCCTAATGTCCTCGTGATCCTATGAACAAAAAAAGGTTAGATGATGGTTTTATTCTAACTTTAGACAATTAGAAACACACACATATATATTTAATTATTGATAATCATACACAATCAGCCAAAATAGTTTGATCTTTTTGGGAGACACGATGATTCATCGATGATCAACAAGACATAAAAAAGATTCCATACATTTGTCTTTGTGGTCACATCGTTTTGGACTATTAACTGTGTGTGCGTGTCTGGTTTTTGTTTGGCGGTTGTTTGGTTCAATTTAATCAAAAGTGGTTCCAACACGAAGTTTAGTATCAAATTGCCAATTATTATGCCATTGATTCTGCTTCAAGTTTTTAAAACTATTTAGGGTTTAATTTTATCATGCAATATACGCACACGAAGACATAACAAAATAAAGCGTTTTATTGCTCTTCAGGACTTCTTACAAATCTTTCCCGGGCTAAGATGCCAATGATAATGTGCTTAACTTAGTAGCTAGCTAATGAGAAATTACAGCTTAGCTTGATCCTTACTAGCTAATTAACAATCTGTGGTAATATATATGATATCAGATATTCAAGAAGAAAAATGAATTGAACGAGTTCAATTGGAAAATCAGATCAATTAACCTCACCTACATTATATAGGACTCGTAATTAAATCAATAATGCTCATTATCATTGATAGTGTAGCTAAAAATTGATATATAGAATCTATGGCAGTTAGATGAACTGGGAGGGACTTGATTATGTTACCCTTAATTAAGATCAAAATTTCAAATCTTACTGCTACAAAAAAAAAAGAAAAAAAAGCGAGCTATGACGCTTAATTTAGAGAACACTATGACATTTAGGAAGCGCCGTAGTTTCCAGTGCCATTAAAAAAAGCTACGGCGCTTCTTGAATATACAGAAGCACCATAACTTGAGTATTTTAATTTTTTTTAATAAAAAGCTATGACGCTTATTGAGAGAAGCGCTGGAGGAAACATACTACTCCAACGGCGCTTCCCAGGGCACGTTCAATAAAACTAGTACAATCGAAATTTACATTGGAGGTATGTTTTTTTTTAAACCCACATTCAATCCACAACAATTTACATTTTTACAAATCCATAGCAGTAAAAACTCAAACCAGAATCACACCAAATCAGAATGATTAATAACTCGAATCAAAATAATTAATTCATAAAACCAGTACAAATGAAATTTGATTACAACGTAACAAACAAGAACAACTAATTGTAAGTTCCTATGTATGTAGAATGTAGACAAGAAATAATTTTAATGTACAACTAATTCATATACAACCAAGATAAATATGCAAGAAACAACCTACGTATGTACCTAAATATTAGCTAATTCCTTGATCATATATTCACACAATTCTTCAATGATTTCATCTATTTGTTGATAAGTCAATTGGTCACTACGTTCATCTTCATAATACTACATAAAAAGCATACACAGAAAAAATTAAAATTACTAAAACTTAATTAACTTAGACACTTATCAATTAAATTTGAAACACACTAACTATAAGTAAAAAGAACGTACTTGTGTAGGAATAGAAATGTTATCATGAGTAACTATATCATTCATAAATTTCATAATATAATAACCGCAATCGTTGTCGTTTGGTTGGAATGGACACTAACAATAAAATGAAAAAAGATATAAACATTTGAAGAAATATTTTTGAATAACAAAATTGGAGCAATTAAATTCATATATATAAGTACTGCAATCTTCCTCCAGAGATAGCTACTAGTTGGGTCTTTGTGTGTAGAATAGCTCAAACCAATATTGCTTCGGTAAGCGGTCAATGCACTAACAAAATAAGCACTGACTGATTAATTTTAGTAATTCAATATAATAATGACAAATATTTACACATACACCCATGCACTTACCTATTGATTATAATCTTAAAATCAGGCTGGTTGTCTGGAAGACTGGTCTTTATAGGATCAAAATAGTAAATCCTGGGGACTCCAAGACACGCTGGACAGACAACAATCAAAATCCAATGCCCCCTAAAATGTTTTAAAGATTTTACTTCGACAATCATATTATAATAAAAGAGGAAGAATAAAAAAAGCATACATTAAAATACTGTCGTAAATAACTTACCCCGGATTGTATGGAAAGATGAAAAGCATATTAGGGGGTGCTCGTCGCTTGAACATATCCCTAACATCATTAGAGAGCGCATCTACATCTAATTTATGCTGGGTAGGGAGGTGTGGGTTGACAAATACGAATTTATGCACCCTTGCCTTGTGTAGTAACAGATCGTGGTGCAAGTACCTTTATAGAAAATAAACAATGTTATTAAAACCTAAAAAAATTAACGATGAATAATAATAATAATAGTGATAGACGATGATGATAAAGTTCCTAATCTATATGTTGATGGCCGTCAAACTAAGCCAATGACAAGTAAGCACATCGTTCAGCACACAATCATCGACATGATCATCTATAACTGTATGATAGATGTCGATATCGAAACGTATTGTTTGACATCCTTGGCTAATCAAAGATGGTACCATTGACACCAATTGTTGTTGATATGAGGGCATCTGTCTATTGCTGGTTGATGGTTGGGACTTTTGTTCGGTTGATGACCACTTTGAGTTCTTCCCATGCCTTTCAATTCGTTTTCCTTTAGCACGAGCAGCAACCTAAAAATATAATAAAATGAAATCATGTGGTTTTAGATGGAAGTGTATAGAAAAAGTAAAAAGAATTGTAAATTAACTACCTTTTTATATGGCTTAATTAGACCTATTGGCCATGCAATATAACCACCACCGATATCTTTCACCATTGTTGCTTCATCCAAAGAAGGGATTGGTAAAGGGGCATTATCAATTGTGCATACATAGACCCTAAATCTAAGTATGTTCGGTGACAACGGTGAATTTTGCAAGATATCACTTTTAGTATTGTAGGCCACACCAACAACAACCTCGTGCTTGAAAGAATCATCGACGTGCAACTTGCAGTCCTATTCGCCTTTATGAAAAATAGAGTTAAATATATTAAGGTACGCTAATGTATAACGTACCAAAAAATGAAGTGGAGAAGAAATTAATTACCATAGGAATGGGGACTTTAGGCACGGAGGGCCAACTATCCCTCGCACTCATGTTGTCACACACTGGACTCAGTGTTGGCTTAGATTGTAGTAAGACCTCAATTTACGCCTTCAGTAACACGTTTTGCTCTTGCATTAAATGCATATGATCATTGAATTGCTTTACTTGATGCTTGTAGCCACTAATCCTCTGGTCTACATGATCCTTGTAGTCAGAAAATTCCTCCTATAGTTGTAGGAAGTCATTTTTTGTGGCAAGCTTTTTGGGTCCGTAGTATGATATTAGGGTTACTGTAAAACCAGTACCCCGAACACGACCATCATACTCAGGAGTTCCAAGCACTCTGCTGAGCAAATTGTCACGACCAACATAATGCTCCAAGTCTGGCTGCTCCTGCGTTATTGAGCACTATCACAAAAAGAATTACAACAATATTAATTACTATAAAATATGGTCTTTTAAGTGAAGCTAAGGCTGTGTTTGGTTTGAGGTGAGGTGAGGTGAGGTTAGGTGAGAGAGGGTGGGGAAATTATCTTTTTGGGTTAAAGGAATTTAAATTTTGAGCGGGAATTCAAAATTTTGAAAAGAATAAGTAAGTAAATTTTGGGCGGGAATCCAAAATTTAAAAAAATGAGAAGGTAAATTTTGGATTTCTTTTGTCCAAAAAGGTAATTTTCCCACCCTCTCTCACCTAACCTCACCTCACCTCACCTCAGACCAAACACATCCTAAATGTTTATTGTATGTATAAGCCACTACTTACACAATATTAGGCAACTTGTCTAGCTTGTTCGTTGGGAATTTCGCCTTTTTTGTTCGTGTAACCTGCTAGCCATAAATCATGCCGAGGTATATGTGTGACATCATTAGAATGCGATTCTTGCAGCTGCATATTAAGGTTAGTTGTAGTTAATAATTTGGCATACATATTATATTCATATGAAATAATGATTAGTTCTTACTAATTGTTGCTCCAACATTGCATACGAGACCGGCCCTTTCATGTAACGGTATGACATGTTGGATGTGTTTTCATGATTTTGCTCACTTCTTTCCTGTTTAGATCCAAATAATTCATATCAATAGATATTAATTATTACTACATACGAGACCGGTCCTTTCATGTGCCGGTAAAGGCTAATATTATATTATCGTAAACTATGGAGTAGTATGTGAGGCCACAAACTCATCCCACTGCTTTTGAGTTATGATCCCATCGTACATCTCCAGTGGTGTATTAATGATAATGTCATTGTCATCCCGCAAGAAGAATTTGACAAGAGCAGAGCGAAAATTTCTCAAAAGTCTGCCACATTTTCGCAAGACGAATTTCTCTTTATCGTCTTCAATTATGAAGCAAGACTGGAAGAAAAACCAGATATAATTTGTTAGATTGTAATTTCATGATACAAAACAACCAGAATAATAAAGTAAATAATATTTACCTTGACATAATCGAAGAGCATACACCATAATCTTTCTTCTCGCGGCGCCAATCTAAAACAGTAATGGGGACTGTTTCTCTGACCAATGTCCTAATGTAATTAATAAGGTTATTGGCATTCGGTCCGACTGGATTTCCCTTTTCATTCCAATGAAGCTCTAACCGAATGCCTTTACTCCTTAGTTTGATAAGTTTTTTCATTACGGTCCTGCCCCTGGCTACCTCAGCCTCAAATGCTACCTGATTATCATGTTCAATAAGAACAATATCTTCTTTGCCGTGAGGAACCATTTTCCTACAAGTTAAATAAACCAAACAAAAAATCAGAGCATGCACTTGACAATCATTTCAATGACAGTAAATTATGTTGAAATCTATAAATACATGTAATGGAACATACGAGGGAAAATGAGGGTGAAAAATACATTTCAAGTTCACACAGAGTACAAACAATCAGCCTTTGCAAATCTTGTAACTTTGTTGAATCAATCACTTTACTGCAAATCAACTTGAAGAACAAGCACAATTTAGTTATGGAATTCCTTACTTTTTTGGGTAATATTGGCTGTATACCAACCGATACAAAATTCTGCATAAGCACACGACAATCATGAGATTTAAGGTTTTTTAGCTTCAACTCTTTCACTGAAACAAAATTCTTTATATTTCAAGAATAGCCCTCTAGAACTTTGATTCCTTCAAGAAATTCATAAAATAACTTCTTCTCTTTCCTCGATAGAGTGTAAGCCGCTGGAGGAAGGTAAGTACGACGCCCTTGCTCAACCGAAGCCAACTCTTCTCTGATTCCCAGGTTAACTAAATCCAACCTAGCATTCATATTGTCCTTGCTTTTCCCTTGGATATTAAGCAGCGTGCCAATTAGACTATTATAGACATTTTTTTCTACGTGCATCACATCAAGAAAATGTCTCACATATAAGGACTTCCAATATGGAAGCTTAAAGAAAACAGACTTCTTCTTCCAGCCACTTGTCCCAATTTGTTTTGCAAATAGCTTGCCAAAATTGTTATCCAAGTGTTTGAATTTCTCAAAAACCTGAGCACCAGTCAACATCTTCGGTGGGCTGCCTTCTTCTGACTTACCATTAAAAGCCTTTTTCCACTTCCTCTAAAGATGTTTCGATGGTAAGAATCTTTGATGTCCTAAGTTGGCATTTTTCTTACAATGATCTAGTCACACTGAATGAGTGTCATCTTCATATATAGGGCACGCACAATATCCTTTGATGCTATATCTAGACAAATTACCAAACAACATGACTTTCAAAGTGAAACTTTCTTCCATGTACGCATTATTCACACTGACACCTTCCTCCCAAAGCAGCTTCAAGTCATCAACTAAAGGAGCCAAGTATACATCTATATCATTCCCAGGTTGCCTTGGCCCATAAATTAACATGGACAACATCATATACTTACATTTCATGATCAAGTGCAGAGGAAGGTTATAAATCATCAATATCACTGGCCACATACTGTGTGTACTACTCTGAACCCTGTGGGGATTGATTCCATCAATTGAAAGTGCAAGACGTAGGTTCCTTGCTTCATTTGCGAAGTCAGGATGATCATGATCAACTTTTTTTCATCGAGGGGCATCTGCAGGGTGCCTAAGGTTCGTGTCTTCAACCCTTTCATCTGTATGCCACGTCAACAGCTTAGCAATCTCTGCATTACTGTACATTCGGTTGAATCTCGGAACAATCAGAAAATACCATACAACCTTTGACAGACTTTTTCCTTTCTTTTTCCCATATCGAGATGCATTACATTTAGGACACTTCTTTAACGTTGCATACTGATTTCAAAATAATATGAAATCGTTAGGGCATGCATGTATCTTCTCATAACCTATGCCAGTTGTAGAGCAAAGTATTCACTTTGCCTCGTATGTCTTGGTAGGCAGGACATTTTCTTCTGGGAGCATATCTTGCACAAGTTCAAGCAGTGTAGTGAAACCAGAATCACTCAATCCATATTGTGCTTTAAAGTTGTATAATTTCAACACTGCTAGCAATCTTGTGTATTTAGTACTATTGGCATATAATGGTTTCTCTGCATCACCTTTCGACACCTTAAATTGTTGAGGATAGTCATGAAGCACCCCTTCGAAGGCATTTAGCATTTCTTGAAGACCATCGTCTTCATCATCACTCATGTTTCAATCAAACTCATTTAAAGGACCGCTCGTGATATTCACCCGATTACTACGTGTAGCATTCATCTTACCGTGCCTTGTCCATCATGTATATGGTTGATTAATTCCATGACACACTAAATGATCTAGCAAATCAAGTAGGCTAATCCGCTTTCCATAACAACAAGATAAGCAAGGACCACTAGTGGAAAAATTAGTTTTAAGACTGGTTAAAAATGACATTTTAGACTAGTTTCGAATCCGGTCTTAAAAGCCTGCTACTTTTTAGACCAATTATAAAACCGGTCTTAAAAAAATTTTAAGACTGGTTATTTATGAAACTGGTCTTAAAATAATTATTTTTAGACTGGTTATTGAAGAAAATCGGTCTAAAAAGTTGAATTTTTTAGACCGGTTTTAGAGATAACCGGTCTTAAAAGTTCTAATTTTAAGACTGGTTCTTCAGAAAATTGGTCTTAAAAGTTACTTTTAAGATTGGTTTTAAATAGAACCGGTCTAAAAAGTTTTTCTTTTAAAAAATTATTCCGTTTAAAAGATTTATCCAACAAGTCATTTCCCCTGTTTTACATTTCACTCAGCAAGCAGCCATTTCAACGACATCCAAATAAATTCTTCTGTTACACATTTTAACAAACATATACAAATCACATACATGACTATCCAAAACGCAAGTAGACATAGATTCACCCATATCTATTGATATACATGTAGTAGTATAGATGGAAATTAAAAATTAAAACAACCTGAATCAGATGAATTAGCATCAACAATAGGCAAGAGATCCTTTAACTCAGACTTAGACAAATTAAGTTTACTCTTTGCATTTGAGTAGGCCCTCACGTGCCTTCATCCTATATGAATTTAAATATGCATGTAAAAAATAGTTATTTTTCTAGTTTCTAAATAATAAAATAGTACAAGTTTGTAACAACATTGATTCACAGCATACCAGTTCACGTTGCCTATAAGAATGTTTATTTCTCCATTGTGACCTAATATGCGCATATGTTGAGATCGGTCATAGCTAAGACACCTTATTTGCTTCATTTTCCTGTGACGTCAACAAAAAAAGTAGTTTTATATATACCAACAACAATATACATGATAATTATTTTAGCTAACTAACCTTTAAAGTAGTTTTATAAAGGGATATCCTACTATATATCTTTATGATGATAGTTTATTGTGCCGTGTTCATTGTCTGCTTCATCTTCTTCGTTCAATTCTGGTACACCCCTAGAAAAAGAAGGAGTCCCAAGAAGATCATTCATTGAATGACTTTCCTGATTAATGTCAACGATCTTTTTTCCTTGGAGAGCTACAGACCACATTTTATTTACTTGATCAGTAACATAGAACACTTGTTTCGCTTGATATGCCATAATAAAATGTTCATCTCCAAAACTTCTACTAATCAGATCAACCAATGTAAATCCCAACTGATCAATCATCACATCATTGTTGACATCAACCCACTTGCATTTAAAAATGGGAAATTTAATTTTAACATAATCAACCACCTAAATCTCTTCAATAACCCCATAATAAGGAATTGTTGCCAATCTAGGGTTCTTATCTTTCGAACTAGAGAAGTACATAGATTCAGCCACTAATATAACCCTACTGTTCTGGACAGTACTCCTATCATCAAGGGACTTCGTGTAAAACGTATAACCATTTATCACAAATGAAGTCAAATTTATGACATCAACCTCAGGACCACGTGCTAACCATTTAATTGTATCAGAAACACATTCTTCTTCGTCAACCTTTTGTTTGAACCAATGTGCAAAAGTTTTGTTATGCTCCCTAATTAATCTTTATTCGGTCATTCGACTATTTTCTTTCCTAACAATTTCTTTATAAGCATTAATGTAATCTTTAACTTCCTCAACAGTATTTAAGATGTACAAGCGGACTTGTTGCAATTCATCAGAATCAACACTTTTCACTACTACAAAAAATTAGTATAATGGCGCTTATTTTATAAAATACTTTGGCGTTTAAGAAACGCCAAAGCTTTTGACGCCATTAAAAATCCCTGTGGCGCTTTTCAATTTACAGAAATGCCATACGTTACTTTATGAAATTAAATAAATATATTAATTATAAACAACGTTTCGGGGGGAAGTGCCAAAGGAGGGGTACCCCTCCTTTGGCGGTTTTTAATACAAACGCCAAAGGAGGGTACCCCTCCTTTGGCATTTTACCCTTAAACGCCAAAGTAAGTTTACTTTTTTTTTAAATAATTTTTTAAAATATTTTTTTTCCTGTGCAGTGTGTAATACCTGATGACCATATATATATAGTAAGCAAATGACCATAACGATGATGTTCAATACAAAACAAAATATTACAATATAAAACGATGATGGTCATTTGTTCAAATAACTACAATGAATAAACAACTACATGCCTAAATTAACTAATTCCTTGACCAAATGGTGCCGAATGATAATGTAACAACTACAAAATATATTGATTGTATTAACAATGATTATATAGTGTACAACTAAATAGGAATAGGCAAGAAAGAAGCTACATGCCTAAATTAACTAATTCCTTGACCATATATTCACACCATTCTTCAATGATTTCATCCATTTGATGGTCAGACAGCTCAGCACAACGTGCATCTTCATAATACTACATAAACAATCATGTATACAAAGAATGAAAATCACTAAATTTAGACACTTTGTCAATTAAAATTAAAACACAATATCAATTGCAACTAAAGGGAACTTACTTTCACAGGAATTACAAGGTGGCGATGAGTAACTACATCTTTCATAAATTTCATAACATAATAACCACAATCATTATCATTCGGCTGGAATGGACACTGCAACAATACAATGAAATAGTTATGTCAATTTTTGAATAATTTTTTTTACTAACAAGAATGGAGTAAATTCATATATAAGTACCATAATCTTCCTCCACGCATAGCTATTGGCCGGGTCATTGCGTCTAGAGTAGGCCAATCCAGCTTTTCCTCTATATGCGGTTAATGCACTAATAAAACAAAGAAGTTCCTGATTAATGTTAGTTATTCAATAATCACACACGAAAAGATTTACACATACACCCATACACTTACTTATTGAAGATAATCAGCATATCAGAGCGATTATCTGGATAAGCAATTTCTATAGGATCTAGATAGTAAATGCGAGGGTTTTCTGGTGCTGCTGGATGGACAACAATTAATATCCAATGTTCCCTAAAAACACATTTTGAAAATTTTATTTGGACAATCATTTAATGGTAAAAGTGAAAAAATAAAAAACATACATTCAAATATTGTCACAAATCACTTACCCTGCATTGTATGGCACAAGAAAGAGCTTGTTAGGGGTTGCTATAAGCATAAAGTAGTCTCTAAGTTGGTTAGACTGTGCTTCCAAATCTCTCCCCCTATGCGGGCCAAAGAGGTGTGGGCTAACAAAGATGAATCTCTGCATCCTATCCGTGCCTACTATCTCATCGTGGTACAAATGCCTTTATATCAAACAAACAATGTCATTTCCACCAAAAACAAATTGAATGATGAATAATAATAACAATGATAGACGAATACCTGATCCATAAGTTGATAGTTGTTCTACCTATCCTTCCACGAGTAATCACATCATTCAGCACAGCACCATCGACATGATCAATTACACCGTCTGCATTATAGATGTCCGGATGAAATTGTATTTCCTGACCTCGTTGGAGGATCAATGGTTGTACCATTGATGCTAACTGTTGGCGATACGAGACCATTGGTTTGTTGTTTCGTTTGCTAGCAGAAGGTTGGGACTTCTGTTGGGTTGCTGAACCATGTGAGTTCTTCCTATGGCCTTCAATTCTTTTTCCTTTATGACTAGTAGCAACCTACAAAAATCATTAAAATTTAATCATGTAGTTTTTTAGATAGAAGTGCATATAGAATAAGTAGAAGGAATTGTAAATTAAATCACCTTTTGATATGGCTCAATCAGACCTATTGGCCATGCAACATAACCACCAACAACATCTTTTACCATTGTCTGTTCATCTAGAGAAGGGATTGGTAGGAGGGCATCTGCATCTGTGCATACGTCAACCTTGACTCTAAGTGTGTTCTCAGGCAATGGTGAACCATGAAGGATATCAATGTCAGTGTTGTAGATAATTCCTACAGCAACTGCATGCTTGAAAGATTCATCGACATGCAGCTTGCACACCGATTCGCCCTATGAAAGATGGAGTCAATATTAAGGTAGACTAATTTAAAATATAACAAAAAGTTAACTAGAGAAGAAATTGATTACGAAAGGAATTGGGACTTTAGGCGTGTAGGGGCAACTATCATTCTTCACACTTGTGCTGTCACACATTGGGCTTGGTGCTGGCCGAGAAAGCAGTAAAGTATCAATTTGAGCCTTCAATAATGCATTTTGCTCTTGCATCAATCGCATATGATCGTTAAATTGTTCTATTTGGCGTTGGTGGACACTCATCTGCTCATCTACTTGATGCTTGTAGACACTCATCTGCTGTTCCAGTTGTTGATTGTAGTCACTCATCTGCTGTTCCAGTTGCTGCTTGTAGTCACCAATCTGCTCCTGTAGTTGCATAAAGTCATTTTTGTTTGGTCGCTTTTGGCGTCCGAAGTATGATGTTTGGGTGACTGCAAAACCAGTACCACGAAGATGACCATGATACTCAGGAGCTCCAAGAGCTCTGCTGAGCAAATCGTCACGACCAACATAATTCATCAACTCTGGTTGGTCCTGCGTCATTTTTTGCTACCACAACAACAATTGCAATAATATTAGTTATTATAAAATAGAATCATTTAATCAAAGCAAAATATTTATGAATAATCCACCACTTACACAATATTCTGCAACTTCTCTGGCTTGTTGGCTGGGAATTTCTCCTTTTCTATTAGTGACGCCGGCCAGCCACAAATTATGACGTGGCACGTGTGTGACATCAGAATGTGATTGTTTGACCTTTATAACAAAGTTAGTTGTAGTCATCTAAATATATATGCATATGAAATGATTATAAGTTCTTACCAATTGTTTCTCCAACTTTGCATACGATAGTGGTCCTTTTAAGTACCGGTATGCCATGTTGCTTGCGCTTTCACGATTTCTATCACTTCGTTCCTTTTTAAATACAAATAATTTCAATAAATATTAATTTCAATTACATTGCAAGTAGTCTGTAAGGGCTAATATTGTATTACCAGAAACTCCGCAGTAGTATGTGTACTCAAAAACTCATCCCACACCTCTTGTGTAATTATTCCATCGTACAACTGTGGTGGCGTATGAATGATATTGCCATCTGTGTCCCGCGAGTAGAATTTGATAAGATTGGAACGAAAACATCTCAAAAGTTTGCCATATTTTGCGAGCACGAATTTGTCTTTGTTGTCATCGATAATGAAGATAGACTGTAACAAAAAAACCATACATGCTTTGTTAGATTGTAATTCATGCAACAAAACAGCCAGAATAATAAAGTAAATAATGTTTACCTTAACTGAACTCAGAAGCATATTAGAATAGTCCTTCTTTGCCCGTCTCCAATCTGAAATTGTAATGGGGACTCTTTCTTTGACAATAGTCCCAATATAATTAACAAAGTTGCTAGCATTTTCACCAACTGGGTTTCCCTTGTCATTCCACTCAAGCTCTAACATAATGCCCTTGCTCCTTAGTTTGATCAGTTTATGCATCACAGTCCTACCTCGGACTACAGCGGCTTCAAAGGCTGCTTGCTCAATTTCAGGATCAACTGCATCTTCATTGTCGGCTTCAAAGTCTGCTTGATCATTGTGTGGATCCATTTTCCTACAAGTTAAATAAACAAGACAAAAATATCAGTGCATATTGACAATCATATATAGTAATAAAAGTAAATTAAGTTAGAATATATGAATACATGTAATAAAATATACATACTGAAAAATCAAGACACTCATTATCATCTTTTTCTCTTTCTTGTTCGATTTAAAAACCATGTCCCCTCATTATGATCATGTCTCATATATAAATGTTCGTCTTCATCTTCTTCTTCATTTCTATCAATATATCTTGACCACAACATCTCAAAGGAAAGAGTATCCTCAGGAATATTCAAATATTCATTACTTGTAGTACCAACTTGTTCTTGATGATTCTTGTTTGATGGAACTACAATGGACCAATTCTTCTTAGCAGGATCAGGAACGAAAAACACTTGTTCTGCTTGTGATGCTAAAATGAAAGGATCATCTTTATACCAAACTTTAAAAAGGTCTACTTGAACAAACCCTAACTCATCTGTCCGCAATCCACTATTGTTGTTAACCCACTTACACCTGAAGACAGGGACCTTCAACACAGTATAATCTAACTCCCATATTTGTTCAATTACACCAAAGTATGACATTGGTGCGTAGATAGGGTGCATGTCTTTGACACTGGATCTATGCCAAGAATCAGCAACAAGTGTTACCCCACTATTTTGCATCGTGCTCCTTGTATCATGTTCTTGTGTGTAAAAGGTGTAACCGTTGATTGCATAACCATTATAAGATAACACACTTAAGCTCGGTCCATTCGATAGCCATCTCAAGTTTTCAGAAATTAGATCAGGATTCCTCTCCACCTCATCTTTAATGCGCCTTTTTAACCAACTTGAAAAATGTTTGTTGTGTTCCTTTGTTATAGAATTTTCATTCCTGTCACCATGTGCCAATCGAAGTGTGGCCTTGTGTTCGTCAACAAATGGTTCAACCTCATCAGTGTTATGAAGCACATACAAGTGAGCTTGTTCCCATTCAGTCACCGATATCCTTATTACATCCTTCCCACTTGTTCCTTTCCCTGATCTTCGCCCATTATGACGAGACTTGGGGATACCTACGAGGTCAACATTTGACAGGAAGTCAGCACAGAAGTCACTTGCTTCTTCAACCATATACCGCTCAGCTATACAACCCTCTGGTCGATATCTATTTTTCACATACCCCTTTAAAATTTTCATAAATCGCTCATTCGAGTACATCCATCTCAAGTACACTGGACCGCACAATTGAACCTCTTTCACCAAGTGTACGGTTAGATGGACCATAATGTCAAAAAATGAAGGTGGAAAATACATTTCAAGTTCACACAGAGTACAAACAATCAGCCTTTGCAAATCTAGTAACTTCGTTGAATCAACCACTTTACTGCAAATCAACTTGAAGAACATGCAAAGTTTAGTAATGGTGTTCCTTACTTTTTTGGGTAAGATTGACCGTATACCAATCGGTATGAAATTTTGCATTAGCACATGACAATCATGAGATTTAAGGTTCTTTAGCTTCAACTCTTTCACTGATACAAGGTTCTTTATATTTGAAGAATACCCCTCTGGAACTTTAATTCCTTCCAGAAATTCACAAAATAAATTTTTCTCTTTCCTCGATAGAGTGTAAGCCGTTGGAGGTAGATAAGTATGGTGCCCTTGCTCAACTGGTGCCAACTCTTCTCTTATTCCCAAATTAACCAAATCCAACCTCGCATTTACATTGTCCTTGCTTTTTCCTCGTATACTGAGCAATGTGCCAATGAGACTATCACATATATTTTTTTCTATGTGCATCACATCAAGAAAATGTCTCACATACAAGGACTTCCAATATGGAAGTTCAAAGAAAATAGAATTCTTTTTCCAACCGGTTGTCCTGAATTGTTTTGCAAAAGGCTTGCCAAAATCGTTATCCATGTGCTTAACCTTCTCAAAAACCTGAGCACCGGTCAACATCTTCGGTGGGCTACCTTCTTCTGACTCACCATTGAAAGCCTTTTTCCACTTCCTCCAATGATGTGTTGATGGTAAGAATCTTCGATGTCCCATGTATACATTTTTCTTACAATGATCTAGTCGCATTGAATGAGTGTCATCTTCACATATAGGGCACGCACAATATCCTTTGACGCTATATCCGGACAAATTACCATAAGCAGGGAAATCATTAATTGTGCCAAACAACATGGCTTTCAAATTGAAACTTTCTTCCCTGTACCCATCATACACATTGACGCCTTCTTCCCAAAGTAGCTTCAAGTCATCAATTAAAGGAGCCAAGTATACATCTATATCATTTCCAGGTTTCCTTGGCCCAGAAATTAACATAGACAACATCATATACTTGTGTTTCATGATCAAATGTGGAGGAAGGTTATAAATCATCAATATCACTGGCCATGTACTGTGTGTACTACTCTGAACCCCGTGGGGATTGATTCCATCAGTTGAAAGTGCAAGGCGTAGGTTCCTTTCTTCATTCGCGAAGTCAGGATGGTCATGATCAATTTTTTTCCATTGAGGGGCATCCGCAGGGTGCCTAAGGTTCGTGTCTTCAATCCTTTCATCTGCATGCCACGTCAACAACTTAGCAATCTCCTCATTACTGTATAATCGCTTGAATCTTGGAATAATTGGAAAATACCATACGACCTTCGAGGGACTCTTTCCTTTCTTTTTCCCATATCGAGATGCATTACATTTAGGGCACTTCTCTAACGTTGCATATTGATTTCGAAATAATATGCAATCGTTAGGGCATGCATGAATCTTCTCATAACCCATGCCAGTTGTAGAGCAAAGTATTCGCTTTGCCTCATATGTCTTGGTAGGAAGTACATTTTCTTCTGGGAGCATATCTTGCACAAGTTCAAGTAGTGCGGTGAAACCAGAATCACTCAATCCATAGCGTGCTTTAAAGTTGTACAATTTCAACACTGCTAACAATCTTGTGTATTTAGTACTACCAGCATATAATGGCTTCTCTGCATCACCTTTCAACTTCTCATATTCTTGAGGACGGTTATGAAGCACCCCTTCCACTGTATTTAGTATTTCTTGAAGACCATCATCTTCATCACACATGTTTGAGTCAAACTCATTTGAAGCATCGATCATGGTATGTATTTGACCACGATCTG
Organism: Inga laurina; assembly: GCA_963855925.1. NCBI lineage: Eukaryota > Viridiplantae > Streptophyta > Magnoliopsida > Fabales > Fabaceae > Inga > Inga laurina. Next base: position 5,116,759 of record OY979711.1, on the reverse strand, counting down.
TATCATCCGTCTCACCGTGCCTTGTCCATCGTGTATATGATTGATCAATTCCATGACATACTAAATGATCTAGCAAATCAAGTGGACTAATCCGCTTTCCATAACAACAAGATAAGTAAGGACATAGGATTTTGTTAGGATCATTTGCATGCTCGCTTGCAAATCTAATAAACTCTTTCACCCCATCAATATATTCTCTTGAGCACCGATTAGATGACATCCATTTTCGATCCATCTATACCTTAAACATATATATTTTTATAAGTGGTCAGTTGCTTGCCTCTTAAAGTTCTCTTTATTTGTTATTTATTTTTTTAAAAAAGTAAATTTAGCAGCATAACATTCCAAAATTTAAAGTTTTACAAAACATTAAACACTCTTCTTAAATCACAAATAATCAACCAATTAATCCCACAACATCTAAATAATGTTCACAACTCACCACCAAATAAATCATATTGGCCAACACTACTACATGTTGTAATTAAAATAATTGGGTCCATAACAAGCCAACAAAAATACAACCCTGCGTTTATTAAATTAATTGATTCCAAAATAATCATTGATTACACTACCAACGACATTTATAACACTTCTACCCAATTTGACCATTTCAACAGTGCCATTCCCAACTCTCTCACTATTGACAACATGTACTTCTATAGAAAAGTATAAGCAAAAATATAATAGCCATACATATTTTAATTAAAAAAATGTGAATAAAATGTTAAAAAACAAACAACACTTACAGGAGCTTCTGTAGGAAGCTTTGTACTGCAACCAGCCAAAAAGAAAAAGAACACGAGGGAGGAAGCTTTACTCTGCAACCAGCCAAAAAGAAAAAGCACACGTGTGGGAAGCTTTGTACCTCAACGAAGCTCTATGCTGTAATGAAAGTGGCGAACAAATGTTTACAAATATTTGCACGAGGAGGAGACAAAAAAAAAATAGCAAGTGGGGACCAAAGAAGCTTCGCTAGGTCAAACAGAGGAAAGGGGGTGGGGACAAATAGAAAAGAAAAGCAGGAAAGTGATAGTGGCGGCAACAATGGCGGGTGTTAAAAATTTTTAACATTTATATTACCTTTTATGGCGTTTATATAAAAAGTGCCAAAAAAGGTGTGAGTATCTATGGCACTTCTTATATAAGCGCCATTAATGTTATAAAACAAAACTAAAACCTTTGGCGCTTCCTTACAAAGCGCCAAACATTCCTTTAAAAAATATTTAAAAAAAACTAAATTAAAGCTGACTAAATTTTTTTTCCTATTATAATTTTTTTAACATGTCCTAGGCGTTTTGTACATGTGCATTTATAAGGAGCCCTGCTGCCGCATATGGCTTCCTGTTGGTCACTTCAAATAATAGGAATATAGTTCATATCACTAACATGGATCAAAGTGGGAATCAGAGGGAACTAATTAATGGTGGGGCTGTGTACAGGGAATCAAAGCAAGCAGCTTTGAATACTTCAGAAATGCCAATTGCCAATCATCATAATATAGTTGTAATTAAAAAAAAAACCATTGCGTGATCCACCAAGTATAAAGGCATATTGTAAAAGAAGTCATGATTCTCATCAAGTAAATGGCCAACCTGTGATTCTTTCCCAACAGCGAGCTCTGAAGATGGCTTTCAACGGTCGAGGGAGCTGAGGACGTGAGGGCAAGGAGAAGATTAAGAGCGTGAGCTTCTTCAATGCGCAGATGCAAATATGACTACTTCTTCAATGCGCAAATACAAAAAGTGATTTATATGTCCAACCTGATATATCTTCAAGGAGCTGTCGGCCAAAGAAAAAAACAAATGAGTTGCCTTGTCAATGGAAGCTTTCACGTGATCATCTTGTCCATTCTTTTTTGACTTACAGCTTTTTCAGTAAATGCCAAAGCTAGCTAGCTTTCACGTGATTCAATTATTTATCTTCTCCCTTCAATTCGGTGAATGCCAAAGTCTGAACCAATTCCTTCAATTCATTTTTTAATAATTGAGGAAGCTTTAGCGTTTTTTTAAAAAACGCTAAAGCTTCCCCTACATTTTTTTTATAATACATGCTTTGGCGTTTTTATACAAAACGCCAAAGCTTCCCTATTTTTTTTTTTTACAAAGCTTCTCCTTCGTGTAGTAATGGCTTCTCCTATTTTTTTTTTGTAATACAAGCTTTAGCGTTTTGATTAAAAACGCCAAAGCTTCCCCAATTTTTTTTTTGGTAATACAAGCTTTGGCGTTTTGATTAAAAACGCCAAAGCTTCTCCAATTTTTTTTTTACAAAGCTTCTCCATCATGTATTAAGTTATTGTAATGGCTTCCCCTACTTTTTTTTTAATAGAAGCTTTGGCGTTTTATTAAAAAACGCCAAAGCTTCCCCTTATTTTTTTTTCAAAACAAAGCTTCCCATCCATATATCTTGATCCAAAAAAAATCTGCAATGATCATATGATTCATATCCTTCGTTTTTTATTTATTATATATGTGGAAGCTTTGGCGTTTAATTATAAAACGCCAAAGCTTCCCAGATCTTCATTTTTTTTAATATATATGTGGAGGCTTTTATATGTACAGCCATTATGCAAATATAGGAAGCTTTGGCGTTTCCACATAAAACGCCAAAGCTTCCTATTGTTTTTTCAAAAAAAAAAAACTGGAGGCCTTGTTTGGCGCTTGTTCAGAGAAACGTCATACAAGGTTAACGTCAATTATGACGTTTATACTTGTAAGCGCCAAAGCTTTCAAATATTTTTGATTTTAAATAAATAAATAACTATTTTTGGCGCTTCTTTAAACAAATGCCACAGGAGCTACGCCACTAAAGCCCCTTTTTGTAGTAGTGTTTTACTGTAGCCCCACGTCTAACCCCCTCTTCATCATGGCGCTTAAGAAGCCCAATATGTCTTACATTTGACAGGTAATCTTGAAAAAACTCCATGACTTCTTCAGAAACATATTTCTGAACAGCAGTTGCTTCAAGCCGATTTGCATTCTTCACATACCCTTTTAGGATTTTCATAGTTCTTGCAATTGGGTATATCCACCGTAAATAGATAGGGCCACACAACTTTATCTCCCTTACTAGATGAACAATTAGATATACCATGATGTCAAAAAAAGAAGGAAGAAAAATCTTCTCAAACTAGCACAAGATCAGATATCCTTCATTTTCCAGTTCATCTAATCTTTCTGTCTCAATGACTTTACTACAAATAGCATTGAAGAAGAAACAAAGTCAAGTCAAAATATGTTGAAGATCATATTTGACAATGCCACGAATAGCTACCGGGAGTAGTTGTTGCATTAAGCCATGACAATCATGAGACTTTAGCTCTACTAACTTCAAATCTTTAATCGACACAAGTTTCCTTAAATTTGAAGAATGCCCTAAAGGAACTTTCATGCCATGTAAACACTCACAAAAGCTTCTTTTCTCATCTTTAGACAAAGTATGAGTAACTGAAGGACAAAAAGTTTTCTTACCATATGACTTTGGATGCAAGTCTTCTCGTATCCCTACTTCTTGCAAATCTAATCTTGCCTTTACGCCATTCTTAGAACTACCTTGTATGTTAAGCAGTGTCTCAACAATACTATCACATACGTTTTTCTCCATATGCATGAAATCAATACAGTGTCAAACATCAAGATTGGGCCAATATGGAAGATTGAAGAAGACATACCTTTTTTTCCATTTATTTTTTTCATTAATATTCTTTGTAGTCTTACCAAAGATAACATTGATATTTTTCACTTTTTTATAAACTTGATCCCCAGTCAATGCCTTCGGAGCATCTTCAAACTCTTATCTACCAAAAAAAAGCTTTCTTTAATCTACGATATGGATGGCCTCGTCTAAGAAATCTCCTATGGCCAAGATAAACTGTCTTTCTTCCATGTTGAAGTTGATGGTAGCATGTTCCTTCTTTACAAATCGGACATGCTTTATGGCCTTTAACACTATATCCTGACAAATTTCCATATGCAGGGAAGTCATTTATAGTACAAAAGATCATGGCTCGCATTTTAAAAACCTCCTTCTTGTTCGTGTAAAAAACATCAACACCTTCGTCCCACAACTCTTTCAAGTCTTTGATCAAGGGTTTTAGGTAAACATCTATGTCATTTCTAGGTTGTTTTGGTCCCGAAATCAACATAGACAACATGATGTACTTTCATTTCATGCATAACAGAAGAGATAAGTTGTAAATTACCAACAGAACAGGCCATGAACTATGTAAACTGCTTAGGCTACCAAAAAGATTCCTGTCATCCGTGCTAAGCCCAAGCCTAAGGTTCCTAGGTTTTTCACCGAAGGTAGGAAATAATTGATCGATTTTCTTCCATTGAGAAGAATCAGCTGGATGTCGAAGCTTTCCATCGGATATCCTCTCATCCATATGCCATCTCAAATTCTTTGCATCGTTTTCATTAGCAAACAAGCGTTTGAACTTTGGTATGACTGGAAGATACCACAACACTTTTATAGGGGCGTTATTTGATTTGTACCTCAAGGTTTCACATATCAGACACTGTTGTTCCTCTTTATACTCTTTTCTATACAATATACAATCATTAGGGCATGCATGGATCTTTTTATACTTCATCCTTAGTGGACACAGTATTTTCTTAGCATCATAGTATCGAGAAGGCAACACATTATCATCTGGAAGCATGTCCTTAAAAGCCTCAAGCATTTCTGAAAAACTATTGTCGCTCCATCAATGCCGTGCTTTCAAGCTTACCAATTTCAATATGCTTTCAACAATTGGTATTTTTGACAACCCAGGTACAACGGTGTCTTAGCATTACTGCACATATTACCATATGTATGTGATTGCTCAAAAGTTTCTTCTCTTATATCACGAATAATATCCTCTATCCGATCATCTGTATCTGTGTCATTATCATCAAAGCCCACTCTCCTCTGTTCAGATGAACTTGACATTTCTAATTCTTCACCATGTCATACCCATACTGTATAACTCTTACAAACTCCTTCACAAATTAAATGTGTATATATATCTGCAGCACTTAGTCGCTTCTCATTCAAACATACTACACAAGGGCAATAAAACTTCCCACTACCATCATCGACATTTCTTCTAGCGAAGTCTAAAAAACCCTCACCCCATTATCATATTCAACACTCGTTCATTTAGCTTTTATCCAACTATGATCCATATATATCTCAACACTTGTAGCACCCTATATCCAACAGCAAAAGGATAAACAAAAAAATAACCACCATAGAGTTTTAGAGATTTCAATGAATTTTAACATCCACCATTTGAAAGTAGTAAAAAAAGCAGAACTTAGAATCAAACAATCACACTAAACACGGACAATAACACTTACAATCAAACAATCACACTAAGCCAATAACACTGACAATCACACTAAACTAATAACACTGACAATCAAACAATCACACTAAATTAAAACAAAATTAAACTTAGAATGGTATTACTCCAAGCCAATTATTACAAGTCAGAGAGCACCTTATTTACTTTTGGTCTAAAACAAGAAAAACGTATATAGTAATAAAGTCATCGATCACACAGTTTTCCCTTTAACCTTTATTACATTTTTCTGCGATTATTTCGTGTTTAACCACTATATAATGTCAGAGTTAATATTGTTGAGAATAGAAAATACAAGCTAAAAGTTGAGGGCATTAATTAACAGAACACTAACCTAATTGAAGACCAAGGAGTGAGCTTCTACCTAAAGTCATGGTAGAGGAGAATTGTCATTGCGGAGAATAGAGGTGGCGACGGAAGAGAGTGACAATGATCAAAGAACAACGATGAGGAACACAATAATGGTAGCGGTAATGATAGAGGAGAGTTGATCAAAAGAGGAATGGGGAGTGATGGAGCAGTTCAGAACAAGCAATGACAGAGCTCATAGAGAAATGGCGACAAGAGAAGAAAGGGTTCAAAACGCGGGATCTGGACGAGCGGGAGTGAAAATACACTAAAATATCTCACCTTTTAGACCGTTTTTCCATTAAAACTGGTCTTCAAATGGTGAAGAAAAATAATTTTAAAATTTTTTCATCTTTAAGATCGGTTTTCATAAAAACCGGTCTTAAATTTTATATTTAAAACCGGTTTTCAGAAGAACCGGTCTTAAATATTTTATATTTTTGTTGTGAGTTAAAAATTTTCAAATTTTAAAATATTTTCATATTTTAAGACCGGTTTATTTATAACCGATCTAGATAAGTTTTTATTTAAGACCGGTTTTTTTAATAACCGGTCTTAAAAGTTAAATTTTTTTTACATTTTAAAGTATATTGATATTTTAAGACCGGTTTAATTTATAACTGGTCTAGATAAATTTTTTAAGACCAGTTATTTTTAGAACCGGTCTTATAAGTTCTATATATTTATAAAACTGCCATTGGTCAAATTTTTAAGACTTTATCCGCTAGAACAGGTCTAAATGTGGTGGTCTAAAAAGAAAAGTTTGTACTAGTGGACACAAGATTTTGTTAGGATCTTTTGTATGCTTGCTTGCAAATCTAATAAACTCTTTCACCCCATCAATGTATTTCCTTGAGTATCGATCAGATGACATCTATTTTCGATCCATCTTTACCTTTAAACATATGTTTAAAAGTAGTTAGTTGCTTGCCTCTTATAGTTACTAATTACTTTTATCTTCCGCCATTTATTTTAAAAAAAAAAATCGACAGGACATATAAGAAATCTCTAACAATCAACATGTATCATACTAATTTTTCACAACTCATAACAGCATGTATCCTACTAATTTTTCATCCTTTTTCAGAGCATGTATCATACTAATTTTTCACAACTCACAACAAAAATAAATCAAAAGAATATTACAAGTTGAATGATATTTAACACAATGACTAGCTAGTTCAATACTCCTTTAATTTAATGATTGGTAGAACACATAAGAAATCTCTGGCAATCAACATTTCTAAATTGATGACAAATCTTCATATACCCAACATTTAAAAAGGTGCATGGAAATATACGAATTAAAGTTCTGTACAAAATATATAGTTCAAGACTTATAAGCTAGCAAAAGCTTCTGTAAGAGGCTGAGACAAAGGAAAAAAACAACCGGCAGACCAAGCTTTAAGAAGACAGTTGAAACTTTAAATAAACACCTGAAAAAAAAAATTCATGAGCACACATATAATATTCACGATAGATTGTACCCAAAAAAATGAAGAAGAAGAAAACGTACTTAAAGAAAATTTAGGACCTGGGAAACTTCTTGTACGAGGCTAAGACAAAGCAAATCATGTGGGTGACCAAGCTTTGTACTATAACGAAAGTGCGTGACCAAAATTTTTTGAAGAAATGCGCACACGGAGACAAGAAGAAACAAAAAGTGGGACCAACGAATCTTTCAACTGCAGTCATCAAAGAGCGGAGGGCGTGGGGACAATGGATAAAGAAAGGTATAGTGGGGACCAATTACATATAGAAAATGCGATGCAGGAAGACGCGCGAGAAAGACGATGTGGGGACTAATTATATCTGAAAAATGGAGTGAAGGAGTACGTGCGAGAAAGACATAAAGATGATGATAATGGCGGGATAGGCAAATTTGTACACTTTGTACGACGCTTTTGCCTTAAGCGGCATAGAAGGTGTATAAAAGCTACGACATTGACACCAAGCGCCATAGTATCCATTCAGTATATAAAATTAATTAATTAAATGGTGAAGGGAGCTATGACACTTTTTGTAAAAGTGTCATTACATCCTAAATATTTCTTTAACTCTACCTTATACGCCTTATTATTATTAGCCTAGCTTCAAGTGTAACCTTAATTGATATAAAGACAAATGAATAGTTATTACCATTATTATTATTAAGTCAGACAAATAAAAAGTAAGACTAGAAAGTACGGTATATATTATTGTCTCTATTATTCACTTGAAAGCTAAGTGATAAAGAAATGAATGGTGACAGTGAAACTACATATCAGCTTCTTAACTTGTAATTAAACGAAAAAAAATTAGATAAGTTAATAGAGAAGAAAATATAATCTAAATTTCCCCTATTGAAATAATTCTAATCATTGGCAAATTAAATAGAAGTAAAGGATAATAAGATAATTATGGCCAAAATCATATAAATTAAATAACGAAAGAATGATACTGGCAAAATAAATAAACAATAAATAAGGAAAGAAGGTGCTGAAGCTTACCTTAATTAACGGAGTGCCTTATTAACTAATAATCAGCTTGCATGTCCTTAGTATATGAAGGAGGAATGAAGGTGATGATCCAAGCTCGATCACCTTCTGTGATCTCTCCGCTATGGTGGTAATAGCTCTTAACTCTCACCCTTAGTCTCCATGCGTGCGGTGTTTGTTCTCTGGCTCTCTCATTAGTCTAGATAATACATAGATCGATAAAGAAGACAACTTTTGCACATGCAACAAGGCTATGCAGCCTTTCAATTTGAAGCATATTAAAAAAAACATTGATTTGGGGTGTCGGCAAGGGCCTTGGCTGGTGCTTGCCCCACCAAGTGCCAGCCAAGGCAGACCCCTCCTTTGGCTCTTTCCCCAGCAAGCGCCGGAGGAGGAGAGGAAGAAAAAAGAAACAACATTTGTCCAAAAAAAAATTTCCTCCTCCAACTCTTACTTGACCAAGGCGGTGCCACCTTGGTTGGCGCTTGCCCAATAAGCGTCCGAGGAGGGCCGAAAACCAAAGAAAAACAAACAGTGTCTGTCCAAAAAAAAATTCCCATCCTCTAGCGCTTGCCCAATAAGCGCTGGAGGAGGGCCAAAAACCAAACAACATCTGTCCAAAAAAAAAAAATTGCCTCATTCAGCGCTTGCCCTAATAAGCACCGGAGGAGGCCCTCACCAAAATAAAAAAAAAAAAAAAGAATTAGCGTATGGGTTCACCAAAATAAAATAAAAGGAATCAGCGTATGGGCTGAACCCAAAAAAAAAAAAAAAAGAAAGAACAAGATGGGCCTTGCCCAACACTTGGTGTGGCAAGCGCTTGCCAAGGCAATGCTGCCTCCTCCAACGCTTCCTGGTGGAAGCGACGGCCAAAAGTGGTTAGCCAAAAAAAAATCAATTTGTTATAGCGCTTCTTTAAAGAACGGTTATATGAGGTGTGCCACTAAATAGTTATTTTTTAGTAGTATAGAATACAAAAGTAATTAACATGGATAGAGACCTGTAATTAGGCTCCCCAGTAATGCTCACGTTTAATCCAATAATCGTACTAAAAATCATATAATTGTATCAAAATGAAATAACAACAAAAAAGAATAAGATGGGATCACATGCACGGGAAGGCCTAACGCAAGTGAAGGAGTAATTGGAGGAGATAATTGAGTTGAAGCCAAGAGTAACATAAATTTATAGCTAGATCATAATCAATAATGTGGTGAAATATAATAATGGAGCCTCCAAAATTAATTAAGCAGAGTGTGATAATGTGGGCTTTGTGTCAAGTCATTGATATGAAATAGGAATAATTATGAATATGATGATGGATCAATGCACCAAATTAACAAGTCGAAGGCTTTTTTTTTAAAAAAAAGTGTTGGGGACCAGCATTGTTTTGCCTGTCTAGATGTCCCTATTAAACAAACAAACAAAACAAAACAAACATGTAAACAAGCTTTTCGTTATAGTAAATTGAGAAAACTAAGTAAAATCAATGGCGTGCATGGCTAACCCTAACTAGTTAGGTAGCTAGATTGGCCACTTGTGTGTTATTTGCACGGGCCATCATTTCCAAATAACCCATCACTCTCATATTTTCTTCTAAGTAAATAACTGAGAAATTCCCTGTTAAAAAATCTATTATTTAAAGACATCTAAGGAATAAGAACTTGGGTCATTGAGTAGTTGCAATGTAACACATTTTCATTTGTGTGTAAGATATCTGCGTGCAAATGTCTTTTGTTTTGTATATAGGTGAAGATATGCAGAAGAGTTGCACCTACGGAAAATAAGTTGCATTGGTTCCTTGAACAAATTCCAAGTGCTTGTGGGTAATAAAATTCACAACGAGAGATTCTTTAGCAATTGTTCCTTTTCTTTTGCAACACCAATACCATCTTCTTCCTTCCATTGTTTCTCTTTTATATATGAATATGGAAAAATTAACTTGTATATAATAAAGGTCAAGGTTGGGCCAAAAAAAAAAGGTCAAGGATTAAATTATAAAATAGCTAAAATTATAGGGACAGATTATAGTAAATCAAAGTTCAATGACTGATTACCAATGATTCAAATTAAAACTATAGGAATTGAATTGCACCGATTCAAAATATAAGTACTAAGTCACAATCGAACCAAAACTATAGAAACTAAAAGATTAATTTTTCCCGTATACATGTTCTGTCTCTACAATCTTCAAATATATCTCAACCAGTATGTTCTCATGGAGGGGACCTTAATATTACATCCAAACAAACTTGTTATCACTTTTATTCATGTCCATATGCAAAACACTTGGACCCACCAAAATCCGACTTCTAATTTCTCTCCCCTAGCTCTCTCTTGTCCATAAGGAAAACAAAGCCACCACACTGATTAATATTAACAAATCCAGCTATATATGCAATTATAATGGGACTTGATTGCCTCAATTTACTGTAATTGAGTTTCTAGATCCACAATTATTTGATGATCACTATTCAGTATTCACCCGTCTTAATTAAGTTTTGTCTCTATTTTAGATAGCATTGTCTGTAATTTATTGTAAACAAATTAAGTAAAGAGTCACACATTTTATATCAATTATAACAGTAATGGAGAACAGAAAGGGGAACCGTTAAACTTTTCCAAGAAGTAGATTATATTTGTTATATTGCTTGGCTAAAAGAAATAAAATAAGTTTTTGAGAAGATAGAAGCACAACTCATATGAATAATGTCCGACTAAAATTAAGAGATATTATTATATATTTTGCTTTCCCCTGGATTTTATGATACTTATTTCAAAATCACCTTTTTTTTTATTGAATATTCAAAAACACCCTTTATTTCTCAAAAAACGTAAACCTAATCGCATTATTAACCATCTCATCACTGCAACTTTCGGGCTTGTCCGTGAAAATTCCCTTCTAGAAAGGTGTCAATAAGAAATTATATTTTAGTAGTACTGCTAAAATGTTACATTGGAGAGTTGATCAATGTGATTGATTTCATAAAAAAAATTCAATATTATTATCGGCCTTTTTTTTCTCCCTCATATGTTGGTATACCACTCCCTCCCATCCTTATTCCTATAAGATATATTTACTTAATTTAATTAGGTTAAGGAAGTTTGTTTAGTTAATATAACTTGTATTTTCTAAAATACCATAATATAGTCTTCATTATATTAATTTCCTCATTTGCTCTCATTCTTTATTATTGTTGAGGGGTATTAATAGAGATAAATTAGAAAAATATCGATAAATATAAAAAATAACTTTTATATTAAGAACCAGAGGAGTATCACTTATGTGATGATATTGGCCATATGGATTTAAATGGTTCCTGACCTCTTATAGAGATCCAACAACACCATTTAATCACTGATTGGAAGCAATTAGAACATTTCAGTTTCAATGATGGTTTTTTAGCATGTTGCAAAAATAAATAGTGTATTGTAACATTGACATTAAAAGGGTATTTGTGTTTTTAATATTAAAAGAATAACATATTAATTTAAAATTATTTTAACAAGCAAATCAATAATTAACTATTAACGAGTAAATATAATTACTGAAAATTTACTTCCTAAAGGCTATATATACGCTAATCCTAATAATAAGATAAATTTTTAAAGTCTTATTTGGTATTAAATAGAAGGCAAAAAATGTGTATAGTTGAATTCTTTTTTAATATTACTTCTCATTGTTGGCATACTTTTATTTCCTAGATACTTCCTTTAGTCCAAAATATGATTCTCTATTTTTTTTAAAAAAAATTTTCCCCCATTTAAATTTGCCCCACACTTTTCTCCTCTTCCTCGATATTTAATGTATACTATTGATAAATACTGGGAAAATTGAAAAATGGTAGAGTAATTAATAATTCTCTAGATGACTTGTACTATAAGTCAAGAACTTCTTCTAGAAGGCACCTTTTATTTTGAATAAGAGGGAATACACTACTGTGGTAATTAATTTTAGTGAAGGGCAAATTAAATTGAAAAGTTACATTTTCTACAAATTAAAGATATCACTACTTGAGAACCGCAAAGATAGTTAAATTTATCTTATAATCAAAATAGGGGTAATTTTGCAGCTGACCTTATTGTAACTGATGTTTTTAAGGGAGTGTGCCCTACGGGGTGGGTGTCACAACCATCACTCTCTTTGTCTTCTCTATTGACTTCGGATGCTCAGAAGGCGGGTCGTCATTTTGATGCTACTGCTTCTCCGTGAACCATATCAGTCTTTGGTCTATTTTTCTGGGTTTTATACTATTTTGTTGTGTTGTTTACCATGTTAATTTTCTTCTGTTATTTGTGGGATTGGTTTTCTTTGTTGTATTAGACATGTCTTTATAATATTAATAGAAGTACCCTTTTGAACCAAAAAAAAAAAGGAGGAACTAATATTAACTTAAAGCAAGCCACTCGAGGGGGTTGAGCTAGATAAAATTTTTAGATTTAAAAAGAGGGAAAGAACAATTAAATTACATGACAAATAAAGGAATTGAGGCCCCATAATGATGTTAAAAAGGAGAGAGAGTGAAAAAAAAAGGACGTGATACAGAAATTGTAGCTTCAATTCAGGCAAACATGTGGGGTTTCAATGGCTGTGCAAATGCAATTATTAGCAGTGAAGTCATTATGAGTTTTTCAAACAAGATGAAGAAGAAGAAGGAGAAGATCATTGAGTATGTGCTAGCTAAGCTTGATTTTAAAAACCCTTTTTCTTCTCTTTTAGGGTTCCAATGTTATCTCTAAATTAACATGCTGCTTTTACTAAAGATTATAGAACGTTCATCATCAATAAAGGCAAAGCTTTACTTAAATTTTTTTTTTTTTGGTTCAAAAAGCTTTACTTAATTCATACACGTTTATCAACAAAGTATATGTGCATACGTGGTTTTGGATGAGATTAGCATAATTTAATTAAAGTAAGTGTTTACATTTTGATTTATATTATCTGTTTTTTTTTTTAAAATAACTAAGATATAAACTACAAACAATTTTCAACTACGTAATTAACAATAACTAAAAAATGTAAACTTTGAAGATTGTTCTTTTATTGACAATGCGAGTTGGATATGGGATCAAGAGATTTCAATAAATGTCAGACAACTGTTATTGTTTATTGCCTTCCTTCAATTATTGCCTTCTCATTTTCTACTTACTTTCACACACGATCTCTCACAACCTATTGTTACTACTATTATTTTTATTACTTCGCTTAGTTTAATATAAGACATATTTAATTTTTTAAGAGAGATTAAAGAAGTTAAATAAATTATTTTAAAGTATTTATATTCATAATTTTTTTATTTATAAATTAATATATAATTTAATAATACATAATACATGCTATGATTAACAATTTTATTTAACTTTCTTAATCCCTATAAAAAAATTAATTAGGTATTGTATTGAAAGTGAGAGGGAGTAATATATTATTAAGCTGAAGTTATTGCTTTGAAGGGAGAAGATGAAAGTTACACGGCAATATTAATGAATTGTTTATATACGCTTAAAAAACTTATTTTTTAAACTTGAATAAAAGTGTAAGATACAAATGTTTTTTATGGAAACAAAACTTAAGTAATACTACTTCATATATTTAATATAAGACATATTTATCTACTTTGATTAGATTAAAACAGTTAGTATAATAAATATTTTCTAAAACACCTTACTCATCTTCCTAAATTCATTCATTTCCTCTCCTTCTTGATTATTGCTAGAAGAAAACTAATATGGGTAAATTAGGAGAAGAATGACAAATATGAAAACTATGTCTTATACTTAGAACTAAGATCAACTCTCCAGATATGTTTTATATTAAAAACCGGAGGAGTATTTAATAACAACTTTACATAAAATATTTAGTTAAAATTTATTATTTCTTATAAAATATCAGAATTACCCTTGTAAGAGGCCATGGATAATTTGTGGAGAACTGGGGATTTTTTTTTTTTTTTTTTTGGAGAGTTTTTTGGGTACAATATTTAGAGATGTATTTGTGAAACTGTTTTCCGTAGATCTTATTGGGCCAAGTAATTTAACCGGAAGCCCAACTTCATGTTCATCTTCTAGTCCCAGAAAAATGGGGCTCAGCTCCAACAGTCATTTCGCTGGGGCCACAGTCATTCTTGACGCTCAAGGAAGAGGTTCCGCTCCTCCAACGGTCAGATAGGGAATCAAAATTATAGCGTTAGTATTAGCTTGCCTACTTCTTTCGTCTTTTCGCATTCCCGAATCACACCAATGCGTCCATCCTCTCTTCTTTGATTCCTTCGACCTAATCCAAATGCATTCGGCCAAGACTTATCTAAGCCGATCACCTTTCTCCCGGTCTCGACATGGAGATCAACGGTGGCTCCACCATAGCTTGCGAAAAACTGAATCGAGTGGCTTCCTGTTTTTTGACCCCTGTTTATGATTTTCACCCCGTTAAATTGTTGAATACGTGATGAAATTTTGTCGCCTGGATCGAGTTTGTACGATGGTTCTGTCACTAGTTTTGCTTGTTCTGTCAGTGGGGGGAGATAGAAGCTGATTACCTATTGTGCTGGGTATCAGATTTTGTGAAATCATGATGTGTACACTTTTTTAGGATTTAAATTATTTCTGTTCTGTCTTATACATATTACTGTTATTTGTAACTCATTGCTCCCAATGGATGTTTCCCTCGTCTCCCTTATATAGAGAATGGACACATGTTAATCCGAGTAATGGGGCCTGAAGCTGACGCCTTTGGAGTCACCTCGCATGCTTTGGTTAGTAAGTGTTCTTTGAATAGCCTACTAAAAGTTTCCGTGTTGAGATAATTATTTTTTTGTCATCTCTATTGCTCTCTTCGGACTTGTTTCTCTCCCTTGTGTAGCTTTTGGGATCAGCGTGCTTTGAACGGTTCAATATTTATTATCTATCAGTCTGTCATCGTTTTTCGACAGTGTCGAGATTTCTAAGAATGGTAGGTGATTGTCTCTCTATATGTGTATATATACATATATATCTGCTGCATTCTGTGTTAGATACGTTTAAATTTCTTTGATTTGTTTGAAAAGAAACTATTTTTCAAATAGAGGAGTTGACATGAGAAGAGCGAAGGACCACCTTGTCATTACTGATGACAGTAATGGAGATCTTTCGAGAACTAATAGTAGCGGTTTCTCATCAACGGCGGACGCGGCGGAAAGGGACACCTTGTGCGTGTCATGTTCCACTTTCAATATGTTGGTTTCTCATCAATATCTTGATCCTCAAGTATTGTTCTCTCCCTCCCTCTCCCCTCGTGTATGTTCAGAAGGACTTACATACTGTTCCAGGATATTGTTCTCTTTCCAAGGAACCTAAATTCATGTTATTCCTCTTGTACTGAAGCGGTGATGTATGTTTGGGATTATTTGTTCTGGAGGATTTTACTGATTCTATTTTGCCTGATTCTCGTGGTTATAAACAGAATCAGCGCCTTAGAGGAAGTGACTTTAGATCATCATGGTTGGCCAGGAACCAAAGGATTCTGTACTGGTTGCTTTATGAATCATCTTCCATTATGTGCTTCTAGGTAGCAATTTCTCCCCCCTTTTTTTGTTGTTAGAGTAGGTGGAAGAAATCAGTCGGTGCAATCAAATCCCGTAGATTTAGGAAATGTAGGTAACCAACATTATCAAACCGTAGAAAACGTAAATATCCATTGTGTATATAATCATGTAATTGTACACTCGTAAAAATATGACATTTTGAACTCTTGAATTTCACATGGTATCAGAGATCCTCCTTTGACTTCAGTTTTCCTTTTTTCCGTCGAGCTGCCATTTTTTCCGGTGAAGAACTTGTTTCACTTTAGTTTTCAAATTTCCGCCACTAGAAACACACGCCGGCACGTGGGGCCTCCTCCGGTGTCCGTTTGCGACGCGGTTTGCAGCGTTCTGATTGTCTCTTTATCCTCTATCTACCCCTAAAGTTTCGTGGTTATCCGACACATTTGAATTTTTGAGCTATTGTTCTTCGCTTCCGTTTCCACATTCGTAAGTTGCAATTTGTCACTAAATTCAGTATTTTGAGTTAGTGTTTTAAGTCTTTGTGGGTCCCTTGTCTTGGTTGAAGCACTTTATCTATTAGTTTGATTGAGTATATCTCTGCGGGTCCCGTAGGTTGCAGCTTGATTGTGTTCTTATTGTGGTATGTTCCTCTTGATTGTTTGTTATTCTTGCTATTTTGAAGATTGTTCGTATGTCTGCTAAGATCATTGCTATGTCTGCTAAGATCATTGCTTCACAGTTGAATTGGACAAATTACATTGATTGGAACAAAATTGTCAGAGTTTATGTTCTGGGATTTGAAATGGAAACTCATTTAATCGAGGATCCTCCTTCTAGTGATGACACAACTTTTGGCTTGGCAAATAGCAGATGCCCAACTTCTGTTTCAAATTCAAAATTCTATTGAACCACGAATATATCTTCTGTCAGCCATTGTAACATTGTTAAAGAAATTATGAATTATCTTGAATTTTTGTTTTTTGGAAAAGGAAATGTTACTCGAGTTCATGAAGTCTATAAAGGTTTCTATCGATCTCAACAACAGGGTCGTCCTTTAAAGGATTTTTTCTTGGACTTCAAATAGTTGTATGAGGAGATGAAAATAGTTATGTCTCCACAGGCAAATCTTTCAACTCGTATCAAGAATTTGAAACTCCAGGCTATCATAAGTTTCCTGGAAGCTCTTGACCCATCTTATGAAACTATTCGTTCTCAAATTTTGTCAAATCACTAGCTTCCCTCTCTTGAAGATGTTTTCTCGCGAGTTCTTCGTGCTAATAGTTTGATTTTATCTTCTATTGATCCCAATGCAAGTGCTCTAGCTGGACGTGATCCCTTTGATAATGATGCGCTCCGCAAGTATACGGGTCGTGCCAAGTAATAAAGTGATAAGTAGAGTATCGTCCAACGAGGAATCAATCAATTAATTTTTAGGTATTAAAATCTCAATTTCTTTTAAGTTAAACAAATCTATTTATGAGTACATTCAAAGGAAATTAATTAACAAAAACTATCAATATCAAATACAACCTAGAGTTACTAATCCCTCACTAACGCCCCACATCTCAAATCCATTTACTTAGTTAATCTCAAATGTTAATTTTGTTAATCTCGAGTATAAATAGTTATGAGTGCCTGTTAGTTCACTCACAACCCTCTCTTAAATATAATTATTATGTCTAACCAAATTACTCAAGAGGCAAGATAATTTAAACACACTCTTCAACAATTATATAGGGCTATTAGGTATATGTCTATCCTAATTGCAAATTAACTCGTGATTTAATCCCATATTACTTAATCTTAGAGCCTAATTAAAATTCCCTTCGTTAAGGTAAATCCTAATGTTCAAATTCACATTTAATGGTGGCCAATCATCAAACGGACATAATAAAACCAAATTAAGTAACCAAAACTAACAAAAATCATAACTAAATAATCATAGAAATAAAATTTAGTTCACTAGTGAGTTCATAGTTTTCCTAGGTCTAAAAAGAAAATCAGCCACTCATGGCTAAAATAAAATCCATAATAAAATAAAGAAATTCATATTCAAAGAATAAAGAGAAAGAAGAAAAGAGAGCAAATTTGTAGAAGACTTCCTCTATTTCTCGCTCGATCTCCGCTATTCTGTGTTTCTCATTCTGCTATGATGTCTCTTATTTGCTGCCTTCTCCCCCTTTTTATAGATCTTTTGATGAGCAAATGCGGTTTTTATTTTTATCTTTTTCTTCATATAATATCTCTTGCACAATAAAATAGGATATGAATAAATTTTATATCAAGATTTCTTTTTATCCTAAACTTAATTAAAAGATAGAAAATATATAAAAGATAATTAAATAGGTATAAAATATTAATAAATTTAATCAATTATGTTATAAAATCTGTACCTATTTAATTATAAAATATATATTTATCAGATAACAGGAATTATGGATACAGACAAAGCACTAATTCTCCTCCAATGAATTCTGGCAGTATTATCTACAATTATTACAAGGAACTTGGTCACATTAAGAAAAATTGTCGAAAATTGCAAAATAAACAGCAGTGTGGTCAACAACGGGGTCTTGCACATATTGCTCAAACACCTGGTCCATCTAATCCTGGATCCTCATCTGCAGGGGCTTTAGCTACAGGTACTATGTCTTCTGGTCTTACTACTGTTTCAACAAAGTGAGTCATTGATTCTGGTGCCACTGACCACATGACAGGTAATCATCATTTGTTTTCATCATATACTCCCTATGCCAACCCATCATCCATATTTGTCGCCAGTGGTTCTCCCATCCGTGTTCTTGGCTCTGGCACTGTTAAGCCAACTACATCTTTTTCACTATCTTCTGTTCTCAATGTTCACAATCTCACCTTTAATCTTTTATCTCCAAGTAGATTAACTCATCATTTAAACTGCTTTATCTCACCATTCCCTGACTATTGTTTAATTCAGGATCTATCAACGAAGCATATTATTGGTAAAGGTTATGAATTTGGTGGGTATTACATCCTTGATGATCAGGTGCCACGTTCTGTTACTTGTTTTGGTCAATCGTCTCCATTTGAAGTTCATTGTCGTCTTGGTCATATTTCTCTGTCATATCTTCAAAAATTGTATCCTCAGTTTTCTTCTGTGTCTGCTTTATATTGTGAGTCATGTCAGTTTGTCAAACACCATTGTGTTCATTTGACACCTCGTGTCACTAAACTAGCTACGTCCTCATTCGAGTTAGTCCATTATAATGTTTGAGGTCCTTGTTCAGTTCTGTCTCAGATTGGTTATCGTTATTTTGTCACTTTTGTTGATGATTTTTCACGAACCACTTGGCTTTACTTAATGAAACAGCGTTCTAAATTATTTACTCATTTTCATAATTTTTGTGCTGAAATTCAAACCCAGTTTAATACTCCGGTGAAAATCTTATGAAGTGATAATGCAAAAGAATATTTTTCTGCCCCTTCAGTGATTACATGCAAAGTCATGGTATTCTTCACCAATCCTCTTATGTTGATACCCCTACTCAAAACGGTATTGCTGAAAGAAAGAATTGCCATCTCTTAGAAACTACCCGAGCTCTCATGTTTCATTCCTCTGTTCCTTAGAGTTTTTAGGCTGATGCCGTGTCTACTGTCTGTTTTCTCATCACTCGCATGCCTTCAGCTATCCTTGGTGAGGATATTCCGTATTCCATTCTGTTTCCCACCACTAAGCTGTTCCCTGTTGATCCTAAAATATTTTGTTGTGTTTGTTTTATAAAAGATGTCCATTCTAGTGTTAGTAAACTCGATCCCAAGTCCTTAAGATGTGTTTTTCTTGACTATCCTCGAATTCAGAAAGGTTATCAGTGTTACTCTCCTGATCTTCGTCATTACCTTGTGTCCACTAATATCACTTTTCATGAGTCATCTCCTTTCTTCAAGACTGCTATCGTCTCTGAGTTTCCCTCTGTTATGGATAAATCTGATGATATCCTGGTTTATCATGTTCCTTTCTTCCCAGTATAGGCTGTTGTTCCAGAACATGATATCATCAATGTTGTTGATGTTGTCAACGATTCACCTTCACCAACTCCTGCTTTGCCGATTGATTCCGATGATGCATCCCTAATTTCTGCCTCTATTTCCACCGATCCTCCTCTTACTATTATTGAACCTTTCTCTTGTTGATACCTCTGATGACCTGCCCATTTCCCTTTGCAAAGGTACCCGTTCTCATAATCCTCCTAGACGATATGTTGATTGTACCTATCCTCTTTCATCCTTTATATCCTATCAGTCTTTGTCCCCTATTTTCTCTTCTCTTGTGGCCACCCTTGATTCCATCTCCAAACCTACTACCCTTCACCAAGCCCTGAATCACCCTGGTTGACGTGCCGTAATGGAAGAAGAACTCCTAGCATTGGAAACAGCTAGTACCTAGACTCTTGTTGATCTCCCTCCTGGAAAGAAGGCCATTGAATGTAAATGGGTATTTTTTGGTAAGACTAAGGCTGATGGTTCTTTGGAACGACTCAAAGCTCGTCTTGTTGCAAAAGGGTATGCCCAAACTTACGGTATTGATTATTCTGAGACTTTATCTCCTGTGGCCAAACTCACTTCAGTTCGTCTTGTTTCTTTGGCGGCTACAAATTATTGAGATTTGCAGCAATTAGATGTTAAGAATGCTTTTTTGAATGGCGACCTTCTTGAAGAAGTGTGCTACCTCAAGAAGTCACTGTATGGTTCTACCAGCAATCTGATGCAGGCATGATTTTTTTAGTAGTATATGTTGATGATATTGTAATTACAGGGAGTAATTCTTCTGGAATCTCAGAACTTAAAAATCTTCTTGAACTCTCACTTCCAGACAAAAGATTTAGGATCGTTAAAGTACTTTCTTGGTATTGAGGTTTTGAGTAGCAAGAAAGGTATTCTTCTGACTCAGAGAAAGTATGTTCTCGATCTCTTAAAGGAGACTGGAAAGCTTGGAGCTGCACCAAGCAGTATCCCCATGATCCCGAATCCCTTCCTGGATCTTGATGCTAGTATGTTTGACGAGCTTCCTGATGATTTGAAGATGAAGATTGATCCAGAGAAATTGAAGTCATTTCTATTTCCTGAAAGATATAGAAGACTCATTGGAAAACTGAATTATCTTACAGTAACTCATCCAGATATAACCTTCTCAGTCAATAGGCTCAGCCAATTCATGGCATCACCAACAGTTGCTCAATGGAAAGCTTTAGAACATATCCTACATTATTTGAAAGGTTCTCCAGGTCGTGGTATTCTTTATATAGACTATGGGCACACTAAAGTCGAATGCTTCTGTGATGCTGATCATGCAGGATCTAAAGCCACAAGACGATCTACTACAGGTTACTGTGTGTTTGTTGGTGGAAACTTGATATCGTGGAGAGGTAAAAAGCAAGGGGTTGTGTCAAAATTAAGTGCAGAAGCAGAATACAGAGCCATGTCACAATCTGTACAAGAAATTGTGTGGATACTTCAACTATTAAAGGAAATTGGCATCGTCACAACATTACCTGCAAAATTATGGAGTGACAATAAAGCAGCACTTCATATAGCATCGAACTCTGTGTTCCATGAACGTATCAAACACATTGAAATTGATTGTCATTTTATTCGTGACAAGATTAAAGAAAATATTGTATCTACAGGGCATGTGCAATCAAATGACCAACTGGCAGACCTTCTAACGAAAACTTTAAATGGGACAAGGGTTGAGTATCTTTGTAATAAATTGGGCATGATAAATATATATGCTCCAACTTGAGGGGAAGTGTTAGAGTAGGTGGAAGAAATCAGTCGATGCAATCAAATCCCGTAGATTTAGGAAATGTAGGTGACCAACATTACCAAACCGTAGAAAACGTAAATATCCATTGTGTATATAATTATGTAATTGTACACTCGTAAAAATATAACATTTTGAACTCTTGAATTTCACATTTGTTACTAGGAGAGAGGGTTATGTTCATTCTAAAGACATTTTGAAATGACCTCTATTTTTGCTATCAGCTCTTACTTCACCATATACTGACTTACGAGAAATTTATGTTTTGCGTATAGGAATTCTGGGTTGGAAATGAAGAGCTTGTTCAGATGTATGAGGAGAGACTTGGGAATGCAGGGTGCCTTCTTTTAAAGCTTGCTCAACAATCCTGACGATGGCAAGTGGATTTTCCTCTCTCAATGTGAATCATTAAGCATTGATCAGACTCATGGATGATCTTACATTAATTTCTAGTTAGTTAGTTGCCCCCTTTTCACAGAGCCAAATGGCTGGTTTTCAACAAGAGTATCTGATTGTCAATACACATTTGTTATTTTCTCATGATTCATGCCTGTCTGTAGTGAGATTGCATCAGGTATAGAAATGCTTTGCAATATAAACTTACATTTTATTCATAAATTGGTTTCGCAGCTACGTTGTTTTTACTCGTTAACCTCACTTTTTTGTTTGTCTTTAGGTTTACCAATTATTGCAAAATGTTGAACTGTATCAAAGAGAAAAGAAGCTTAAGCCCATCCCATCCCAATCTATACTGAATTGAATGCCCGATCTTCATCGTTATTGTTTGTAGTGACTAGAACGGAAGCAAGCGCGGGAGTGTTTACAAGTTCCTTTGGCAACAGGGATTTATATCTCCCTATGACATTGCTCACCAATATACTGACAGTGATGCTTTGCAATCCTAACAAAGCACGAAAACCCTTGAAGACAAGTTGGGCCGAAGTTTTTTCAGTATAATGAAGGTGACTAAAGACCATTGCTATATCTTCTAGTTGTATTTTAATATCCAATTAACTTGTTGAACTTGGAGACTAGATATGCAACTGAGGCTATATAGGAAGAATGTGTTGCAAGCGTTATACAAGCTTCTTGTTATCAGATATCTGTGGATCAAAGGATGGTTTAAAGGCTTTACATGTTTTGTTAGAGGAAGTTTAGTAGAATTTGCTTTCTGGCTTAGAGCCCTACAAATACCTGAAATGTCAAACAAAAGCATTGATATTCCTTTTTCCTTTTTTATTGTTAATTATACTATTAATACCTTGTCGGCTTTGTGTCTAATACTTAGATTTTCTTTCCCCTTTTGGATTTTAGTGCCAATTAAGAAAAACTTCATTGTCAAAAGATGATGCATTTGCTTTTCTGAAAGGAGACAACTGTAACGATTTTGTGACATTCTGTACTTTCTTTGATGCACTTCGTCAGGGACTTCATAATATCTTCAGGCCAAAAATAACAAAAATGTAATATACTAATATTCCAATGCGATAGACTCACACTGGGGATGAGCAAAAACCCGGTGGTCTGATCCAGTTTAGTCTAATCCGAGTTAGTCTGGTTTGGTCCAGTCCAGTTCAAATAAGCAATATAATGAAATCGGACTAGACCAGATCAGACCAACTGGTCGGGTTGGACCGGGTTCCAGACCAGGGGACCAAACCACCTAGACTGGTCCGGTCTGGTCCAGGTCAATTTCTTAAAAAATATTTTTATAATTTAGATGTTATTTTTTATTTAATGTTGTTAAAGTTTTTTCAAGGATTTATAATCAAGTTTTATTTTTTATGATGATTTTTATATGATTATAGGTATTTTTATTATATTTATCATCTTTAAATCTTTTTTCTCAACATATTTTTTTTATTGTTCTTGAATGTTGTTGGATATTCTTATAGATTTATGATGTTTTAATTTTTGGAGACATATTTTATATTATTATAGGTATTTTTGTAGTCCTAATTGTGTTTAATAGGTTCAAATTTTGTCTTCCAAAGAGGAAAAAATAAAAATAAAAAAATATTAAATTTAGGTCCTAGACTACCTGGACTAATCCAGGTAGTCCACCAGACCCAGTCTAGTCCAGCCCGACCTTGGGTTAGTGCTGAACCAGACTAGACCACGGACTGCTTTGTGCAACCCGAGATCTTCTCAAAACTAGACTTCGGGTTGATGTCAAACCCGGTCCGGTCCGGTCCAGTCCAGTTCATGCTCATCCCTAACTCACACTACTAAAACCTATTGCAGGGGAAATTAATTGGTAGTTGAACCATAATTTCCTTACCTTTTGACTTTGTTTCTATTATCTATGAGGGGAGTGATTAATGTGTTTGGATCATTTATGTTGTTTCGGTGTTTCAAATAAATAAAGCACTTTGTCGTGTAATGCATGGACTTTTTCTTCATGACTGTGATCACCTGGGGCCTTGTCTAATTTGGTGTTATTTCTTTATTGATAAATTTCATTTGTGTAGTGTCTGTTTTAGGGTATGTTTTTGCTTTTCCCTTATGTTTTCCCCCCTGTTTTTGATTTTCACTCGATTAATTTGTTGAATATGTGATGAAATATAAATACTTTTTGCCGTCTGAATCGACTTTGTGCAATCTCCATTACTCTGTTTTGTTTTTGAATATCAGCTAGATTTAGCTATTTTTTCCTTTCAAGATTTACTTCTGTGAGACAAAGGATGTAGCTTTATTCATCAAACTCATTAAATGAGTGCAGTTTTAGGATTCAGATTTGGTGAAAGCATGCTAGTGTACATTGTTTGGGGTTGAAATGATCTCAGTTTTGTCTTCTGTGTTGAAATAATTATTCTTTTTTTCCCCCTTTCCCGGTCATCTCTATCAATGGTTTCTATTGTTCATTAGGAGAGTGATGAATGTGTTTGAATCCTGCATGAATCCTGAATCCTGCATGAATAAGTGTTGTGATGGACAACTTGACTAATGCAAGAGGTCATATTATTGAAGATTTTAGTGGACCATAAGCTGTATTCAATAGGTTCCTACTTGCAAATAAACACAAGTATATGATGGTAATTAATAAGTCATCTACCTTACAACTTCTGTAATTAATAAGTTGTCACTATATTTTATGGTTGTTATTGACCGTCTCAGATGCGTCATGTTCTAGATTTTGATTCCTACTCCCTCAGGGCAGTTGCACAAGTGAGAGAAGAGAGCCATTCCTGCCTCTGTCCTTGTGAACATTGTTGAACTAAAATATATATTCAATTAGGTTCTCTCTTTGTAGCAGTAAAAGGTTATTCTTTCCCTGGATTGTGCTGAGTGAACCTACTTGGGATTTCTGGTTCCAATTACCTCTGGTCTCTTGCCTGAAATTGCTAGTTGCTTTCCCAGTAGTCAATGCACTCACAATTGTTATTCTTAATAGATGTGTTAGATCATTTATGTTGGTTGAGTGCTTCAAATAATTTGTGAAGAAATGAGCTTTCTGAATCTTTTACATTATTTTTGGTATTTGTTCCTGCCTACGATGAAGTGTTTCTGGTGCCAATTAACTACCTCTAATATGTTGAACTCTTTGGCAGAGAGTGGATAAAAAGTACTCCCTCGGGTCCTAATTATAAAACAAAGTTGACTTTTTTAGAGAAATTAAGGAAGCAAATTAAATTACTTTAGAGTGTTTATATTTTTAGTATCCTTATATTATATATTAGTTTATTAGTCAAATTAATTAGTTTGGAGAAAAAAAATAAAAATAAAAATACTCTAAAATAATTTAATTGACTTCCTTAATTTCTCCAAAAAAAGTCAACTTTATCTTATAATTAGGACCGGAGGGAGTATCAAAATTAAAGAACAGTAGTTGTTATTCTGGTGCCAATTAACTACCTCATAGTTGTTATTCTGTTATGGACCATTTAGAATTTGTTCATTTGAAAAGTCTGAATTTCAAATCCAAAAGTCAGTAACCATGCATTTATTTATGACATTTCATTTTATCATTTGTTTGCACAATTACTCATTGACTTCATTGTTTGTGGGAATTGAATTCATATGATAAGGTTGAACTTTTAGTTGATACTGACATGATAGGAAAGGGATTAGCTTTTCCTTTGGTGAGCCTTTCCTTCCTCTGTGTGGGCATTATTATTATATATTTCATTGCTTGTGCTTGAAGTTTATTTTATAATTTGGTTGTAGTTTTCCCATAAATTTGCTTGTGTTCTTGCGACTCATCACTCTTCTTTTTCATGCAGCAGCGCCATAAAAGGGAGGGGCAACTTGACTATTACACATATTATTAATTATTATCAAGATTGAGAATTTATTTTTTAAGTGTTTGATCTTTTATGTATATATAATATGTACAAGTTGATTTTATTTTTTTTTACAATATTTAAATCTCTTTTCTAATAATTAAATATAAATAGGTCTTGCATTCTCGAGTTCGAGCCCTGAGAATGCAGCCTGCCCCTTGGCCAGCACTTTGCCCTTAAGTGGAGGTTCCCGGTGTGATCCGGATTAGTCTGGGGCTGTTGTAGTGCCTGAAAGATGACATATCTTAGGATACCAGAGGAGAGATTCAAAAAAAGAGTATAATCTCACTCAGTAATTAAAAAGGAAAATTGGATGAGTGTATAGGCCCAGTTTTAGTTATGATTATTTCAGCTGGATTAGAATTTTCCCATTCTATTTTTTTGCCACGTTTCCCATCCTATTTCTTCTTTCTAATAAAAGCAATAGAATTTAATTCAACTGACTTTTTTACAGTGAAATATAATTTTCTAAAAAAATCTTATAAAATTTTAAGAAGTACACAACATCTTTATATTTAAAATAATACCTATTGAAAAATGAGCTTTGTGCAGCACTTAACTTTCTCAAAAATAATTTCATCTGTTGCCTTTCTTGGTAAAAAAAGAGCTTTATATATATGTTGTTCCATATAGAACCATTGACGCTAACCCACTCATTTTACTGTCATAATGTAAATATAGCTAGTCACCAAAAAAAATAATAATGTAAATATAGACGATAAATATAAATAATTTTAATAAAAATAATTTATATCATATATTTTTATATGAAAAATAAAACATTAAATAAACAAATAAATAGTACGGGGAAAATTTCAAGCCTTGAAGGAGACTTAGAAGGCACATGTATGATCTGGTGGAAAGAAATTGGGGTGCGTCTCTACTACTAGCTTAATTTTTTGGCACGATGATTAGCATTTCGTTTATAAGATTTGGTATAAGAGAGTTTGATACTCATTTAATTTCTATCAAAAAGTTTGAGGACAAACCTCCTTTCAGAGGGAGAGATTGAAACATCTCGATTTGAGGTATGATGTGGATTAGGTTCTACCTGGTGGACCACCAAGTTATAAGAGACTAGTGGACACTTAACTGATATGAGTTAAAGAAATCAGGGTGTGTCTTTTAGCACAATGGTCAGTGCTTCGTTCTTAAGGTTTGATATCATAGCTTGTACGTGTTTGAATTTCACTTCAATTAGAACAATTTGAGAACAAATATCTTCTAAGAGGACAAACCTCCTTTCAGAGGGAGGGAATAACACATCCCGATTTGGGGTATGGTGTGGATTAGGTTCTACCTGATGGACCACAAAATTATAGGAGTCTAGTGGACCCGTGTCTAATATGAGTTAAAGAAACCGGTCTATATCTTTTGACACAATGGTTAGTGCTTCGTTATTAAGGTTTGATATCAAAGCTTGCATAGGTTGGAATTCCACTTCAATCAAAAGGTTTTGAGGACAAATCTCTTCTAAAAGGGAGGGAGGAAACATCCCAATTCTTGGGATGGGGTGTGGATGGGATTTTGCGCACCCAACATTGATAGAGATTGGAGGGCTTATGTGTATTTGATATGGGTTGAAAAGAATTGGGGTACACCTACTACCTATTTAAGCTGTTGACATAATGCATGGTTACCTTTCGTTTATAAGATTTGATATGACACAAGTTTGGGATGAATTTAGCACAGACGCACCCTAATTCCTTTAATCATGTCAGACTTGAGTTTGGGAAGGCTTAACCAATGTCTCCCTTGTTGTTTGACGTACTTAACATCTTATAATCCATGGCACTATTGATTAGTTCAGTTCCTCAAAAAGGCTTAGTCTACAATTTTACTTTTATGAGAAAGCCAATGTCTGCCTATGTTGTTGGGGTGTTTGTTAGAAGAGGTCTAGCCAATGTCTGCCTCTAGTTTGACATTCTAATCTATGGGGTAGATTGTTGGAGGAGATTTGACCAATAACATTCAAGTGTTACTCTATTGAACATATTGCAAACACACCAATATAATTACCTCCATGATTCTATGCGTTGAATAATTACTCTACTGAACTTGGGCTTAACATTCAAGTTTAAGTGTTACGCTATTAAACAAATGGCAAACACATTAATTAGGATTGGGTCTAACGAAAAGAGTTAAGACATAATGTGATAACACATTACCAGTAAAAGTTTATAATGTGATTATTAAATTAAACTGTTATCATGATTAGCTTCTTAACATATAACTAAATTTAAAATTATAACAATTGCGTCTGACAATACTATTATAAAAAGAAATCATCATACTTAATAGGAAACTTTTAGTGAGACCAAGATCGATCTACAGGTAAGGTGATTTTCTAATCACTTGACATCCACTACAAGAATCATTCAACGAGATGGAAGATTAATAAGACTCACCAAAATTATTTCAAAACCTGGGACAAAATAGAGCATATATAATATTTCAAACACACATTATGCAGTTTAGTTCAACAAACAGACATTTTCACAGTCTCCATCACAATCTTCTGATTAGTTCCTTGAATTCAAATATTTGGCTTTGGAAATCACAACGTCGCATGTTAGCATAATCCTACAAACGACATCCATGATGCTGATTCCAATCAGATCCGCATCCATAACAAAACTGATTACCACACCTGCAACAACAATATAATATATATAATTACACCCTTCATTCGATATATATATATATTACTTCCGGTTCTAAATATGAAATATATTTAGGGTGTTGATACATAATTTTTATATTTGTCATTTTTTTTCAAATTTATTTATATTGTTACTCCCTCAACAATAATAAGAGGAAAATAAATGAGAGAATTAAGAAAGATGACAAGAGTTTTTTAACAAAAAACATTATATTAACTAACTTACTTAGTGTGTGTTTGGATTAGTTTTTGAAAATAGCTTTTACGATTTATGAGGTAAGTGTGTGAGAGGAGTTTTGTCTCGGGTAGCGCAAACCAAAGTTTGGCAAATTGCCAAACACTTTAATCTAATTATCAAATTAGGGTTTGTGTCTTACACTAAGGACAAGAAGAGTACATATCTATGTGTGTGTTTAGACTGATAGATAGACGCAAACCTGCATGAAATATGAGAGCATCCATCAACCTTCTCTACGAAGAATCTGCATCGAGGGCATCTTCTCCATTTCTTGTTCTTTGCGAGTTCCTTCAACAGATCATCATTTTGTGTCTGGTCCACTTTCTGGCTGATCTGAAACTCTGTGCAATCCATGCCGGCGTGCCATGACACCTTGCACTGAGCACAAAACAGCCTCCTGCAGTTTGGACACTCCGAGGATGTCACCACCTCGTCGCCGTCATCCACCAGCATGGCCGAACAATCTTTAAAGGGACAGTAAAATTTCTGAGACCCAAGAATCAAATTCTCACACACCGCATTTTCCCACCTCTCAAATAACTCCTCTGGAATTATGAATCTACAAAAGAGTGGCTCGATGATTCCTCTGCATTTCGGGTCGGGACATTTCACCGTTGATATGTTCTCTTGAAGCTTCGATGCCACGTAGGAGGCCACGCAGCTTGAACAGAAAACATGTTCACAGCTTTTATTGTCTCTGTACATGTTTTCTGTTGGTTTGTCTTCCATGCAAATCTGACAGAAGCTCATGATGATATTGCTGGAGCTTCTAGAAGATTCACCGGTCTCTATAAACTTGCCTTTTCCCTTTCTGGAAGAATCTTCGACATTCATAACGTTAATCTGACCCTGGTTATCGCATCTGAATGTCCTGGTCATGATCATAACAGAGGACATGAGCGCCTCTTGCAGCTGAATCTGTTCTGCATATTTTTCATCGGAGATTGGAAAGATTTCATCTTCATCAAAAAGAGCTGAGAAGTAGAATTCATCAACGAAGATGTTACCAGCAAAAGAACCTGACGATTCAGCTCCCTGCATGCTATATACTCCAAATATTTCTGTAAGTTACTTCAAACGCGTAGTGTGACGATGAAGTGGCAATATATAGAAGTGAATGCATATGAATCGGCATTTTGGAATTGAAAAGGGATTAAACGTTTGACCAATTGATTGGCGTTGGAATTTGCAAGTGATAAGCATTTTGGATGCTTATTCCAATCTCCGTCGTCTCGTTTCCTAAGACGGATTACAATGAAGTTTAAATCTAAACCGAAACACAACTAAACGGAGTACTACTACAGTATTAAAAACAAGTTCATTAAGTATTCATGCACCTCTATATATACTCTCTGAGATCTTATATTTACTAGTCATAAAAAAAAAAAAAAAAAAAGAGATTTTATATTTACTCCAATATTTTATATTTCTATCAGTCACCACCACCCTCTATTCTTTGCAAATTATCACAAAATATGACTCCTTCCAGCTTCTGAAGTTTTTTTTTCTCTGCACATTTTATTAGATTGTATACACTTTTCTCATTATTGTAATTTTTAAAATATTCTAAAAAAATTTAAATTTTAAGAAAATAAATTGTATTGTTTTAAATTTTTTTAATCATTATCTAGCAAAAAAAGATCTACATATCTTTAATTATCACTCTATTCCTTTTAATAAGTCACTTGTATCGCATTCTCGTAAAACAAGAAAAGTATTAAATAGATAAATTTTTTCATATTTTCCCTTATTTATAAAGGGTGAACGTCTTTTCTCACTTCTCTTTATCTATTTGCATCTATATATCTCTCTTCCTCTTATTATTAATAAAGGGTAAAATTGTTAAAAGATCATTTATTACTCTACAAATAACTTATATTTTGAAATAAATTTTTTAGATACCAATGACTTATAAAAAATATCATTATAACAAGTATCAGAATGGTAATTAATAAAATTGTGACAAGTGTTACTTCCGTTGGAAGTGCCTTACCCCTAGCATTCAATTTTTTTAGGGAAGCCCCAACGTACTTGGGTTTGATTTAAACCCGGCCCAACTTCTCAACCTCCCCTTTCTTTTGTGCCTGCTTTATAACCAAAAACAAAATGAAGTGTAGCTACTTGTTTATGCTTTTTTTTTTTTTTTTTGCTATTAATACCTTACATTAGTAGATTTGCCAATTATGAAATGAATTTCTTAAATTCATATATTTTTATGTTCAAAAGAAGAGTTGCACAAAATAATAGAGATTTGTATGAGAGTCATATTAATTATTATATTAATCATTTTTATCCATTGTCAAATGTATATTATCCATTTACTTTTATGAATTTATTAAAGGCATGTAGGTGGGATCTTGTAGAACAACTTACATCAAGCACTTCTCTTAAGGCCTTGTACAGTAGTGTGAATTTGTGAGTTCTAACCTCCCGTAAGGGACATAACGAGTGTGTGAATTACAAGGTATTAAAACTCGGATCGGGTATTGAATTGGTCGGGGTATTAGGTTAAGGGTCAGTGGGTCATACCGGGACCAAACTGGAGCTAAACCGGGACTAAACCGGTGAAAAATTGAAAATTTTAGACTTATAGTATGAAATTCTAAAGAAATTTTTTTTAAATTTTTTTTTTTTTAAATATGAACCCGGACCGGTTTACATGCCGGTTTTCGGGCCGGACTGGATGATCCGATCTGGGTTCAAGAACCTGGGTGAATTATAACAAAAAAAAATGATGTAATTTTGAGACCCATATATAAATATGTCTCACATCTCTATTTTTTATATCCAATGTATATTACCAATAAACAAGAGTAAAACTGAGAAAATGATAATTATTGACTCTGTCTTATAATATATGGACTAAATTTTTGTTAAATGTAGCCTATATTTTGGACGGGAAAGAGTATACATGTAAAAGGTATCTTTATTTGAGGAATATAATAAATTAAATAAGTGGAAACATGAAACCAAGTGCAAAATATCGAGTGGGTATAGCCCACCTTATCAGTGTTTAACGCTGTGTCCACATACTTTTGCCTCTCTTTTTGGATCTCACAAGATAATGAATGCGATCTCACACTTATCACTCAGATTCCTGGCACTTCTTATTTCTAAATATTAAATTACTTAAAATTATTTGTACATGTAGGACTTGCTATGATATACACTCCCTCCTCCGATCCCTATACACACATAAAGAAAAAAAAAATGAATTTAAAACTGATTACATTCTTAAATTGGTTGAAAATTTGGGTAGGTTCTAGCGTTGCCCTTTGTTAAATACATTTCATTTGAAGCACTTGACATGTTTCTAAAGATAGGGCATATATATTTCTCAACACCTCATCTCCTTATGAAATCAAAGGGCATATATGGAAAGAAGAAAATAAGTCATGCGTAAATATCTTACAAAGTGATTTATATTTAATAATAATAAAAAAATCTTTTTGATCAGAAGGTGACTGAATCATATAAAAAATTGGAGGGAGTAGCTAGTGGAACTAGCCTAAAATAAAATTGCAATTTTCAAACATAAAGCACTTGCTTATTTTTTAGAAATTAAGCCACATGGCTAGACCTTACAGTTCAAATACCGAAGTAATAGAATATTACACATAAAATATCATTTTTTGGACTCACATCAATATGTTCAGTTAAACACAATATTCCATTCAATTGTTTAGTTAGTGGACAATGTGACTCTTGACTGAGAAATATCTGCCCCACTAGTCTTTAGAATATATTCTCGCGCAAAATGTTGCTATCACAAAGAACGAGAATAATGAAAGTTTCTTCTTCACATTGTATAGATTCAGTTTTTATTGTTTCCTTTATGCATTTTTTTTTTTGGGTGTTACCTAGCTATGTATATGTGGGTATTTGTTTAATTTGTTGTTCCATTGAAAAAGTATAGTTATGTTAGCTTTGTGAAAAGATCATTGAATTGAAACTTCAAAATTCTCTAAGAAACTTTTTGCATGCATCAAAATGTGGCTGGAATGATAAAGCAAAAATATCTCTATTATATACAAAAATTCACTATCTTCCTTCTCATAATTGAATTAGGGCAAGAGAGAGTCTGAAAAATCTTCCTTATCCATTGTTTGAAGCAGCTTTTGTATTTGACAAAAATGTTACAATCGATCAAGTTTCATCTCATCGAGGTCCCCTACAAATATCTACCAGTTTCATTAAAGCTAAATTAAAGCAGATTCATATATATATATGTAGAGATATATCTTATTTCTTTTCTCGTTTCAGAAAATATAGAGATTTTGGTTTGAAGCTTGTGATGTTCTTAGTAGTCATCTAAACTATGAAACAATGGCCCAATGGTTTTGGTGAGACGAAGGAATAGGCTTAGATTGAAGTCTGTGTAAGCGAATGTCTTCAAGAATGAGACGAGTCGTCTCACGACTACGACGAGCATTATCGTTCCAACAATTTCTCGGAGAAGACGATGATGATGTTCTTCGCTTCGTGGACTCCTCTAATTCTCTCATCTCGTCCATCACTATCTGTCTGCTCCTACACTCTATGCTGCAGAATCCTTGGTCCCCTCTGCAATAATACATAATCATCAAAAAAATTTCCAAACTTTGATCACAAACTCTAAATTACATCAAATACCCAGATTTTAACATGTAAAACCATAATAACTACCCATCACTAGATTTTAATTATTAAAGCAACAATATACATGTGTGTGTGTGTTTGTGTGAGTGAGAACCCAGAATCAGATACTGTCAAATGTGAACATGACGTTATATAACTAACTCATGTTACTGTATTGTCTTGCTCGTGTTTGTTAATTGCTATTCCAAATTATAAACTGGGGGTGTAAATCTTCAAAAAGGGAACACATATATAAAAGACAAGCCCAACTAAGCAATAGGCTCTGTTCCTACAAAGAGCCCATTTTTCTGCTAAATTTAAACTCTTGATCATGCTGTGTCTGATACTTATTATTCAGCAAATTTCACTGATATTTTATTATATATGCATCTTTAATTAGTTCATATATTTATTTCAAACAATATAATATCAATTTTAATTGCTACCGTCTTGTGCATCAATCAGAGAGTGTAAGATAATATAGATTTTAATTACTACTGTCTTGTGCATGTATCAGAGAGTGTGAGAGCAGGAGCTTAACCCTATGCTTGGATAGAAACAAAAGTGGGGATAGAGGGAAGAGAATACTAAGATTAAAAACTTTAAAACATGATAAAGAAATTTACTATTTGTAGGAATTTTTTCTCCGCATTCAAACGTAAGGTAAGGGTTTGATTAAGAATACCTGTACATGTAAATGTCTTTGTCAGGGCTGAGAATCTTGTTGCAGAGAGAACAAGTTTTGAGGAAGCAAGTGGTGGCAGCATCACTGTTTGATTTTTTGAGTGAAGATTTGACAACAACATTGTTGGATTTAGTACTCTTTGAATTCGTGATTTGTGTTACGATTCTTAGACCAATTACATCCATGGCGGTCTGATGATGGTCTCTTCTTCTTCTTCTTCTTCCTCCATCTTCATCAGACGAAGAAGAACAAGAAGTTGAATTCCTTTTTTCATCAGTGAGCTTCTTCTTCTTGTTCTTCTTCAGATTTTCATCTGGTTTTGCTTCTTCAACCTTATTGAAGGGGCTCATGAACTTTGGAAGCATCCTGAGAAAAATGGCGGAATAGGAAGCTAAAGCTAATAATGAGAGAGAGAGAGAGAAAGAGAGAGAGAAAATGGTGAGATCTGGGAAGAGAAGAAGTGGTGAGTATTTAAAGAAAATTGGAACCCACAGATATTGAAAGCTCACTCTTTTATAACTCTAACTGTTCATTATGTAACACGTGCCTGCTTACTTTTATAACTCATCATTCATCAAAGCGGGATAATAAATAAATTTATCACTAAAAAGTTTTTTTGCAAGCTACTGAAAACTGGATCGGACATTGAACCGGTCGAGATATTGGGTCAAGGGTCAGTGGTTCAGACATTGGTGATGATCACTAGCGGGTTACCCGTTAGTGATTTAGAATCCTGAGAGTTCATTCGTTTGTACGAATTTTTGTCTAAATTTTTTTACTAACAAAAAGGAGCTTATTAATAAAATGTAATTTAAAATTTTTTTACTAAATAAAAATTGCCAAATCCTTATCTTAATTTGTTAATTTGTCATATGAACTTGGGAATTCCTTATCTAAACTAGTGAATGGTCTGATAGAGTAGGTGGATTTTTTGCTTAAAAAACGAAAGTTGTGAAATTCTTATATGAAGTTATTAATTTCTTTTATCAATATGTCAATTCCTTATCTAAATTTGTTGGTTGGTTTAGTTAAAAATCAAAGTTTACTATATATTTTTATTTTTTAGTATAGTTACTGATAGGCTTCCTTAGCCACAAGTGGGGGGTTCGAACCCCCCCACTCCCCAAAGCTTTGGGATTTTTTTCCCAAAGCTTTGGGGAATATTCCGCCCCTGGCGGAATATTCCCCAACCGGAGCCCTCGCCAGCGGCACCCGCCGGTCGCCGCGACTGGGTTGCCGGGGGCCGGCCGCTGGCGGCCGGCAGGGGTTCCAACTGAGCCGGCCGGCGGAGGGACTTTTATTATTTTAATAAAAAAATAGGTAATGGTAAAATAGTAATTTACCCCTAAAATTATAAATCCCTGACAGATGCTAACACCTTTGTGGTATTTCTAAATGTTCTCACATCTTTCTATCTTTTGATATATTAAAAGTTCTTTTTGAGTCATTTTCCCTTTTTTTTAAGTAAAATTGTTAGTTAGTCTCAATTTTATCCAACTAATCATTCAATAAAATCAGAGAGGTAGGTACAGGCTTGATTATAACTACGATTAGACCATTTAAAAGTGGTTTTTTATTTGTATTATATGATACATAAAGTAAGTACGTAAAAAAAAAATTTGTTTTAACTTACATGAATATAGTATTTATGAATGGTGATTCTAAACAAGCACAAAATAATGTGTATTATTTAATAAGCAAATTAATCAATGAATCTATCCCTACTATTCTCTATGCAGTGACCCAGACTATATAATTCAAGAGCTGCCAAAAAAAAACGGACTATGTAATTCAAGATGGTGGTTGAAAAAACAGAGAATGAGAATTGATAATTTCCATCATTAAGATACTATAATTTTTTTTAAATTATTCTTAAGTTTTTTGAATCTTTCTGGTCCCTAAATTTTAATGGGAAAATTTCAAATAAATATCATTTTAACTTAGAAAGCCCTAAAAAATCTGTTAACATATAGAAATGACAAATAAGTTTCAAGAGACTATTCTGAAATTTTGAAATGTTGTATTTTTACCAAAATGCTTTTTAAGTTTTTTTTTTTTTTAAGAAAGAACCCTTGCCAGTGCCAAAGCTCCTGCGGCGGGCACCACCCCACCGGCAAGACTCCGGCGGCCGGATGTTGAAACTTTGATGAAAAGTTAAATAATGAGATTGACAAGTCAAATGATGTGATTGACTACTTGATGAGCTTCATAAATATTGTCACTTATTTATTATTTCCATATGTTAACAAATTTGTTGAAATTTTTTAAGTTAAAATGATATTTATTTAGAAATTTCCCTTTATTCTAAGCACAGCTGTATTTCAACTTCTATCCTACATATCTAGTATATTGCGTAGCCTTTTCCATTCCATTCCACATTCTACATGCGGGGGCTTTTTATATGGGCAAACAAATTAGATATATTTAAGTAGCCGTCATATGACAATTTTTTTTTAAAAAAAAAATACAATTTCTTTATCATATAAATATCCAATCCTCACGTAGATAAATAATAATTTAAAATTCTCGAAAATATTGTATATAATTTTCTACCATTTAAATCTATTAATTGAAGTATATGGATCAATATAATGTTGAAGAAATAAAATAGAGACATCAGGAACCCGATAAAATATTGCATGAAAAATATATTTTAAAAAAAAATCTCAACCTTAGGCACTGCTATTAAGTTAGGCACAGATGTTTCAAAGTTAACTCTTGAATATAAGCATATTCCATCGAAAAGCCGCGTAGGAGCATCTAGTCCAGTATAAAACTAAAAATAATAATGCGATAAATAAAATAATAAGAGGAAAGCATGACGTAGAAAACCAATTTACAAATATTAAATAAATTGGTTAAATTAGTTATTTATAAAAAAAGATTGTGTGGGAGTTTTTTAAAAGTACTATCTTTAATCACTTGCAACGAAACTACTCATTGACAGAAATATCTGAACATGTGCATTTAAAAAAAAAAAAATCATTCTTTTGATCTTTAATATAAGATATATTTAT
Organism: Inga laurina; assembly: GCA_963855925.1. Taxonomy (NCBI): domain Eukaryota; kingdom Viridiplantae; phylum Streptophyta; class Magnoliopsida; order Fabales; family Fabaceae; genus Inga; species Inga laurina. Next base: position 5,079,768 of record OY979711.1, on the reverse strand, counting down.
CTAATTTTATTAGATTAAAAAAATTAATTTAGTTAATATAACATATATTTAATAAAATACCCTAGTCATTTTCTTTAATTTTCTTCCTCCCCTCTCCTCATTAATTATTTTTGAGGAAAATCAATAGAGTAAATTTAAAAAAGCTTGACGAATAAAAAATATATATGTCTTACCAACTTTTCAAATAGGACATGTATTAAAAACAGGAGAGTTTATAAATCTGAAAGAAGTGTTACATCTAGGATTATAATAAATCTCGTAACTAGAGTTTGGAATAGTTTAAGGGTCTGTTTGGTGTGAGGGATTTGGAGGGGAGGGGAGGGGAAGGAAAATTTTTATGAGTTGAATTTTAAAAGATCGAAGAAATGGGGTAATAAAATTTTAATAAAGAGAATATATAAGATAAAAGAGTATAAAAAATTAATTCAAAAATTTTAACCCCACTTCTCTAATTTTTTTTTAAATTCAACATAAAAAATTTTTCCCTCCGCCCATTTTTCCTCCCCTCCCCTCATACCAAACAAGCCCTAAGAGGTTGAGAGAGAGAGAGAAGGAGGCGAGAGAATTGTGGCAGAGAAGAATCTAATAATAGGATGGGGAACATATTTTGCAGAGAATCCTTTGTTTTTTGGTGGCATATGTTGATGGCTCAATTTCCATCACAAAAGAATCCTTACCCTCACACTCACACTTTGAGAGAGAATAAATGCTCAGAAAAAAACAAAAAATAAAAAGCTAAAAAGGGATCTCATATAGGAGGCGCTCTTATAAGGTAACCTAACATTTATTTTAAGTTTTTCAGGAATAAAGGGTGTGATATGATTTAGCTATTACCTAAATATCTTTTCCCCTATTACGGAGAGAACAACACGTGCAAATATATTATTTTTATGTACAAAATGAAATCAATTATTTTTTTTAACTAGGCCCAATTTTAATAAATTTTAAAGGATGTGGCACGGGAGAATACTAGACTATTTAACAAGAGAGAAATATGATCTATTCTTGAACTAGAGATATTGCTTTTAAACTCCAATGAAATTAGGGGGCGCAGTGGTCTTTGAAGTTATATATTTATTTATTTTTAGTTTATAAAAGGTCTGTCACTAATTAATTTAATTTTGAAAAAATATACATATACTATCAAACCAATCCAAATATTTTACAAAGGTCTGGCAAAAAAATATTTTAAGAAGGATGTGTCAACCTAATTCTAGCGTGAGTTGTATTGAAGTTGTCAGTTGAGTTAAAGTTAGTGGGTAATGAGTAATGACTTACTGAGTCATTTCTAATAAAGAAAAGGTGCGTGCAAATTTCTTGTTATTATCATTTAAATCTCTAATTAAAGTATGATTGATATATATATATATATATATCGCCAACAATAATATATGACAATTATATAATTTTTATACACATATCATTATCATTGAAGAACTAAGTAATTAACATTAAGTTTTATGGCTTGTTTGGTCTGAGAGGAGGGGAGGGAAAGTAGGCGGAGGGAAAAATTTTTTGAGTTGAATTTAAAAAAAATTAGAGAAGTGGGGTTAAAAATTTTTAATTAATTTTTCTTGCCCTTTTATCTTATATATTCTCTGTATTAAAATTTTATTACCCCACTTTTTCAATCTTTTAAAATTCAACTCATAAAAATTTTCCCTCCCCTCCCCTCCAAATCCCTCACACCAAACAGACCCTAAAAGCTCTGGCAAAAAAAAACAAGTTTTAAGCAAAATAATATCAATTCAAAATTTCTTAGAAGCTTCATTCTGACCAAAAAAACAAAAGCATCCCATTTCTGTCCAAGTCGTACATGCACAAAACTTGTTACAAAATTGGGCCAGCCAGCAGACACGTAATCCACAATCAGAACACTATGTTGAAGAGTACAAGGGGTTAAAAAGTAGTTCATACTTCATACGAAGGATATGCCTACAAGTATAGTTGGATAAGCTCATCACTAACAACGGATGGAGTAAGAACGCCTAAATCAGTGAAAAGCAGAGTCAAGTATTGAGGAGGAGTATAATCCCTCGCAGACCTTTCAATCTCAACCTTGGATGGAACAGGTACACCAAAATCAATGGGAAGTAAGGCGGGGGCCAAGTCCTTTTGGTCCAAAGGATAAAGACGAGCAAACTGCAGATAAAGACATACAAATTACAACATGGAATATCCACTTCTGAAAAATATGCCATACTTGTGGAGAAGGATTGAAGTAAAATCGTGATAGAGATTTTCGGAAGAAAAGGGGAATAGTCTGTGAGTTTGTGTGGTTCATGTACCTTGTAGCTTTCAGCGGCCACATAAACTGGCTTGTTCATGCTGTGTGCAACCAATGCAATTTGGTAGGTTCCCATCATATTAATTATACCTCCACTCTCAACCACACCATCTGCCCCCACAAATACCATGTCAACCTCGTCCATGGTATATGCGACAGCAGAGTCTATCAGGAGTTTAACGGGGATATTAAGTTTGGCCAGTTCGTTAGACAACCGTAAACCACTCCGGTCTGGCCTTCCCTCTGCAGATTTAGGAAATGGAAGTCTGAAACTTTAGAGCCACAACCATAACTTATTGTTCAAAATAAGTATAATCATGGGAAATTATGGTAGAAATATAGTTGCACACCGCCCACTGGCAGGGTCATTAGAATTTAAAATAAAAATATATCCTGCTTGAAGCTTCATAGAGAAGCCAGTATAGAATACGCTATAAAACTGCTTATTCTCATCCGAAATTTTAGGTTGAGAAATGAAGGTCAATTGCTGTAAAATCAATATCAATATGTCATCGAATCTATAGTAAAACCACGCTATTTACAAGCCAAGTACAGTGTGACTCATTCCTCAAATGACATGCAGATGCAGTACATGAGAAAATGTCTATTTCATAGGACAAGGATCATAAATTTAAACAATTTGACCAAGTGCTCTTTCTAAAAAATTAGAGTGAGAAAAAAAAACCTGTACAGAAAACCCGAAACAGTTTCTTATTTTGTGCTGCCAATCTGAGAACTTCAAGGACAACTCTGGAATAACCATGAACTAAAATTGTGCAGCCATCAAATATAAAATCTTGAGCCAGCATTGCAATAACTTTACGAGCCTGCAAAACAATTTAATTTTTGGAATAATGGACATGGTTGAGTTCATGAACCTCTAAGCAACCAATACAATGACTCACCTTGTACGAGATTTCCCCAAACTTTTCAGCACGTTCAATTAATCGCGACTTTGCAGAGTTAAAGTCTTCATATTCTAAGGCAGCAGTCCTAGTTACATATCGCATAAACAGGTCACAGCCAGCTGTCAAAGAGATAGACGTTGTATCCCAGGACTGTAAAGCAGATAGGTGTTAACAATGAATCAGACAATTCAAGAATTCTGGAACATGTATGGCTGCACCTAGTTTCTACTCTTAAAACTTCCTCACACATGGGCTGTTCAAGCTCTAGATGGATTACTTTTCAGAGCATTAAAACAGTGAAAAGAAGCAACAACCAAAGAATGAAATTGAAATTCATACCAAAGGACAAAGGCGGGCTTAGTACCAACAAAATATAATCATTACGATATTTATATTATTTTTCATCACATACATTATGGAATGAACCGCATTCTCTCTGCTATCAACAATGAGCATCTTCATGAATTGCCTTCCAAAAAAGGAAAGTACCAGTACACTAAATCTCTCAAGGATAATACCATGCATATGCAGCCCCCCCCCCCCCCCCCAAAAAAAAAAAAAAAAGCAAGTGATCCCAACATTGAGTAAGGATAGCCTAACATTACATTCTTGTTTTCTGAACAAAAATACTTCTCAGAATTTTAAGGCATCCTTGTAAGTAGGGAAAATGGAAGGTGATCTAGGGAAATGTCATAGCTGGAAACTAGCCACAATATATGGACTGAGACAACTCATTCCTTTTTTTGCTGCTTCTGCTTAAGCCTTGGTTATACATCAGAATGTCCAGATATTTTTGAGGAAGCTTTCTACTTATATAAAGAATAAGTTGCCAAAGGGATTAACTAAGACGCATTGATAACAACACATCCAAACTTTGACCTCCACATCTTCCTTTCAAGGGTAGTTATTTATGCAGATCACGCCAAGGTGGTCAAGTGCAAAATGTGCCCTTAAGGTGCTAGACTTCTGAATGCCAGGCAAGAAGCACTAAAAAGATGCGCACCCAAGTGAACCAAGGTGCCAAAGTAAGAAAAAGTATGCTATATAAACTAGGCCAACGTAATTTGAAGAAGAGAAAGAGCCAGTGATTGAGTTGTGAGCCTTGATGTTGCACCCAACACAATCTTCATTCTTCCTCTCTGTTCTGTCCAAATTCAGTTGGTAAAAACAGACTTAGGAGAAGAGAACATTGTAGTGAGCGACCTGTGAGCCTTGAACTCTTGAAGTTCTATCCTGAGTGTTCTTCTTACTTTTGGTTTTGGTCCGGGCTTCAACTGCTTTAATAGTTGTTTTTTTTTTTTTCCTGCATTTGTTTACAAAGTCTAATATACTAATAGCACCAAAAATCATTTAGAAGAACTACTAGTTTACCCTATTCGCTTGAAAATGAAAGGCTGTGCCAGACTTTTCAGGTCGAGTTGTATAGCATCCCATTTTATCTTATCCCTAAGTTTAAATTTCTAGGCTTGGGCTTATAAGCTGATTGCTTGAAATTAGTAAGCCTGCAAGGCACCTCGGGGGCACACCTTCCACAAGAGGAAAGGTGCAGAAGGGGGCTGTCTCATGGGGCCCTACAGAAGGCATCACCTCTCATAATGTGAAGGTGCTATACCAGTTCAGCGGATAAAGAAAGCGCACAATTCAATTCATTCCGGTACATACACTCCGTTCTCAACAAAAATCAACAAAATTTACATAATCAAATATCAAATGCTTTGTGTATAAAAACAGCCATCTCTTTTGGGTATGAAGCCTTAAATCAATAACTCGCCCCCTATAAAGTTTGTTACTATACTTACTTTGAGAGAATCGGAAGCCTTCTTGAGCTCAATTTCCAGCTCCATCATCGTCGTAGCCTTACTTGACCTAATCACAGCCGCCAAGGCGCGAATAGCCGCCACGGCTTCGGCCAAATCGGGCTGTTTCCGCCAGTTATTGAACTCATCGATCACGCTGAAGGGTTTATCAGGATCCGACACCCCGACATCACTCGCCAAAATCGCATTGCGATCAGAATTCTGATCGGTAGCAGCCTGAGCCTGAGCGAGCCAATCGCTGGTAACAACACCATGGTGAGCCGCCCTTGTCTGATAGTAAGCGGAAATCACAGGGTTAGGGTTGGGGTTCTGAAAAGTATCCGCCATGGAAGTCCGAGTAGTACCACCAGGAGGAGAGATTGATAACGTGTCGGGGGCCAAAGCGGCGTCGTTTTGCTGCCTGTTGTCGAGAATAAAAGATGCTGATCGATGCCACATTTATACGTGTAGGTGGATAGCAAGCGAGTGTGGAAGTTGTCACTTTCTTGAGAAACTTTTTCTCCCGGAGAGAAAAAGAAGAAGAAAGAAGAAGCGAGTTTGCCGCAAAAATATTGAAGGAATCTGATGCTTTATGAAATGGAAGATTGCGATTCTGCAAGTCGCAAATTACTGTGTTCAAGTGGGAGAGAGAAGATAATGGCGTTTGCTGTTCTGTAAGCGAATGTCAAGAGGCGGCTCCAGCGAAACGACCTCGTTTCTAGTTTTCTCCGTTTTAAGACTCCCGTTCGTGATCATGATTATTATTTAAGTGTTTAGATAATTATAAAATCATAATTTTAAATATTATTTTTTTATAATTCGAAATAAAACTATTTTTATATATTTTTCTCATAAATTATAAAAAATATTTTTTAAAAATTAATTTAAATATACACTTAAAAATGAAGTAAAGGTTATTTTTATTTAGAAAGTTTTTGTTAATAAGTATTGAGTACTTCGGGAAAAAAAATTTTAGCAATATTATTCTGAAATTATCAAAATGTAGACCGTTATTTTCTACGGAACTTACTTCCACATGGCATGATTATGTGGCACTCAGGTTCCAACTCATCGCCACCTCACCGTCTTCATCCCTTTCCCTTTCTCATCTCTGGTCATTTCAGCAGACTCTGCTAGACCCACTTTTCACGATTGAGGTCGGTGGACAGGTTTTCAAACATGTCGACGTCGATGGAGTTGACGTCGGAGCTGAAGAAGATGTTGGTGAAGACGGTGAAAGCAAACTTCCTCAATTCGCCCCTGAAACTGAACGGCAATAAGCTCGATGGGAATTGTATAAGAAGTCACAGGCTCAAGAGGCAGCCTGTGGCGGTCCTGCGATTCCTGGCACTACAAAATTAGAGATTCTTTTTTAAGAGGTGCTTGACTGCTTTATCAAAATTGACAAAACCCATGAACCAAAAATCATATCCGTCCCCCGTCGCAGTCTGGATATACTTTTCCGATGAGTTCTCCTTCATGATCACTGGATTCATTGGCGCAATCTTACCCAGAGGGACAGTAGATGATGGGTATGATTTTTCTGAAGCAAAGGAAAAAGTGGGTTGTGAAGTCTGCCGAAATGAAAGATCAGAGTGGGGGAAGGCGTGAAGATGATGAGGCGGCGATGAGTGGGAGATTGAGTGTCATGGCGCCGCATGGAAGTTTCGGTGAAAAATAACAGTCAAATTTACTATTTTATAACGTCAGGGGTGAAATAGATACATTTTGTTAGCTATCAGGCTAATATTGCTCTAAAAAAATGCTTCTGGATGCTTAGTACTTCTATATAAAAACTTAATAACCCTAATTAAATTTAAACAAGTTTTCATGTATTGCCGTTAAACGGGTTGAGCCCGCTGTTGATCCGCCTAGAGGTGGTGGGCTAGCCATTTTCCCAGCTCTGACAGGTTGTTTTTGAACTCTTTTTTGTACTCTTTTTATAAATAATGGAAATCTTGATTACCAAGGTTTAAAATTTGTTAAAAATACTCATCTAATCATTAATATAAAATGTATTTACCTAATTTGATTAGATTAAGAAAGTTGGTTAAGATAGTTTATATGACATGTATTTTCTAAAGCGCCCTAATCACCTTCTTTAATTTTATCCTTCCCTCTTCTCCTTTATTATTGTTAAACAAGTATCAATAGGGATAAATTATGAAAAGATTAACAAATATAAAATGTTTATCTTATATTTAAAATTTAGATCAACTCCCAAAATATATCATGTATTAAGAACCCGTGGGAATAATAAATGGATAAAAATTGTGTTTCTTTTATGGACTGTTTGGTGCTGGGGCCGAGGAGGGGAGGGGAGGGAGAGTGAACGGGGACAAATTTTTTTGTGTTGGATTTTAAATATTTTAGGAAGTTGGGTCAAAATGTTTAGATTAATTTTTCTTTGGGAAGTTGAGTTAAAAGTTTTAGATTAATTTTTCTTACTCTTATATCCTACATTTTCTCTTTTTTAAAATTTTATAACCCTATTTCTTTAATTTTTTAAAATACAACTCATAAAAACATTTTCCCCTTCTCTCCCCTCTTAATCCCACATATCAAACAGGCCTTGAATAAAACCTTGCATATAGAAACGGTGCGAAAGAGGGAATGAGTGGTCAACTGTTGACCAACACCATAAACTTTGAATTTGGATGCAGAATTATATGTGAAGTTTACTTAAGACAAATGAAGAAGAGGACTACATGTTACATCTGGATTTTCAAACTGTATTGCTTATTGTAGTTGAGACTATCATTATTTCCGTTTGTTAATTACATGCTTTTTTTTTATTTGAGGTAATATTGTTCGAATCATTGTCGAACATTAAAAAACAAAAAAACAAAAAAAAACATATCTCCCAACAGAGATTCAATCTTGCTAACACCTTCCATTATATCAAACTCTGCTGGTGACTAAAATTAAATTGAATTAGCGTAAAAGGCTGTTGTTGTTGTAAGCTAAGATATCTCATGAGACTTGGGAATGTTGAATTTTATTTTGTTTATAATATTTTAATTTTCTGATACTGTGAATGAAATAGTGGAGTGTTGTTTTCAAGTTGTTTGACTAAATATATTGTGGGCTTGTGGTTAAATTAGAATTTTGTGGGTTCAAGATGCCCAACCCATTTGTTTAACAGTTAACTGTGTAATGGATCTCAAATGGGTTTATTTAATGTTCAGAACCAGCCCAATGACAGGACTTCACCCTAGCAGTTGCTTTTCTCCCATGTTAATGTTATTTGAAAATGTTGTATAGGTAAGTTGGTTTTTTCAGAAATGGTGAACCGTGGAATTACTGCGCTTAATCTTTCACCTATTATTAACTTTCAATTTCAACTGTTTAGTTAAACTCTTCTATAACATTTGCAAATTAATAATTGTTGAAAAGGGAATTTAGACAAATAGTTTGTCTTTAAGTTATTAGTGCAATTATAAGAAATCTAAAGTACTTGTATTGAGCACATCAATCCAAAGTACTTGCACCTTGTGTTGCTATATGATGGTAATATTTCTTATTCCATTATATGAGATTGGTTATATAAATCACACAACGTTATTATTTTTTGTCAACAATTAAACTTTTAGATAGGTTGTTAACTAAATGATGCCGTTTAATGAATTAATTGAACATTCTTATCGGTATTTCTCTATTCCTTTTCACACGACTATATACTTTCTAGTTCACCTTCCTTCCTATCATTTCCAATAATCTTATTTGCACATGTTCAAACCATCTTAAAACGGTTTTTAACCTTTATTTCCTATACTTAAACAATATCTGGACTGTTGGCTGTGTTACATGAAAAAAAATGAGAAATAAGTTGCCCTTCTAGATTTGTGGGTGTAGTATGAATTCATATTTTATATTGATGATTAATATTTATATAAATATTTGTGGGTAAATCCCACTAAGGTCTAAGGTTCAGAAAAAATATAAAAAATATCCCATTATAAATCCTTCTATCAAAAAATTTTTAGACTTATCAACGACTACTCTATGACTTGTCAATATAGTCACATATACTTGTCAACAAAAAATATTTAGTTAACATATATAGGCTTGTCAATGGCTACTCTATAATTTATCAATATAGTGACATACAATTGTCAACAAGAGCTGGTTTAGTTAATATAGATGAGCTTGTCAATGATCACTCACTTGTCAATATAATCACATATACTTGTCAATAAGGTAAGTTCATATTTGGAATCTATATCACTAAGTTCTCTAGAGACTTTTTTTTATAAAAGAATTTACATTGAGACTTTTTTAATATTTTTTCTAGTTCCTAGAACTTGAGTGAGATTTTCCCATTATTTATTATCTTAATGTTAAAAAAAGAAAATAATTTTTGGTTTTAACTCCCCTCTGTTAGCATAGATGAGCATGTGATCTTGATCATTCAAAAACAAAAATTATATTTGAATGGTCATATTTAATTTTTTTTTTTTATATCGCTACAGTTGCTTTCAGAAATTAATAATAGGGAAGATTTTATTTTATGCTATAATTGATTATTTTGTATGGAAGATTCCCCCCCCCCAGACAATTATATAATATGTTTGATGATTCTCCAGCTGGCAGGGTGCAAGAACCACAAAATGATGTCTGATTGATCAATGCCATAAAAAAATGAACAATAAAATAAGAGTATATATAGATATGTATCAGAACAAGGAAACAAACTAACCTTGATTAGGTTTTTAAGCAAATAACAATAATAATAATGATGAAGTTTCTCTCCAAATCACCGACTTTCACTAGATTGCGTGCTTTTGAGTGTCCTCTTCAAAGCATTTGAAAATCGAAGTTCATCACAACAAATGAAATAAAAAAAAAATTAAAAATCTAGCAACAGCTGGGAATGATGGTTTTTGCTACAATCCAATCCAATCCAATCCGCTGCTTTTCTTATACCCACCCAGAAACAGCTGTTGCCTTCTCTACGTAACTTCGCTACCTGCTTCATTACTTCTTCAACCCCCTATTCCTAAAATTTTAAACACTTAAAAAAAATGCCTTTTTTTTATACTAAAAAAAACTGCCTTTAATTAAATATTAAACATTCCGTAGGAATTTTTCTATGCGTGGGAAAACTGAAAGATACAAATAGATGCTTTTTTATGTCACCAAGACACATTGCTCACTGGAGAACTTTTAGGTTTCGGATTTAAGAAATGATGCATTATGGCAGGGCCTAATCCTATTCCCGTTAAAGTTGTTAAACTCACGATTTTAAGTAAATCTATAACGGTAACATAAAATCGTATCGTAAATTTGTAATAGTTTACTTTTATCAATAAATAAATATTAATAATGTATAATTAAAAAATTAAAGTATAAAAAATGACAATAATTTGATTTAAATAAATATATTTTAAATTCAAATAACTGAAATTAAATCTATCAATATTCATAATCTATCATACTCAATAAAGAATTTTTTATAAAATTGATATATAAAGCCATAGAGTATGATCAAATTGAAAAAAGTAGGATAAATTTAAGAGCGAGTTAACACGATTTTGTAAGTTAGAAATGTAAAAACAATAAACTCACTGTGTGAACTCATGAGTTGGACCGAGTTTATAACTATCATGAGTTTAAGTGATAAAAATGATCTCCAGTCCTTAATGTATAATATATTTTATTAAAGAAGTTAAACTATAAAGTGAATTTGATGTCAAGGATTGGAGGGACTAATGACGTATAATTGCACTAATATCTTAAATGGGGTGAGTCTAAGAATTAAGCCATAATAAATTAAATTCGACGTCTAATGGTTGCGTTGCTGAGGAGATTATGGGCCTATTTGGATTAGCGGTGATAGAAGTAACTTTTTTTTAATCTGACTTTTACAAAAGTCAAATAAATTCGTAAAGGCCCTATGTCATTGACTCGTTGGTAATGAATTAAGCCATAATAGAATTTTGTTTTTGGCCAAGAAGCCATAATGGAATTTTAAATGTTTAAACCTCGAATGTTTGTATTTATATTTTTCCCATTTGTTCCCATACACGATGCAAAATAATTTATTCAATTCCAACATCTTGGGATCATAGAGCGGAATTACCATCCTTAAATGATGCCTAAATAAAATGTAAATATTATTGTTATTGATAAAAAAAATAGAAAATAGGAGGTGGGAACAGAAACCGAGTCTTGTTCCCCAAGTTAGCGACTACGATGGGGTCCAAAATCAGAAACATCGGTTGACAAAGAAAGGAAAACCGAAAACCTTAAAAAGCACCTTCATCGGACACACCCCGACAAATTTATTTAATAACAAATACTTCCATTATTCTGTATGGGAGACTTGTTTGTTTGGGATAGCTTATTTTTAGGTAATAAGTGTTTATAAATCGTGATTCATGGTATACGAGATAAATATGTGAGAGGAGTTTTGTCTCAACTTATATAATAAGGACTTATTGCTCCAAAATAAGCGATGCCAAACACTCACGATATTACATTTAGTATAAATTTATACTTATAGTTAGGTTTTAGATTTAGGTTTGACCATCTCCTGATGTTACATTTAGAACTGGAGGTCTAAGAAATAGGGAAAATGGTTGAAAAATATCCCGTTGAAATATTTATTATCGAAAGGTATCTAGCTCATATTCCTAAATAATAAATATTTCAATCAGCATGTGAGATATATTTTTAGCGATTTGCAAAACTACAAATGTCTTTTGTTTTAGATGTAATTGAAAATAGATTATACACCATTGAAAATATGTTGTGTATGGCTGAAAATGGATTTTATCACCAACAAGTTGTCCGTAAAGGTGGTAAGGGATCTCTGTCAAACCCCTTAATATTTTGACATTTATCAGAGTATTAATGTGCAGTTCAATAGGCGAACAAAAGTAGTATAAACATACTGATATAAAGTATTTGATTATATTACAGGAATTCCCACAAGATTTGTACATAATATTTATAGAACCCAAAATAACATAAAAACTACAGATAACCAACACTACTGCGAGGACAGGTACGGGATCTTTAGTTATTGATATCTACTTCCTTGTCCTTGGAGCCATTATCTCTCGCTGAATAAATTTTTAAATATTTGGAAAGGGGTGAGATTTATACGAATCTCAATAGTAACACATAATCAATCATATAAAATGTGATAAAATAAACATGCAATGCACCATACAATGTAACAGAATAAATATACTGTAAACATATCCGTCGGTTCGGTTTTCAAGATCAAATGATTGCTTGTCCCTATTGGCCACACTGTGTACACTATTCAGGATCAAATGACTATTTGACCCCTTACTTGCTGTAATGTTATGGAGCAAATAACTGTCTGTTTGTACTTGTCTCACTACCTCAACTGGGTCCCTCTTGGTAGCACTGGTAATTTGGGCTAGCCCGATCCCGACGGGTTGCCCCAACACAGGTTATGGGTTGATCGCTTCAACCCAACCTCTAATGGGCTGCCCAAAGCTTGATTAAAAATAGTTACATTTTTTCAACGTTTTCAGCAATTAAATGTGAAGGGAAATATAACACCATTTTCAGCGTCACCTCTTGATTCCCTCATTCACAGCTTAATCAATAATGCCATTTTAGAGAGGAAAAACTCTCAAGAGGCAAGAAATTCAGAAAATGACTTAAGAACCACTCATAAGTTAACAATTCCCTTCTACAGCTTGTCACAGGAAAAACAAGTTACAACGCTATGTATACACCCTTGACATCGCTCAATTTTGCCTATATAACTTTTGAAATTTTGATCATCTTAGCTTTAACAAAACGCTTCAACATCATATTGGAATTTTGTACCAATCAATCCACCAGATATGGATCAAGACTATGTTCACTGTGTAAGATTGTAAGAATCTAACCTGGTTCTGCACAAGAAGAAAACAAGGACTACATATATAACTGCCCAACATTCATTTCATAAACAGAAGAGCAATAATCTTTATATAAACAATAATTTAGCTTAGGTAGAAATCGCTGTCGTCAGTCAGATAGAGAAGGGAAAGGGAAATTGTACAGAAAACAATACTTCACTGCCTTGCACGCCAGACGGATAAGGGCAAATCAGAGAGGGGAAAGGGAAATCACTGTCACTAGTCAGGCTTTAGTGGTTCACGATCAAAGCCGGTAGTCGACCCCCACAGTTAAGCTCAATTGTGATGAGAGCAGAGAAGACGAGAGGAAGCTGATATGGAGGATTAGGGTTCGATTTCAGATGGGGCACCAGTGCACCACTAGCACGGCAGCACGCTAGTTGCCGGACCCATGAGACATAAGAGGGAGAGCCGAAGAGGGAGAGGAAGAGGGAGAGGTGGTGGTGTTGAGACTGTGACTGTCACTTTGAGGCTCCAAAAGGCGAAATTGAGCAAGCGTGTCTGAGGATGCATGAGAGAAGCTGGGAAAGTGAGGAGAGAAATTGTCAATTTTTTTATTAGCTAACAGTCTAACCCGTCAGCTTGCGGGATAAACGGGTTTAACCTGTTTAGACCAAAATGAAAATGGGCTGCCATTTTCCAGACTGAACATGTTTTTTTAACAGACTAACAGGCCTCACACCCCAGTCCGGCCCAAATTACCAGTACTACTACTTGGCCAGATGGTACTTATACTTTTCCCACCGAGTAGTACTTGTGCTTTTCCCACATCACAGCTAGGTATGGTAACAAAAAATTCATATCACAGAATATAGCAACACAAAACATATAAACAATTATATAGTATATGAAAGATAGAGTTACTATCTGAAATTCCTTCCAACTGTCTAGCTAATCCGGTTTAATATTTCTTTGTCCAACTCGGGAAAATGTCAAACTCTAAAATTCCAAATTTATAATAAATGAGTTATTACTCATTCATGTCTTATTCCTAAATTTATATAATTGGTTATCTCCACCAAAAATGCATAATTACCAAAATGCCTTTAGGAATCCTGTCTAATTCCGTTTATTGTCGATAATACTGTACTTTACTAAAAATTATAACCCCAGCTATTCCTACACAATTTTGCGTGTAGACCTCGGTTTTGCCAAAATCACATTCCATTTCCCAAATTTCCCTTGCAACCACATATGTTAAGGTTTTAGGGGGTAAAATCGTCATTTCACACCCTAAAGCTCCATACTTCATTTTTCTTATAAGCCCTATATAATTTTTCATTCTAAACACAATGGAAACATCAAATCCATTAAATTCCAGCCCAAACATAGCAAACCACCGTTGGCTAAAATTCAAGAAAAATTTTAAAATTGGAGTTTCATGATTTCATTTAATAAAACACCTTTTCACCCTAATTCACTTCTTGAATCCTTTAATTACGCTTCCCACAGAGATTAATCAAAATTGGACGGCACCTCCCCTTAGGGTTTATACCTCTCAAATCACAAAATCATGACAACCAAGCCAAACAATCAACTAAGTCATCAACAACAATCATGAATCAATAAGTAAAATAAAATTTCTTGATTTACCTCTTGATTCTCTCTTCTTTCCTCTTCAACTGTCCCCTCTCCCTCTTATTTCTCCTTGATTTTCTTCTTGCTTCATGTGATTTCAAGAGTATATGAGGATTAGAAGAGGTTTCTAAGGATTTAGAGACAAGAACAAGCGAATTCTGCTTGCAAATTTATCTAGGCTTGCTTCTTGAATTTTTGTCTCTTCTTTTACTCTTTGTTTCTTCAAACTTGTGTTCTCTCTCTATTTGTCCAAAATTCTAGCCCTTTGGAAGAGCTAAATAGCTCTTTCAAATATCTATTTCCACCTCCTTAAAATAATATTTATTCAATAGAATTTTGCACATTTTCTTGATTATTTTATTTCTTCTTTTTCCATTTGGTCTTAGATGCTTCCACATAGCTTGATTTGTGTCCAAATATTTATTTTATCTTCCCTTCTTCCTTCTTGGCCGACTTTGGCCCTTAATTATAAATAAATAAGAGGCTTCTTGATTTATTAGCCAAATAACCATTTTGCTTTTACATTTCTTCACTTTTTGAATTAAATTTTGTCTTTCTTCTTCCCTTTTTATTTAGGCCGAAAATTTCATATTAAATTTGGTCAATAATTGTGTTCTTCCTTTCTCCATTTTGGGCTACAAAATTAGGCCTTTAAGAAGATAGAAGTTGAACTTTTATGTTTTAATTTAGCCAAACTTCATGTAACCTCTACTTATAATATATTGTCATTTAAAGTGCACCAAAACCCACCATTTTATTCCATGTAATGTAACAAATGTACAAGAAATTTTGGTGAATAAAATTTGGGATATTACAACCTCACCTGCTAAGGAGGAGAACACAAGTTCGAATTTTGGGAAGCATGCTTGTTGGGAGAGGAGAGAACCCTTTGCTATCTAAGCCTTGAGGGGAACCCTTGATCTAATTTAAAAAATAATAATAATTTTATCTACTCAAAAATTAGCTTTAAACAAATTTCACATAAGGAAATAGTAAATATTTTAGGGAAAATCACAGTGACGTCTCAAATTCCATAAAAAATTACAAACAACTCTCATAGCAAATTTTCCTATCAAAAAGGTCTATAGGAATTGGATTGTGATTAATTCTGAATATGAAATTACTTTGTTGCCCCATGTGCTATTTTCATAAGCCTCTTTATCAATTTTAACAAGTTCGTCAACCTATTTTAACAACTTTATTTGTCTACTTTGACAAGTTCATTTTCCTACTTCCACAAATTATAGTATGGCAAGTTAATGTGGTTATTTTGACAAGCCTCTATGCCAATTTTGTCAAGTTCGTAAGCCTATTTTGACAATGTTATTTTTCTACTTTAACAAGTTCATTTTTCTACTTCCACAAGTTATAAAATGGTAAGTTAATGTGGCTATTTTCACAAGTTTTTGTGCCAATTTTGACAACCTTATTTGCCTTTTTTAACAAGTTCATTTTCCTACTTCCACAAGTTATAAAATAACAAGTTAATGTAGCTATTTTCATAAGCTTATGTACCAATTTTGACAACCTTATTTGTCTATTTTGACAAGCTCATCAACTCCTCCTGCTCCTTTCCTTTTTTATTCAATGGGGGTAACAAAATAATTTTACATTTAAAATTAACTACAACACAATCCTAGAGACCTTTTTGATAGAAGAGTTTTGCTGTGGGATTTTTTTGTAATTTTTTCTGGTCTCGGGGACCTCACTGTGGTTTTTCCAATATTTTAATGTGGTGTTTCAGCAAGTTTCCTGCTGTCACCAAAGAATAAAAATGAGTTAGCTCATTTCCTCGAGAATGCCAAAGCCGGCTTTCGCGAATGTCTGTGGTCAACCACGGTTGAGTTGAACCGCGGTTCGCGCCGTGTACGCGCTTTTGTTGATAAATTTTTGTCAGATAAGAAAATAATAAAAAGGATTTTCTTTCAATCAGGGAATTAAAAAAGGTCCACTAGTGTAATGGCTCCCCAGCACATGCTAGATTCACTGGCGCAACTGCGCAAGAGTTGGCGCCTCCAACTTTGTCGAGCATATGTGTACTAATTATTTAATGTTTTTTATAATTTAGGGTCTAAAAAAATCTAACTATTGTCATTATTCTCATTATTTGGTGGATACCAACTTAATGCATAAAAGTTAAAGTTTTAAGTCATTGCTGCATATTTTTATATTTAATTGATTAAAAAATAAATATTTGTGAGCAAATTCACTTGTTGAAAAATTTATTTGTACCAACACAAAGTTTTTAAAAAAATATTTTGTAATTCAAAATTGGAAAAGTTACAAAACATTTGATGGATATGTGAACTTTTGATTAATAACTTATACAGTTTGATCCAAATTATATGATAGCAGAAATATTGGATGGTTAGTAAAAGAAACAAATTAATTCATATAAATTAGCATCTGCTAAATTTGTGAATCCAAAAGGAAAATAATGCATTTCATTCGATTTTAATTTAATTCTTTCAAATAATAAAATATTTAATATTGAATACATTATCAACATAATTGGTAATTATTTTGAAGAAATCATGAGTGGTGTAAATGAGTGATTGTCCTTGCCTTTATGAGTGTTGGTTTGACATTTTAGGTGAAAGACTTCTTTTGAAATTATTAAGTTACTGATGATGTTTTTAAAATTACTAATAATATAGGTATTAAAATAAAAAAAATTAATATACATTCTCAATGTTAAATTTTTTTTTTAAACAAAAATAAATGATGATTTAAAAATAAAAAATATTTGTAAATTTTATAAATCAGGTGTGAATTGAAATCTGAAATCAAAAAAACTTTTAGTGTGTGTTTGGAACAACGATAGGAAAAATGACTTTTTCTTATTTGACTTTTTGTAATCGTACTTTTAATAAAAGCCAGATTTTGTAATGTGATTTATGTTTGGATTGGCGATTGTATAACTGACTTTTGCAAAAGTAAGTGATTGTTTGGATTGGCTTAAATATAAATGACTTTTGTGATAATGGTAAGAGAGAAATTAAATTTGAAATTAAAAAAATGATAAAAGGTAAAGTTGGGAAATTTGAGAATTAAAATTAACACAATTTGAAAAAATAATATTACATAACTAATTATATCACATGTCCCTTACAATTTAGTCTCTAATTGAGTCGCGAAGTTAATTCATTTGGGAGGAAGATCGCCTACCATAATTTGTGGTAGAAGACTGTTCATCTACACTATTATTATCTACATCAAGTATATTCACAGCTTCACCTTGCTGAAACACTATGTCTCGAACATCAGTTCTCCTAATAAAATTATATAGGGTCATTGTTGCACAAACAATGCGAACTTGTGTCTGGTAGCTGTACTTACGCATTTTTTGTAACAATTCAAATCGATTCTTCCACACTCCAAAAATCCTTTCTATAATTGACCTCAAACTAGAATGATAATAATTAAAGCTCTCGTTTGTATCGAACATATCATCTTTGTTGTCCCCTAACCCTTCTTCTTCATCCATTGTTGGTCAGTATACATCCTCCTGCTCAGCCTCTTCTGTTTGTGTTTGTGGATCTACATAAGCTGGATTAAAAAAATCCTCGCCCGTCGCCATAGCATCCTTGAATATAATTCTTAGTTCTCTTTCGAACTTGAGGCTTGTGTGTTGGAACTTTCTATATGTTGAATTCTCCTGCATGCAAAGAAGAAACCAATAAGCAATTAATTAACCAAAACAAATCAGTGGAGAGGAAAACAAATTAAACGTATAAGTTTCTTTTTTACTTGTATTTTCTGCTGCCACCACTCTTTTGATGCGAGAACTTTATCTGTAATTAGGTGTCTGCTCACACCAGTCTCTTTGATTAATGAATCCCAAGCCTTGAAATCTTTCGTAAGGATATCTAACCTATTCTTCAATAGTTTCTTCTCATATTCTTTCCCAGTTTTCTCATTAAATGTAGCTACAATTCCCTTTCTTTGTAAAATGCATCCCACTGCGTTCTTTTTTATAGATTTGCTCAATGCAGGCGTTGATAAAAATCTCAGTTATCTTATCTTCCCAAACAGCTTTGTCCATATTTCTATGCCATAATTTAATTTGAATATTATCAACAAATTTCATTCACATAATGTCAAATATTATGAGAACCTTAAATATACTAATCATCCAAAACATATAAGATCTTTGACAAAAAAAAAACAGTTAAGATCTTGATTTGATTCAAAACATATATATAGAATTTAAAGTGGCATTCTTGGTAATAAATTGATCCAAACCAACCATGCCAACAGTATTACCGGAAGGCACTCTTCACATACAAATCTTTCTTAACCGCACAAAAGGGTAGAAAGGAAATAACAAGGGGGACAGTGGTACAAAGTGATGCACCTAATATATTATTCATCATCAAGAAAATTTATAGGTTTTTGTTGCCACTAAGTAAGATTGTAGTATGAAAGACATTGAAAGTTCAACATTGAAATCATTCAAACAGCAATCGCAACAAAAAAAAAAAGGCTAGAAACTAATTGAAAGAGAATAATAATGCATGTCCCTAAGAAGTTCCATATCCCACTGCAAAATTGAGAATCTTTGAGCATAACATATAAAGAGAAATCTTCGTCAAGATAAAACTACTAGTTACCGATTGGGGCATCCCACACACAGTATCATCAATCCTAAATATAAGCACCACACATCGAAGCATGATACTCCTCCAAGATAAGTTAGCCAAAAAAAGGGCAGAGTACATTTAATGGGAAATAAACACAACAAGCATATAAGAAACGAAGCACATTGTAAGTGGTAACTCTGTACACAACAAGCGTACTATTTCAGAAGACAGAACAAGCACATACACTTTTTTAGAACAAGCACAGAACAAGCATTGGCTATTGAGCTCAGAAGCAAATGCGTGTAGTTTAATTTACTATTTCATGTCCAATTCGTCCAACAGTTTTATTAGAATGTAATTGGTAACTCTATACATTTTACATCAGTAATATATATCACATTTCTACTAAAAAAAGAGTACAAGACAGAACAGAGATGCCTATGCTGAGAATATTTTCTTCAAATACACTTTTTTAAAATACAGAGACAATAACACCAAGCAGAGAAAAAGAAACGAAGCACATTGTAATGGAAACAAAAAGCCGCATACAGCCCACAACGCAGATCACAAATTGGAGAAAAGCAGAGCAAGACACCTTACCGATGAGACTTGTTCAACAGTGCAAAAGATCCACGCAACCTCAAATGCACTTGCAAGAATAGATCTACAACTTTGTGCCACAAAACCTTCGGCCAACAAAGCCCAAACACCACCGGACAAGAGCCCACAACACCCACCACAAAACCACACCGGAAACCTTCCTGACAACACTAGCTGAGCTCGCCGACGCTACACGGACACGCTCTTTGCTTTGACGAAATGAAGAGCAAACAGAGTAAATGTGAGATTTAGAACATGGCCCAAAGACAAACATCACCCAAAGAAAAATGAAGAGCTCTTTGCTTCGGGTATATACCTGGTAGAAGACTTGGCAGTGCCAGCGAATGATGAAGGTAGAGCCGACAGTCGCTGGATTCAGAACGTGGCCCAAAGAAAAACAATTGAGAGGGAGGAGATCGACTAAAATGCCAACGGAGGGAGAGAGATTTGAGAATGAGAAAGGTGAGGGAACTTGGTCAGCAAATAACGGCGGCCACGGCGTGCTCCGGTGAGGCAAGGAAAACACCGATAGGAGGGAGAGCTAAAGCTTTTGCAAGTGATGTATTGGCTCGAAATGCAATGATAAATGCTGGGGCCGAAGAGAGACGAAAATGCTGAGGGAGAGGTAGGTGAATAATTTAAAAAGCATTTAATGCTTATCAACGGTCAAAAAACGCATGATTTCAATATTAAAAAAGCCACGCCTGTTGGCTTTATCTTTATCGTGCGAATAAGATAAATTCACAAATATTATTTTGTACTCCCAAACACTCAAAATACGCTCTTCATGCTGAATCGTACGATTTGCTCATAATCGCGCGTTTTCACTCCAATTTCTCACTCCCAAACACTCACTTAGTTGTGTCATGCAGACACGTTCCCAAGTCGCCATCACAAAAAAAAAGGGTGAAATCCAAAAAAACTAGGAAAAATTGCATCTAAGTCCCAAATAAGAAAAAATATGACCCAAAGGTCCTTTGAAATCTCCAATTTACAATTAAATCTCATAGGATATTGCGGTAATATATTCTAATTGTAAAAGTCCGAAATAACTACATTGCAATTTTAGGTCCCTCATGTTGGACACCTTCAACAACTCCTACCCTATCCACTCCATCCACTCCATCCACCCCTAAACCTAGCGCTTCCTCATAAAACCTACCTCCCTCCTACTCAATACCTGTGTCGCCTCCGATAAGATCCATGACGGCATCCTCCTCAACAGCTCGCTCCCCTTCAAGATCACCAGCAACAATACCATCCTCTGAGAAACATCCACTCCATCCTCCTCCTTTTCCCCTTGAATTGCTCCTCCTCTAGCTTGTGCCACACTTACATCAACGCCACCACAGATGTTGAGTAATATCTTCTTGCCGTTGGTCTTTGAACATTGGGAAAATTTTGATCCAATGAGGTAGCATAGATGGGTAACACACACAAGCCAAGCTTCTCAGTGAAACTTTTGACTAAACCTCCTTTTATCAACAATGGATGAATTGGACTAGAGAGCAATTTATTTGAAAAATTGATAAAGTTCGGTAGCAGATTAGAGGAATTTTTAAGGATGCCATCGGTTAAAAGGTTGTTAGAGAGATCAAGAATGTTGAGGGATTTCAATAAGGAAGGTGAGGCGTGGATGGAAGAATTCAACTTATTCCCTTGCAACATCAGCATATTAAGCCTTTTAAGTTTGCCGATTTAGAAAGGTATTAGATCGGACAAAAGGTTGTTGCCGAAATCAATCTTAACCAGATTGGTAGCTCAAGAGATGGTTGGAGGTATAACGCCTGAAATCCTATTCTTCTGTATAAATAGTTTTGACAAGTTTTTAGGATTTCCAAAATTGGACCACTTAAATTATTGTTACTCAAATCAATTATGGAAACGTGTAGGAGGTCAAAGAGACTCTTGGGAATTGAGCCCACCAAATAGTTATTGTGCTCGTTTGGATGAGCGATTAGAATACTTAAAAACAACTTTTCAATCGCAATTTATGGTATACGAGGTAAGTATGTGAAAGGAGTTGTGTCTCGATTTACGTGAAAAACAACTTATAAGTAATCTGATCGCTAAAACAAACATGATGATTATTGACTTGAAACCTCAATATCGTCACACACCCACATCACCTCTATTTAGCAATGAGATTATTTTGATCATTTCACAATTGAAATATATTAACCAAATGTTTCACGGGACTTTATTATAAATTGGAGATTTTAAGGGACCAATAGGTGATATTTTCTTTTGCTTGGAATGCAATGCAATTTTCCAAAAAAAAGAAAGAAAGAAAAAACCTATTTGCTTCGAAAGCGACAAGAAGACTCCAAAAAATTAAGGATCAGTTGTCATAATCCAAACCATTTCTCGTAAATTTTGTGCGAGCGGACAATTTCAGCATCAGAGGTTTTATAGTTCTTAGCCTAAAACTCTAATTAGTTCATTCTTCTGCATCAAAATTGAGCATGGATTACTTGGAAGGAGGTGTTTCGAGAATGATGGTGATCCGTCCATGATTGAAGGTCATGATGATTGATTCTGAAACTTCTCGTTTCTCGCTCGCGGTTCCCTTCTCTGATTCTTCACGCAGCTTACCCTCTGCCCCTCTGTTTGAGCTTTTTCCTGTACAGGGTCTCTGTTAAGTAGGCGATACAAATACTGTTTTACCCGCTTAGTTTAAACTGAAGAAGGTCTTGTATCTCAATTTTTTGGGAATCTAATAATCATTCCGGAGGACTCTGCTTGAAATATCTCTGTGATCACCAGGACATCGGGAGTGAGTTTGATTGTTAAATGTATTGACAAGAATTCTCATGCAATGATAAAAAAAGGATTTCATGCTGATTTGAGCTTTTAACTTAAACCCAGTGATTTTGCGGCAATCGTTTAATTTGTTGTGGTTTGTTTGATAGCAAAAATTTAGCTGTTGTCTATGTTGTATGGTGTTGGTAAATTCGTGATCAGGGTTGATTGGGCTGGAAGAGGAGTAGAATTTCGTTTACCGAGGTGACTTCCCCCCCCCCCCCCCCCCCATTTTGGATGGTTGAATGGTTGAAGAAATTTCATTTGGGACTGAGAGTCAGACAAAAACTGCTCCAACGAAATTGGGGATTGTTTGTCGATCTAGAAAATTGAATTTTGGATTCACTGGGATTTCCTGAAGTTCTGGTGGCTCTTACTTAAGATCTTCAGGATTGAATTCATTCCTGTTCAATTTCTAGGCCTTGACTGTGGTTGAATGGGGTAAAAGGAATATGCAGTGGTAAATGGGCTTGTCATAATGAACAGAGAATCTGGATTATTTGTCAATGGATGCTACTGAGAAGACTTTCTCTGAGCTTGTCAGTATCATCAAGTCCTGGAATCCCTGGAAACTTGAGCCAGATAACGTGTCAAAGGTTTTTTGGATGCCTGATCAGAGTTGCAGGGTATGTTATCAGTGTGACTCACAGTTCAACTTAATTAATCGCAGACATCATTGTCGTTTTTGTGGACGTATTTTCTGTGCCAAGTGTACAACAAATTCAGTTCCAGCTCCATCTAGCTGCCAAGGGAATCCTTGGGAAGAGCGTGAAAAGGTTCGTGTTTGCGATTATTGTTACGAGCAATGGGAGCAGGGCACGATTGCTTCTGAGAAAGAGATTCAGGCTTCCAATCAGGATCAAAGTGCTTCACTGTCAACTTCAAGCTCAGTTAGCATCAATTCGTTTGGAACTGCTAATAATAGTACAACCACTTTTTGCTCCATTCCTTATTCCATTGATCCTTATCAACAAACACATCAGAGTTCTGATCTGAACCTGCACCAATCATCCATGACAGGTGAAGGTATTGATAAGGAATGTGTATCAGCACTAAGAAGGTACAATGATCACGAAGCTGACTTAGGGAATGCGTCACATAAGCAATATGGATTCTCAATGTTAAGGTATTTTAATATTTCTTAGGTTCATGGAAAGAGATGATTTTCATGTGATCACTTATCTTCATCTTTCTTTACACAGACATACTTCATGTCATTTGTGTTTGCATATATAATTGATCATATCTTTCCTTCTATCTATGAAAAACTCAAAGTCAGTATTATAACTGTATATATATAATAATTACATATTAATGAAATTAAGGTGGATTGGCTGGCAACATAAGGCTATAGTTGTGACAATGGGTTAGATTCATCAAGAGAGAAAGGATCTGAAGATGTTCATGGTGATCTTTGACAGATTTCTCAGTAATATATCTATTATTTGCATTCCTCGTCAACATGCAGCTTTGTATTTAACAAGTTTTTATTCCATGAGTTGTGCCTCTTTGGAAAAAGAGGAAAGCATGCTTTAATTTATTTAGATTTTCATGGATTATTTGATTTTGACTTACCTCAGGACTGATGATGATGAGGAGGAAGAGTACAGTGTTTGCAAGCCAGATTCTGAAATGGGGCATTATCCTCATTTGACTGGCTACTATGATCAAGTTAAATTAAATGGAATAGGCAAGATGGATGGCTCACAAAACCTGCATTCTGATGGAGACAACTGCAACAATTCAAGACACCAAAGTTTTGATGCACAGGCTTTGGAAGAATACCCAGCCTTTGGAAAACATAAAGATGAACATGATATTGGTTATGAAAGTGAAGCACCTTCATCTTTTTACGTTTCAGAGGATGTTAATGTTGAACCTGTAGATGAAAATAATGGACTTCTCTGGCTCCCTCCAGAGCCAGAAGTTGAAGAAGATGATCGAGAAGCTAGTTTATTCGATGATGATGATGATGGTGATGTGAATGCTGCAGGAGAGTGGGGGTACTTACGTTCTTCAAGTAGTTTTGGAGGTGGGGAATCTCACCATAGGGATAGGTTAAGTGAAGAGCACAAGAAAGCCCTGAAGAATGTAGTTGGTGGGCATTTCAGGGCTTTGATAGCTCAGCTGCTACAGGTTGAGAACCTACCTGTTGAAGACAATGACAAAAATAGTTGGTTGGAGATTGTTACATCTCTGTCTTGGGATGCTGCTTCTCTACTTAAACCAGATATGAGCCAAAGTGGAGGAATGGATCCTGGTGGATATGTGAAGGTGAAATGCATAGCAAGTGGGAGTCGCTGGGAAAGGTAAATGCTACAGTCTATATGATTTTTCATGTTTAATGCCATTTAGTGATGTTTCATGTACTTCTAAATCAATTCATAATCTGTATGTCATCTGGTAGTGGGTTTCAAGAATCAAAAGACGGAAACCATCCCAAGGTCACATGCATATAAATAGGCAGGCACTCAAACTGTGTCCTCGTGTGCAAAAAACCTTACATAAATCAGTTAAACTAAAATATTATTGAGAAACATTGTTCTTCATTCACAAATTTCTTGTTTCGTGTGCTTTCTTTGTAAGTGTGGTTGTAGTTTGGGTTGATTATAACTCTTCCCTGCTGCTTTTTTGGCCTTTTGTTATGTTTTTATCATTATCTTTCATGAATGTTTATACCTTTTGAGGGGAAAAATGAATCATGGGAGACAGTCATAACTTGCAGAATAATAGTCAGGAATCTTGATCCGGTATTAAGATACTAAAATTGAAAAATCAGATGACTCAAATTTTATGATCTGTATAGTCTGTGGCCGGATATTCATTTACCATGGCAAAAGACACGGAGGAAGTGTGATGAGGTCAAACAGAAACTGATCTATTGAGCCTGGAAGTCACTAAGTTTTCACTGTTGTGCTCTATCGTTTACCATTCTCAATGTGGGATTAATAACAACTGCCATGTACATGGCGATCAAGATATTTCTTTCTGTTGTTGCTGAATCCTCACAAAATGCTAGCTTGAAATTTGATTTTATCTCTTCTCATTTCAAGGCCTGCTTGCTTAAGCTTAAAAAAGTCATTTTCATTAAACTAAACATGAAACAACCATCATTTGATTAATTTGAAAAAATGTGTTCTCACCTTATTTTGATAAGCTAATTGGATTAGCTTTTTTGCCTCCACTTAAAGAAAGCAGTTTTTCACTTTGTCAGACAAAACTCTTTTCGCATATTTATCTCGTACAATGCAAAATCACTCAAAATAAGTGAAACCAAATTCCCCCATGATTTGAGCTAAACAACCATCACTCTTTTAAATGCCTTAATGTTGATAACTAGCTCTGACCGAAGTTATATTATAACTTGTAGTAGATTATTAGACTGTACCATGGCTCAAAAGGAACTTTCAATTGTTTCTGCCTCATATCTCTTTTACCTTATTGGTTGGGTTTTATAATTTTCCAGTGTTGTGGTCAAAGGAGTTGTTTGTAAGAAGAATGTGGCTCATCGGCGTATGACATCCAAAGTGGACAAACCTCGCTTACTGATCCTTGGAGGAGCTCTTGAGTACCAGCGTGTTACCAACCTTTTGTCCAGTGTAGATACACTGTTGCAGCAGGTTGTGATAGTTCACCATTTTGTTAGTTTAGTTTGCCACTTGGTTGGCAGTGCACAGACTGATATGTACACAACTGTACTCAGATTTGAGTTTATGTTTATGGGTTTTCCTCCGTGTTATCTAGGAAATGGACCATCTCAAGATGGCAGTGGCAAAAATAGCTACACACAATCCTGATGTCCTTTTGGTAGAGAAATCAGTTTCTCGATATGCACAAGAATATCTTCTTGGGAGAAACATATCTCTGGTTCTCAATGTCAAGAGGCCACTTTTGGAGCGTATAGCACGCTGTGCAGGTGCTCAAATCGTGCCTTCAATTGATCATCTCTCTTCACCAAAGTTGGGCCACTGTGAGAAGTTTTATGTCAAAAAGTTTCTTGAAGACCATGGTAGTGCTAATCAGGACAGGAAGAAAACTGTCAAGACACTAATGTTTTTTGATGGCTGTCCAAAACCATTGGGTTGCACGGTAAGTCCTATATATGGATGATTGCGATAAGATATCACAAACAAGTAAGAGAATTTGAGTGATAATAAACATAACCCATAATTCATTGTCAATATAGATATAGCTGCCATGCTGGCCGTTTTCTTGAACAATTTATGCAATAAAATATCATCTTACCTGTTTTGCTATTGTTTAGATGTCATTTCTTATTGCCCAGCTGTAGTCTGAATTCTTGTAGGAAATGTTCACAAACATCATTAATTTCTGCTCTAGCAGATTTTACTAAGAGGTGCTGATAAAGAAGAATTGAAGAAGGTAAAGCATGTGGTTCAGTATGGATTTTTTGCTGCTTACCATTTGGCTCTGGAAACATCTTTTCTTGCTGATGAAGGAGCTTCCCTGCCAGAACTTCCATTGAAAAGTCCAATAACTGTGGCACTTCCCAATAGTCCACCAAGCATAGATGGGTCCATCTCAACAGTGCCTGGCTTCACCATGTCTGAAAAGTCTCAGGAGCTTAGCCCTAACACTGAACCACTGAGAGCCCAAAGTAGTACAGTCGCTGATTTAGCCTCATTGGTCTGCAGAAGAGAACGCTTTTTGTCTTGTGACCCTTCTCAATCTGAGCAACTTGGTTCAATTATTAGTCACTCAATTGCTTCTTACTCTTCTGCCACTCTTTCAGGAAATACAATTTCAGATTATTATGACAAAACCCTTCTTCCTTATAAAGAAAGAAATGAAGTGGATTACAAAATATCTCTAGCGCCTGAAACTTCTGTGATGAGCAACTCCTTTTCAGTCATGGATGATCATACTAATGAAAATGGCTGTATGATTTTGGAGAAACTACAAAGTGGTGTTGTGACAGGCACGCCTCAAAATGGCCACAGTGAAGTCTGCAAGAGCCAACTAGATTCAGAGCTGCGATCTCCAGAAGATGTTCAAAACCATTCCAAGGGGCAAGAATTCATGAATGAAGAGCCAGTACTTATAAAAGAAGAGTTCTCTACATCACTCTCTGACCATCAAAGCATTTTAGTGTCTGTGTCCTCCCGGTGTGTATGGAAGCGTACTGTATGTGAGAAGTCCCATCTACTTAGAATAAAATATTATGGCAACTTTGATAAACCCTTGGGTCGTTTTCTGCGGGATCATTTATTTGATCAGGTTGGTTTTTAATCCATGAATAATTGTGAATGTCTCTGTTATTAGATTTAATGAAATCATTTTGAAATGTGGTGAACTGCATTGTTGTTCAGAGCTATAGATGCAGATCTTGTGAAATGTCTTCAGAAGCACATGTCCAATGTTATACTCATCGTCAGGGAACCCTCACCATATCAGTTAAAAAAATATCTGGAATTCTGCTGCCTGGCGAAAGGGAGGGAAAGATCTGGATGTGGCACCGGTGCTTGCGGTGTCCAAGAGTCAATGGCTATCCTCCTGCTACACACAGAATAATAATGTCTGATGCTGCTTGGGGTTTATCATTTGGGAAATTTTTGGAGCTCAGTTTCTCAAACCATGCTGCAGCAACCAGGGTGGCAAGCTGTGGGCATTCTTTACACAGAGATAGTCTTCGTTTTTATGGGTGATTATCATCTTTTTCTTTCTCATATCTGAAGTATACCAATATCTGGCCCCAGTTTGAGTTTTTTAAAAATGTGTAGAGCAAGACTAAGTCTGTGTCTTTTGTGAATAACCTATGTTTGAACTGAAAATATCCCTTTTGCTTAATGATTATCCTGATTGAAAGTTTTAATAGATGCAGTCTTTGGTAACCTTTAGAGCTCCATTTAGGTTTGATGCATCTTTTTGAAAACATTTCTTGCTTGTCTTATTATGGCCATTGAAGAGTACAATTTTTTGTAGCCAAGTGTATTTCAAATGGTGAGATTCATTAGTTCATTAAACTCATACTTTCCGTTTTCATTTTGTGCTGTGATTTTTCATGTGCAGGTTTGGGGATATGGTTGCTTGTTTTCGGTATGCATCAATTGACCTTCATTCTGTGTACCTTCCCCCACATCAACTGGTTTTTGACAATGGGATTCAGGAGTGGATTCAGAAAGAAACAGATGAGGTTTCAATATTAACTGTCTTAGATCTTAAAATTGCTTCTGATAGGTAACCTAATTTCTGGTTGTAACAGGTCATTAACCGGGCAGAGCTTTTATTTTCTGAAGTGCTTAATGCTCTTAGTCAAATTGGAAAAAAAAGATCTAGTTTAGTGCCTGTCAGTAGCAGCCTTAAAACATTGGAATCTAGACGCCAAGTTGCTGAACTAGAAGGAATGTTGCAAAAGGAGAAGGCAGAATTCGAGGTGAGGCTTCCAGTTATGAATATGTGAATTCAAAGCTTTTGTCCAGGACCTTGTCTTATATTGAACTTTATTATCTCTAGTTTGTGTAAATGATGTAACTCTAACAAATGCTCCAGAAATTTATATGAAAAACGCCAGAGCTAACAGAATTAAAACAGCAAAAAGAAGATATAAACCATTATGGTAAAACACTGTAGCAAAATCACACAACGGATGATAGTTCTAAGCTTTTAAGATGCTAGCAATTTCCCAACAAAACCATCTCAAAAGTCGCCTGTCCTCTGACCCATAGCAGAATTGCCCCACCCATAACTATCTTCTCACAGCCTTATTGCCTACATCATATGCTTAGTCCTTCTAGATTATCCCTTAACCACTGGTGCCCATCAGCGTATAGAGCAAATTGGATCAGATTACTTTCTTTTTAAAATGAGTTGATAGAAATATATTTAACTCCTACAAAAAAGGAGAAAAAAAAAAGTCTATATTAACCTTTTGAGAATTATAAGTTGGCGCTTTGTCCCATTTTCCATTTGCTTTGAGATTAATTGCACTGTCTTTGCCTTGTGCTTGAAGTGAAAGGGTATAGGAATGGGGCTGATCAAATGGAATTGAAAATGTATTAATTTATACGTGATGTCTATATCAAGTTCACCGTCAACATTTCCTGCCCCCAACTTGCTTTCGTTTTAACACCTAGAAAGCATATCCCTCGTATGTGTTCATATGTCCCCACCCCCTCCCGCGTCATTATTTTCTTGTTATTTCTTTGGTTGCACATGTTAACTGAAACCTCTTATCATGTTGGGATTCTATTTTACTCTGCTGTCCATAATTTTTTCCATCTGCAATTTTATCCCAGCATTTCTAATGTACAGATGTTTTATTTAATTGAGTTTTTAATAATTGGAGCAGCATATAAATACCAGATACTTGACAGTTTGTATTTATTCTTTTCTTTCTTTCTTTCTTTCATTTTTTGTTCTCATAGGAGGAACTTCAAAAATTTTTTAATCACGAAAAGGGACAGGACCAACCAGGGATTGACATTCTTGAAATCTATTGGTTAAGGAGACAGTTACTTTTTCAATCTTTTGTGTGGGACCGCCGCCTTGGCCACGCGGCCAAGTTAGTTAATTCCAGCGAGCAAAGTGGTTCAAGCAGCCCATTTTCAGAGGACAAGGAGAGGCACATTACTGAAAACCATACTAGTGGTGCCCTTATGCCAGAGAGAGGCTACAATAGTGATGATTCTTCATTTTTGGGTTCAAAGCC
Organism: Inga laurina; assembly: GCA_963855925.1. NCBI lineage: Eukaryota > Viridiplantae > Streptophyta > Magnoliopsida > Fabales > Fabaceae > Inga > Inga laurina. The sequence goes on along the minus strand of OY979711.1, from coordinate 5,049,659 downwards.
TAATGGTAACCCTGACCTGGGTAGGGGAGTTGATAACAACATTTACCAATCTGATGCATTTCATGAAGAATTTGAGGCAGCCAAACGTTCTAACTATGAGAAAGAGGGCCAACCTTTTCGTTCAATCAGCGATTCCATGAATGCTCAATCAGACCATTCAGACCTTGGCTTAGGTGTTTTGAGAACCCTCTCTGATGGGCAGCTTCTTAACATGCCTAGCCTATCTGATACTCTTGATGCAAAATGGACTGGAGAAAGCCACTTAGGGTCTGTCTTACCAAAGGATATTACTTCTGTTATTCCTGATACAACTGCAGCAGATTCTTTGATTACCAGTACAAAGAGAGAAGCATCCAGTCTAGATGATCGTTCAGAAAACCAGAATGAGTCTAAAAGTATGTGTTCTGCTTCCAAGAGCCTTGATAATGTGGAAGATTCTTTTAGCTGGTTAGCAATTCCCTTTTTAAACCTATACCCTTCATTTGACAAGAACTTTTTAGGCAGTGCACAGAAGTTTGATGCTGTCGATGAGCATCCTGTTTATGTGTCGTCATCCTTCTGGAAGCTGGAACTCCAACGTGGGGCAAGGCTACTTTTGCCGATTGGTGTTAATGACACTGTAATTCCGGTATATGATGATGAACCCACAAGTATAATATCCTATGCCTTAATGTCATGGGACTATCATGCCCAATTGAATGATGATGAAAAAAAACCAAAAGAAGGGAGTGACCCCAACACATCATCATATTTTTCTGACTTGAGCAACTTCCAAGCGTTTCATTCTGCAGATGATTCGACTTTTCAATTTCTGAAAAGTTTGGCATTAACCGATGACATGAAAACATCCACATCTGGGTCTCGTAATGCATCGGCATTGGATCCTCTGTTAGATACAAAGTCTATGCATGTCAAAGTTTCCTTTGGAGAAGATGGTCCCCTTGGTAAAGTGAAACATACGGTGACTTGTTACTATGCCAAGTGGTTCGAAGCCTTGAGAAGGGTTTGTTGTTCTTCAGAGCTAGACTATATAAGGTCTCTGAGTCGGTGTAAGAAATGGGGAGCTCAAGGTGGAAAGAGCAATGTGTTCTTTGCAAAAACTTTGGATGATCGATTTATCATCAAACAGGTCACAAAAACAGAGCTTGAATCATTTATTAAATTTGCTCCTGAATACTTCAAGTACCTTTCTGAATCAATACAATCAGGAAGCCCAACTTGTCTGGCAAAAATTCTTGGGATATATCAGGTACTTGTCCTTAGAGCCTCAAAATTTTGAACCTCCTAAGCAATTGTGAATATGAATGAATCCTTCGAATTGCAGTATGCATCAAAATTGTGATTTATTTAATCAAAGTTTGAAGGCTGCTTTGCTTAAGTGAATTCTTAAGACACAGTAGTAGAGGTTTTTTTTTCCCTTTTCCATATGGTTTAATGACAATGGCATTTTAAACTTGCATGCAAAGAGTGCAGTTCTCTTGATAATGACTATATGATATTTTTGCTGGTTACCTCTAACAGATCTTAACCAACTTAGAGCCAATTACTATTCCTTTATTATCTATTATTTTTTCGTACGCTTGTTTCTTAGATTTGTTTTCCATGCTTCTGCAACACCCAGTTTTAGTATTAAGCAATAGTTATCTCAGAGTTCAGAACCATGTAACTCCAGTTATGCATCCACGTTTTTTTATCTCTGGGATAACAAATTTTGAAATAAGATTCTAACCTTGTTTCATTATTTCACACAGAATGGTAATATAATGTTTATATTGATGAAGTTGTAATAGCATTAAAATTTTTGCCAAATACAAACAGGGATTATAGGAAAAGGGGAGGGACAATGCTATAAATCATGTCTTGAAAGTTTATTGTCAAATAGATTGGTGCTGGATAATCCTGAATTTTGCCCCGATAAACTACATATGATCTTGATAACTTCATCTACCATTTGGGTTTATCTTGTAAAGGTCAAGTCGAAGCATCCTAAAGGAGGGAAAGAGTCGATGATGGACGTTCTGGTTATGGAGAATCTTCTATTCAGGAGGAATGTGACGCGGCTTTATGATCTCAAAGGATCTGCCAGGTCTCGGTATAATGCAGATTCTAGTGGGAGTAACAAAGTTCTGCTGGACCAGAACTTGATTGAATCAATGCCAACTTCTCCCATTTTTGTGAGCAACAAGGGTAAACGTGTGTTGGAGAGGGCTGTCTGGAATGACACTGCTTTCCTTGCTGTAAGTGTCAAAACTTTATACTCCCTTTGGTCCTTAATGTAAAACTTATTTATCTAATTTAATTAGATTAAGGAAGTTAGTTAAGTTGACTAATATGACATGTTTTTCTATAACACCTTAATAATCTTCCTTAATTCTCTCAATCTTTCTCTTATTTGATTATTGTCGAGGGAGCATCAACATGGGTAAATTAAAAAAAGATTGACAAATATGAGGAATAGGCCTTATATTTAAGACCAAAATCAACTTTCCAATTCAGTCCTACATTAACGACTGGATGGAGTATCTTTGACGTTCTCTTCCTTCTCTTTATTGTCTTCTTTCTTTTGCATATTGCAAATATTTTAATCCCCGTTTTTCATGTACATTTTCTGTTTTTTCTGCAGTCAATTGATGTAATGGATTACTCATTACTTCTTGGGGTGGATGATGAGAAACATGAGTTAGTTCTTGGAATCATAGACTTCATGAGACAGTATACCTGGGACAAGCATCTTGAAACATGGGTTAAAGCTTCTGGCATCCTGGGAGGATCCAAAAACTCACCTCCAACTGTGATATTACCCAAGCAATACAAGAAAAGATTCAGGAAAGCAATGACCACTTATTTTCTCATGCTTCCAGATCAATGGCCTCCTGCACCTAATAACTCCCAGTCCGATGTATATGAAGAGACTACACTACTCAAAAATTCACCAAAATGATTCTTTGATGCCTTGTCCCTCAAAATTTGTTCTTCCTGTCTGGTAAATTGGCTCCCCCATATTATTTTCTCTTCACCCCACAACACACTCGCGCGCACACACAAATCTTCATAGGAATTTTTTTTCTTTTATCTGTAATATTGTTGGCGAAACATTTGTGAATAACTGGTTGGAAGATAAACAAAGGAATGGTTGTTAGAAGTAAATACTGGATATCCTTGTCTGGGGTTGAAAATATTTGATGGCCTCTGGATGAAACTCTGTACAAAATTTTTATAGTCATGTATTTAGCATCACAATTTGTACAATCATTTAAATTTGTGTGAACCATCAGTTTACACTGTTTTCGGATCTCAGTCTGCTTAGCTTCCAAGCTTTAAATAGGCAATTATCCTTCATTTGGGCGATTTATTTTCCTCCTCTTTTCCTCAGATAGCTGTTCAATTATTTCAGCAGCAAAACGGTAAATATCACTCTTAATTATTACGATCACATTTCTTCATTATTAATATTCATATATATATATATATGTACGTATATGACGGATCATTTTTCCCCATCAAAATAGCGTCACTAGGTCCGTGATTAGAGTCCTTTATTTTCTTCAGCATGAATCATCTGATTTTAGTAAAACGAAGAAATTAGTTATTTGGAATAAAAAAGGGGCCTCATAATATTTATGCAGAGACTTGAACTCATTTAGAGACTGGAGAAGGATAAAAACCACATGACAGAACCCTGAACAGGAGACCAATTATTCTCTCTCTTTTTAGTTGGAAGCCCTTTGGTTTTGAGGTTCACTTGAAAGTAAGATTTTAAACTGATTAGATACCTTCTTGATCCCATTGATTATGTTTTCGAGTTTCCAGAATTTTATTTCCCCACAGAACTATGAAATGAGTAGATTCCTATCCCTTTTGGCATTTTTTTCCTTAGCCAAAAAAAAAAAAGGAAGATCATTCTTGAGATCTTAAACTTAAGCTATGGTTATTTTATTTGAAGAGAATTTTGTCTTGAATGTATTTGCCTTGGCATTCTCAGCTTCTCCTGTTTTTAGCATTTGTTCTTTTCCAATTAGTGCTCTTCAGATATAGAGGGGGGGTCGATCAAAAAAAAAAAAAAGATATAGAAGGGGGGGGGGGAACAGGGGAGTCAAGCAAATTTATTGCCTTGTGATTAGGAAGTCATTATCATAGTCATCTTTCTCTATCAGATAATATAGAATATTAGCATACAACTGATTGAGAGAGAAAAGCATTTCCATATGAGCCTCTTATTACAAGGGGAAAAAAAGAAGACTCTGCTTCAGGGGAAAGGGGAAAAAAAAAACGCCACTTTACAACTTCTTGATTCACCATTCAACAGCCTCTTATTCCTTTCTGATACATGATGCTGCTGAGCAGGGGCAGAGTCAGGATTTAATTATGAAGGGGGCTAAGACTTTTAAAAAAAACACATGGTACAAAGTCTGCATAAGTTTTGAAGGGCAAAAATGTACAATATTTATATAACAAAAAAGGGTGGCCTAGTGCATAAGTCTTCTACTAAGTGGGTTCTAGGAAGAGACAAATGTATGCAATATTACCTATACAAAGCAAAAAGACTGTTTCATGTATTTGAACTCATGAACTGCAGATCACATGGCTGCTAGTAACTTATCGCTACTCTTTGGCTCACCATCTTGTGATATTTATATAATAATTAAAAAAAAGGATGAAAACTTGACAAGTCATGACCCCAATTTGGCGTTGATATTTGAGAGAGAGTTGAGAGTGATCAGCAGAATGAGCTAAAGCCATTGCAATTTAGGTCTTCTTGCAGCAAAATACCTTCACCTGCTGGATGATTCACTCCTTCCCCTTTCACAATGTTTATCCAGTTTTGTTGAAGAATATCTCTGATCTCTGCATCTCTGAATCCCCAGAAAGAGATCTTTTCAGACACACAAGTTTAGTTATATATGATAACTTGATTTAATGAATCATTTACGCTAGATTCTGACGAAAAAATCAGATGGAAAATAAGCCAACCTCTCAGGAGGTGAAATTCTTCATTACTTTACCTTACTTGACTAGTTGGCTTTGGAGTTCGTTGAAAACGAGGTCCTTCATCGTACCCTTCACAGATTAATTCACCATTTTCGTCTTGGTAGCAAACTATGCCCTCAGATTGATCCTCATATACCTGTTGGACACAGTCCATTTTAACAAGTTAGCAGAACATTTTTTTTTATAAACTCATTATTTCTGATCTCTTGGATGGATTCAACTTCTTCATCTTGGATAAGAGTAAGAGAGATGCAAGAAAGATATATATATATATATATATATAGAGAGAGAGAGAGAGAGAGAGAGAGACAGAGACAGAGAGAGACCTTGTTCTTGATGGAAGCTGTGATCCTCTGTGAAAATGAGGCTTTTTTCAGTGGGACACAGCTGCGTTTGGGCTTCAAATCCTTGCTTGCAATCTTTAGAAACGACCCAGATTTCTGAACTGGAATTTGAGTTGAACAAGAAGCACAGATAAAAGCCATCATCAAAAACTGGTTCTGCAACAAGAGAAAGAAGAAGGAAGAGCAGGAGGAACGGAACTACCCGGTGGAGCTTTATCGATATAGTAAACTTCAGTTTTTTTTTGTCTTGGGTGTGCTTATATGATTATTAGTCATGTAGGGCCTAAGTTACTTATCTGCTGCCGTCTTTTGTTGGGGACGTTGAACCTAGTTTCTGGTTAATGATGATTCATAGTGCTTCCTTCCTGTTCATTGGTTGTTCTGTCTCGTCATCATTTCATTATTATATGATTTTATTTGTTGTATTCGTCGTTTTGCTCAGATTTACACAGTTGAGATTTCATGACGCGGAAGAAAAGGTGTTTATTACTAGGATGAGCACCGATTGGAGCACATTTTGTGCTTATTACCCGTTTAAATCATTAGATTGTTTTTTTTTTTTTTTGATACAACATTAGATTGTTTTTCAACAGTCTAGATTTAATTTAATTTTTATATTTTAAATAAAATTTTATTTTAATATATATAAAATTTATAAAAAGATAATCTTATGACTAACACTTCTCATAAAAATGGATAAATTATTTAAAAAATCACAAATTAAAAATATTAAATTTAGATCATGTAGATTAAATTTAAGTGGTTAAGATCTTATCACAATGATAAGAAATTAAGTACTCATCCAAATGAGAACCCAAAAATGTTTCCACAATTTATATTCTACTTTTATATTTTTGTTTTTTTTTTCCATTGTCACGCAAGCGCAGCTCCAAACGGGCACGTAAAGAGCCATGAGTATAAAATATCAAACAGTGTCTTCAAAAAATTTCATTAATATATTCCTTCCGGTCCTATTTATAAACAATTTTTTCTTTGATTGTGCAAAACAAACTGCTAGTTAAAAATAATAAATGTGTAAAAAATATCATGATTTTTCCATATATGCCCCTATTTATGAAAAGAGTATAGAAAAGAAAATAGATAAAAAGTATAAGAGATGATGAGTATTTAATAAGGGTAAAATAGGAAAAAGAAGCTTACATTTTCAAACAAAAAGTGAAAGTTGTTTATAAAATGGATCAACTCTATGAGAGATAAAGTTACTTATAAATAGGATCGGATGGAGTAGTTTGTTTGGTATGAGTATTTTTGAATATTTCATGAAGTAATTTTCATACTATCGTACAAATTTTTTGAATTAGGATTCTCTTATCTACTCTTCCCATCCGTACTCATCTTTTGCCCTAAAGTTACATAGTTTTGGGGTAAAAACAAACTTGGGGAGCCCATTTTTTTAAAAAAATAAAGTTATACGTCACTGTGAAATATTTTTTATCACTCAGGATACCATGTGCTACTTAGAAAATATTTTTGGGTGGTAGGTGTTAAATACTGGGTGCAACAAAAAAACATATTTTAAGGCGCCGAGTGTGTTAAAAATTAATTCAGGATACTTAATGTTACTAAAAAAATATTCCATATCCATGAATGACTTTTTTTCATAAGAAAAAAAAGCTTTCCCTATTTATTCTTACCTCAACACTATGTAGTTTTGAGATAAAGGATAGAAGCGGATAGAAAGGTAAAGGAGAAAATCCTAATCTAAATTGTTTTTGTTTGACTAATTAGCTGAGGGGACATTTCATGTATCTCAAAACATTCATAGTTATATTATATATTTCTTTTTGTCCCTTTTATAAGAACTAAATAATCGTATTATGTCATTTAAGAAAATAATTAAAATTAGTTAAAAATAATAAGTATATCTGAAATAAATAATATTTATTTAAATATATCCTTATTTATGAGGAGTCAAGCAACAGAAAGAATATGAGTAATAAATGAGAGAAAGTAAGAAAGAGAATATATATAATAATAAGAGTATAAAAGAAAATAATGAGAGAGAATGAAAAAGGTCCACCTTTTAATTAATGTTATATAAATGATTTATAAGGGACAGATATAAAAAAAAATTATTAAATATTGAGACAATTTTTATTCAACTCTTATAAAAAAAATCAAACTAATTTAAATTTCAACCTCATATAAAAAATACATGAACAGTATTATCTTACTCTATGTATAATTGTATATTACTAACGTCCCTCTGCCAAAAGAATGAAAAGATGGTGAGATCAAATTTCACTTCAATCAACCTTTGCCAAAGATTCTCCAGCCACTAGGATCACGCGACTATCAGAAGTGAGAGTTCCTCTTTATAAATAATTTTGATTTTTATTGTCTTAAATAAACTATAGGTTAAAATTAGCTATAAATAAATAAATTTTTGTAAAAAATATTATGTTTATTTAGATACGCCATAAAAGAGAAAATGAATAATAAATATGAAAGAATATGAGTAATAAATATGAGAGGGAATGTGTAATAAATAATTAAATAAAAAAAATTATAATCAGTGAAAAATAATTAATATAAAGATATATATTTAACAAGAATATATAAAATATTTTAAATTTTGAGATTAAAAAAAAATACTTATAAAAAGAATCAACCCAAAGAAAGGGTAAATTTTGCTTATAAAAAAGGTAAAAGGGCCCTACTTTTATGTAGGGCCGGCAAAGTCAATTCACTGAACTCTAAACTTTTACATGAGTGTCTTGAAATTTGTTTTACATTTTGTGAATTTTGGGTGTTCATTTGAGTTTTCATTATTTCAGGGTATATAACTGTCTTTTTTTTTTTTGGAATGATCAAACAATATCAAGGAACTAGGTTTTTTTTTCTCCTTATAATCTTTAATATAATATATATTTATCTTATTTGATTATATTAAGAAAGTTAGTTAAATTAATTAATATGACATGTGTTTTTTAAAATACTCTAGTCATTTTCTTTAATTCCTTCTTTTCTTCTCCTTAATTATTGTTGATGGAGCATCAATAGGTGTAAATTAAGAAAAATGTTGAAAATATAAAAAGTATATATTATATTTAGAATTAAGATCAATTTTCAAAATATATCTTATATTGAGGACTGGAGGAAGTATATTATTATGATTTTTAAATAAATAGAACGGATTTTTTCTAATTTTATAGTATATACAGGGATATATTTACAATTTTTTGTTGTATAATTCCATGCATGTGTATAAAAATATATTATTTTAATAAAGAGATTTATATCACTTTTTCTTGTATTAATGTCATACCAATAAATAATAAATAATTTTTATCTAATAATGCGAGTATTTGTTTTCATAAGAAATTATCCCCCCCACACAAAAAAAAAAAAAAAAAAAGGTGTACGTGTAGGTTTATGGGAACGTGATTTAATTATTTACACTAGACATAGGAAATTAAACTGGAAAATGTCACATGATTGACCTACAATAAATCAATAATACTCTGAAGTCATTGTGAAAAAAAAAAATAGAAGAATCAACTTTGAATTAAGTAAAACTAATAAGTTTGCAAACCTAACGCAGAATAATCACATCTGAATCTGCATTAAAATAATTTTGATGATCGAGAGGGAGTGATTATATACTACCTCCGATCCTAATTATAAGACAAAATTGACTTTTTTTAGTGAAATTAAGGAAGATAAATAAGTTACTTAATCATATCATATGTTATGTATCCTTAGATTATATATTAATTTGTTAGTCAAACTAATTAGTTTGAAGGAAAAAATCAAAATATAAATATACTAAAGCAATTTAATTAGCTTCCTTAATTTCTCCAAAAAAAGTCAACTTTATCTTATAATTAGGACCAGAGGAAATATATTCTTTGATTTCTATCCCAATAAAGAAACCACCCAAAAGATTCCGTTATTCTCCGGTGCATCTTCTCAATTAATTCACAATTTTAAATAAGTGGATAAGCATCAAAAGAATTTTCACAATTATATATAACAATGTATTTAATCAATACTAGATGCAGTTGGTTTAAAGTAGCTAGACAGAAGACAAGTTGTTGGTTTTTGTTGCTTTCACGATATGTAATTTTATTTTATTTTTCACTCAGTTTGACTTTATTAATTTATTCTATGCTTTTTTATTATAGCGTGCCCAAACCTCATTATATAATGACGTGGTCAGTTCTGGTCACTTTCTAAACGGCCGAGCGAGGAAAATAAGAGTTTAAAGCTTCTCTCTATATTTTTTTTAATGATGTCTTTGCAGATGTAAATAGAGTTGAAAAATGATAATTTATTTCCGAAATAAAAAATATATAGGAACTAAAGAGTAAAGAGGCTTCAAAATTATCAACAAATATTTTTTTTAACCACAATTATAGTAGAAAGAGTTAGTTTCTTATAATTTGGTGATTGATGAACTAATATTTGAATCCTTATTAAAAAAATGTGTTCAAATTTAATATCCGTTCTTGAGGAAGATTATCTCTAATAAAAAAATATCTGTACCTTTAAAAAGGTATTTTAAAGTTATATATCTTAATCCTCAGGTTATTAATTTTGTCTTGAGATGTGACATGCTCACGTAATAGCTACTTCAAGTCAGAAATAGTGAAATTAAACCTTTAAAATTAGCCAAAAAAAATTACTCGCATAATTATGAAGATAATAGTTAATATTGTTTTAAACCTTTAAAATGATATATAAATTAAATATATTTTTTTAAATAAACAGTGATGATTCAAAAGAAGCAAATGATCTCCTCCCTCTAGTTCTCATTATAAAAAACAAATAATTAATCCTCAAAAAATAAAGGAATGTAGTTAAATTGTTGAACTTCATAAATATGTTCCAAATACAAAATTCTTTCCCGAATGTCCTCATTTAATAATTGATTTTATTAATAAGGTAAAAAAAAAACTTGTAACAAATAAATAGGAAGTTATCTCCCATAAACAGAACCATGAGAAATTGAGAACCAAGCAACAAAAAACCGGACCGGTCAATGAATCGGTCTCAGAACAGGTTCAAGGGTTAATGGTTTAACCGGGGTCAAACCGGTAGTCAAACCGGTCATATTAAAATATTACCAATTATTAGTAACAATATATATATATATATATATATTAATGTATTCTTAAACCTCTATAGATAAAATCAATTGATTATATTAGATTTGATTACTTGAATCATATAAAATTAATTGACTAAAATATTATATATTATATGTATATAATATATAATATTTTTTTCTTTTATTCTTTTTATTTTTTAAATTTTTGTAGTCTTAAAATTAAAATTTGTTCTTATAATTTAGTAAAATATTATAGATTGTATGTATATCGGTCTAAATCTATGGTTTTCTTTCTTTTTCAGCTTTTTTTTGAACCGGATATCTCATTTTTCAAAAAAAAAAAAATCAGCAAACCGGTTGAATCAGTGACTCACCGATTTTGGACCGGTTCGACCGGTTTCCACCGGTTCAAACTCCCCCTCTCTAAAACAGCAAACCGAACCGGACTGAGGACCAGTTCACCGATTTTCCGACCAACGACGCTAAAATTTTCTTTATAAAATGAGGAAGTGACATGTTAGGCAAGAAGGAAGCAAAATCATAGGTAGGTAGGGTTGGCGTGAGGATAGGAAATTCTAGTAAATAATGTTCATAAATTTGATTTTTTTGATAAGGTATTTCCCACTTGTCAATCGCTCATGGGCTTTTTCGCTCAAAAAAAAAAAATTCACTCATGGGCTTTGTAAAAGTCAAATTTACTATCTGTCCAAAGGATAGCCACTAATTTTCAAACAATGATTTCACTTAATTATAAATTAAAGACGTCAAATCAATATGATTTTCCTAACACGGAAACAAATCAATGTTTACAATATCTTTGTATTGTTATTTCTTGCCGGCAACATAGGGTTTAGCTTGTTGTGTAAATTATCTATAAACTAAGTCCTATATTTAAAATTGGAACAACAGTAAATTTATAAAGTTTATAAAAAAAAGGTCACAATACTCACATATTAATTAGTTGCCTCATCTTTTGCCATGAATGGCAATAATTACACCTAAAGTGAGTTCTTAGTGATAACAACCCTGGGTCCTGTCTGTTGTGCTTTTTTTGTTACATTTTTTGGGCCATCTTTTTTTTTTTGTTACACGGGCTGTGGTGAGTTCATTATTATAATTATAAGTCTCACAAAGTGTTAGCAATATGGGCCTGATCTTATGGATCAGCAGTACATGGGCTTATTCGTCAGGCCCAACTTTTTTCCAGAGCCCAGAGATAGATAGACCAGGATGGGGTCTTCTAGTGGGAAAGAGAAGATTGACCCAAAGCAAATTTTGACCCATTAGGTTTCGATTTTTTTTTTAATAATTTAATTCCATCACTACTTAATTTTGCAACACCATCCAAGTTGATTTTAAGCATTTCTAAAAAGTTCAAAATACTTCTTAAAAATTTATTCAAAAGGTTCAAAGCTATCAATAGATTCATAACTCAAAGTGTTACTTCTAACGTCAATATCATATTGTTATTTATACAAGACATTGTCGGTGAGCTTCTAAATATCCTCTTAACACCTTTTCTCTCCTTCAAATCACTCATCAACCATTTTTTAAAACCTTGATTAATCATAGTTTCTTAAGATTAACTAAGTTAAGCTGTTACAATGGCCCCCCTTTGAGATCTTAAAGAATGATCGCGGCTTACCTACTTGCTTCTATTTATGAGACCCCCTTAGCGAAGTTAATGATAATATGAGAAAAGGAGTTTAATTAGTTGAGTGGGATTAGAATGTGTTTTTTTTTTTTAAAAAAAACTTGAAGGATCATTTGTTTAAGGCTTCACTTGTAATGTTAAGAATAATTAACTTTCACCTTTACTTTAATTTGTTTTCCTCGTAATGTTAAAATCCAACATGGTTGGCATAGTCATATAGTACATGGATGAACCAATCTCCTTATTAGTCCTGTCACAAGTTTTGGACGGGTTGAGAGAGAGGAATGTCTCTATTGATCTCTTTCTCCATTTCCTCTTCATTTAATATCTCCACCATCAGATCAAGTTTTAATGGTTGGGATTTAATGATATATAATAATATTATTATAAAATTAAATATAATAAAAAAATCTATCATGATAAATAAAATAAATCTTAACCATTAAAAATTGATGCAATAGTAGAGACATTGAATATAGAGGAAATAGAGAGAGAAATCAAATAAGCTTTCTCAGGTCAATTGGGGTAGTTTTTTTTTTCTCACATTGCTAAATCTATAATGACATTGTTTTGAGTTAAAAAATCTTGCTTTAATAACTCTATTTTGTTAGACTATGTGTGATTTGCACATATAAATGATGTACTCGTTAATTAACACTATTTACTTAAGGGAGTTATATATATATATATATATGAATATTTTTGTATATTTTAATTACACTTATTATTTTAATTATGATTGGGTTAACCTCGATTGTATTATTAATCTTTAAATCATCATGTCAACTAATTTAATACTTAATCCCATTTTTAGTAGCCTGGTTTTCCTTGCTAGAATTTCATAGACAAATGGAGGAGACAAGTTGAGGGTCACTTGGAGCGAAAGTTGAGAAGAACCATGGGAAAACATTCCTTCTTTTTCCCCCACATAAGTATTGTGACCCGAATTTTCGTATTTATCATCATCTGTTTTATTCATTTTTTCAGATTCTTATTTCTTATTAGGAGTTAGGACTTAGGACCGTCCTATCACGAGACTTTGCGAATGTTGGGATTAGTTGTCGATATCAGCATTTTGCTGTTAAAGTATGTGAAAAAAATTTTATCTTGATTTATTGAAAAAAAACTTTTGAGATTATTGATTTTATGATTTGCTAAATATGTACTTTGATTTTTATTAGCGCATACACACACATATTATCTCATATTTTAAGTATAAGATTCAGTTAATTTTTTTTAAAGAGATTAAATAAGTTACTTTAAAGTATTTATACTTATTGTTTTTTTCTAAACTAATTTATTTGACTTATAAACTAATATATCATATAATAATCTATAAAATATGATATAATTAAGTAACTTATTTAATTTTCCTTATTTTTAAAAAAAAAGAGTCAAGGAGCAAATTTACCAGCAAAGTTTTAAGGAAGTAGCGTCTGACACAATTATGTTTTAAATGGGGCAAAAATACACATAAGGAATTAAAAGTGGAGCATCCAACACAAAACTTTTAAATTTGACCTAACACTGTTAAGAGTTTTCTTCTCTTATAATTTAATGTCATTAGGTCATATTTAACTGTTTTGTGCTGGATGCTCCACTTTTAATTCCCTATATATATTTTTACCCCATTTAAAATATAATTATACTAAACACTCATTCTTTAAAATTTTATTGATAAATCCACTCCTTGTCCCTAAAAAAAATCAACTGATCTTATACTACAAAGAGCGAGCAGTAGCTGCCATAAATAGTATTAGTAGCATGATGGCATCTGATTTGTGATATAACCTCTGAAACTGCTCAATTGCATATAATAAAGCAAAGTTTGTCTCTCTACATTCTGCAGTCTCCCGTTTCTGCTTCAAGTCACTCTGCCATGAATCCCTCCCACCATGAATACTTTCAAGCTTCGTCGTTTGCATCTACTTCACAGGTGGTAACCAAAAAGGATCCCACTTTTCATTTCTTTTACTTCAATCGTCTAGCCCTATTGAATTTTAATCCTCGTTCATGTTTCTTTTTTCTGATTCAGGAATCACCGTTACCAGGCAACACCAGCTTGTTCATGAAAAATGCAGAGCCAATCCCTGACCCACTCTGTAAGCTTCATCTCCGAGAAACCTCGGAGTTCGTGAAGTCCTTTCCTATGTCACACAAAAACAGAGGTTCTCTCGAGGTTTTATCTCAGACAAAAACAAGAGTAGAAGTTCCTTCAACCCCAGGAAGACCCATCTTTGGTTTCAGAAAAAGAAACTTCTCATCCAAATGGGACGATGCAGAGAAATGGGTCGTTGGTAGCCATGGATCCTCCCCTGCTTCAGCGTCCTCCAAGATCAGGACATCATGTGACAATGTCTTCAAGGTAAGCAACACTGCCGAGGATTTCTCGGAGATATCGAGGTCCACACAGGAAAAGGTGTTCACAGCTGTCCCAAGTTTTCAACTTTCTCCTGCAACTTTGAACCACCATGGGTTCACTTCCCCACCAGACATGGTGCTAAAAGGTAGGATCCCCTGTTTCCTTGTTTTCATTTTCTCAATCCACATTTTCCTCTAACTTACCTTCCTCACTTTATGTTTCTCACAAAGGTTTTGATTTTTGGTTCATTAAATTGCCCATAAAGTCTTCAACTTTGCAAGATTTGGGTTGCTGAAATTGAAGCCAAAAAGAGTCAAATGTTGCCTTCCATTTTTTTTAATAATAAACTTCACACAATGATAGTGAAAGGCTTGTTCCAGAGTGTTCTGCTCATTCTTGAAGTTCATTTGAAGTTGAATAGTGGAATTTAATTAATTTGAAAATTCATGTAATGTTTGATACAAATACATGAAATACAGACAAGTATACATACGAGAAAGGGTCAAAGTTTCCCAATTTCAGAGACATTGGGACAGAGATGACTCCTCTAGGAAGCTACACAACTTCAAGTTGTCACACACCATTAAAGAGTTTATCTCCTGCTCGCCATAACACTCCTGCAGATAGGTCTGCTACATTCACCAACAATAAAGAGCTTATTCAGCTAAACGAACGTCATTTTGCCAAGCTGCAACTGGGAGCAAAGTCCGGTTCGATTGGGTCGAATTGGAGGTCAAGGCAGGAGGAAGAAGAAGAAGCTTCAAAGAGCTTGAGACATCATGCTTACCAAACCCAGAAAGATGATTCAGACTCCATGACTCTTGCTGCTTGGGAAGAAGAGGAAAAGGTCAAATCTTGGCTCAGGTAATTAAACCTTCAAAGCACTACAGTAAACTTGATAAGTTCTAAAACTAAAGCCAAGTAAATTTATCAATTTACCAAAGTGTCGGTTTAAATTTTTTGAACGGTCATTGCCTCTCTCTTTTTTTTTTATTTGGGTATAAGAAAGGTCTTTGGTTTTTAATTTGGTGTGACAATTGACATGTATGGTTCAGACGTAATTGTGATTTGAAAGTGTAGATATCAGATTGAAGAAGCAAAAATTCGGGCTTGGGTGAATCTCCAAAGAGCTAAGGCAGAAGCTGAATCAAAGAAGCTTGAGGTACCCTCCATTCTCTTCATTTCTTTTCCCAATAATCATGGGAGGATTAATTTTCACACTTTTAAGGGCTTGTTTGAATCAGCATTACAAAAGCACGTTCACACAAGACAAGTCGAGATAAAACTCCTCTCACATACTTACTTCATACACTGTAAATCACGTAGTAAAAATAGTTTTTACTGTTAATCCAAATAAGCACTAATTTAATCCCTAGAAATTGCCCTGAATGTTGTGGTTGGTGGAATATAGGTGAAAATACAGAAGATGAGATGGAAGCATGAAGAGAAAGTAATGAAGAGAATGGAAGTGGTTAAGAGGAAAACAGAAGAATGGAGAGAAGCAGCTCGAGAGCAACACATGGTGGGGAAGGCAAATGAAGAATCTCATCAAAAGCTGTTGAAGGATCCATTTTCAAGTTGTGCTACTTCTTGTGCTTGTTTTTCACACACTAACTTGATGGAGTAAAAATGTGGCACAAATCATACTTTAAATATCCTCATAAGCTTGTCCAATAATTAGCGCGCGCGCGCGCGCACACCTCCCACTATGTCTAGCAAGTAGTAATTGTGATAAGAATTGAGCTAATTCCAAACTACTGATATGGAAGTAAGGCACTTTCAACCTGTTTTATTAGAACCAAGAATCCCAAGGGTGTGTTTGGTAGGAGGGGAAGGGAGGGAAGAGAAAATTTTTGAGTTAGATTTTAAAAAATTGAAGAAGTGGGGTTATAAATTTTTAATAAAGATAATATGTAAAATAAAAAAGTAAGAAAAACTAATTAAAAACTTTCAACCCCACTTCTCCAAACTTTTTTAAATTGATGTCATAAAAATTTTCCTTCCCCCTCTTTCCTTCCAAATCCCTCATACCAAAAATTCCCTAAGTTTCATTAGCTCTCTCTTAAAATTTGATAACTTTCCGACTTTACCCCTATTAAATACTCTTTCCGGTTCTTTTTATAAGAACCCAAAATTTGAATTGGCTTCGTTCTTTTCAACATTTAATAACCTTTTCCAATATTTACCACTCATAAATCATTTATATGATATTAATTAAAAGGTGAATTTTTCTCATTCTCTCTCCTCGTTTTTTTTATACTCTTGCTATTCTACCTTCTCTTTTTTACTTTCTCTCATTTATGACCCATTTTCTTTCCCTTACTTGTCTCCTCATAAATGATGACATATTTGAAAAATAATGTTAATTTCAAACATACTTATTGCTTTTAATAATTTTTAACCGGTTTTTAAACTGCGTAATACGATTATTAAACTCTTATAAAAAGAATCAGAGAGGGTATATACCTTTCTCTAAGAGCACAAAGTCAACTTTACCTCTAAGTTTTGCATATTAAGAAAATTAGTTATTTGTAACAAAGCTTGTTGATTTTTCTAGAATACCCTCTTTAATAATGTATTGGAACTACTCCTTGATAGGAACCCCTTTAAAATATATAATTAATAGGGATATTTTGGGAAAAAAATTATAAATTTGGGAGATAAGGTGGATCAAGGTTTTATAACTAAGATCAAAATAAATCTCTTGCCTAACTCATATAGTTAGAACTGGAGACAATAAAACAAATTATCCATGAGTAGTACCTAGTCTATTTCTAAGTTCAGTATTCAAAATGGAATTGATCACTTAATTATACATATAATTATGTTAATAATAATTAATTAACGCTAATCCATGGCAAAAGTACTTGAAACTAATCCAACATAACATTCATCACAGACATGAGAAAAATAAAAATTAGGAATAAGGATCTCATCTGTTCTATACATAATGTAAAATTCAACTTGATAAAATTTATAATAAGATGTGCTATTTTGATTCTATGAATCTGTAAAATTTATCTCAATCTTCATGTAAAGCTCATAATCCACCTTCTAGTTTTGGGAATAATAAGAAAGGGTGTGAATGACTAGCAGAGATTGGGTTTAATAGAAGTGGTATATTCATCACAATATGATGAATCAATATTTGAATTTCTATGGGAGAAGTGCTCACATTTAGCATTTGATTATGCCTATAATAAGATTATCTCTAACAGAAAGATGACTATGACAAAAAAAAAAAAGGGTGCGCATGATTAAAAGAGTTACCTTAACAAAAATGAGGATAATTGGTAGGTGCTATTATTTTTCAAAAAATTTGAATTGTTTATCATTCATATTTTATATTTTCACCTTAAATAATAGAATTTAAAAAAAAATTGCATAGAGAAATTATTTTTGTATATTTTGTTCTGTAACTTTAATTTTTTTTTAAAAAAAATATTTCTTTAAAGAACATATATGATTGAATAATTCAGATTTATTTCGTAGTGTTAATTTCCAATAAAAGGAATCCATGTTAATTACCATAATAGTACTACTACCTCCAATCATAAACATAAGATATTGTTGACTTTTTTTGGAGATATTTAAAAAGGATAATTAAATTATTTTAAAATATTTATGTTTATCATTTTTTTCTCTAAACTATTTTATCTAACTTATAAACTGGTATATAATCTAAAGATACATAACATATAATATGATTAAGTTATTTATTTACTTTTTTTTTTAAATTTCTGCCATTACGTAGGACCGAAGGGTACCATTTTGGTGTTTTCACGTTTGGGGAAGGACAAAGAAAACTGAGTAATTACTAATTTTAAGGCTATTCACTATTCAGAGAGTTCTGATATGATACCAGAAAGACAAATCAAACAAGGTTGGGTGAAAATGGCAGCCAGTAATAAGCGTAGCTGGCCAGCAGTTGAAGAGGAGTCCCACTTTTTCAGACATGGGGACTCTGGCGAGTTTGCGTGAAGGTCCGCTATTACATGGAGACGTTGACAAAGCAGATGATCAGAGATAACAAAAGCGAAGCTCAAGTTTAACTGCTTTTGGGCATATCAAGAATCTTTCTGTACGTTGTTGTTTGATGTAGCAGAAGACTTTGATTCTGTGTCGTGTCGTGCGTCTCATCTTACACTGTTCTCTTCCACTTTCAACCTCATCAGTCATCACTGCAAGCCTTTCCAGTTCCATGCTATTCTCATTTATTAACCACAGTTTCTGTTTCAGAAAAACGTCACTCTGTCTCTGTCCAAATTCTGTTTTTGGATTTTGATTTTCGTAGGAAGGAGTGATCACATGGATTGTCTTGTTTTAATATATAATTTGGATATAAAACACTGGAAATGAATGCTATTAACCTGGGAAAACACGTGTTTTCTTTTCATAAAACGTTTATGTTTCTTAGTCAAACAGTTTAATTGTTTTTTATGCTTTTCTGTTAAGCATTGTAAAAATCAATCTGTAGAAATCTTAAAAACAATCTCAAATATCGTGTAATTTTTTTAGCTTTTTGATCTTTTTGTTGTAAAATTTATTTTTGATTCAATATTTATAAAACTTTTATATAAATGTCATCAGACTCATTTTCTAAAAGTTGTTGAATTTATTAAAAAAAGGAGAAAAAGTATACAATTATATTACTAGAGTAGATTAACAATTTAAAATTTTATATATAAATTTTAATTAAATTCAAAAAATTGATAAAAAAAAATGAATCGACACACACTCCTGGCTAGTATGTGTGTGTCACATCATGATTTCTTCTTCATTTCAGTCATAATTTGAGTGCAAAAGTTTTCAAATTCCCAGCTTTTATGCAATTCCACTACTTAGATTTTGCTTGTATACCTGTAGATGCACTTGCAATGAACCCTAAACTGAAGAATTACCAATGGCATTGAAACTGCAAAATTAATTTTCCAGTACACAGTATGTAATGAATGATTTATTGAAGGGGGCATACTAATCCCCACCACTATCAGCAACATCTATTTCAGCTGTTCAGATACGCCTAAGATTTTTTGGAGGCTCTATAACTCATGCAAAAGGTACTACTCTGAAGTTCAATTAATTTGCAATCCTAATTCATTCCTTCTTTTTTGACTTCCATGCCTCCAGATTCATGGAACCAGGAAGCAATGGGTTAAGTGCCACCCAACAAAAGCACTTTTTCCCTTCTCTTTTGAACTACTAATGATTGCCAAAGATAAAATCACATCTAAAAACTCAAAGTCTGTCACTGTTAAAACTCAAAAGTTGATTGGCTATGCTTATTGTGATGGAAGAAACTTGACTAGGATTTCTCAGTCGCGAAACTCACCCATGAACTTCTGGTGGAACTCCGTCAAGCCGGTGACAATTGCAGGAATCTTGTCTTCTTGAGGCAGAATTGTGCACCTAAAGTGCCAGGTCCCAGGAACCTAATATGAAAGCATCACAATCCAAAATTAAGTTGATAATTCCCAGAGAAAAAGATAACTTCGGTGCTTTTCTGAAATGTTTGGTATATCAACTCATGAAATAAAATTATGGGATGGATCAAACATTTTTAAATGAGTCAGTAATATGATGTTGAATATTAAGACATATCCGCATGTTATGTTTTCCAAAATTTGTAGGTATATCTTTTCAAATTTGAGCCATTTACAATCCGCAAATCCATTTTCAACTTTCAAAATCTGAAACTAACTCTTTAAACTTTGGCTTTTTAACAATTAAAACAAAGCAAATCTAAATTTCAAAATTCCCTGATGCTATAATGGATGAAAGTTTAGGGGCAATTTTTAATATTTAAAGGTGAGGGTGGTTGTTCAGAAATAACCATAAGTTAAAAGAATATGTTTGTAGTTTTCTGCTTGGGAAGCTATAGCAAAGCCTTGTCAATTGTGAGATAAGCGGCAAAACAAATTGGTTACAACAAACAACCAGTTTTATTGATCAATCAGAATATAAATCACATGCAACTGGGCAGAGACAGGCTTAGTTTTACTATAATAAATCAATAAAAACTAACCTGTCCAAAACCAGAACCAGGGACGACGACAACTCCAGTGGCATTAAGGAGGCGTTGACAGTAGAAAGCATCAGGAGCTTTTTTGGCAGCCTCAGCGGCTTTGATTGCCTTTTCAGGGAGGCGAATACGGGGAAATAGATACATTGCCCCTTCTGCTTTGTTGCATGTCACACCCTCGAGTTTGTTGAATGCTTCTTCCAGTGTCTGAGTCAAGAATATAAATCCAAAAAGATTGAACCAACAAAAATGAGTAAACAGACCAGGGAAACGAAGGATAAAAGGGGGTTGGCGGCAGTCACTTTGCAGTGTGGGACACTCCCTTCAATATGATGTTTGCACAGGAGATTTTGTGAGATTGAGAAAGAAAGGAATCTTGGAAATTGTTTGGAATATTACTCTTTTGACATGATTAATATACAATCATCCAATCATCAAACAGAATTAGTAAACTAAGTTCTTTTTTAGGTAACTTACCTTTGCACGCCTAGCAAGAGAAGATAGAATTCCATCTCTCTCAGCAATATACGACTCATAGGACTCATCTCCAACCTGCAGCCATCCATTGAAATTCACTGAGTGTCATATGGGAAATGCGTTGATGCTAGCCATAGAATATTTGGAATTTCATGCCCACATTCTCAAAACAAAATGATTGTATCGTAGAATATTTGGAATTTCATTGTTGACTGTAAATTCAAATGGGATCTGCCACTATTGACATGCCTTCCTAATTCACAGATTCAACTTGCTGATCCATCTAATGTGTATCTACATGGTACTCAGGTTGAATTGTTTTTGAACAAGCTAAAGGCATAAAAAATTTGCTAAAACATGATTGAAAACAATGCAGAACATTCTAGAGCAAGTATAACAGCTTTGCTTCCAATCAAACTTTTGCTCTCTATACTAAAACCCGAATTTATAAGCCATGTTGTAGTCCACCACAAAATATAAAAAGGCCAAAAGAATACAAAAATAACGCTTAAACGAAAATGGGTTAGTTCTACTGATTACAGAGTTCTGAGTTTTTCTATGAAAATAGAAATCACCAGTAGCAACTGCTTTTAAGTCATCTTTTATTCTCCTCCTCAAAAGTTATTTCAAGTCCAAAGTTGGTGCTCTTGTACAAATTGTATCTAGATTAAAATACAAAAAAAGATGAAGATGTTGAGATAGATGTGTGGGCACACAAGATAAGATTTGTTATAACTATATACAAGGAAGAGTTGGCATGGCATCCACTGAGGAGAAATGATAGAAAACCGTTTACAGTGGTTTGAACATGTACAAAGAATGCCGTTGGAGGCACAAGTGAAAAGGATAGAGCAGACAATATTCGTCCAATGAAAAGGGGTACAGGAAGACCAAAGAGAACACTTGATAAAATTACTAGATGGATCTTTTAGTTAATAATTTATCCAAATATTTAGTTGTTGACAAAACATCATGCAATTCATGTAGCCACCTCATTGTTGTTGAAGGGACAATTGATTTGACTTTAAAGAGGCAGAGAACTAACCTTGGGAGGGCTCATGACCAAGCTAGCAAGAATTTGACCTGAGATGTTTGAACAAAGATTCACAGAGGCCACCTTGTATATCTGTTCCCTCACATCTGCAGAAAACCCAGTCACCTCCATATAACCTCCTCGTTTCCCACACTCTCCATAATAGCCTGAAACCAAAGAGAAAGACATTCTACATTAGTATGGATCCTATTGCAATCATTGTCTGTCTATACTTTCCTTTTGTTGTGATAAATGATTTCTTTCACCAATTTACCTTTGGAAACTGATTGGAAAGATACCAAGGTTATATCATCCTCACCATAGCCCATAGACCGAGATACCTTCTTGAAAGAATGAAATTTTTTCTCAGGAACATAAATATTTTCTTGATACACCTGCAAAATGATAGAAGTTTCAATCAAGGTGTCATGCACTTTTAATAGTGTATGAAATTCTCAAAACAAAAATCCAGTTACCTCATCGGCCAAGAGAACCAAACCTTCTTCCTTGCAAAATTTCACAATATCCCGCTGGTTTTCCTCAGAAAGAACCTAGAAGGCATGACAGAAAATCCATGTTCTAGTATTTAGCATGCTCAGCTTCAAACCTGAAATACTCTCTTGTATTAATGTTACTAATTTCATTGCAATTCACCTGCCCAGTTGGGTTGCCTGGATTTATAACAGCCAAAGCTCTGACACTGATACCCTTGGACTTGGCAGTCTCCAACTGGTTCTTGAGCTCAGGTATTTCCAAACCCCAACCAGTTGCTTCATTGAGATAATAAGGTACCTTCAAAAGAATAATGGCAAATTTATCCATTGATACTAACTAAGAAATCATAACAAAATACAATTTACATCATTTTTTTTTTTTTTCAATTTGAAGGGATTCCTATCCATTCAAACATGCAAGGGAGTTTTTTTTCTCATTGACTTGTTCCAAGATGACCTATATAAACTGAATATCATTACTCATAAAAAGAGATTACATGTCTAGCAAAGCTATATAACCCTTTCAAATCAGTGCAGTGAAACACATGAAAATATTAGCCAAATTTAAAATATGTATTCATCTCGTATGTGTAAAGACCTACCAGAGTGCCACCATGAAGAGCAATTGAAGCTGAGTAGAGAGGGTACTGAGGGATGGGGCACAAAATACCATCTTTTTCTGATCTTAAGAGTAACTGCATCATCATATGGACCTGGCAAAATGGAAAAGATAATCAACTTATTCAGATTGGAAATAAAGTCAGGCCATGGAGCTGCCATCTAAATCTAGGGCAACATGGGCCGTGATAAAGTCTCTGCCATTCACCAAAATCCTCACTAAATGAGGGATCCAAAACCCCATTATCCAAGTCCACAAAGAAAACACTTCAAGAAAAATTCAAAGTTGAGTTACCGCTGGGCTTGCACCATCAGTCAAGAAAATGTCATTGGGATCAGCAGGAAAACCATCACGAGCTTCAATCCCGGCAGCAATTGTATCACGTAAACCCTTGATACCCTGATATGAGAACAACATTTTCATATTTATTCCATGTATATCAACCTAATGCAAGGAAATCTAGAGCAGATAGTGCAATCCCAACCTGACTATGACTATAGGCACCAGTAGCTCTCCCAGGAATCTGATCTAGAATCTGCCAAGCTCGCTCTATGGCATCAGCACTGAAAAACATGTCCAAAGAACAACTATTAAGGCAAAAACTACCAAGAAAGGCATGAAAGAAAATTATCAAAAGTCCACAGCACAGATACTTCATTGATATCAAAACTTAAGTGGCGAAAGATTTTTTTTTTTTTTTTTTTGCTCAAAGGGTAAAACGCACCATTATAAAAAGGGATGAACAAAGTAATATCCACTCAAATTAAATTAAAGACCCATAACTTTAACTTCTTATTCTTGACTCTGTCTCAATGAACATGTACATGGACAAAAGCCAAGCAATCATATGAATTCCATAGAGAAAATAATATTACCGGACTTTACTAATTTTAGCCTGGCAATATTTGAATTGTAATGAATATTCATGTTTTAATAATCTGGTTTCATTTCCAGAAGGGTAAAATAACAACTAATAGGATAAAATTTACACATTTAAAATAGAACTGAAAGAATAAAAAGGCTAAGTGACAAATTAATAAATTATAACATTGAAAATATTAAACCTACCAGCTTGTTAATTACCTGAACAAACCCTGTGTTTCACTTTTGTCCAAAATGGCTGGATGGTCGCATAATGCAAGAACCTATAATTGATATTGGATTGTCATAAGAAGGATTTCTTTAACAGTATGAACACCACAGCATTTCACCATAAAAATAACAACAAACCAACCTCTCGGAAGAAAGTTATTGGCTGCTGGCCAAGAGACTGAGGATTACCAATGTTGCAGTAAATTATCTATTTCCAGACAATAGACAAGTCAGAAAAGGCAGAAAAAATAACTTAAGTAAAAGCACAGAAGAGCACAGAAGTATATAATTCAGCATACACAGAGTGGTGAGAAGCATTTTATGCATAGCCTATACCCTTCAATTTTTCAAGGTGAAAGGCTATGAAAAAGATGTGAAATATTTTTCTCTCATCATCCCTAAAAGAACTTAGGCAAAAATGATGAAAATCTATCATGCAGAACAGACTCCTTTAATTGGCCAGTTTTGCAAGGCTAAATACCAGGGAAAGTTTCCATTACAAATCATAGTTATAGTATAATTAAAGGGAAAAACTTAACAAGTGGATTGTAAACTACAGCTATAGACAGGGCTGGGTTAAAAGCTAAATTATCTGGCTGCACATTTTGGTCCGCATCAATAATCACCAACTGAATTATTTATACTTTAAAATAAGATATCAAGTGGAAACCGGTACCTCGTTAAATGGATGAAAGCCTGAACTAGCCTGTAATTCTTGTTGCAATTTCTACAGCATTGAGACAGGGCAAAGTATCAGTGAAGTCATTCATAATGTATTTTTCAAAAGAAAAAAATCCCACTGGAAACCTGATAGCATCAAATACAGCTTTATCTGTCAAGCTATAGTGTCAAAAAAAGCGTTAGTATTAATCCTAGGGTCAGTGTTGAAAGAGCATTAAGGCTGTGTTTTGCCGGCAAAGGATCTAAAAAGTCTCTACCAATGAATTTTTACCAAGACAGAAATAACTTTTCAATGAAAAACTTTAATTAATCCTTTCAAGATGTACAGCCAAATGGCAGTACCTGAGCCATGGTGACGATTTCTCCTCGAACAGCATACTCACATTCCAGAACCTGCAAGAAAAGAAAAAGGACGGTTTCAAGCAAGCACGAGTAGAATACATACTGGTGATAGCATGACCAACAAGGATCCTTTAGTGAAGATGTAGCACTGAATGGGATAATCGCTAACATTGAAACCACATGGTAATGAAAGTTGAATATCACTCCAAGTAATCATATGTAAAATACATAATAGATCATAGTACAGGAGAAAGGAGCTATTAATCGTCATCAGTCTATCTACGTAGAGACAACTAAAAGAAGCTGAACAAAGTTAATTCTTAAAGACAACTTGAGAGAAGTGAAGGGGATAAAAAGGCTCAAAACTTCGTTTTAGATCTCACATGTCAAGTAGTAAAAAGAACTCGATGCTCCGTGACGCTTAAAATATGATAAATGAGACCCAAAAAGGAAAAAAGGTTATCTGTTTGACCGGAGAAACACCTTTGAGAAATCCGCATCGACAGCAATAAACTTCACTCCAACCCCAAAAAAAAAGAGCACCAGTAATAAAAAATCAAGATCATCTACGCACAGAGATGCAATCACACAGTTCCGAGCTCGCAAATAGAGAAGACGAAGAAAAGAAAGGGCATACCTTGGGATTGAGGTTGTGCAAAGTAACAGGGAATGATGAATCGGAAGCAGAAGAAGCCATGGCAGAAGAATGGAAAGTAAGAGCAGGAGGAAGAGGGGAAAGTAGACGGCGTTGAGGACGATGCTGCAATTGCAAAGAGCGGCTCAAAATGCTCCTGACTCTGTCCACAACGAATTTCCGCATCGTATATAAAAGGGAATTCTATGATGTGATATTTCGTGGCATTAGAAATTTTTGGACACGAAACACAATCTCAGGGAAAAGA
This sequence comes from Inga laurina, assembly GCA_963855925.1. NCBI lineage: Eukaryota > Viridiplantae > Streptophyta > Magnoliopsida > Fabales > Fabaceae > Inga > Inga laurina. Next base: position 5,023,574 of record OY979711.1, on the reverse strand, counting down.
AAAGCCCTGATCTCCAAGCGCCCACAGAACATGAAATTGAATCTATGACTCCACCAACTTCCGCCTCCCGCTGCCACTTTTCTTGCGCCACTGGCCACCTTAATCAATTTTTTTTTTTTTTGGCTAGATACCCATTCGTTTTCAAAATTCAGGAAAAATTACATTTAATAGCCTACGTCTTATCTTATCAACCATTAGGATCAAAATAAAACTTATATCAAAATTTCATTATTTACATGTTATATATCGTTCTGATTTTATTTATAAATCTTTTTTAATAAAAAAAGTTGGTCCTATTTATAAACCTGATTTTAATGTATTAAATGAAATTGTGATAATTTTGTCCCTATTTATTATACTAATGAAGAAATAATAAGATAAATAGAGAAAAAAGAGTTTAAAAATAACTATTCATAAATGAGAGCATGATTGGAAATTTATCTTATAATCATTAAGTTAATTACCTCTCCTTAATATATGAGATTTACTTAAAAATGACTTATAAATAGAATTAAAGTGATATACATTACTCCCCTTTTTATAAACAACATTCTCTATTACAAAGTAATTCTTATTATAAAAAATTAAATTTCATTTGTCTGAAATTTTAAACTAATTTTTTTATTTTACATTTATTAAATATATATCATTCATTATCTTTTTGTAATAAGTTTTCACCCAATATTTTTTATGTGTATATTCTTTCTAAATAAATATGTAATTGAAAAAAGGGGTACATGTTATTCATTTATTGTCTTTATCTGACATTTTGACCCATGTTAATGTGGTGGTTGTTCCTTATAAAAAGGATTAGAAAGAGTATTTTTTATAGTATATAATAACATGACTACTGGCAAAAAATAAATAAAAACATGACAAAAATGTATCTATAGTCCTTTAATTTAATGAAAAAAGTATTTTTTTTAAAAAAAAAGTCTAACTTAATACAGATACTTTTTTTCGGAGCAGCACAGATAATATCATTAACATGAAATGGTGACATCTTACATTTAAATGATAAAAAATAATTCATAATTAATATTTTTGTGATAATTAAATTTTTAAAAATAATTAAACATAACAACGTTTGAAAATGCTTTATTAACATTTAAATTTGTAATGTCAGCATTTTTTTTTATTAAAACTAACGATGTTAGGTTAAAGGACACAAACAATAATCTATAAAATTAAGGGATTGAACTAAAACATTATGTATTATTAAAGGGATAATAAAAATAAACTTTCATCTGAAGATAATACATGACCCTAAGAAATTATTGACAAGTTTTGAGTATCAAAATATAGTCATTTTACACCTTATTGATTTTAAATTTAAAAGGATTTTGTGCATTTTAGTTAAGAAAATAGTAGCTAATTAACTTGAAAATATGTTCTTAAACTAACTACAAGAAAAGATGCTACACTGACAATTTGATCTATTAGAATTATTTCTGAAATTTTTATTCTTGTTTTGAATTCTATCAAATTAGGTATGAAGCATGAGCTCATGCATTACATAAAGAGTTATTTCTGAAAATTTTATTCTTATTTTGAATTCTATCAAATTAGGCATGAGGCATGAGCTCATGCATTACATAAAGAGTGGGGTAAGTAATTTATAGATAGGTTGGCTGCTTTCATATTCATGCATTGAATATTGATGACGAGTCACTAATAATTGGACAATTCATAATTCTTGTCAACTTCCAATGGAAATTTAACAGTTGTTTCACCAGGGCAGGAAAAAAGTGATGTATATATAAAAATAAAATAATTGTAGTTGTAAAAGATAAAAAATCGGTTTTTAAAACCTTGATTGAGAAAAACTATTGAATATTTAAAACCCATGATCAATTTTTTGGCATGTTTGAGAGAAATGACAGGCTTACATGGTGTGTGGGGAGAAAAGACGTAATACAGGGATTCGAGTTTCGTCTTTGGTTTACGGTACTGTACCGATATATTTTGTTGGTTAGTAATGACAGATGTTTTAATAATAATACTTAGAGTAGACAAGCCATATTAGCTCGTGCTCGTGTCTGCTTAACATGGAGTAATACAAGCTTGCTTCAAAATAAGAGTGCAGAAAGGAATCAACACCAATGGATGCCACCACCGCTTGGGTGGGTGAAGATTAATACCGATGGATCTATGAATGACAACTTAAGGACTTGCATGTGTGGAGGCGTGTTGAGAGATCACAATGGTGAATTTTTTATGGGGTTTATGTACCAAATTGAGCAAGGAACGATAGTATCTGCGGAAACTTGTGGTGTTTTGTGGTAGGGGTGTTCAAAACCCGGGACGGGACCGGGATCACCCATTCCCAGTTCCCGTTCCGGGTGTAGCCGGGACGGGGGATTCATTCCCGGTCCCGGGATATTCCCGGTATGACCAGGACCGGGAGCGGGAATTCCCGGTTTCATTATTATGATTATTTTAGTTAAATTTTTTATAATCTAGTGTTTGAAGTGATTATTTAACACTTAATAAGGTCATAAAAATCACACAAATTGAGCTAGAATTAAATAATAATATATTATTATTATCATCAAATTCATAATTTTTGTTATTATTTTTATATATTATATAGTTAGGATTAGTACCACGATATATACGATTTTTTTTTTTTTTTTGGATTACATAAGGCACGGGATCGAACCCGTGAAGTGGGGGAGGGGGAGTGGCCTAAGGCCACTTGGGTGACCACTGCACCTAATGGTGCTGGTCGATATATACGATTTAACTCTAACTAAATATGTGATATACATTTTATCAAATGATAACTTAATTTATGGGGTAAAAAATACAAATATAAAAGAATAACTTATTTTTTAAGGAAAAAATTAAAAAAAAAAAAAAAAAAAAACCGGGACCGGGAATTCCCGGGATCACAAGGGGTGATCCCGGTCCATGTCCCGGTTTTTTAAGATCCCGGTCCCGATCCCGGCCGGGACGGAAAATTTCCGGGATAAAATATCCGGGACCGGGATACTTTGAACACCCCTATTTTGTGGGGACTTAAATTTGCATGGGATAGATGATACAGACAAATCATAATTGAGTCTGATTGTAGTGAAGTAATGGATCTAATTCAGGGCAAGGTATCTCGGGAACACCCTGATTTTCAGCTTATTGTGGAGGTTCACACGCTGTTGGATAGAGATTGGGAAATGAAAATTTCACATTGCACTCGAGATGTTAACATAGTTGCAGACACTATGGCAAAAGAAGTTTGAAAGATGGTGATTGATCTTCATATCACAGATTCACCCCCTGGTGCTATTACCACCTTTTTAATTAATGATGTAAACAGGATGGGATTGCATGTTGACTCAGGTTTAGGTGCAGAATATCCATCCTCTTTCCCTCACTACTAATCTCAATCTTTAGATTAAAATATGTACTTTTCAGATTTAATGTTTATAAAAATATTTTAAAAATATCAAATTATTAAAAAATAATTAAATAAATTCAAAAATATTAAATTTTAGTTATGATGATTTAAACATGTAATAAATAATGTTTAAAAATAATATTTTTATTAAATATTAAATCTAAACAATTTAAATTTTAATCTAAAAACTAAAATAAGTAATAGAGGCAAAAGGGATAAAAAGATAACGCTAACAACAGACAGCTGTAGCCAATCTCTAAAATTCAAACAGAAATATCGAATGACGTCCAATTGAAAACCTGTTTCCGTGGAAAAGGTGATGGCATTCATTTGGATAGCGACAACCGTTTTTTGTGGGGGGCTCAATTTAATTTTTATTTTTAGATTACAAAATATGATGAGAAAATGTTTGAAATGCCCCTTGCCATCCATCAGCAGCCAGTGCTGATCAGCGACCACAGGTAACACCACCAGACGGTGGATGGCATTGACTGGGGGCAAGGGCATTTTAGACTTTCACTTCATCGACCTTCATATTTCCCTTTCATTGAATGGAATTATGGAACAGACGCGTATGACATGAATTAAGAATTTTGAGGGGGACTGCTTTTTTATCTTTTTTATGATATATATGAAACTCAATTCACTTTACTTTTTAAATTTATAATTTATTTTTTGACTTTTTTTTTTTCCCTCTTGACAGTAAGTTTTCATTATGAGAAGTTTTCCAATACATACAATTAAAGCAGTATTTTAATAAACCAACACATATTTTTTTATAAATAATAATTTTCTTAATATTTGAGAATTAGCAATTAGCTCTTGCAGAGTAATGCATTTCAGGTAAATGATGGATGATGAAGTAACCAAAAGCACAAACTAATATTGAGGACAATTTTTACATTAACCAAAGGGTGGCTCACAACTTTGACATTCAATTTACAATATGAACAAACTGTATCATTAAGAAGAAAGATTTTTACTACTTCCGGTGTATGAAAGAAAAACAATATAGCAGGAGTATTTTACAACATTCAGTGAAGGAATCCAAAAAAAGAGTTAGAGTTTGTTTGGGATGGTTTATGAAGAGTTTATAAGTGTTTTTTTTATATAAATTGAGATAAAACTTTTCTTACCACTCTGGTCATATTTATAAGTCATTTTTGACAAAAAAATTTGATCCTATTTATAAGTCTAGATTTAGGGTAATAAATACGTTTTGTATTTCTTTACCCCAATTAATTGCTATAACCAAAAAGATTTTATTCATGTTGAATTTTGAAACTAATCATAGATAAGGGTGAAATTGAAAATCCAACTCATAATTAATGAATTAACTAACTTTTCTTGATATGTGAGAATTAATTAAAATTAACTTATAGATAGGGCCAGAATAGTATATACTTATCTCATATTCCATAAATTACGATTGAAATGTTTTTTTGGAAAACTGCAACAGTTATTGCAAACAATTATTGAGCAGTGAAGAACAATTATAAGGAGGATTGAAATTCCACGCCTGTATCAGGCAGCCACTGACTCGCCTGGATAAATGACCCAACCGAGAACTTCGTAGCCTCATCTTCCGAGAGGTTGGGCTTATAACCAGCCCATCTAACCCTCTGTGTCACATTTGAGCTGGGCCCAGTATTCTGGTACTCAGCATAAAATATAGTGCTGGGCGGCTCCACATCAGGGATCCATTCCGCCCAGCCCAACGGGTCCAAGAAAGGCCCAATTTCAGACTTCATTATGACAGCGGTAGAGTAATTTTTCCAAGGCCTTCCAAGGTAGGTGGAAGCAGTGAGATTATCAAGCGCAGAAATTAAAGAGTCGTGGATTACAATGCCAGTGTTCTGATTTGGATCAGTCTTTCCCTGAGCTGTGACGGTGTTGAACTGGCCGGGAAGTGGCTCTCTGGGTTTGATGGTGCAGTTCTGGAAAACTGAAGCTGCGTTGCCGAAGATGAAGTCGACGGTGCCGGTGATGTCACATTCACGGTAGAGCTGACGGTTAGAATGGGCGTAGAGGGTGTCCTGGAAGGCATCGAAGGAGCACCGGAAGAACACCGACTTGTCGGAGCCTGATCGCACCGCCACCGCTTGGTGTTTGGCCGGCCCTGCATTGTTGACGAATCCGATGTCTTTAGCTATGAATCCCTTCCCGGTGACAGCTGCAAATATTCAGATTGAAGACAATAAGCATATCACGGACATACGATATTATAACATTGGAATAATATTAAGATTATATTATTAACTAAATATAGTAAATATTATAATATTTTGAGAAAATCACAGTATGGTGCAAGGAATAGAAAAAATATATATATAAAAAAAAGTCTCTGTATTTGATTAAATATCTAAAAACCTTAAAGGGATCCCAATGATATAGATTCGAATTATGAAATTACCTCTTTGCCCCCATTGTCAAGTTTATCATTAATAAGTCCATCTGTTGACAAATATATATATTATATTGATAAGTCATAGTGTAACTGTTAATAAATACATACACCATATTGACAAATCATAGTGTTAGTGTGTGTTTAGATTAGCTTTTGAAAATAGTTTTTACGATTTATTAGGTAAGTATACGAGAGGAGTTTTGTCTCGACTTACGGAAAATAGCTTCTAAAATGAACCATGGTTTGAGTGTTTCAAAACAATCACTTAATGTTGATAAATTTATGTGTCATATTTATAATGAAGACAAATAGATAATTTTATAGTTTGAATTCATATCATTAAAAGTCCCTTAAAAGTTTAATTTTTTAGATAGTGAATCTGAAGCTTTTTTAATATTTTTTCTCTTACTTGAAACATATTGTGATTTTTCATTTTTCCGGATATTTTATTTCCACTAGGGCTAGCGTGTGTGTATGAGTGTGTACGCGCGCTCTCTTCTAGTCAATCAACAAGCAATCCATCATTTCAATATTTCCCACGTATTTATGAAAATTAAATGAGGATTTTTTATTTCTTACCGAAAGCGGCTGTGTCAAAAGTGTGTGCGCCGTCGACTCTATTCCGGCTGCCGGAGATTACGGTTTTGTTTTTCCCGTCTCCGATAATCATCACATTCCACATGTCCTTCTTCAATTCTACATTTTCCACGTAAACACCTTCCTTCACATAAATCACAAATCTACTTTCACTCTTCTTCTTCACGGTCGCCACCGCCTCATTGATCGTCCTGTACTGTCCAGTTCCGTCCTTCGCCACCACTGCATCCGCCATCGTCGTTCTGTTCGCCTCTTGCTGCAACAGCCTCCGCTCTGTCGGGCCAACCCACTCTGGGTAACCCGACCAGAGTAGCCTCCGATGGAGCGGGAGGTGAACCTTCGCAAGTACCCGAAGAATCTTCGTTGCAATGGCCAAACTATTACTCGAAGATTCTGTAGAGTTCTCCATAGCGGTTCTCATATCACGAAGAATCTCTTGAGCGTCGATGGAATTCAATTCCTCAATGGCATCCAAACAAGTCTCCTGATCCGTAATCGTGGCGCTCAGCCACGTCCTAAGGTCGTCGATCTTCGCCGGCGTTAGAATCGCCTCGCCTCCTCCGACTTCCAGGGACGAAATCGAGTCGTTGAGCCGATCCACTGCATCATCTAGAACATTTCCACAGACATCGAGGGCCGTCTGTATACTTTGGTCCTTTACATAGCCTCTGAGCTTCGCAGGGTAGGCCGCGAGCTTCGAGAGCTCGTCACTGGCGACGCGGAGAGAGAACTTGAAGAGGATTTCCGGGTCGGTGGTGTTGGAGTAACTAGGATGGAAGGAGATGCCAGAGATGCACGAGTTAGGGTAGCGAGTGACATCGCAGACGGCTTTGATTGAGGCGGTCGGAGTTAACTCAGGAGAAGAAGGGGCGGAGTAAGAGGATGGGGTGTGATTCGTGTGGATGAGGGTTCCGGCGACGACCACGACGCCGAGAACTATGAAGGAGAGGATGAGGATGATCATGCGCTTACGTGTCTTCTGACGAAAGAGTTGATTCTCAGCTTCGTCTAGATTACCGTAACGGTTGAAGGAGTTCACAGACTGCAACGCCATTATGAAATTATTTTCTTCTGGTTTTGGATTGCAATACTTTTTTGGGATTGCTTCCATTTTATATATAAAGACGGTGAAGAAGATGATGATAATGCCTGCCTACAGATTCTGGCTTGGTTGGGCATTTAGTTTTTATTTAACAAGTACCGTAACAACTATAAAAAAATAGCAAGAAAAGAGCGTCTTTAATTTCTTAAATTATTCCTAAGTTTAATTTGTTATAGGTTTGCGTATATATATATTAAAATAACTAATAAGTTAGGTTATGCTTAAACTGAAGTCATATGCTCTACATTCTATTAATAACAATACAGGTTTTTATAGGGAAAATCTTATATAAATATGGTTAAATTATCTAAATTTTAAATTGGGTCACTGAACTTAACAAATTATATATCAGGTCTTGTGTCATAAAAACATAACCTTATCATTTGCTCTATCAATTTCATTAACTCTGTGCTCTCCCTTCCCCACGGAAACCTCCTGCCACCAAGACCCTTCGTCCTCCATAAATTGACCAAACATACTACAGGAGCGACGTTCATGGAATGATTGTGTACAAAATACGAATGGTCTTGTATGCGTGTAGCCATATGATATTATTTTGTTTTGGTACAATATGATATTAAGAAAAACTAGTTTAAGCTTGTTTCGTCACATCACAATGTATTTAATCTTTTTTAGTCAATATCTTCCGTTAGTAACATTAAGGTGTAAAGTTTTAAAAACTAAAAACGTACTTTATAAATTTATAAAACTAAAGTCAGACCTCAAGTATTCTTAGAGAACAAAAAATATACTCTAGTCAAGCATTAATTACGCACAATATTCTTTTTTTTTTTTATGCACAATATTCGGTTTCATAAAAAATATATTAGAATAACTTGGAATCTTTTGTGATGGTAGATCTACGTATGCATGTAGAGATCTATTAGCTTCTCTCGATATTTATACTTTTATTCAAAATTTTATGCCACCAGTTTAAATTTTGTATCGTGTATATATACATCTTGAATATTGCATAATTGAGGATTATTTTTTTTAATAAAAAGGAAAAATCCCATATAAAGATATTTGTAAAACATTGCAGTACACAAGAATTCACCTCTTTCAATTATATATACTTCTGCTTTCCTATAAAACATAATATTGTATAAATAAAAATGTTGTGACAAAGCATATATATAATAAGGTTATGTTTACGATTTTGTTGTTTTAATAACTAAGGAATATGGAGGTAATTTGACTTAAATTTTAAATACTTAATTATGATAAATAACTTAATATATAATTTATTAAATTTGGTGACTCAAATTAATTTGGATAATTCAACCTTCTTTATATGAGATTTCTCTTTTTTATATGGTGATGCCAGTGCACATTAACGGTTAAATTGTCGCCAGAAAAGCAGGGATGGAAGTATATGCATCCCCCCCTCCCCCTACATACAAGTACATGTATATATACTACATATATATATCCTAACAAATGTCAACATGGTGATGTTTTTTGTTGATGTTTTCCAAGTCTTCCATCAGAACTAGCTAGTCCAAATTAAAGAAGTAATTAAACTATTCATCCAGTGTTTAATATAAGACATATTTATCTAATTTGTTAAATTAAAAAAATTGGTTAAGTTAGTTTTATGACATGTATTTATCTAATATGAGAGAACATCAAAAGAAGTAAATTATGAAAAAATTGACAAATATAAAAACTTTATCTTATATTTAGGATCAAAATTAACTCCCCATATATGTCTTATGTTAAGGAGTATATTTCCGCTAATTGACTGTTTCTCTTGATAAGTAAATAAAATATCACAACTCTCTCAATTAAGAAAAACTGGTTGAAATTGAATGTTTCAAATTAAATAAAAGAGAAATAATATACAGAAACACGAAATGATAACGATAATGATATTAAGTAATAATAATCCCAATTGCAAACGCTATAATCCATTTGGCAAGCTATGGGGTTGAAGAATGGCCAAAAAAAAAAAAAGCTGTAGGGTTGAAATCGGCTCCTTGCTTATATTCTTTTTTTTTTATTGATTTATAAATATATTTATATATTCTGATAAAGTTGGGGACACCAAATCGACAATAATACATCGCCATCAACATGGATGACATTAGACAACCACAAGCACGCTATAAGCAAGCAGTGGCCAGGAAGCAGGGCAAGAAAAAGATTATCGTACTCTACCGTTTTAAATATTTTTAGATAGATTTAAAAAAAAAAAAAGTATTTCAGACTATTTCAAACTGAATGATGACACAAAAATATCTTACAAATAAAATTTATTTTTTATCAAGTGCACGTAAAACTTTGGACATATACCACACTTGTGTTATATATATAATATTCTCAGGAGTTTTTTTGATACATTTTTTTTTTATACATATAATATTCTCAGGAGTTTGCAATAGCATGTTGACTCTTATTTTATATTATCACCAATCCAACCGGAGGTGGTTTAGAGATTACAACAACATCATATAAAATGAAGTCTCTCAACGAAAATTCAAAAACTTAAGGTACAACACACACACAACACAAATCACTTGACAATGAAGTCAAAGGCCAGGATTATATGGAACCCCAAGGTCGGGAATCCAGCTAGAGCCATCAATGAAGTTCTCGGCAGTATAATTTTCAGCCTCAGAAGCACTGGTAATAATAACCTTGAAGCCCTTCCAATTAACTCTTTTAGCGCCAGTTCCACAGTTCTGATACTCGCCATAGAACAAAGTGTTCAACCGGTCTTCGTTCTCATCTTCCCAATAGTGCCACCCTGCTGGGTCTATCACATCGCTTATAATAGTCTCCATTATCACTGTCCTTGAATAATCCTTCCATGGCCTCCCCACGTGCGACTTCACACTTCCCATCTCCGGCTCCAACCAGATCCTGCATGTTCATTATATTTCATCACGTTTTGTAATCTAAAAGAGCCATGCATGAATGACCATTAAACAAACACTCATATATATAGCACATCCGGTTTTAAATATAAGACCCATTTTTTTTAGATAGATTAGGGAAGCTAAATAAATTACTTAATCATATCATATGTTACGTATGACTGAATTATATATCGGTTTATAAGTGAGATAAATACTTATTATATTTAGGATGGGAGGTAATTAATATATATAGACACACATTGTTGGCGGTGATCTTGGAGCTTTGGATGACAATGCTGGTGCACTCATTGGGGTCGGATCTTCCTTGGGCAGTGACCATGTTTTACTAGCCTTGGTGGGGAAGGTGACACTAATACAAGATATAGATTTCAATATCCCAAAGGACATTGTTTTTTTAAAAAAGGGAAGTAAAAAATAAAAGAGGTAGTATTTTTGTAATTCTGCATGTTAGTTTTAACAGATTAGGCATCCCAATTCCAAAAATAAACGCCAAAGGTGGTATCCCATATTAATTTAATTACTTTTGGTGTCCCTATTTATATCGGGGACGCAAAAGTGTTGCTCCCTATTTATATCGGGGACGCAAAAGTGTTGCTTTCTTCAAACTTAAAAGACATATATTGTCAAAATATTCCATTGCAACACACATTGCTCTCCTTACTCCTCCCTTCCTCTCTCCCCCCCCCCAACGCAACATTTCTCAATTTCTCTGAGAGGAGTTGTAGAGAGAGACCCATACTCCATCTATTCAAATGGCTTCTTCTAGTTCTTTCTTTGGTGTTCTCGCCATCCTCCCCACTCTCATCCTCGCTCTCTCCATGCCCTTTGGTGCCCTTACCTGCAACTGTAACTCTTTCTTCATCACTTCTCAAATCTAACATGCCAACATCTATTTACATTCTCTTTATATTTGGATCTTTCTCTCTTGTCTGTTTATTATTATTATTATATAATTTCCTTCCCATTTTCACAATCAGATCTAGTATGGTGCATGTGGAGATGAAGAGAATGGATTTTTGAATTTAGAAGTTTGACTAAAAGAAGGGAAGTGGCACCGTTTAGGGGGGAAAAAAGGAATTAGTAACCTAAGGATAAAGGAGAAAAAGCAAGCTACTGGAAAGCTGAAGAGCTATTAGAGTGGCAGGGCAAAAAAAGAAGAAGAAAAGAGAGCTGGCACTATTCATAATCATTGTTCACAGTCACTATACACTGTTCACGATATTGTTCATTCGTCACTGTTTATGCTTTTAAAAAAATTGCGAACCAACTTATGGTGTCACTATTTTAACGGAAGCTGTATCTTGACTTTACTACGTCCTTGGCATAGTTGTCCCCCCGTTTTCGTAAGTTAAAAAGGTTGAAAAAAGGACGTTAAAAGCGTTATTTGTAGCAGTAGGAGGGCGGATGTCGCGGTTCTAAAAGAAGGTGGAGGAGTCACTGAAGATGAAGTCAACGATGCCAATGACCATATAGTTAGTGAAGAACTGGCGGTTGCTATGGATGTAGAGGGTGTCCTGGTAACCTAAGAAGGAGCATCTGTAGAAGGCGGAGAAATTGCCTTTGACTCGCAGAGCCACCGATTGGTTCTTTAATTTCCCGTCTGTGTTTCATATTGTTACTTCTCAAGCCAAGAATCTGTCTCCTGTTACAACTACATGCACAACAAGCACAAGTTGTGATTAAAGACAGTTTAAAATGTTGATTTTATCTTAAAGTAGCCGTTTAAATTTAATCTGAACAACTTTGAGGTAAAATTATAAAATTATCTTTATTTTTAAATTTACATAAATTAAAATAAAAAATTTATTTACAATATAAAAGATAAATTCAAATAAATCTAAACCTTCCAAGGTAAAACTAACAGTGTGGATATGTGATGAGCACATTTAAAAATGTGGTCCCTGTAACGGCCCCACACAGGCAGCCGACCGGGCCCACGCAGGTGGCCACACAGACCCCTGGCAAGAATTGTCCTTGTGGTGCAAGTGGCTATCAAGTGGGTCATGATGCACTACTTATCCTCAGGCAGTGTATTCGATCTCTTGGGGAGGCGTATTCCTTCCTGTGTGGTTGGAATAAATCCCCTAACACTTATGTGGTGCAGATAAAGGGACAATTCCTACTAGGGACCTATGTGGCCACCTGTATATAGACCCGACCGGCTGCCTGTATGGGCCTTTATAGTCCCAGTTCTATACGAGATACTCCAGCAAAATGCGTACGGAGAAGTTCATAGCCCTGGAATTGACTATTTATCGTATGACGATGGCCCAAAAAAAAAAAACAAGACTATTTACTGTATTATACTATTTTTTTTAAAAAAAAATCCTTACTTATCCAAAGCACCACCACACATCTTGACACGTGGCAAACATATAGACATGGCTTGTTTGAGATAACTTATTTTTGAGTAATAAGTGCTTATAAATCGTGATTTACAGTATACGAGGTAAGTATGTGAGAGGGGTTTTATCTCAACTTATGTAATAAGTGTTTATTGACCCCCCAATAAACAATACCATACACACAGACTTGGGGATACAAAACGTGCATAATTGCACCGATGAAGAACAGTGCTGGAAGTAGGGGTGCTCACATGTCACAACCCCGTCTCCCTATAAAATATCGACTTGAAAACGGTGAAATTCAGTTAGAAATAGATAAATTTCAGTTAAAAATGGACCTTAATTGTAATTAATGTCCTTAAAATGTCTTTTTTTTAACAAATAATGAGTTTTAAAGATTCGTTTTCCCAAAAAAAAAAGATGTTTAATGTTATACCATCACCATCAAAACTCAGAAAAAACAGTGTGTTTATCTACACTTAAAGAAATAAAAGATCATGCAAGTGCTTATACATAACTTCAATTACACACAAACTATACAAATATGATCTGAATTTAAATTAATGTCAGGTCTATCGACTAGCGTACATTTGTGTGTGGCATGAAGCATGTCAAATGAGATGCACTGTTGATAGCTAGGATTTGTGGGGGGAAAAGGCAAATGTATAATAGTCAACCAAGTGTAATGAAAGAAGTTTCACTGCTTTTTATCATGATGAGCACTGAGAGCTATTCATTAAAATGAGATCTATAAAGTTTAAATAAAATTTTAATGGCTTAGATTTAATATTTTCACCTAAGAATTTTCTAATCAAAAAATCATTTTTTTAAAAGATAGTTAAAATATTATCTTTATTCTATTTTTGGTACACGTTTGAATAATTTTTTTGAAAAAAGCAAAGATAAAAAAGTTCAATATAAACCATCTAAATTAGATGGGAATAGCCTGCAACAATGATCAATGAGCTCTCAATGCTTATCACTATGATGAGCATTGAAAGCAAATTTGCATAGCAAAGAGAGTTAAGTAGATTTGGACCATCAGATCTATTTTTTTTTAAAGTCAATATGTTTTTTAAAAAATTATTTTATTGGGTATAGAATTTGAAATAAAAATAATCTCTTATCTATATTATATATGTTCAAAAAATAATTTTTATTTTAAAAATCACCATTTTGAAAAAAACTCATATTTAGACAGCTCAAATCGGCTTAACTCTCCCTGCTAAAAAAAAATAAATTTTATTTTGTGTTTTGGTTTCAGTTAAAAGTATTGGGCGTACCGGTTGATATTAAACTCTGTAGAGAAATGAAGTACTTACTCACAGTTCCTGAGGTAAAGGTTGTTATGCCAGCTCCCCCATTAGTTCTGTTTGCTGTAATGGTAGTTTTGGTTCTGGTTTCTCCCAGAAACATTATATTATTTTTCCTCACCTCCACGTTCTCTTTATACTCCCCTTGTTTTTTTTCCTATCACAAACCTTTTCCCGCTACTCTCTGGCGCCGCCACCACGGCGTCCGACACCGTCGTGTAATTCCCACTCCCATCAGCAGCCACCACCATGTCTGCTTCCACCGTGTCCGACAGCAGAAGCCTCCAGTCCTCCGCGGTCATCCACGCCGGCCATGTACCTCCGTCCACTTCCACCATTTCGGTCACTTTACTGATACTACTACTAGTAGTACTAGTAGTCGTCTTTTCACGGTCAGTCATGTTCTTAAACATGGCCAGCGCGTTGCTGCACAAGCGTTCCACGAGCACTTGTCCATTGTCCAGTCCTCTTCTCACGCGCCAATCGGCGTCGCTGTCGGAGAGCCCGTCCCGGCATGTCTCTTGGTTGGTGATGGCAGTGCTGAGAAAAGTTCTCATGTTGTCGGCGCGAGTAGCATAGTCTTTGAGGTCGGCGAGACACGACGGAGTCTGGACAAGATATCTTGAGTGGTTTCCAAGCAATCACGAAGAGCGGCTTTCTGTCTCACGGTCAAGCCTTTTCTGTCTCGGATCTTGTTGACGTTGAACTTGTTCAGCTTTACTGATCTGATGGTTATGTTGATGGACAGTTCTATAACGTCTCTGTGGGTGGACGCTTTATCGGTGCAGCCGGGTTCGGCTGTGATGGAGGAGAAGCAAAGTTCAGGGTACAAAGTGGAACTGCAAGCGGTCTTGAGTACGTGGTGTGACATGGTGAAATGGATGTCATCGATGTCAGTGCCGGAGTTTTTGGAGGAGTTAACTCCGACGACAATGCCGACAACGGGGGAGAAAAGGAGCAGAGTAGTAAGGAAAGCGAAGAAGAAAAGCTTCTTCTTCTTCTTGGACATGGAAATGGCGTCCCCAGATTGGACATGGTTTAGTTTCAGAACCTGAGAGGTTGATGGGGCTCCGAGTTGAAGAGAATGGCGAAAGTATATATAGAGCTAAAAAGTAGTGAAGTACACTACCAAAGATTTTGTAGTGGCATGGATGGTGTCTTATAAGTAGGAGGTCACGGATTTAATCTCACTTGTAACACTTGTTGTTAGTGTCTGCCCTTATAGATCGGGAAAGAAGTGCAGTACGCTCGTCTTTTTGTTGTTATCGTCGTCCTTGGATAGGCGTCACATATATGCAAATTTAATACTAACGTCTTAATCATTACTCAATTGAAAAGAAAAACGTGGGAGTAATTATGTGGTATTAAAGATTACAACTACAACAGATAAATTGAAGTCATTTAACGAAATCTGACAAACTTATTACCAATCACATAAGACCGTGCACGACCCTAACGTGCTTACCACATGCACAAAACCTAGACTCAATGAACTTTGAACACAATTAAGTTATAGGCCAATATATATATATATATATATATCACAGGTGCACATTAAAAAAAAAAAAGGAAAAGCAAAATATACTACATGGAGCTAGCCAAAAAACTTTGGATACTACTCTTGTGCTGTTTATAATATTCTTAGGAGTTTGCAGACTCTTATTTGTATTATATTTTATTAATCCAACCGGAGGTGGTTTAAAGATTCCTCTATTCAGTCTTTAATATAGAATATATTTGGGGAGTTAATCTTTATTTTTAGGCTAAAGTATAAGTTTGGTTTTTTATGTTTGCATTAGGCTTCATTTTAGTTCCTTAAGTTTATAAAGTATATTTTTAGTCCCTCAATCTTAACACCATTAGTTTCATCTAATGGAAAATGTTGACTTATCAAATTTAAATGATAACCGCGTAATTAAATGCTGACAAAGTAAGCTTGCATTTTAATTCTTTTAACTAATAATTTTATACTTTCATTCATGGAAATTAAAAAAGTTAAAATGAAAGCAACCCTCAATGTTCTAGATTTCATCGAAGCTACAAACTCGTCTCATCTGATCCTACAAGGTGGAAACTTTTGGTTTGGCGAAAAAAAAAGTGGAAACTTTCGCATTAATAAGAATGGGCTCTGTGCTATCACTACAAAAAACCATGCTATTACGGATGAAATTATTTCTGACAGTTTACTGACGGATTTTCCGTCGAAATAATTACTGAAAAAAAAAATTCTGTCTCTAATTACCGATGGATTGAAGACGGAAAAAATTCCATCGGTAATTAGAGATGGATTACCCACGAAATTTTTTCCGTCGGTAATTACCCACACACCTTACCCATGGAATTCCATGGGTAATTTAATGAGAAATTACCGACGAAATTTCGTGGGTAATCCGTCTCTAATTACCGACAAATTAAAGACAGAAAAAATTCCGTCAGTAAATACTGACGAATTACCCACGGATTTTTTTCCGTCGGTAATTACCCACACCTTACCCACGGAATTTTGTGGGTAATTTGAATGAGAAATTACCGACGGAATTCCGTGGGTAATCCGTAGGTAAAATTATATAATTTTTTTATTATATTTTAATAATTTATATAAAATAATAAAAATAAAAATAATCTATAACAAATAAAATTTTAAATATAATAAAATTAATATTTAATGTAATATTATATATATATATATATAATATTAATAATAAAAATTTTAAATGAAATAAAAAATTAAAATTTTTAAACTTTATATCATAAAAACAAAATATATAATTATATATAATATATATTTAATATTATATATATTTATATTAATATTAAATATTTAATTGAAATAAGAAATTAAAAAATTTTAAATTTATATTATAGAAAACGAAATATATAATTATATATAAATATATATGTAATATTATATATATTTATATTAATATTAAATATTTAAAAAAATTAGAAATTAAAATATTTTATATTATAAAAAATGAAATAATAATTATATATAAATATATATTTAATTATATATATATATATCTTAATAGTATATTTTTTTTTTAATTATTACATTATATATATTATTACGTAAATAAATAACATAAAGTTAAAGCAGCTCAACTGGCAAAGGCATCAAAACACATACCAAAGGTTTAAGGTTTGAATCCCACCTTTGTCACAAAATGCAACAATTATCTGACAGAGACACGTGGCCGGCCTCTTTTAAGGTCGCCACGTGGATTTTTTTTAAAAAATAATATTAAATTACCGACGGAATTTTTTCGTGGGTAAATTCCGTCCGTAATTACCGACATAATTTTTCTCGTGGGTAAATTCCGTCGGTAATTACCGACAGAATTTTTTCTGTGAGTAATTTCCGACGGAATAAATTCAATTTGCCATGGATTTTTTAGAGACAGGAAAAATTTCGTCGGTAATTTCGTTTCCGTCCCTAATCCGTCGGTAATTTGATTTCAGAAATAGAATTCTGCGGGTAATTTCTATGAGTAATACTCTATTTTTTTGTAGTGTTTTTGTATCTACTTATGATATTGGAGGGAGCACGAGGAGGATAATTCGACATTCTTTCTCTTTTTCAGTCTCTTTGATTATTTATTACCTCATTTTTTTGGAGAATTTTATCTCTTTATGCTTTGTAAATTGTTATTTGTTTAAGGAGAGAGTCTTTGAAGGTTTTTTTTTTTTTTTGTTCACACATTTTAATATTGGGGTTTTGAGGGTTGTCTTGTTATGCAGTTCTTCAGTAAGCGTATACCGAGACATGCAAGGATGAATCTTAAACATTTAGGGTGGTTTTCATTTTAAATCTTTTAAATTTTCACGATTTAAAATATAAAGTATTATATGTTTAAAAAATTAAAATGCAAGCATACTTTTTCAGCATTACACAGTCATGGCTTAACTTTGATGAGCTAGTATTTTTTGTTAGATTAGACTAACAGTGTTAAGATTGAAAGACTAAAAATATACTTTATAAACTTAAGGGACTAAAATGAAAAATGATGCAAACATAAAAGACCAAACATATACTTTAGCTTTATTTTTAATATAAGATATAATTTTTATATTTATCAATCTTTTTACTCATATTAATGCTTCCCAACAATAATCAATGAAGAGAGGGAAGGAAATGTTACGACTAAGGTATTTTAGAAAATACATACCATATTAACAAAATCAATTAACTTCTTTAATATAATTAAATTAGATAAATATATCTTATATTATAATCAGGAGGATCACAACATTAATATAAAATGAAGTCTTTCTACGGAAATTTAAAAACTTACCGTACTATCAACATATACCAGTATACCACACAAATTAAAGCTTGGCAGAACTTGAGTTTGAAGACAACAAATTAAAGTCAAAGGCCAAGAGTATATGAACCCCAAGGGAGGGTATCTGGCTGGCCGGAGCAATCAATGAAGTTCTAAACAGTATTGGTTTGAGCTTCAGAAATCAGAAGCACCAGAAATTACCTACAGAATTTTTCTGTCCGTAAATTTACCGGTGGAATTTCTGTTGGCAATTACTGACAAAAATATTCTGTCAGTAATTCAATGTTTTTTTCTGTGCCGCTGAGTTTTGGAATGTTACTCCTCAAGGTAGGAATCTGTCTCCTGATACAACTGCCCCACAAGCTCAAAATCCTTTAAATCTAAACAATAAATCACTTTTAATTAAAGCACAATCTAATAAAAACAGTCAAAACAATATTAAATTTATCATAAAATTATTTGATTTTATTTTTATTAACTACAATAAACTTGATACTAAAAAAAGACTATACTAACCACAAAATATAATATTATTAATTTAAATTCACTCTCACTACATTATAAAATACGGGCACATATGAAAAAGAACAAAGAATGCTTTCTAGAAAACAGCATGGGAAGTAGGGTACTTCTCAAGCCAAAAAAATAAAAAGTAGTGGCCCCCGGAATCAGCGCTCATCACAATCATGTGTATTTCCATTGTAGACCGTTCACTTTGAATTTGAATGATTCACATTGATTTTTTTTTTATTTTGAATTTTTTAATTATTTTGATACGTATAAAATCTAATATAAAGAAAATTTCGTCAATTTTTTAAAATTATGAATTTTTATTTAAAGATTAATAGATGAAAACTTTAAATTTAAATCATTAGAATTCTATTTGAACTATTCAGATCCCATCACAGAGATGAGTTATTGGTCATCATTAATAGCCAAATTAGCATTGTTTGATTTCAATCCTGAAGCAACATAAGTAGAGTGGCTAAAAAGATTGAAAAATCCACTAACCTCAGAACCCATATTGCGTAGCTAGTGGTGTCTGCGGATGGTTCTTATCCAAATGCCTCTTCTCCTCCATCGTCAATGCCGCACCTCTTGGAGGGACCCAACGGAGATCAGCCCCGTCCTTCCAATCAGAGTACCATCGGGCCTTGGCATGTAGAGATCCTACCTTGGCTGACATCCCTTCATGATTCCAACCCCCATTTGACTTCTCCCCACCATCAGTGTTCCCCTTTACTGCCTCATCCATCGACCGGCCACCCACTTTTCTCACTGATCACCAAAATCCCACCAACACCCACACCCAATGCAACCACCCCTGTTCACCGGACTAGAGCCGGCCAATGACGGCGACGTAATCCCATGATAGGAGCCCCTAAGATGGAGGAAAGCGAAAACCCTAGTAGCCCGCCAAAAACGGCGCAGTTACGGACTTGTTAATTAAACTACTTTTGGGAGAAGTTCCCACGAAAATGTCTTCACCACTATTTCTTATAGCCCGTTTGGTTCGATTACATGAAAGAGGATTACATGTAATCCTGATGTAATAGAGTGATTACAGCGTTTGGTTGCACTTATGTAATGTAAACAGGATTACATTTTGTAATCGTGATTACATCATTTGATGTAATCAGGATTACACTGCTATGACTGATGAATGAGGATGCAAACATCTTGTAATCAAGTGAAAATGACACTATTGCCATCATAATTTTTTAAATTGACCAAAGTGCCCACCCATAAATGCTGTTAAATATTAAATAATTTTATTTATCACCAGTAAATATTAAAAAATAATTAATAATATAGAAAATTAAGAAATATTCCCCATTAAAAATTAAAAAAATTATATTCTACCTTTAAAAAAATATTAAAACATATCATTAAATAATATTTCCATCATTAAATATTAAAAAAATTAACATGAACCCAACCTATACATTGAATAATATTTTCATCATTAAATATTAAAAAATTACCATGAACCCAATGTGTATATTGCACAGAATTAAAAAAATTATCATGGACCCAATGTGTACATTATTTTATATGTGACAGGGGTAATTTTGTCCCTTGCTATATTATTCCCATGTATTTCTCATTTTCAATGTAATCAAATCAAACATTGTTATGTATATATATCATCTTTCTCTAATGACAAACCAAACAAATTATGTAATCATCATTACATTACATTCCATTACATTGCATTACATCGCATTACATCACATTCAATTCCGTAAACCAAACGGGCACTTACTGTATAAAAATATACCTGTGTGGTTTGACCGTGATAAAAGCCTTGGATAAATTGATGTATTTAACGTCAACAGTATAAGATAAAATCATGCTTAAGTTAAAACTATCATGGATTCTTTAAAAGATATATTATTAAAACTCATGCACAGAAGGTATTTTAGACTGTTTCTGCACATTAATTAGTTATATATGTCCAATAATAAAATGAATTATGAAACACATGCTCAGTTATTTAAATATAATATTTGGAAAATAAATTGATCAATAACCCAACTGTTGATAAAAATGAAACTCGTATTAAAATATTGGGCGGAGGGGCAAAAATACCTATGTAAATATCTCATAGGAGCACCTGGCACCATATAAAAATTTTGGGTGCAAAAATGCCCTTGTACTTAACTAAAGAGAGCAAAAATGGCATCCCCATCAAATGCTACAAACGCCCGTCTCTTTTTGCTTTTGTGGGCCCGATTTATTGTCCAAATGTCATGATTGTCAGGCCATCTATGCTTTGACTAGTCAGATCATTATCACCTCACCGACCCCTTCATCTTCTTCATTTGATCCAACTGAGTTTTCCCCCCTTTTCCATTCTTTATTTTCTTTAGTGAAAAGTGACAACATAGGCAATGAAAATCAATATACCAGATTTAGATAAAGCAATACATAAAATTTACTCTTCCAAAGACTTAGAACACAAAGCGACAGAGTTCATGTTCTTCGTCGCCAAGCAACTTTCGCCTTCCATGGCTCTCCTTCTCCTACTTCGCCTCTAGCTTCACCATGCCGCCTCTCCTACTCATTATCCATCCCAATCTCAACCTCACCACTTCTATATCTGATAATCCGATATCGGCAACGTGAGCATGGCCTCTGTCTCTAACGTCGCCTTCGCCCGTATTGCCATGGGCAACACCCGTGACCTCATCGGTCTTCGCCTTGCCTGCACCTCACTCATCATTCTCACAGCCCCCGCTGTCTTCTTCACGGCCCTTTAATTTGAAGCTTCACACCGCTGGGATGGTAGCTGGCAGCTTCGGTTTGGCAAAGGCATTTTCGTGGCCGCCTAGAGGATTTATATTGGATTTTATGGCGACGAGGTTTGGGATGAGAGGAAGATTATGGACATTGTGGCTATGTTAAACATTGGGAGGAATTTGTTGCATAATACCTAGGCTTGCAGGGTTTTTTTAGGTTTCTATCATTGTTATGACTTCTTTGTGTTCTTTCAAGCTACTTGAGGACTCACTTTTGAAGTCATGCCATTTGTCTTAAGAGTAGAGGGAGTTTCGAAAAGATCCAGCTTGAAAGATCAAAGGGAGAGGGGACGTCTTTACTGCATTTGGACACATGGCACATTTGGTGTGACTTGTACAACAGATGGGGCCCACAAGAGATGGGCGTTTTTAACATTTAACGGGGATGGCATTTTGACACTCTTTAGAGAAGTATATGGACATTTTTGCACTCAAAATTTTTATATGGTGTCAGACGCTCCTATGAGATATTTATATGGGTATTTTTGCCCCTTTGTCCTAATATATTATTTAAAATTAGAACTTATAATTGACCGAAATTAAAAATAATTTTATACAGTTTTGTATATATATTACTCTCTTGTAAATTTTACCAAGGGACAAGAAGTCAAAAATCAAAATTTAGAAAAAAAAGTGGCCCCAGTTTGATTTGTCAGTCTGTGACACTTCACGAGGATCGGTTTTTCCTAAGAAAAACCAAACTCATAGAAGTGGTCCCAGTTCTTTACGAGAGACTCCGACAAAACACGAATTTATCGTATGATACTAATTTTCTTTTGAAAAAAAATAAATCCATGCGTATCCAAAGTTGCCACCACATTTATATCCTGAAACGTTGCAAACATCTAGATATGAACTTATCTTAGCCGTTAGCCTCTGACTAAATACAAAACGTGCATAATTGCTCTAAGGAAGAAGGGTGCTTTAAGTAGGGGTGCTCACAACCCCGTCATATCCTTACAAGTGCCAAATGCCTGTTCGAGTTAGTAGTTGGAAAACACATTCACACGAATCAATACAAAGTTTTTTTTTTTTTTTTTATATACTTATCTCCTAAACTGTAAGTTATATTAGAAAAGTGATTTCTACAGCTAATCTAAATAAATAATATAAAGATTGACTTGAAAATGGTGAAATTCAGTTAGAAATAGATAAATTTCAATTAAAATTGGACTTAATTATAATTAATCTCCTTAAAGATGTTTTTTACAGCCCTCGGATCCTTATATATGAGATACTTTAAAGATTCAGTTTCCCGAGACAATAATTTGTTTAATATTATACCACCATCAAAACTCATTGAAAAAAAAAAGTGTAAAGTGTCTTTATCTACATGCAATTATAAATACACTGCTACAAAAAGGTTGAAAGGTGGCACACATTTTACGGTATTTCTTTAAAGAAGTGCCACACCTGCCTTTTCTTTTTCTTTTTCAATTTTATTTTTTTTAAAATTTTGGGTACCAACTGTGGCGCTTGGTGGACTAGATGTCACAGCTAGTAGGCCCAACTGTGGCGCCTGCTAAGGCAGATGCCACAATTGGGTGCATGCTACCAGCTGTGGCGCCACAGTTGGTTGTATAATAAATAAATAAATAAATAAATAATTTACCAGCTGTGGCGCCTGGAAAAAAAAAATAAGGCTAGCTGCTTCGTGCCTTTATGGTTCTAAAGCATTATAGTTGGGAAAATCGCTAATAAATACTGAATAAGCAAATTAATTGCTCTTTGCCACCAACACACATTGGGTACTCAACTTGCATTAAAATTGAACTTAAAAAGACAAAAAAGCCATCAGTTTGATAAGAAAATTTTAGGCGGGAGAAAGGAGCAATTGCAGATCTGAATCCCTTCTTCTTCTTCCATTTCCGGCTTGCAAAAGTTCAGCGTCGTCTCCCCTCATTCGGCCGTCTCCTTGGCTTGTGTCTGTCGGCAGTGTCATCTCCGGCTACTCCTCCAGTGGCCGTCGTCTCATTGGCTCGTGTTCTTCGGATCTGTCGTCTCCAAGTGCTCCTCTAGCGGCCGACGTCTCCTTGGCTCGTGTCCTTCGGCAGTGTTGTCTCGGGCTACTCCTCCAGCGGCCAGCACCTAGTCCTCAAGCGACCGTCGCTTGCTCCTCCAACCTAAATGCCTCCTTCATTCACCTGATCTTTTTCATACGTGCCCAATAGTCATCAACGCTATGTGCAAAGGATGAAGATCCATTATGTGCCAATGATCTGTCGTTTTGTGCAATTATTCTTCCTTCATGTACCAATGATCTTTCGTTTTGTGCAATTAATCTTTCATGATGTTCAATTGATCTTCCATGATGGGCATTTGATCTTCTGTTTTGTGCAATTACTCTTCTATTATGTGTAATTGATCTCCCATTTTGTGCAATGGATCTTTTTCATGGTGTAAAGGATGATCCATTGTGCCAATGATATTCCATTATATGCAATTACTCTTCCATAATGTGCAATTGATCTCCCATTTTGTGGAATGGATTTTTTTCATAGTGTGGATGACCATTGGGCACGTATGGAAAAAATCCGTTGCACAGAATGGAAGATCAATTGCACATCATGAAAGAACAATTGCACAAAACAGAAGATCAGGTGCACAACATAGAAGATCAATTGCACATAATGGATTAGTAATTGCACAAAACAGATTATTGGCACATGAAGGAAGAGTAATTACACAAAACGACAGATCATCGGCACATAATGGATCTTCATCCTTTGCACATAGCGTGGATGACCATTGAGCACGTATGAAAAAGATCAGGTGAATGAAGGAGGCATTTAGGCCTTGTTTGGTACGAGGCACTGAATTTGATGGACTGGGATTGGGAGTGGTATTGGGATAGAGATAGGTATTAGGATTGGGGTTGAAGGTTTAAAATTACGTTTGGTATGTGGTAATATTTAGATGGAATACTTAAATTGATTTTATTTTATAATCCTTCATAAATTATGGAAAATTAAAATATCCTTATTATTAAAA
Organism: Inga laurina; assembly: GCA_963855925.1. Taxonomy (NCBI): domain Eukaryota; kingdom Viridiplantae; phylum Streptophyta; class Magnoliopsida; order Fabales; family Fabaceae; genus Inga; species Inga laurina. The sequence continues at coordinate 4,998,952 of OY979711.1, read as the reverse complement.
TTGATAGTGGGCATTTTTGTCTGAAAAATATTATAAACGGGGATATTTTTATCTCTAACATTTGCAATCCCGGGATTGAAAACGTAATACCAGGGGGGAGGTGGTTTTGCAGCAATCCCACTTTCATGGTACTCCTAATCCCTGGTTATCTCCATTCCCTCATACCAAATAATACAACTTGACCCAATCCCTGACCCAATCCCAATCCCTACCCCCCAATGCCGCGTACCAAACAGGGCCTTAGGTTTGAGGAGCAAGCGACGGTCGCTTGAGGACTAGGCGCCGGCACCGGCGCTGGCCGCTGGAGGAGTAGCTTGAGACAACACTGCCGAAGGACACGAGCCAAGGAGACATCGGCTGCTGGAGGACCACTTGGAGACGACAGATCCGAAGAACACGAGCCAATGAGACGACGGCCACTGGAGGAGTAGCCGGAGATGACACTGCCGACAGACACAAGCCAAGGAGACGGCCGAGTGAGGGGAGGCGACGCTGAACTTTTGCAGGCCGGAAATGGAAGAAGAAGAAGGGATTCAGATCTGCAATTGCTCCTTTCTCTTGCCTAAAATTTTCTTATCAAACTGAGGGCTTTTTTGTCTTTTTAAGTTCAATTTTAATGCAAGTTCAGTAACCCATGTGTGTTGGTGGCAAAGAGCAATTAATTTGCTTATTTAGTATTTATTAGCGATTTTCCCATTATAGTTTTAGGCGCAGTTATTCCCAAATAAAAAATAAAAAAAATAAAAAATGGACCATCTGTGGCGCCTGGAATCCAGGCGCCACAGCTGATCCTATTAAATAAAAAAAAAGTTTTTTGGTGTAGGTATTACCAAAAAAATATAATAATAAAAGTAAAAAAAATGACCAGCTGTGGCCCCTAGAATCTAGGCGCCACAGCTGATCTATTAAACAAAAAAAAAATTTTGGCATAGGTATTACCAAAAAAAAAAATAAAAAAAAAATTCCAGGCGCCACAGCTGATCCTATTAAATAAAAAAATTTTTTTGTCAAAATGTTCAACTTATATAAAAAAATTGTTTTTTGACCTTTTTAATGGATTATACTATCCACTTCCCACCAATCACAATTCCCCCTGCTCCCACCCTTATCTTTTTTCCCCTTCTCGCGCAGTGGCCTCCTAACTTCTCTTTTAATTTATTTTGACTCATCCCACTTTAATTATTCCCTCCTCTCTCACTTTCCCTTTTCATCTATACTAGAGCTTCTTGCAGTGGACGACCGTCACCCCCTCCCTCCATTTCCTATCATCTTCACACTTTAAAACATACCCACATGCAAACACGTCTTCATCATCGAATCTACTTCTTTGTTTTGTTTCAACTGTCATCCCCACTCCTCCTCCTCCTCACTCAAGATTGCGACACCAATAGACAACGTGGTCCCCCACTCCATTGTACTGATCAATTAAGCTTGTAAGTTCAACATGCTTCTTCCTTTTTTTTAATTGGCATATAATTTCTGTAATTTCTCATTTCAAATTGATATCTATGTTCTAATCTGTGTTTAAAAAGTTGAGAATATATATAATATTTCAAAAGAAAAGAAAAACCAAAAGTGGACCATGTCTCGTGATGCCTTTAGCATGTTGATAAAAGATATCTTTACATATCCGGAGTAACTGATTTCAGATTAGGCTTAAGCAATTTTAACATTTTTTTCCTAAAAAAATTTTTAATTTCAAAAAACCTTATTTTAGTAATTTAAAAGAAAATAGTCTAGTCCATATGCATAATTAAGAAAAATATAATATTTGTATCATAATATAAGTTTCTTTAGCTTAACTTTTTTGTCAACAGTTTCTAGTTTAACACTGGCCTCAATATCTTCAATTTTGAAAATAAATCTGGACAATTAATATTATTTTGTAAATTAAAATAAAACAATTTCTTTAGCTAAAATTTTAATTTTTTTTTTAAAAATTACCCTCCTGTGGCGCTTGGTGGAGGAAGTGCCACAGGTATGACTGGGAATGCGGGCTGGGCTGTTTTGCGGGGCGGGCTGGCAAAAGCTAGCTCGAGCCCGTTTAGGCGGGTTGGCGGGCTGGCCCGCCAGCCCGCCATTCTTTTTTTTTTTTTTTTTAATTTCGTTTTTTTAAAAAATATTTACTCTCTTTCTCTTTCACCCGCTCATATCACACTTCTTTTTTTTGTACATTTGTGTTATGAAGTCAATTTTATTCTTACTTTCCTTTTTTTCATCTACTTACATAACAAAAATATATAAATACATCTCTTTTAAATTTAATAATAATATAATAAATAAATATAATATGAAAATAAAAATGTCAAATAAAAAGTATGAGAAATTAATTAAACACGATATCAAATGAAAGGTAATAATAAGGGTATTTGAATTTATTTTATTTAAAAAAATAAAAAAAAACTATAAAAAATAAAAAAAAAACAAAAAACTATTAAAAAAAACACGGGCCAGCCCGATCCGCGGGCTAAACGGGCTTAGCCCGTTTAGGGGTTTTTAGGGCAGGCTGGAGGGCCAACCCGCCAGCCCGGCCCAAATTACCAGCTCTAGCCACAGGAGGGTATTTTTTTAAAAAAAAAAAAATTTAAATGTTGTGGCGCTTTCAAGCGCCACAACTTCTTTTAATGGCGTCCAGATATGTGGCACTTCTCTAGCGCCACAGTTAATGCAATTATAAGCGGCACAAATTTATTTTTTTGTAGTAGTGAAAAGAAATACAATAATTATATTGCCAGTGTACTGTTTTCACATAACTTAAATTACACAAATTATACAAATATAATTTAAATTTAAATTAATGTTAGGACCATATCTTAATTTATATATGATGAATAGTGTGAATTTACGTGTGGCATGAAGGCTGACAAATGATGAGATGCACTGTTTATAGCTGGGATTTTTGAAAACAAATAAATAATAATCACCCGAGCTTAAAAACCAACTTTTCTTGCATTACATCACATCCGACTGATTAACAAATTAAATATAACGTATTTAAAAAAAGTGGGAGACTAATTCTGTGATATTAAAGATTACAACAACAACAACAACGAACAACAACGACAGATAAAATGAAGCATTCAACGAAAATTGACAAACTTAACGTACAACAAATCACATAAACAAGAGACCACGACCCTTACTTAATTACCACATACACAAAACCAAGACTCAAAAACGAACTTTGAACACAATTAATAAGTTACTACAGGCCAAGAGTATATGGAAATCCAGTGTTGTTTAACCAATTTGATCCAGAAATGAAGTTCTGAACTGTATAAGCTTGAGCTTCAGAAGCACTGGTAATAACCTTAAAGCCTTTCCAGTTAACTCTTTTAGAAGTATCAGCACCAGTTCCTGTGTTCTGATACTCGCCATAGAATAAAGTGCTCAACTTGCTTTCGTTCTCGTCTTCCCAATAGTGCCACCCTGCTGGGTCTATCACATTGTCTATATTAGTCTTCATTATCACAGTCCTCGAATAATCCTTCCATGGCCTACCAAGGTACGATTTCACACTTCCCTTATGTGCCTCTAGATCCTGCACATTCATTATATTTCATTACGTTTTGTAATAAAGAAGACCCATGTGCCCGTGCATGAATGAACTTTTTTTTTTTTTTTTGGTGAATAATAGTTTGGGTGAGTTGGATCCCACGTTCACTAAAATCAAAACATGACTCCAAGCTCAAATAGTGTCTACAGAGTTATTTCTCATATAGGGACTCTGGGGGTGTCAGTTGTGCCTTTATTTTGGGTCACTTCCCAAATTTTGTTTCATATTTGTTTTTATCATTAAATTCTATATAAAATGAGTTATATATTAATATCATTAGGTTAAAAATGGAATTGTTTTCTAAGTGAAAAATAAACTGCATCATTTCTCTAAAATTTTTTTGAAAAATCATAAAAAATTGAAAACAATTTTATTTTTTACCTATAAGATATCAAAATATCACTCATTTTATATAAAATCTAATAATGAAAAGAAACACGAAAAAACATTTAAAAAGTGCCCCAAAATTGATGCACAGAGGGGGCAGCTGATACTACTAATCCTCATATTTGATTGGATTTAAATCCATAACCTTAGTATGAGCCAACCGTTTTCACAACTGAACCTGCCTTTATTGTTAGTTGCATAAATGAACATTTTGGACAGACAGATACGTGTATAAATATATATATATATATATACCGAGTTGGCGCTGATCTTGGAGTTTTGGATGACGATGCCGGTGTTCTGGTTTTGGTCGGTTCTTCCTTGCGCGGTGACCATGTTTTTCTGGCCGGTGAGGGGGAGGCGAGGGCGGATGTCGCAGTTCTGTAAGACAGCGGCGGAGTTGCCGAAGATGAAGTCGACGGTGCCGACGACCACGCAGTCGGTGAAGAACTGGCGGTTGCTGTGGACGTAGAGGGTGTCCTGGTAAGCTAGGAAGGCGCATCGGTAGAAGGCGGAGAGATCGGATCCCGCACGCAGAGCCACCGCTTGTTCCTTTGTTGGTCCGGCTGAGTTTTGGAAGGTTATTTCTCGAGCCAGGAATCCGTCTCCTACTACAGCTGCACCATAACCTCAAATTTCTTTAAAATATGTACTTGTTCTTTTTTGTCGGTGGAACTCAATATATATAAGAGTTTGTTTGAAGATTTTTAGGGATTTATTATGAAGACGACTGAGTTGAGTTTAAGGTGATGAAGAGGTAAGATCAAAGGAAACATAATCCATTTTATCTTTAATCTATCATTTTCACGCAAACTAATGTACTTAACTCATAAATTAATATATAATCTAATAGTAATTGTTCATAATAAAAGACTGGATGGGATCAATTGACATTTAACATCAACATATATAATCGTTATAAAACAGTGATGGATAAAAAATCTGAATGAAATAATACTCATCTAGTCCTGGATATGAAATATAATTAACCAATTTGATTAAGAAATTTAGTTAAATTAACTAATTTAACATGTTTCTTAACACTACAAAAAAAAAAGCACTTTCAGAGGCCTGAAAGTGAGACTTTCGGCGGCGACTTTTAATAGTCGCCGCTGAAAGTCTCACTTTCGGCGGCGACACTTTTGTCGCCGCTGAAAGTGAGATTTTCAGCGGCGACTATTAAAAGTCGCCGCCGAAAGTGAGTTTCAGCGGCGACTATTAAAAGTCGCCGCCGAAAGTGACTTTAGTGTCGCCGCTAAAAGTGTTGTTTGAATTTTTTTAAAAAAAAAAATTTTTAAAACACTTTCAGCGGCGACTATTAAAAGTCGCCGCTGAAAGTGAGTTTCAGCGGCGACTTTAGTGTCGCCGCTGAAAGTGGTTCGAAATTAAAAAAAAAAAAAAAATTTTTAAAACACTTTCAGCGGCGACTATTAAAAGTCGCCGCTGAAAGTGAGTTTCAGCGGCGACTTTAGTGTCGCCGCTGAAAGTAGTTCGAAATTAAAAAAAAAAAAATTTTTTTAAAACACTTTCAGCGGCGACTATTAAAAGTCGCCGCTGAAAGTGGTTCGAAATTAAAAAAAAAAAAAATTTTTTTAAAACACTTTCAGCGGCGACTATTAAAAGTCGCCGCTGAAAGTGAGTTTCAGCGGCGACTTTAGTGTCGCCGCTGAAAGTGGTTCGAAATTAAAAAAAAAAAAAATTTTTAAAACACTTTCAGCGGCGACTATTAAAAGTCGCCGCTGAAAGTGAGTTTCAGCGGCGACTATTAAAAGTCGCCGCTGAAAGTGAGTTTGAAGACAACAAATTAAAGTCAAAGGCCAAGAGTATATGAACCCCAAGGGAGGGTATCTGGCTGGCCGGAGCAATCAATGAAGTTCTAAACAGTATTGGTTTGAGCTTCAGAAATCAGAAGCACCAGAAATTACCTACAGAATTTTTCTGTCCTTAAATTTACCGGTGGAATTTCTGTTGGCAATTACTGACAAAAATATTCTGTCAGTAATTCAATGTTTTTTTCTGTGCCGCTGAGTTTTGGAATGTTACTCCTCAAGGTAGGAATCTGTCTCCTGATACAACTGCCCCACAAGCTCAAAATCCTTTAAATCTAAACAATAAATCACTTTTAATTAAAGCACAATCTAATAAAAACAGTCAAAACAATATTAAATTTATCATAAAATTATTTGATTTTATTTTTATTAACTACAATAAACTTGATACTAAAAAAAGACTATACTAACCACAAAATATAATATTATTAATTTAAATTCACTCTCACTACATTATAAAATACGGGCACATATGAAAAAGAACAAAGAATGCTTTCTAGAAAACAGCATGGGAAGTAGGGTACTTCTCAAGCCAAAAAAATAAAAAGTAGTGGCCCCCGGAATCAGCGCTCATCACAATCATGTGTATTTCCATTGTAGACCGTTCACTTTGAATTTGAATGATTCACATTGATTTTTTTTTTATTTTGAATTTTTTAATTATTTTGATACGTATAAAATCTAATATAAAGAAAATTTCGTCAATTTTTTAAAATTATGAATTTTTATTTAAAGATTAATAGATGAAAACTTTAAATTTAAATCATTAGAATTCTATTTGAACTATTCAGATCCCATCACAGAGATGAGTTATTGGTCATCATTAATAGCCAAATTAGCATTGTTTGATTTCAATCCTGAAGCAACATAAGTAGAGTGGCTAAAAAGATTGAAAAATCCACTAACCTCAGAACCCATATTGCGTAGCTAGTGGTGTCTGCGGATGGTTCTTATCCAAATGCCTCTTCTCCTCCATCGTCAATGCCGCACCTCTTGGAGGGACCCAACGGAGATCAGCCCCGTCCTTCCAATCAGAGTACCATCGGGCCTTGGCATGTAGAGATCCTACCTTGGCTGACATCCCTTCATGATTCCAACCCCCATTTGACTTCTCCCCACCATCAGTGTTCCCCTTTACTGCCTCATCCATCGACCGGCCACCCACTTTTCTCACTGATCACCAAAATCCCACCAACACCCACACCCAATGCAACCACCCCTGTTCACCGGACTAGAGCCGGCCAATGACGGCGACGTAATCCCATGATAGGAGCCCCTAAGATGGAGGAAAGCGAAAACCCTAGTAGCCCGCCAAAAACGGCGCAGTTACGGACTTGTTAATTAAACTACTTTTGGGAGAAGTTCCCACGAAAATGTCTTCACCACTATTTCTTATAGCCCGTTTGGTTCGATTACATGAAAGAGGATTACATGTAATCCTGATGTAATAGAGTGATTACAGCGTTTGGTTGCACTTATGTAATGTAAACAGGATTACATTTTGTAATCGTGATTACATCATTTGATGTAATCAGGATTACACTGCTATGACTGATGAATGAGGATGCAAACATCTTGTAATCAAGTGAAAATGACACTATTGCCATCATAATTTTTTAAATTGACCAAAGTGCCCACCCATAAATGCTGTTAAATATTAAATAATTTTATTTATCACCAGTAAATATTAAAAAATAATTAATAATATAGAAAATTAAGAAATATTCCCCATTAAAAATTAAAAAAATTATATTCTACCTTTAAAAAAATATTAAAACATATCATTAAATAATATTTCCATCATTAAATATTAAAAAAATTAACATGAACCCAACCTATACATTGAATAATATTTTCATCATTAAATATTAAAAAATTACCATGAACCCAATGTGTATATTGCACAGAATTAAAAAAATTATCATGGACCCAATGTGTACATTATTTTATATGTGACAGGGGTAATTTTGTCCCTTGCTATATTATTCCCATGTATTTCTCATTTTCAATGTAATCAAATCAAACATTGTTATGTATATATATCATCTTTCTCTAATGACAAACCAAACAAATTATGTAATCATCATTACATTACATTCCATTACATTGCATTACATCGCATTACATCACATTCAATTCCGTAAACCAAACGGGCACTTACTGTATAAAAATATACCTGTGTGGTTTGACCGTGATAAAAGCCTTGGATAAATTGATGTATTTAACGTCAACAGTATAAGATAAAATCATGCTTAAGTTAAAACTATCATGGATTCTTTAAAAGATATATTATTAAAACTCATGCACAGAAGGTATTTTAGACTGTTTCTGCACATTAATTAGTTATATATGTCCAATAATAAAATGAATTATGAAACACATGCTCAGTTATTTAAATATAATATTTGGAAAATAAATTGATCAATAACCCAACTGTTGATAAAAATGAAACTCGTATTAAAATATTGGGCGGAGGGGCAAAAATACCTATGTAAATATCTCATAGGAGCACCTGGCACCATATAAAAATTTTGGGTGCAAAAATGCCCTTGTACTTAACTAAAGAGAGCAAAAATGGCATCCCCATCAAATGCTACAAACGCCCGTCTCTTTTTGCTTTTGTGGGCCCGATTTATTGTCCAAATGTCATGATTGTCAGGCCATCTATGCTTTGACTAGTCAGATCATTATCACCTCACCGACCCCTTCATCTTCTTCATTTGATCCAACTGAGTTTTCCCCCCTTTTCCATTCTTTATTTTCTTTAGTGAAAAGTGACAACATAGGCAATGAAAATCAATATACCAGATTTAGATAAAGCAATACATAAAATTTACTCTTCCAAAGACTTAGAACACAAAGCGACAGAGTTCATGTTCTTCGTCGCCAAGCAACTTTCGCCTTCCATGGCTCTCCTTCTCCTACTTCGCCTCTAGCTTCACCATGCCGCCTCTCCTACTCATTATCCATCCCAATCTCAACCTCACCACTTCTATATCTGATAATCCGATATCGGCAACGTGAGCATGGCCTCTGTCTCTAACGTCGCCTTCGCCCGTATTGCCATGGGCAACACCCGTGACCTCATCGGTCTTCGCCTTGCCTGCACCTCACTCATCATTCTCACAGCCCCCGCTGTCTTCTTCACGGCCCTTTAATTTGAAGCTTCACACCGCTGGGATGGTAGCTGGCAGCTTCGGTTTGGCAAAGGCATTTTCGTGGCCGCCTAGAGGATTTATATTGGATTTTATGGCGACGAGGTTTGGGATGAGAGGAAGATTATGGACATTGTGGCTATGTTAAACATTGGGAGGAATTTGTTGCATAATACCTAGGCTTGCAGGGTTTTTTTAGGTTTCTATCATTGTTATGACTTCTTTGTGTTCTTTCAAGCTACTTGAGGACTCACTTTTGAAGTCATGCCATTTGTCTTAAGAGTAGAGGGAGTTTCGAAAAGATCCAGCTTGAAAGATCAAAGGGAGAGGGGACGTCTTTACTGCATTTGGACACATGGCACATTTGGTGTGACTTGTACAACAGATGGGGCCCACAAGAGATGGGCGTTTTTAACATTTAACGGGGATGGCATTTTGACACTCTTTAGAGAAGTATATGGACATTTTTGCACTCAAAATTTTTATATGGTGTCAGACGCTCGTATGAGATATTTTTTAAAACACTTTCAGCGGCGACTTTAGTGTCGCCGCTGAAAGTAGTTCGAAATTAAAAAAAAAAAAATTTTTTTAAAACACTTTCAGCGGCGACTATTAAAAGTCGCCGCTGAAAGTGGTTCGAAATTAAAAAAAAAAAAAATTTTTTAAAACACTTTCAGCGGCGACTATTAAAAGTCGCCGCTGAAAGTGGTTCGAAATTAAAAAAAAAAAAAATTTTTTTAAAACACTTTCAGCGGCGACTATTAAAAGTCGCCGCTGAAAGTGAGTTTCAGCGGCGACTTTAGTGTCGCCGCTGAAAGTGGTTCGAAATTAAAAAAAAAAAATTTTTAAAACACTTTCAGCGGCGACTATTAAAAGTCGCCGCTGAAAGTGAGTTTCAGCGGCGACTATTAAAAGTCGCCGCTGAAAGTGAGTTTCAGCGGCGACTTTAGTGTCGCCGCTGAAAGTGGTTCGAAATTAAAAAAAAAAAAAAATTTTTTAAAACACTTTCAGCGGCGACTATTAAAAGTCGCCGCTGAAAGTGAATTTCCTAATTTTTTTATTAATATTTTTCAAAAATAATATTTATAAAATTAAAATAATATTTATAAAATTTAATTATTAATTATTAAATAATTCTATTTAACCTTAATTATTAAAATTATATTATTATTTATTAATATTATATTTATAATTTTATATTAAAAATAATATTTATGATATTAAATTATTATTTATTAAGTAATTTTAATTAAAAAAATTTTTAATTTAAATATATAAATATTTTTTTCGTTTTTATTTTATTTTTTATTATTTTTAATAATATTATATTTAATTAATAATTAATTATATGTATGTATGTTTATATATATGATAATAGTATATATATAATAATATGTAATAATATGCCATAGGTTCATTTCGGCGCAACTGGCAAAGACTCGCGCGCGAAGGCGTCAGCTCCCTGAGGTCGCGGGTTCGAACTGGAGGAGAGTCACTTGGAGGAATTATGAGGAGGCGACACGTGGCAGCACGAGGAGGCGACACGTGGCAGCACGGGGAGGCAACACATGGCAGCACGTGGAGGAGACACGTGGCAATTGTAAATTAAATTTTTCAAAAAAAAAAAATCGAATTTTTTTAAAAAAAATTCGAATTTTTTTAATAAAAAATTTAATTTTTCGAATTTTTTTTTTAAAAAAAATTAATACTTTTAGCGACGACAAAAGTCGCCGCTGAAAGTATACTTTCAGCGGCAACAAAAATTGTCGCCGCTAAAACTTTCAGCGACAGTCGCATAGGCGGCGACTTTTTGTCGCCGCTGAAAGACTTTCAGCGGCGACTTTTAGACTTTCAGCGGCGACAAAAGTCCGTAATCATCTTTCTTAATTCCCTTATCTCTTCTACTTAATTAATATTGAGGGAATATTAATAGGACTAATTTAAAAAAATTGATCAATTTTACATTTAGAACCAATATGTATCAACTTCCAAATTATGTATTTTTTTTTTTTTTTTGCCAACGACAACTAAATAAGCATTACATTAACTACACAAAGGGTACTTTACAACTATCATGAATTTCTTAAAAAGATATTACAAAAATTTATGTGCAAAAGATTCTTCAACGGTCAACACCAGTTCTTAGGATTCTTTCTAAAATGAGGCGCATGCCCAGTTATTGTAATATAGAAGTTTGAAAGATTTTGAGAACCCAATTGTTGATATAAAACTAGTATATATTTAAATTAGTTAGAAATTAGTTTATACAATTTCATAATATGATTCTCATGTAAATTTTATCAAGCACGAGAAGTCAAAAACCAAAATTAAGGAAAGTGGCCACAGTTCAATGGCCGACACTAGACGAGGATTTGTTTTACGCAGGAAAAAAAAAAAACAATTCATAGAAGTCGATAAAGATGGAATTGAATATTTACACGTGATATTTTTTTTTTAAAAAAAAACCGTATATATACAAAGTACCGACACTCATCCAGATACGTGGCAAACGTGAACTTATCTTAGCCAGTTAAATACAACACGTGATTGGTCTGAGGAAAAATGTCCCCGTACGTACCTTATTATGCTTCCCCTTTTTCCAGGTTTCTCTCAAATTTTAATATAATAAAACATTTCAGAAAATACTCTTTCATATTACCTTTGTCTAAAATAATATATCAAAACATAAACAATTCCCTCTAAAAAGTAGTGTGATATTTCGAAAAACAAAACGCGACAACTTCATCTATAATAGTTAACAACGTAAGATATAATCATGTGGTGTGCACATGATATTATTTCTAACGAGTGTATAATATATAAAACTTAAAGCATGTTAGAATCTCGTTGTGAAGTAGAGCAAAATTTTGAAAATGAGAGTATGAGAAAGAAGTACAAATAATTATGATCCGAAAAGGACAATTCGATGAAAGTATGAGCTGTCACTGATTGTTTTATTGGTTTTTTTTTTGGGAAGGCTGAAGCCTCTGCTGGTCCCTTTTTGTTAAGGTAATGATTATATTGATGTGATTCAACTCAGCACAATGCAATATCCAACGATAAAAGGAATGACAAATTTACAAGGTTGAGAAAATCTTTACTATATTACAAAACAAAAAACAAAAAAGCGACATTTTGAGACTTTATAAAAAAATTAAGTGTAGATAAAAAAAACATTGATTTGAATGGTACGTGATACTGATTAGAAATAGAGAAATGTGAACTAATAATCTCTAAAGTTTAAACTTCAAAATAGGCCATAATTATAAATAATCTACTTAAAAGTTCTTTTTAAATTAAATTTTCCAGTCTCCTTATCAGGTCTCAAAGAGTCATTTTCCCTAAAAAAACGTCTAATATTATACCACCATCAAAGTTCTTAATAACATTGTGTTTATCTACAACTGTAAAAATAAAATATATATATATATATATATATATATATACGGGTGTTTATACATAACTAATAAGTTTGTTTCTCAAAATGTCAACACTATTTTGGACGGAATTTCTTATATTTATAATAAATCATATATATACACAAAATATATCAAAAATGTTTAATTTAAGATGAAACTGTGTGTGCGTGGGTGACAAGTTTATGTGAGCATATACTCAGAGTAAGTTCTACTGATTGACAAATTAAAACAAGAAAAATGATTTTACATGAAAAATTTCAAAACCATATATAAATAATACTACGTACAAATATTATCTATAAATAAAACAATAAGGAACAAAAACTAGATATGAAGTACTTTGGAAACTAAAATGCCAGAATGATTTTTTCTCCCGGGTAAATATTTACTACTGCATCTAACGCGGGCCTCAACAAAATTTAATTTGCATTAATGTCGTTTATAGGTAGGATTTGTAAAAAAAAGAAAAAAAAATGAATAATATTGTTGCACTAGGTTATACATAATTAAATTTTATTTTTGTGTTTTTAGGTTTCATGGATTTAAAATATTTGAGTAGGACGGTTTGATATTAAAAAACATGTACTAGAGAAATGATTTATTTATTTATTTATTTTTTTGCAAACAGTAGAGAAATGAAGTTGCTTACCCACAGTTGCAGAGTTAAAAGTTGTGCTTCCATCTACCACATTTCTGCTTCCTGTGATGATAGTATTAGTTCTGCCATCTCCCATAAACATTATATTCGTCTTTGAACTCGGCACCTCCACGTTCTCTCTATACACTCCAGCCTTTATTCTTATCACATACCTCGTGCTACTACTAGACGGCGCCGCCGCCACCGCCTCCGACACCGTCTTATAATTCCCACTCCCATCAGCAGCCACCACCACGTTCGGAGTCACCGCCTCCGACTCCGACTCCGACAGCAGAAGCCTCCTATCCTCCTCCGTCATCCACGCCGGCCACGTACCGCCGTCCACCTCCACCATCTCCATCACGTTCCTGTCATTTCTCCGGCCGATAGGCAGTTCATGGTCAGTCATGTTCCTAAACATCGCCAGCGCGTTGCTGCACAAGCGCTTCACGTGCACTTGCCCGTCGTCCAGTCCTCTTCTCACGCGCCTATCGGCGGCGTTGTGGGCGAACCCGTCCCGGCAGGTTTCTTGGTTGGTAATGGCGGTGCTGAGGAAAGTTCTGATGTCCTCGGCGCGATTCGAGGAGTATTTGATGTTGGAGATGACACGACGGAGCTCGAAGATAGTGTCTACAATGGTTTCTACGCAATCATGAAGTGCTACTTTCTGTCTCTTGCTCAGGCCTTTTTTTGCTCGGATTTTGTCAATGTTGAGCCTATTATGTCTAACGGATCTGATGGTTATGTTGAGGGAGAGTTCTATGACGTCTCTGTGGGTGGAAACTTTGTCGGTGAAGCCCGGCTCGGAGGTGATGGTGGAGAAGCAGAGTTCAGGGTATAAAGTGGAACTGCAGGCGGTTTTGACTAGGTGGTGGGAAGGGGTGAGGTGGATGTTGTCGGTACCGGAGTTTTTGCTGGAGTTAACTCCGGCGACAATGCCGACTACGGCGGAGACGAGAAGCAGAGTAGTGAGGAGGGCGAAGAAGAAGAGCTTCTTCTTCGTCTTCTGGGACATGGGAATGGCGTCGCCGGAATCGGACATTGTTGAGTTTCAGAGTTTGACTAGCGAGAGACAAGAGTTGCGTGGATGTGGCTCCAGAAGAGAATGGCCAAAAGGATACATATATAGAGCTAAAAATTGAACTACGCACACTAAAAAAACGTGGGACTAATTTTGTGATTGTTCTGTAGTAATTGTTTGTTCAATTAATATATAGAAACAGATGCTTATGATGTATATAAAATTAAATTTTTTTTTTTTTTTGGGATGAGGATTTCAGCTGAAGAGTGTTGGTAATTTCGGCAACTTTTTATGTGCTACTACAAAAGACAACATAGCTTCAGAACTTCGTCGCTAATCAATTAGTGAGTCTATTTTATGACAAGATCATCAAATTTTGTCGTTAGTTCATTGTTTGTTTAAAATAGGCATGAGATGAGAGATGTTGTTTATTTAAATATAAGACGATTTATAGGTTTTTAATTTTATATTAATTTTCATGCTTTCCTATTCTATCTATAGTCAAATTCAAACATTATAAAACTCAATTAGAGTCAAACCTGTGTTTGGCAAACGACAGAACCATAGTTTTAAAAGCCTTTTTCCTTAAGTTGAGACAAAATTCTTCTCACATGCTTACTTCGTAAATCGTAAAAACTATTTTTTAAAAGTTAATCCAAATATGCACTAAGTAAGTGTTTGGGAAACACACAAACCGTGGTTTCAGAAGCTATTTTGCAGAAGTCAAGACAAAATTCTTTTCATATAATTATCTCGTAAATCGTAAAAGCTAATTCAAACACACACTAAGTGCTTGTTTGGGTCCACATGTGGAATCCCCAAAAATGCTTATTCGCATAAATCGAGACAAAATTCTACTCATATACTTATATCGCATGTCATAAATCACGATTAAAAAGTTACTTTTGAAGACTCCAATCGCTATTACAAACATACTTAAATCACTATAGTCATAACTTTTTTTAGAGGTTTTTTTTTCTTTCCTACATACTTAATCTTGAAAACATTGTGTTTAGACCTCCAAAGCTCATTTCCAGCAAGATTTGGTTCTCCAAGTTTGATTTTTAACTCTCATAACATATATTTGAACCCGACCACACTTATTAATGATTTTGAATTGGTGTGTGTTTGGCAAAGCTTTTTTTAATAGCTTCTGGGGGAAAAGTGAAGAATAGCTTTTAGAGAATAGATTATGAGCAGAATAGATTATGAGAAAAAAGTGATTTTGATAAAGTAAAAGTGTTTGGATGTTATAGTCAGAATAGCTTTTTTCATTGTCAAATTACTAAAAAGGACATTAGTTTTTTGAATAATTACATGTAAGGGATAAATTTATATTATATGCATTATTAAACATTAAATGTTTAATAAATTCAAAAAAAATCGAAATAAATTTAAAAAAAATTATAATAATAAAATTAGTCAAATATACAATATCAAAAAACATATAAAATTATTTTATAAATTATATTATTAGTCTATAATGTGGTTTAATATAGTAATAACATGTGTGTGTGAACATATGTGGTTTAAAATTAGTCAAATATATATACATATGTGTGTGTACATGTATAGTAATAACTTGTGTAACAAAAAATTAATTATAAGTAGTTAGGATATAAAATAATATACTACAAAATATCAAAGTACAAGTTCAGAGTAGAGATACGCATACATTTCACTGATTGGCAAAAATAGAATACGTCAAAATGTAAATACAATAACATTTAACAGATTGTCAATAAAAGCGTACGTAATGAGAAGGAAACTATACATGACTAAGCTTCGTGCATATAATAAACGATTTGATCTCTTATAGAATCACGAAGAGAAGCCATGTCAAATGAAGATGCAATTGATGAATGTAATGTTGAAGGTTCTATATCGTCATCTGCATCGACATCACACAAAATACCCTCTCGATCATGGCGTCGGAAGTCCATATGCACATAATTTTCAATGTGTTGTCATATTTGTTTGCGCCGTTCCCTAGTGCTTTCATGTGTTCCCTTTGCAACTTGGTCTATGCATAGGTCAATAAAAACTTTTGTGCTCTTCACATCCCAGGATGTTTTTTCCTTACCCTTACTCATTATGGTTTCACCTTAAACAAACAGAAATCTAGATTTGACGATAATTCACAGTCCAATCATTGCGTTCTAATCAAACAGAATTCTAAAGCGAACAAAAACAGGCATTGGATTCTAACCAAACTGAAATCTATTACTGGCATTGACTCATCGAACAGAGATTCTTAACAGCTCAGTCAGTTTTATATACCAACTATCATATAATAAACTCTAACCAAACAGAGATTCTTTGCAACGTCATTAACAAATGTCACCATCATTAACCAATATCAATGTCATTAACCAATATTTTTTTGCAAAAAACCATGCTGTTCATGTCAGTGAAGGTATAACTAGAATAAAAACAACTGGTTTCAAGTTTATAATATCTCTAGCTTGAGAATCCCATCCTCATCCCTACTTTACTCAAAACGTTATTCCTAAACCATTGGAAGCCTCAAACTTATCAAAACTATTCTGTAACATATAAAAACTACTCAACTAAAACAGTGGAATAGTAATACAATCATGAATTCCAATTCTATTCCATTATATCAACTCCTCGGGGCCTCTGGACATAACTTAGATGTGATTAAATAATTTAAAGCTATTGTTCCTTATTTTCGCATCTCAAACAGTGGCATTTTCCATCCTTAATTGTTCCAAGAATTTGGACTTAATATAATGAGCATTCATCATCATACACTTATTGTCACTTAATCTTGTTATTCCATTAACATGTGAATTCCCTAGCCTCTTTAACATTCTTGAACAACACTCTTTTTAATCTGGAAATTTTCCAGCTTCAAAAATATTATCCTAACCATCATATGGGAGCCCTTAGACACATTCTAATAATTCAGAACATTGATTTAACAATTCAGAGCCTCAAACAGTAGAGCAACACAGTTCCTCTGACAACTTAATTAGCTCAAAAAAAAAACTACCAGCAACGCAACAACCACACAACCCTTCTTGAAATCATAATTTTAGAGCCTAAAAACATGATACAGCAATTTACAGCACTTACTTAACATTTCAAAGTATTAAACTGTGAGACCCTTAACAATTTTCAGCCTTAATGATTCAACCCATAAATCTATCATGATAATACATTAAACAACATTTATAGTAGTTAGCTTTGTTAACATTTAAGCATTCCTATATATGGGTTCTCATCAAGAAATCCGACAGCACTTTCTCCCAAAATAGTGAACCTTGATTTCAAAAATTATCCTCCCTCAGAAAAATCCAACATGCAAGCTATTAAACAAACAACACAACCTTCATTCCATCATCCATTTATTGATCATACATCACCGTCCATTTACTGATAAAAAGCACAAGTAGGTTTTAATTAAGGGAGAATTTATGAAACTCATCTATCTAACTAGAATAAAAACAACTGGTTTCAAGATTTTTATTGATAAAAAAATTAAAGAAACATTGAGATTAACAGGAATTAAGCAAATAGGGCGTTGGACAGATTTTGCAAGAAGACACAAATCTGAAGCAACAATTAAAAAAACAAATCAACTTGTGCGAACCGAAGGACTCACCGGACAGCTTTTGCAACGCCGAAGAGGAGAGGGAGCCACGAGTTGTTGAGCACTGACACACGCACCGGCACCGACCACCACCGTTCTCTCTTTTCCTCAGATCGGTCCTGATTTGTAGCTGTCCGATGCCGAGAAATGGGGACCGTTTACAACTCCAAACGCCTCCACCGTCCACCACCAGCCAGCCACGGTTTCCAAATAGGGCCCAGCTAAACCAAAACGCCGAATATGGGGAGATCGGACAAACCGTCAACGGAATCTGGAAGTGTTTGAGCCGAAAATGTCAGCTTGGATGGGATCTGGGAGAGAAGGCCACGGATGAGTTTGACGGGAATCAAAGATGGAGGGAAACTCGAAAATGGCGATCAACAATCCTGTACTCGACCAGCGATCCTGAGGTTCAGATGAGGAAGAAAGCGCGCAAAAGAAAACGGAAAAAGGACGAGACTCGAAATAGAAGGGAAAGAGAAAAGAGAGCCAGGGTCAGACCGAAATAAGGGAAAGAGAAAAGAGAGGCAGGGTCAGACTGAGGTAATAATTGCAGAGCCAACGGTCATAAAGCTCGAAAAAATGGATTGTTCCCAAACCAAGGTTTGGGCCTCCCAAACCATGGTTTGACATGGAAAATGGATTATTCAAAAATTGTGAGTGTTTGGATGAATATTTTTCAAACCATGGTTTGGCCTCAAAAGCAATTTTTTTAATTGCATCCAAACACTCTCTTGGTATGAGAGTGTTTATTTTTTTAAAAAAAAACGGTCGCCCTTTTTGCTAACAACATGCGTACGGGTGGTCTCCTATTGGCTAATTGCTGCCTTTTGGATCGAGCTCCTTCTTGACCTTTAAATTAATGCCACGAAAGATGAAACCAGCGTCTCCTAATCTCCTTGATTTAAATCACGTCATCAACGTGGTTATGTTGACAACATTCTGATCTTATTTATAAATTTTTTTTAATTAATTTTTATATATCAAGGAGAGTTAATTAACTCATTAATTATGGATTAAATTTTCAATTTCATTCTTCTCTATGATTGTTTTTAAAAATCAACATGAATAATTTTTTTTTTGTTTATTGTAATTAATAAGGATAAAAAAGTATAAAATACATTTACTATCCTGAAAATAAACTTATAAATAGGACCAAAGTTTTTAGTTAAAAAGGATTTATAAATAAGATCAGATCGAATGATAACTATTATATATATATACACACACACTTAAATTTTGATAAGCTTTCGGGAGATGGTTTATGGAAATTTTATTTATATATAATAGAAAAATGATTATTTTTATCACTAAAATCTAGTTTAAGAATTCTGGAAAACATACATATTTGTTGTTGGAAGAAGCAAAAATCATTCGCCCTCAAAGCGTACGCGAAAAGGATTAGTCTTGAAAAGAATTTCGAGATACCCATCAAATTTAGGGGGGGGGGGGGGGGGAGGTAATCTAAGGTCTAGTATGATAAAAGTGCATTGGGCTTTCCCCCCCTTTTATTCCGTGTCTTTATTCGCATCTCATGGATCCGGTTTTGATCCTTTATCCTTTCCATTTTTTTCTCTCCTTTTCTTAATTTGAATCGTTCGATGAAGATTTTAAAGGTTTATTATTAATATTTTATAAAATATTATTATTAATATTTTATACCTGTGCAGATACCACAGAGGGTAGATGACAAATTAAATGTAAACCTAATTCTGGCTGCACCATTTAAATTAAAAAAATATTAAAAACTCCATTGACTCAAGAGATATTAAAAATATTGTTGAACAAAATAATTACACTAACCAATATCTTTAGGTATTGGGTGATTATTTTGTTCAAACACTAATTTCTTCAAACAAACTTGAAACCCGGATTGAAACACTGTTTTCTAAACCATTTCAAATAAATCCAAAAATTAGGACAAATTTTCACACCAAAACTCAGTTTGAATTAATAGAAAAGGTTGAACGACAAATTAGCCAATTTCAAATTACAACTGTCCCTGAAACAGCGCAACCTTCATCATCCAAAGCTAAAGATGTTATGAATTTTCACTACTATAAAAAGGGTAAAAGGTGGCGCACATTTTGTGGCCCTTCTTTAAACAAGTGCCACATCTTCTCTTTTTTTTTTACCTCTATAATTTTTTTTTTAATTTTGGGTATCAGCTGTGGCGCTTAATAAATTAAGCGCCACAATTGAGGACGCCTAGTGTGGCGCCTGCCTACGCAGGCGCCACACTTGGTGCCACGCAAGCAGCTGTGGTGCCTGACCCACCAGGCGCCACAGCTGCAGCAAAGATCATGTGTGGCGCCTAAATAATAGGGCCACACATGATATCTTATATATCAGCTGTGGCGCCTAAGCATTAGGCGCCACAGCTGATGAGAGGCAATGTGTGGCGCCACACTTGCCCATTTTTTTTTAAAAAAAAATTCAAATGGATAGTGTATCTCTTAATTATTTCATTTCCCGCGTAGTGGTCCCTTGTCCGCCCCTCATTCCTTCTCTTTTTGACTACTACTCCACTTTAATTATTTAACTACTCTCTCCTCCATTAAACTACTTTCCTTTCCTCATCTTCTTAGTGGATCCGTCCACCCCCTCCCTCTATTTCCTATCATCTTCACACTAAAAAACACACCCACACACTCACTCGTCACTCAAGCTAGTGTCACCAACGTGGTCTCCCACTCCCTGCGCTGGTCAATTAATAGATTTGTAAGAAGAAGACTGTTTCATTCTAGCTTGCTTTGTTAAAATTTTTTTTTAGTCAAGATAAACTGTAATATAACGTTTGCCTTTTTGTTCCTAATTTAATAGGAAAGAGTGAAAACCTAGCTTATTTCGTTTGCCTTTTTGCTTTGTTTAAATTTTTTTGCCGACAAGCTTACGTTTTTTTAGTAATCTTTTAATTTACTTAATTAGTTGTTGATGTACTGTGTTCACATAATCAAGTTCTTGTATTGTGATATTTTTTATGTTAGCTTTGGAGAGTATTAATGTAAGAACATTATTGTTGGGGAACTTGAATTTTAAATGTGAAAATTATATATATATATATATATATATAATAGGTTGAAATATAAAATAGAAAGATTGACAATTTATGGAGATGATAAACACGAAAGCTACTCATTTTATATAAAGCTTCACAATCAGGAAGCATAAAAAAGGGCCACAGGAAAAAAAAGAAGAAGAAGAAGAAGAAAGAAAAAAAAAAGAAAAAAAAGGGACCCTCCTGTGGCACTTGTTTGAGGAAGTGCCACAGGAGGGGGTCTCCTGTGATGCTTGTTGATGTAAGCGCCACAATAGGACCCCCCTTTTGTGGCCTTGCTGACGCAAGCGCCACAGGAGGCCTCTTCCTGTGGCACTTCCTCAAACAAGCGCCACAGGAGGGTATTTTTTTAAAAAAATTTTAAAATGTTGTGACGTTTTCAAGCGCCACAATTTTTTTAGTGGTGTCCATATATGTGGCACTTCTCTAGCGCCACAGTTAATGCAATTATAAGTGCCACAGCTTTATGTTTTTGTAGTAGTGTTTGAACACGTTTCCCAAATCACGGAAACTAATTCCAACTATTCTAGGTCAAATGATTCTCAACTTCAAATCAACTAACAACAATGGAAAAGGCCTTTGAAACTCTACTACCATAGAGCTGGCCCTCTAGATATACTGGTTGAAGAGAGAATAAACCAAAACTTTAAATCTTTTAATGCTGATAATATCTATGAATGGAACATAGATAGTCAAAGTGAATCAAACATCCTTCAAATTCTTCAACAAATGTCTATGGTAAGCATAATGTACCAAACTCAAAATGATTTTTCAGATGAAATGATCATTAACCTTTTAGTATCTGGTTTTACTGGATAACTTAAAGGATGGTGTGGGACAATTATCTTTCTTCTGAAGATAAATCTTTCATTTTTACATCTGTTAAAAACTGAATCTAATTGAACACCCATCACATCTAATGGTGAACCCATTTCTGATTCTGTAAACACACTCATATTTACAATTATCAAACATTTTGTTGGAGATCCCTCTATATAGAGAGATAGATTAGCAGAACTCCTTTCAAATCTTAAGTGCAAAACTCTATCTGATTTCATATGGTACAGAGATACATTCCTGTCCAGAGTACTTACTATAGATGATGCCAATCATCCGTTTTGGAAAGAAAAATTCTTAGCTGGATTACCTACATCTTTGGTTAATAAAGTTATAGAAGAATTTAGAAACCAAAACGATGACAACATCCCTTACGAGCACTTGACATATAGTCAATTGATCTCTTATGTCCAAAAAACTGCTCTTAAAATTTGTCAGGACAACAAAATCCAACATCAACTAGCTGAACAATTCGGATTTCCTGCTTGTAAACAACCTAAACCTCATTGTAAACCTTACTATAAAAAGAAAAAACATATTTATAAAAAAATATAAACCCAATACACCCCCTTATAAACTCAAACAAGAATTTCAATCTAAAACAAAATTTGATTTTTCCAAACAACCGAAGGTCACTTGTTTTAAATGTGATAAACCGGGTCACATTTCCAAATATTGTCACTTGACTCGTAAATTAAGAAAAATTAAATGTATTGAAAAACCTCTTTTTGAACAAATAAACAATCTTCTGAGTGAAACTTCCGAATTTGAATATGAAAGAAGTTCTTCTGAAAGTCTCAATAATATTCAAAATGAAGATCTTTAAAAAAACCGATCCTCAGAAATTAATGTTATCTCGAATGAACAAGATTTACTTCATGATATCATTAACAAACTTTCAGATTATCATAAAGGAGAATATTTATTCAAACTTAAAGAAATTCTCAATCAAACTCCAAGTTCTTCAAATTCCAAACCGTCCGTTCTTTTTAACAAATATGACTTCACATAAGTTTTAAACAAATTTAAACATTATGTTAAACAAACAACCATCCAAGACCTTCAGTATAAGGTAATTAAATAACCTTAAAACTGAAGTACATCTCATTAAACTCCAACAAGATACCCATGTAATTGTCATATCCCAAATCTAGGATATCTAACTTGCTTCTAAGACCCAAACTAAAGGGCAACAAAGACTACTATCTAATCAAGAGGATGAAGATCTTTTTAAACCATTTTTAAACTTGATTTCTAAAATAACAGTCCAAAAATTTTATGTTCATGCCAAAATTATTATTACCAATGATTTTATTTTAGAACAGTCTATTTTGTTTGACACAGGAGCTGATTCTAATTGTTTCAAAGAAGGAATCATTCCTACAAAATATATTGAAAAAAGAACCGAAAGGTTTAATGGCGTTAATAGCTCACACTTACACGTCAGATACAAAGTTTCAAATGTTATTATTGAAATGAAGGTTTATAAAATAAAACCCCATTTATATTAGTTAAAGACATGGGATCCCAAATTATTCTTGGGGCACCATTTGCAAGGCTGTTATTCCCATATATGACTAATGAAAATGAAATTTCAAAATAACATCTAGGTAAAATGATTTTTTTTCCTTTTACTAAAAAACCCAAGGTTAAAGAATTAAATCTTCTTTCTTCAAAACAACA
Source organism: Inga laurina (assembly GCA_963855925.1). Lineage (NCBI taxonomy): Eukaryota > Viridiplantae > Streptophyta > Magnoliopsida > Fabales > Fabaceae > Inga > Inga laurina. The sequence continues at coordinate 4,975,754 of OY979711.1, read as the reverse complement.
ACAAATTAATTTTTTAAAGGAAGATATTTCTTTTAAACATATAGAAAATGCAATTGTGTTAAACACATGTCAAACAAAAAATTCAAACTTGTCTTGAGAAAATACGCAAAACTATTTGTTCGGTTTTGCCAAACGCATTTTGGAATCGTAAAAAACGTGTGGTTGATTTGCCTTACGAAGTAGGGTTTTTTGAAAAACAAATGCCAACTAAGGCACAACCCATTCAAATGACTGCAGAACTTTTTGAAACTTGTAAAAAAGAAATTCAAGAACTTCTGAACAAAAAATTGACTGGCAAATCCCGTAGCTCATGGTCTTGTACTATTTTTTATGTAAATAAAAATGCAAAAATAGAACGTGGAGTTCCTAGACTTGTAATCAATTACAAACCCTTAAACGAAGCTTTACAATGAACTCAGTATCCAATTTCAAACAAATCTAATTCACAAAAACATTTGCATTCAGCAAAAATCTGTTCAAAATTTGACATGAAATCTGGATTTTGGCAGATTCAAATTTTTGAAAATGATATGTATAAAACTGGTTTTATTGTGCCTTTTGGTCCGTATAAGTGGAATGTTATATCTTTTGGATTAAAAAAACGCTCCTTCTGAATTCCAGAGGATCATATCATGAATGAGATCTTCAATAATCATAGTCAATTCATTATTGTTTATATTGATGATGTATTGATTTATTCTCATTTAATAGATCAACATTTTAAACATGTTTACCAATTTATTAAAATTCTAGAAATAAATGGTTTAGTGTTTCTTAACCAAAAATTAGTCTTTTTCAGACTAGAATTAGGTTTCTTGGTCATTGGATTTACTAGGGATCCATAATGCTAATTGAAAGAACAATTCAATTTGCTGACAAATTTCCTAATCAAATCATTGATAAAACACAACTTCAACGATTTTTGGGATGTTTAAACTACATTGCTAAGTTTATTCCTCATCTTAGCAATTTCATTAAACCACTCCACCAACGTCTCAAAGCAAACCCTTCTCCTTTGACGGATGCTCATTCAAATATTGTCAAGAAGATCAAATTACAGGTTAAGGACCTTCCTTATCTTAGCCTTCTTGATCCCTCTGCTTACAAAATTGTTGAAACTGATGCCTCTAACATTAGTTATGGTAGCATTCTTAAACAACGAATAGACAGTAAAGAGAAAATTATATCTTTCACGTCTAAACATTAGAATTATGCACAGCAAAACTACTCTACAATCAAAAAAGAAATTTTAGCAATTGTTTTATGTATCTCCAAATTTCAATCTAATATTTTAAACTGAAGGTTTTTAGTACGAATTGATTGTAAATCGGCAAAAGATGTTTTACAAAAGGATATTAAAAACCTTGCATCAAAAAAAAATTTTGCCCTACGGCAAGCAATTTCAAGTGTTTTTTATTTTGACATAGAATTTATCAAAGGCACTTCAAACTCCTTACCAGACTTTCTCACCCAAGAGTTTTACATGGTAGGTAGATCTGAGTGCAAAACCACTCAAAATACCCAAAAAAAAGAAAGAATCTGATGATAAACAATAGGGTACCATACAGGATTCCCAAAGTCAAATTGTCTCTAGTGAACAACTAGAGGTAATTATACAACAACTTCTGCAATAGTTCGGGTCTCAAATACAAGGATCCTAGAAGCAGATGCAATCTCAAATAGAGTCATCTACTCTATCTGGGACATTAATCCAAAAACCCCAAATGAAAGCTACTTCAACAAAAAAGACTTTAGAGTCTTATGCACATCTTATGCACATGCTTACGCCTAGAAGAAGCTTCCAGAAACAACTTAGGGACAAGTATGGTGAAAGGGAAAGACAAGGCCCTTCCTCCAATTCCTCAAGGAAGTATGACCAAACAGGAGTATGATTTGTTGAACCAAACACCTTCTATTCTACAAGTTCAGTAAGGCAACCCTGCTCCTCCAACTCAAAAGAAATTGGCAACTGCGACTTCTTCGACAAAAGCAATTGTCAGCCAAACCCAAACACAAACTAATATAGACACTCCTTATTTCCATAAAGAAAATTATGTAAGGCATATTGTCCAAGTAGAACCAGAATTCTTCCACTCAAACCCAAATCAAGTAGCCTTGAATGTTTTCCCTTCTGGATTTCATTTTAGGCCTATAGATTTAAAGAAAACTCGAGATTATTATGAGCTAATTCTAGTCCATTCGAAGTCCATTGAAATTGATCAGAAAAAACCAAATGGATCTCTAATTACTCATTCTAATCTCCAAATCCTAAACGTTCTCACCCCTTCCCAGTGGGGCAAGATTTACATAAACCAAAATATTTTGGGATAGATTACGATCCTGAAAGATATAATTATTGGGATTATGTTGATGCATTGTCCAATGTCTTTTGGGATCAAAACAACATTTTCAAACATACTTGGTTTATTTATTTCAAAATCAAAATCAAGTATAATTTTCCTTAATGGTTTATTCACTGGTGGGGATTTTTTGGTCCAGTACTAGAAATCCTTCCTCCAAAGGTCTTACAAGCCTTTGAGTTATTTAAAGAAAAATTTAACATTGGTGATGATCCTTTTCCAATTGATCTTCACTACTTTTCAAAATTATCTGTATCTTGGATTTTCTCCTGGCAATACAGATTTTCTCCAACAGTTGAAAGATCAACACTCTTGCCAGTATTATAGAGAATCTCTTCTGTAAGGTGGTGGGCATGATTCGACATCAGTCAGATCTACATAAAAGCAGTGGAATGATGGTTTAAGACAAATCCTCAACATCTCTGCATGACAGAACAAAGCAAATTCTTGAATCAAAAATCGAGGATATAGTCTATCCTGTCAACAACTATGGACAAAGCTAACCTTATCAAGCAGCTCAGTTCGATGCTACAAATTCTTCAAAAACAAGATCAAACACCTTCAACAAGTCATCCAATTTCTTCATTAGCCTCAGACAATCAAGAGGAAGACAAAGAAGAACTCACAGTTGACTTAATGAAGACTAAAAACGAAGACTGTAGCATTACCAATTGTAATTTGCTTCAAGTTGTCGTTGTAATTAGTAGCGGTACTATAGCATCATGATACAAATAGTGATGTCATTATAGTGTCGACAGTACTGTGCAAATAGTGTTATGACCGGAACTATTCAAATAGTGCTAGTCACTAATAGGTCAAAAATCATGCAAACAGTAACATCGTCTGTCTATTTAAACCAAGCTACTCTCACGAACTGAGGCAGGTTTTTTAGAACCCAGCTTTAGGAACTTAGAGAGAGACAAGCTCAGAGAAGCGTAGTTACATCCTCCTTCCTCCTTCTATCCATTTCTCCGGTAAGTGCTTTATTTTTCAATAAACTTTTAAATTTTATTTATTTGCATCATATCCTTTTCCTTCCTCTGATGAACTAAATACTGGTAGGTTTTAATTTACAGCTGCTTTTTAGTTCATTTTGGAGCACCCCTCTACTTATTTATTAAATTTTAATCATGTGTTAAGAAATCTGTCTTTTTTTCTACTTCACGTTCTTCTCCCTCCTCTCCTCTACCTCCTGGGCCCCTTTCCCATCTTGGTATCAGTCAAAATAATAATAATATTTTTATAATAAAAGAAAAGTCTGGATCGATGAGATCTTCATCTAATGGTCCAAATTGAGAAAAGGAGGGAAAAGGTTGGAAAGGAAAAAGGACTAAAGCCAGATCCCTCATCTCATCATTATCCTGTTTTCCTTTCCCCTCGCTTCTGCTACGTACACTTGATTCTTTAACTCATCCCACGTGCTTTGCCTTTTTCAACTGTTTTAATTTCTTCATTCAAATTTAAATGCTACTACAATCCAATAATATCCAAAATACATCAAACATTTCCAATTTATGCCTTATTCAATCGGTGGCTTAGATATTACAGCCTTATGAATTAACTCCAGATCAGTACAAAGCCAAAGACAGACTCATCATCATGATCATCAATAAAGCCTTTCACAGGCCAAGTGTAAATGGAAAACCTGTAGAACGCAACCAGCTTGAGCCTGCAATGAAGTTAGCAGGAGTGAAACTTTGAGCTTCAGTGGCACTTGTAATAACCCTAAATCCTCTCCAGTTAACTCTTGCTGAAGTATCTGCACTAGGTCCTGTATTCTGATACTCCCCATAGAATAGAGTGTTCAATGCAAAATTCCCATCCCAAGGGAACCACCCACTTGGGTGTATCACGTCGCTTATTTCACTCTTCATTATCACTGTCCTCGAATACTCCTTCCATGGCCTCCCCAGGTACGTCTCAAAACTCCCCTTCACTGCCAACAGATCCTGCAATTCACCGCAACAAGTTGGAGATATGATATATATGATCTTAACTACCGCTGATCCTTAATATAAGATAACTCATTTTAACAAAAAAAATTAAACTATAAAGTGAATCTTATATTAACGATAGAACGGATGATATAGTACAATCAGTTGGTTAAGATTTCGTCATAGTGAGTTTATTAGTTGCTTAGTTATTTTAGGATTATTATAGGGTTCTAATTATAGATTAAGTGTGAAGGATGTTGAGTCCGCGACACAGAAGAAAGTAAACACAGGTCCTCACTTTGGGTTTAGTTTCCAACTTATTTGGGGTTATCTGTTTCAGGTTTGAAGCCTTTAACTTGTTTTTCTCTAATACCCTTTGTTATGTCTTAACTTCCCAAATGTTTTTTTTTTTCCTTTTTTATCATTAGCTTCTAAATAAAATTAGTGATATTTTAACATTTTGGGTATAAAATAATGCATTTTTGAAATTTTTATAATTTTATAAAGAAAAATACCTAAAATTGTGTAGTTTTTATTTTTATTTTTTTAAAAAAATCATAAATATTCATACAAGATATCAAATCATTACTCATTTTATATAAAATCTAACGATTAAACGGGAAAAACATTTGAGATATTAGACGCCCAAGGCCATTGGTTTCACCCTTTAAAGGTTGATGTTTTGTTGTTGTATTCGCATTATGAAGTATTCATATTTTTGCTTGTTGGTACGGTGGGATTATTCACCAATTTTACATACGAATTACCTGAGTGGCGCCGATTCTGCAGTTTTGGATGACGATCCCGGTGTTCTGGTTAGGGTCGACTCTGCCTTGTGCGGTGACCATGTTTCTCTGGCCAGGGTTGGGGCGGCGGGCGTGGATGTCGCAGTTTTGTAAGATGACGGTTGAGTCGCCGAAGATGAAGTCAACAGTGCCTGCTATTAGGCAACTCACGAAGAACTGGCGGTTTCTGTGGACATAGAGTGAGTCCTGATAGGCCAGCACGTCGCACCGGTAGAAGGCGGAGAGGTCGGCGCCCACCCGGAGAGCCACCGCTTGGTGCTTTGACGGACCCGCCGTGTTTTGGAAGGTTAGGTCTCGAGCTAAGAATCGTTCTCCTTCAACGGCTGCACGTCACACAACTGGTCAGCGCAACAATCAATTCTTTGCTATATATATACATACACACGATTTGATTCTGTATCTTATTACAAGTCATTTGTACTTAAAAAATTGTGTTTAAAATATAAATCACATGTAGGATAATAAATGAGGTTTTATCAATTTTACCTCTATTCATTATTGATAGAGCACATGAAAAGGAGAGGAGATAGAGAAGTCTAAATGCATAAAGATAAAAGAATATGAAAGAATACGTGTACTTTTTCAACGAAGTACTATTAATAATAATTAATCAATCTTTAATATCAAAATTTGAACTATATAATAATTTTGTAACCAAACTTTGATTTACAATAGTCAGGCTTTTGATCATAATTATATCACACACACACATATTACGGTAGAAAAATATAATAAGAAAGGCATGTGATTAAGATAATCCTAATTAACTTGCATACACCCAGTCAATGCATGTCATTTAATTAAACTAAACATCAAGTGTGGATTTTTTCGGGTAAAAATAAACCATAATGACATTTATGATGGGATCTCGACATGTCAAAATAGTGAAAATACTATTCACTCCGGTCATTTTTATAAGTAACTTTTATCTATATTGCTTAAAATGAACTAGCTGTTGAGATTAGTTAAAAACAATAAATATGTAAAAAATATCATGTTTCTTCCAAATATGTCCATATTTATGAAAAGAGTATATGAGAGAGAATGAGTAACAAATATGAGAGGGTATGTGTATAATATGGGAGAGAATATATAATAAATGAGCAAATGAAAGAGAATTAGTTGTGAGTGCGGGATAATTAATATAAAGATGTGTATTTCATAGGGGTAGAAAAGAAAAAAGTAGTTTAAATTTTGAGATACAAGGAGAAAGTTGCTTATAAAAGGAATTAGCTCCAAAAGAGATAAAATTGTTTATAAAAAGGATCAAAGAGAGTATATTAAAAATAAAAAATGAAAGATATTTATGGCCAACAAAACAAAATTAGTGCATATGAAAAATACAACCTGATGTTTTTGTCTACTCATATTTATACGCCATACTACTTCAGTCCTATTTATAAATCTAAATTGATTAACTCTCATATCAAGAAGAGTTAGTTAACTCATTAATTATAAGCTAAATTTTCAATTTTGCCCTTATATATAATTAGTTCCAAAAGTCAATATGAATATTTTTTTTTTGTTTATTGTAATTAATAGGGATAAAAAAGTTAAAAAAAACACACACATTTATTACTTTGAAACTGGATCTACAATAAGGATCAAAATTTTTTGTCAAAAGAGAATTATAAATAGGACCAAAGTGGTATAGCTAGATACTTATCTAATCCTATTTATAAAGGAGTGAAAGAATATTTTTCTTGTTCTATTTGTAAGTCATTTTATTAATTTTTCATGTGAATGTACCATTTTACAAAATTTATTATTGTGTAGATTATCATGAGATATTGTGTATATTAAGTAGGAGTAAAATTAGAAAGTTGTTCAATTTTAAAGTAAAGTTAATGAAGTTTAAGATTTTCTCAATGTAAAACATATTGAAAGTATTTATAAATAGAAATGAGAAGTAAGTCATGGCAAAAAGAAAAAAGAAAAAGAAATGAGAAGGAAGTGTTTTGTGTATTTTGTGTGGTTTGATAAATAAATCATCATAGTTTTAAGGAACTACCTGTTACTTACCGTATATAATCTGCTAGCAGTACTCTGTAATCTATATTCACAAATTTAACAACACAATTCATAATTAATAGCATTTATTGCATGTTAGGTGCTCCGACAAGAAACATTATATTGAAGTTGAAAACTTCAATCCAACCAATTACAATAATATCATGTGTCACAAACAAATTAAAAATCAATATATACCATATGAGTATATATATAGCAGCAGTATATAATTAAACATTTTGATTTTAATTTGAGAAATAAATGTTACTCTAAATGATTGTGCCCTTTGTCCTCAATAAGTTATATCATGATATGCATGTTACCAATTTCAGGTTTATATAGTTATGTGGGTGTTATATAACCAACGTGTTTAAAATACGTCATTCCATGTTATACATCACTTCGCCTTAAAATGGGACAACCTTCATGCATGAGTATGCTTATTTTATTATATAAAATTTATAATATTATTATCATGATACTGGAAAATAAGCCAAGATTTTGACGAAGAAAAAACTTTATAATAGTTAGGACCCGGATACGGAAAAGTGCAACCTCTTAATTGTAATGAAAATGGTAGTTTGAAAATTAAGTTGAGGACCTCAAATCAGACAAAGACTATTCTATGTGCTGTACTGTCCCCGACTTCTTTTTATTTAAAGCCTGGGGCCTTTACTGGTCCAATTTTTCAGTATACGGATAATTCTTACTAATATCCAGACTCACAACTCATTTATATTTGGGAAAATCCCTTAAAAAGGCCACCCAAATAGCTAAATCCCGGATCAGTGCTGTAAATTTATAAAATCCCTATTCAGTTCAATGTCAGTCTGGATGAACAGTGCGGGTATGCAAAAAGACGATTTTGTTCCTCAGTTTCCCGTCTCACCACTTCACAATAACAACACAAGACTCTTAATTAACAATCCTGATTCTTGATTAACAACTTCAATTTCTTCTTTTTACTTTCATAATAATAACACCGGTTTTGTTATTAATAACACCATATTCTACATTAACAACTTTCATTTCTTGTTTCACAACTTCGTAATTTAAGTTTCAGGGCCAATAGCAACACCTCTTTCTTTATTAATAACACCGTATTTTACATTAACAATACTATATTTTTTATATACGAAATTTGTGAAAGAATAAAGCAGAGTTGTTAATCAAAAATCCAGAATTATTTATTAAGAGTCTCATGTTATTTCTAAGTGGCGAGAGGGAGGGCTGAAGGGTAAAATCGTCTTTTCGCATACCCACATTGTTCATTAGTATCGACACTGAATTAAATCGGGATTTTGCGAATTCGCAGCACTAATCCGAGAATTAGTTATTTTGGTGGTTTTTTTAAAGGATTTTCCCTTTATATTTTGTGGGTTAAGCCACACATATATCTTAACAAAATGCCACTTTGGTGATTAATACAAGTCACCTCCAAACCACTTCATCATATCTAAAAAAAATATGGCTGAGTAATTCAATTTGTTTATCCTTATTTAAAACTATAAATTACATTCTAGGAAGAAAAAAAAATCCAGAAATGATTTTAAAAAAAATGTAATTAATACCCTGCTTAGTAACTTCTAATAAAGATCACATATTTGTTTTAGAAAGTGACTCATAATAGGAGTTTAAGTATACACACGCACAGTTGTAATTTGCATATGTTATCATGAACGTTAGTGAAAATATGGATGAATAATAAACTAGGACATCATTTATAGACTATATTATTAAAATTAAAAATAATAAAATAAATGAACTTTATGCCTGCTAAAGCCTATGCGAGTAATTAAAGAGAAAGTATGTAGAATAAATTAAAACCTATTCCTCCCATATTTAATATAAGATATATTTTGGGAGTTAATATTGGTCTTAAGTATAAGATATAATTATCATATTTATCAATATTTTTCTAATTTACCCCATAATGATACTTTCTCAATAATAATAAAGGAAGAGATGAAATGAGGGAATTAAGAAAGATAATTAAGATATTTTAATAAATATATGTCATATTAACTAATTTAACTAATTTTTTTAATCTAGTCAAATTAATAAAATATATTTTATATTAAAGACAGACTGTTATGAATGCAAGGTTACAGAATATGTTTGCAGAGAAACCGTGATTAAGATACTTACCTACAGTGGCGGAGTGAAAGGTTGTGCTTCCATCGACGACGTTTCTGTTGCCGGTAATGATGGTGCTGGTTCTTCCATCTCCAACAAACATTATATTCGTCTTCTTCTTCGTCACCTCCACGTTCTCTTTATACTCCCCTGCTTTTATTCTTATCACATACCTCGTCGCGCTCCCTTCCGGTGCCGCCGCCACAGCCTCCGACACCGTCCTATAATTCCCACTCCCGTCTGCCGCCACCACCACATTTGGAGTCACCGTCGTCGCCTGCAGAAGCTTCCTGTCTCCTGTCGACATCCACTGCGGCCAACTCACCCCGTCGTCGGATACTTCATCCACTTCTCTCAGTTTTCTATTACTCATCCACGACGCTTCACCGTCCGTCATGTTCTTGATCATCGCCAGCGCGTTGCTGCACATGCGTTCCACGTGAAGTTGACCGTCAATCAGCCCTTCTCTCACGTGTTTATCGGTGCCGTCGTGGGAGAAACCGTCGAGGCAGGTCTCTTGGTTAGTTATGGCGGCACTGATGAGAGTCTTGAGGTCGTCGGAGTGATAATGGGCTGAGTCTTCGAGGTCGGCGATGGCCTGGTGAAGCTCGTCCAGGGTGTTGTCAATGGTTTCTAAGCAATCGTGAAGAGCGGTTTTCTCTCTCTTTGTAAGGCCCTTTCTGGTTTGGACCAGTTTCTCGACGGCGAAGTAGTTGTGTTGTACGGCTCTGATGGTTATGCTGAGAGATAGTTCTATGACGTCTTTGTTGGTGGTGACTTTCTTGGCGAAGCCGGGTTCGGCCACGACGGCGGAGAAGCAGAGTTCAGGGTACATGGTGGAACTACAAGCCCTTTTGACGATGGCGTGTGCCGTACTCGAATGGACATTGTGGAGGCCGCCGGAGTTTTTCCTGGAGTTAACTCCGACAACAATGCCGACGATGGCGGAGACTAGGAATAGAGTGGCCACGAGAGAGAAGAAGAGCTTCTTGTTCTTCTTGGACATGGGAATACGGTTGCCGGGAATGGATATTCCGGCAGAGTCTTGTTTCGTTTTGCTCATCGGATGGTTAATTTGAGTGTTTGACCAAACAGAGACTTAGTAAGCAAGGGGTTGAAATGGTCAGTTTATATAGCAAAAGGTTCAAACCAAGATGGGAACTGTCGGTGGGTTGAAGTTCGTACATTCTAAATTTATAATTGTTTTTTGTTGAATTCCAATTTGTAATTTGATTAAAATATGAATGTTAACATCAAAATAATTACATTCAATATGCATAGTGAATGACATGAGGAGCAAGAATGAAAATGAAGAGATTAGAGGTTAAAAGTAGGAGTACAACTAATAAATAAAGAAAAATTATATTCAGGTCTTAAATAAAAGAAAAAATTGATCCCTTTAAATTTCAAAATTACCAACAAGTCCATTGACAACTCCAAATACGTTTCATTGACAAGTGTAAAGGTGTTACTAGCAACTTCATGAGGCTTATTGGTAATTTTAAAATCTGAAAGGACCTTTTTTTATTTTTCCTATTGTTTAAGAAGTGAATCTAATTTTCTCTAAATAATAAATCAACACTACTGCTGAATGAGAGTACATTTTAAAAGCGGTGAGTTTGGATTTTTTTTTTTTTTAGAAAAAAATGAATCAATTATTCACCAATTAATTGAAAAGGTAGTACGAGTAATACCTGATCAATTTCCCAATGTGACCGTTTGACATGTACACAAAGACCATCTGAAAGTCAATTGCTTCGTCAGTCTGAATATTCAATTAATCAAGCTCAGCTCAAAGGATTCACGAAGTGTGCGTGAGAGAAAGGCTATTTAAGTACTCGTATTTTATCCGAGGAGAAAGGTTATTCATGAAGGAACCCACCATTTTTTTAAATTTAGACTCTATCCTAAATGATAGCTAGACATTAATCCTCCTCAGGTGTAGAGATAACCAAAATGAATTTTACCTCTCCTAACAAAGTCTTTCCCATACACATGTTATAAATCAAATTCAGGATATTATGTTTAAGGGACACAAACATCTAATAATTATGTCAGGCTTTGTTGGTAGGAAGCGGGATCCCACCATGTTTCTTTTTTCGTTATACATAAATATCCTTTTATTGGAGACAATCCTAGTTAAGATATTGTCAGACACTAAACATAGGCACCTCCCTTAAACGTCTATGGAGCCTTCTGTCCTGCATGAGGCTAAGCCAAGTGTTGTAACATGGAGACTTGGGGACTTCAGCACCCTAGAAGGGAGAAGAGATAAAGTGGATTAAAAATCTTATATTTATGAGGAAACCCCAACAAGCTCCTATATCAATGATGGCAGGTCCTGTATTTCTGGTGTGATCCATCAAGATTCTAATCTTCCTCAAGATGGGTCAGCCACATGAACACAGTTCATGGAGATTGGATTCTGGATCTGGTAACTAAAATTGGGCCTGGGAAGCAGAAGCACTGAATAAAGAGTTACTTTGTTCAAACCTGGGCTTGAAAAGACTATTTAAAAAAAAAAAAATCAGAATTTTATTAAATCACGCACAGAGACATGATTAATTTATTTAGCTCAGGGGATTATTAATTACAGGTTGTACCCTTTAGGCTCTGAATCAACCGCTATGTATTTTCAAATATTTATATGACAAGGCAGAGTTAACAACCAAGTGCAGTCATGTGACCAAAACTTCATTCCAATTCCTGTCCCTTTTTGTTTTCTGGCCAATTTTCTTAATCAAACCAAATTATGCTTCTCAGAAAAGCATCCACCCAGATTTTTTACTGTAAAATTCCTCTAGTTTTGCAATGGCAAAAATACTCATTGAAGGAGACGATAATAACTCTCAGAATCAAGAAAACTGATAAAGCTACTGCAAAAGGATTTCAAAGATTTTAACTTTGCAGGTTTTGATGCCAGTGTATTGAAAAAGGTTGATTACAGAGAGAGGAAGGTAGTTTCTGGAAAATATACAGAGGATCTTCAAAAACTACCTCCTCTTCTACAAAGAAAAAGGATGAAATATTTGGACTTATGTAATTATCATAACCTGGCTTTTGACACACATAAAAAGATCATTATTGGATTCTTAAAGATTTAAGTGTACATCAAAGAATTTACCAAGCTAACTCAGCAAAAGTGTAAATCCAATCAAAATTGCAGTACACATAACCATAGCTAGCTAGAAGCTGGAATTTGAAACACGAGTGTGCATTCATCAACAGCTCCTGTTATACATAGACATGAAAGAAATGAAAAGGGAATTAATTCCTGTGCTTTCTTCCATCTGTAGGAGGATTGAACCTGCAAAAGAAGCATTAAATTTTCTCTGTCAGTAATCACTACCTGCAAACTAGGAAAAAGGCTTGAAACTGTTAAGAGTAAGTAGAGTTTAATTTACTGGTTCTGTGTAGGATTTGAAGTGCTTGGAGGTATTCTTCTGAAAGATGAACCCAACTGCTTCATAGTATTTCTATTATGTGCCTGAGAAGAAGATGAAGAAGTAGTCTTGCTTAATGGCAGAGAACGAGCTTCTGGGTTGCTTAATAACAAGAGTGTGACAGTAAGGAAAGACAGAAGAGAGCAAGGATGCTTCATGGTAATGGAGGAGGATCTTGATTGAGCCAAAGTCTTTTAGGATCAAGTGAGACTAATCTAATTTATTGTTTAGTAGTTAGCAGTACAAGTCTCAAATGGTAAAATATCTAATGGTGGGTGTGATATAATAGTGGGGGAGGGTCATGTGGCTGAAGTTTTTTTGTCTGGTCTTGGGATTTGGTGAAAAAAAGAGTGACAGAAAAATTATGATACGGGCACGTGATGATCAGTCCATGACATTAGAATTATATATATCTCTTTTTAACTTTATTGGAGAAAGCAAAGGTTATTAATATTAAAATGCAAGTGATGCAGCGAAGTGAATCTTGAACTGTTTCATATGCATTGTTCCTTCTTTGTCACTGAAAAATGTTCTTTTTTTTAAGTAACAGATCAGTGGTAACAGAAGCTGGCTCTGTTCAATCGATCCAATCATTTTGTCAGATTCTCTTTCTCACAGAATGTGGATTCTTTGTTCTGAAATAACTTACTTGGAAGCTGTTTTCTAGTTTAAAGTTTAGACCCATTGCTTTGTATTGAAAGGTGCTAGTAAAAAAATGATGAATATGGTTTTTTTACTTTAGATGAAAAACGGGTTTGAGATTCTAAATGGGATTTAGCTTTGGGTTGCCCAACAAATAAGAACCTTCCTATGACTTGTTCAAAAATGCCTTTTGACTAATCAGGAGAACCAGTTGGGTTCATCTTTCAGAAGAATACCTCCAAGCACCTCAAATCCTACACAGAACCAGTAAATTAAACTCTATTTACTCAATTACTCTTAACAATTTCAAGCCTTTTTCATAGTTTGCAGGTAGTGATTATTGACATAGAAAATTTAATGCTTCTTCTGTAGGTTCAATCCTCCCACAGATGGAAGAAAGCACAGGAATTAATTCCCTTTTCATTTCTTTCATGTCTATGTATAACAGAAGAGTTGTTGATGAGTGCACACTTGTGTTTCAAATTCCAGCTTCTAGCTAGCTAAGGTTATGTGTACTGCAATTTTGATTGGATTTACACTTTTGCTGAGTTAGCATGTTAAATTCTTTGATGTACACTTAAATCTGTAAGAATCCAATAAAGATCTTTTTATGTGTATCAAAAGCCATGTTATGATAATTACATAAGTCCAAATATTTCATCTTTGGATAATTATCAAAATTGATAATTACATAAGTCCAAAAAGAGAAAAAGAGACAGTTGAATATGAATCAACCCATAAACTGAGGGAAGCATCAAAATTGATTATGTAGTTTATTTTGGGTATGCATGCATGACTCTTTGACTACATTTTAGATGCACTACAGGAAATCCTCACTTAAGTGGTAGGAATAATGAAACTTGTTGTCAATGGGCATTATGCTGGTTATTGAATTCTTATGCTGCGACAGATTGTTCTAAAGAAGCCTTCTCATTATAAACTGAAAATATTTTCCACTTGTAGTATTTAGAGATGCCATGACCTCTTCTTTTTACAATAACACACACTTTATTCTTATGTACTGCATAAGATGACATATTGATATGGAATGTTTGCACAAAGATTAAAAACTGATTAAGATTTTCTAACATGTCCCAAAAAATCCACACACCGACAATTAAAAGCTGTGTGTTAACATTTACCCTCATCAATAGAAACACCCTTTAATATATACAATTTATAAAGATAGTTTTAAAATAATTATAAGGAAATGGCAATCAAAGGCATTAGTTCAGTTCAAACCTGTTTAGAATAGGAATGCAAGTCCAGCCATGATCCACTGATCTATAATTTACAGAGAGATTTTCAATTCTTGAGTCAATAAGAAAAGAGAAGATGCATTTCAAACCAGAATTCTCACAGCTACTATCTACTGAAGTATTTTGGTCAGTGATCAAATGCAAAGTCCTCCTTTATTTTTGTTTCCATTAGCAATCTGTGCATATAGAAATCTTAGAAACGTGACCATCACATAAGAAAGGAACAATTTGATGATTACAAAAAATTAGGAGCAAGAAAAGCAAAAAGCTTCTGCAGGTACACACACTTCAATAATTGCATACTTTATAAAGTGTCTGGAAATTGCAGCTACATTGTAGAGAATCCAAAAGCCAACAGTATCAAATGTGTGAAATACATAAATGAAAGAAATGAGTAACTGTTGCTGTAGAAATTGGGGTTCAAGGCAGTGAGCCTTCTTTATATGGGCCTGTTTCGCATGATGGAAATGGAGGGGAGGAAAAATTTTAATGAGCTTAATTGAAAAAATTTAAGTGGAGTTAAAAAATTTTAATAAAGAGAAAAGGAAAGATAAAAAAGAAAGAAAAATTAATTAAAAACCTTCAATTGTACATCTCCATTTTCTTTTAAAATCAAACTCATTAAAATTTCCCCTCCTCGTCCCTCTATTTCCCTCATACCAAACAAATTAGGGTCCAATCCAGTATCTGTATCACTTTGCACAAGAATCACTTTGAAACACCTCATTCACTATTTGAAGATGAGGTTTCTGCCTCTTTTCAAAGGTACAATACAGTCAGTTGGCAGCCAAGGAAAGTGAGAGCTCTCAGAATCATCTTCTATGAACCAAAGTCAAAGGTAGATGTGATGCACATCTTTAATTTAAGGTACAATATGATTTATGAAAAGTTAATCAAAGATGTTACCCAAAAGAACTAATTAAATATAAAAGGTATGCTTTTTTTTAAAAAATAAATAAATAAAGCCACTCTTTCATCTAACCAAAAGCAAGGATCGTAGCTAAATCTGTTTGCTCTTCATCTAACCAGTCTCACACCAAATATATGAGCAGAACATTGCTGTCAGAACTTTATTTAATGGAGCCAAAAAAATGTGAATGAAAGGAAGCTATATAATATCAAACTAAATTGGAAATCAGTCATGAAGAAAGATGCACAGAAAAAGCTGCAGGTAAAAATGGTATGACATGCAATAAACATATTTCATCATGATCTGTCATACAGTTGATGGGTGACTTTTCCCCACAATACACAGGGCTTTAATTTTGTTTTTTCAAAAAAAAAAAAAAAGTTCCTCCAACTTTTCCACAGAAAAAGAGAGAAAACCAGTGGTAAGGGGGGAGATAATGACTTTATGAAGGCACTGATGTCAACTTTTCCTCAATTACTTTCAGCTCCAACTTTCCTAAAACGACCTACAATGCAAATTAAAATTAGGTAACATATATTCTAAGAAATTCAACCCAATTAATAGCAATTGCAATATTTATGGAAATATTACCCTTTTAAGTTCTATTTTCACACAATCATCATAAATTCAAATTAATCATAATAAATACAATTTAGCTCAATATTAATGATAAAATCCCTAATTAAAACATTAAATATCATGATAAAATAGGGATATATCACTTACTGATAGTTTATCCTTTCACAAAACCAGATTATTATCAATGGAAATGTTGGGGATGTGAGAAACTTTGGGCCAAATTTCCCCACTCTTTGCATGGCACAGCTCTCCAAGCAAAGAACACTGATAGACGTTGAGATGTGTGACAGAGGAAGGCAGCTTTTGTCCTGTTATTCTTTGTAGCTTGGGGCATTGTCTGATTCTTAATTCTTGAAGACATTTTAGGCTCACTAATCCCCTGCAGTCCAATGTTTCCAGACTTGGATAGTTGCTAATGGACAGAATAGTAAGAGAGGAAGGCAATAAGCACTCTTCTAGAAAAACCTGAACACTATCATCATATTTACCATTTATTGAAAGAGTAGTGAGACTGCTTAAAGACTGCAACTCCATAGAACAACTTATGCATGAAAAAGCGCAATGATCGATATAAAGTGACATCAAATTAGTTGGAAAACTCCTCCCAGGAACACACTCAATGCCTGGGCAATCCCTTAGTGATATATGTTGTAACATCGGAAGATTCAACCTGAGGTCAAGCACTGACTTTAAGTTGCAGCATCCTTCTAACTCCAAATGAGTCATGTTGGGCGCCAACAAACCCTCTAGTGGGAAAGATTCAAGATTGGGGCAATCAATCAGCTTAATATGCTTGAGGTGCTGACAAGCTACCTCTGTATATACAATAGATTTGAGATTCTTACAGCCGGTCATTGTGAGTCGTTGCAGATTAGGAAAGTTATATAATGACAAGCAAGAAAGTGTCTCACAGCTGCTAGATATAATGATGGACTCTGCAATTTCAAAATGTTGTTGCCCAAAAAAATCCATTTTTTTACAACCGCTGGCATATATAGATCGAGCCCTTGGGATAGAAGCTGCCAACTGATCACATCCATCAATGCGGAGTGTTACCAAATCAGGAAGATGACTAGGCAAATTATCACTTAATCTAGGACAATCCTTCAATGTGAGATGTTCTAGTTGAGGAAATGCATGTATGGGACATGAGCTCCCCCATTCCTCCACGACAGGCATGTTTCTAATTTCCAGAATTTCAAGCGATGGAAAGGGTGGTGCCAAAGAAGTATCATCATTTCTCTTGTAGAACTCAGGACCAATCTTCACCAAAGCTTCAAATCCTTCAATCTCCAGAATCTGAAGAGAAGGTAGTTGCCCAAGTGGTGGCAGCAGGTTGCAATTGAAACAATCATGAAGAATCAGATGAACCATTCTGCAGTACAATGGGCATCCCAACCAATTTGAGAATGAAGTTGCTTTATATCCATAAATATGGAGACATTTCAGGTCCATATGAGGCTGCAGATTGTCGAGTATGTCTCTTGAGTTGATGATATCACCAGCATCATTCCATGTCAGAGATAAAATTTCAACCGACTGCTTATCTACCAATCTTGCCATTGAGGCTTCACCACCATTGGCAACATGCTGCAAGTTCTTGATTGTCAAAGATGAGCTGAGATTTTCAAGTCCACCCAATTCCATAATACTAGCCCCTTCAACTCTGTCCAAAACAAAGTCACTCAAAAACTGCAATTTTTTTAATTCACCAATTCCTCTCGGCATCACTTGTAATCCAGAATGGGAAGCATCAAGGTACCGCAAGTTTACAAGCTTCTTCATGTCATTGGGTAGTTTGGTCAGATTATCACAATATGCCATTATCAGAGTTTGTAAATTGTACAAGAGGCATAAAGTGTCGGGCAATTTTTTGATACTAGTGCGAGAGAGATTTAAATAGCGCAAATGGATCAATTTGTTTATTGAATCTGGCAGTGCCCCATAAAAGACATTGTAAAGTGATAATACCCGCAAGCACTTGAGCTTTGAAAATCTGTTTGATGGCATAAATCCACCACCCTCTTTCCTCACAAGAATTGTCCGCAAAGATTTCGCTTTGCCTATAGAGCTAAAGTCTCCATCTTTACAAAACATGTGACGTGTCATGCCTGTAATTTCATTTCCCTTACCAAACCTGCAGTTGTAGCTGGAAAATTTTCTTGCTTCAAATGTTGCTAGGTCATGGATAAGGTCATGCATTACAAAAATTCTATTACTCTTACCCATGACCAGGGGTTGAAAAAACGATCTTGAAACTAAATCATGCAAACACTCTTCCCCCACTTCTTCTAAAGTCCTCCCTTTCATTGATGGCTCTAAGAAACCTTCAGCCATCCACCACAAGATTAATTCCTGTTTCTCAAATTCATAATCTTTAGGAAACATGGAACAATAGAGAAAGCATTGTTTTAACTGCGGAGAGAGATAATGATAACTGATTCTTAAAGCTGGAAGAATTTCACTCTCCTCCTCTGACAAGTCCCACATTTCGCTCTTTAATATTATATTCCAATCCCTGATATCATGTTTGAAGCGCAAAAGGCCTCCCAGAGTTTTAGCAACTAAAGGGAGCCCCTTACATTTTTTGGCAATATCCCTGCCAAGACTTTCTATATTTGAATCCACCACAGAGTCTACATGGAGACATGCATGTTTGGCAAATATCAACCAACAATCATCATCAGATAACTTACCTACACAATAGGGTGAAAGAGTCTGGGCAACTGATGCAGCCTTTTCACTACGAGTTGTTATGAGGATTTTACTCCCTCTGGTCCCAGATTCAAAAGGCCTTCTTAAAAGATCCCAATCAACATAACTCTCATTCCAAACATCATCCAAAACAATTAAGAATTTCTTCCCAGATAACTTATCCTTGAGATCAAGTTGAAGGAAATTTAACTCTTTCATACCACAAACATGAGAAGTGACAGACTCTACTATACTCTTTGTGATCATAGAGACATCAAAATCTTCAGAAACACAAACCCAAGCTCTAAGATCAAATTTCTGCTTCACTTGATCATTATTATATGCTACTTGGGCTAAAGTGGTTTTCCCAATCCCACCCATACCCACAATGGGAATGACAGATATCTTATTATCATCTATGTTATCAGAAAGCAACAACTCAAGTATGGCATCTTTTTCATTATCTCTACCAAACACGTCAAATTCATCCACGAGGGATGTTGACTGATGCCTCCATGACAAGTTCTCTCTTCCCACAACATCTCTCAGACCAAGAATATCTTTGTGCTTCAAAATTGATTCGAGTCTGTCAACTACATCATCAATCTTGAAATTCATCTTTCGAGCATTCAAGTTAAAAGAGCGATAGAAGCAATTTTGTACCTCAACTCGAGTTGCAGCTTGAGTGGAAATCTCGTCTATCAAGTCATCGGCGCAATAAATCGCATCTCTGAGATCATCGAGCCAACTCTTCACAGTTGAATCAGTGATTTGCTTTCGATCAGCATCATGGAGCACGGCGCCAGCCGCATATAACGTTGTCTTCAACCTTTGGAGCGATTTTTCAGTAGATTTGTTCCCGCGCAAGAAGGTCACGACGTTAGGAGAGGCAATCCGATCGAACATAACCTGAAGAAATGCAGAAAGAAGAGACCCACCCACAAGTTCAGCCATAAGTGATTAGATTGTCGGTAAGAACTACAGAAAGAGCATGGTGGCTTTATTTGTTGGTTTCAATTCGAAGCAAAGTTTCCAGAAGAAAAGATACTGGGGTGAGCTATTGCATTGCGGTGAAGGCTGGATATAAACTGGGTCTTATGCTGGATATTAAATTAAAAAAAAAAAAAAAGTCAATTAGTCTTTAGATGGACTGGGATGTTTCAGCGATTTTGTATTTAGGTTTTTCCGCCATTTTTAATTAATATATATTATACAGCCATGGTCCTCAATATTTACTCCGTCCTGTCCTGTCCTTTCCAGCTCTCCTTTAAGTATCGCTGACAAGGGTGGTCATTAATTTAAAAAATAAATTATTTTTGTGAAACTATAAATTAGTCTTTCAATCAATAAATTTTTATTCACGAATGGTGTAAACTGTTTCTAAGAAATGTATAATTAAAAATGCAAATATAAAAATTATATCTTTATTATTTTTAACAAATATTTTGAAACACGTGATTTTAATAGTAGTTGCTTATAAAAACCACAGGAAGTAGAAACATACTTAAAGAGTTGATCTTAATTCTAAATATAATATATTTTTTCATATTTGTTCATTTTTTTCTATTTTACTCCTAACGATGCTTTTTCAACAACAATCAAGAAAAGTGAATTAAAGAAAATAATTAGGAGATTTTAGAAAATATAAGTCATATTAACTAATTTATTTTAATTTAATAGAATGAGGTAAATATTTTTTATATTAAGGAATTGAATGAGTAGCAAAATATAATATTTTAAGGGAGAATTACTATTCCTATAGAAATTATTTAATTGGTGAAAAATCTCACAACTACAGGTGACATTATTTCCTACATAGAAATAAAAGGGGAAAATTATCCAAGGATCCCCAGTAACAGTATTAAACACGGGAAGGTCCAATTGAATCTTCCCACAACTAAGAAGTCGAAAAGGACCTGCTTGGGAGAGATTTTAAATGTCCAATTACTAAATCATCTTAGTGTTTTAAAATGAAAAGCTGAAATAAAGATCAAGGCAGTTACTAAGAAAATATAAATTGGGTTGAGCTATTACATGACGATGAAATCTTGCCATGGTCTATGAGCAGGGTTTCAGTCAATCAGTTAATTGGTTATGATACTTCATTAATTTTTTGTTTAGATTTTTTCTCGGCTTTTTCTATTTATCTATTATCTCCTATCCCAGTAAATGTAATATTTTAAAGGAGAATAATCATATTACCATATAGTTCATAAAAATATTGGGTTAAGGTATATCCAGTATTTTTTCAGGTGTCTTCAACATCTTAAAGTATTTTATAGTGTATCAAATATGCTAAAGTATTTTATTATGCATCCAACATTGTGCAATATTTTATGATACATCTAACATCCTAAAATAGTTTTTAGCTATGTTTAGCACTATAACTTGTGACTGAGTGGACCAAGACAGAGTCTCATTATTTGTTTTCCATGGATAATTAAGTAGAAGTGTCTTGAAATTAATAAATCTTTGATTCTTATGATTTTAAGACATGAATCATCATGTTGTTACGGTTGATCTCTTTATTTGTCTACAACGGGTGATCTTATTATATTACATAATCAAGAAGACTGCAAAATTGAATCATTGAGAGTCATTTACTCAAGTGTATCAGTAAATGAGATTTAAAAGCATTTATTTAGTTCTTTAAATTTATGGGTTCTCATTGGGTGCTCATCGTAGTGATGCATCAAACAGTCATCGCTATAATGAGATTTAGACCATTCAAATTTAATCTAAACAGTCTAAATTTAAAATTTTAACATGTGAGTTTTCATTTTTGTGGGACATTAGCTCTCTCATTCCTGCACGACAGGCAAGCTTCTAATTTTCAGAATTTCAAGGGCTGGAAAGGGTGGTGTCAAAGAAGTATCATCATTTTTCTTGTAGAGCTCAGGACTGATCTTCACCAATGCTTCAAATCCTTCAATCTGTAGCATCTGAAGAGAAGGTAGTTGCCCTAGTGGTGGTAGCAGGTTGCAATTGAAGGAATCACAAAGAATCACTTGAACCATTTTGCAGCAAAATGGGCATCCTAACCAATTTGAGAATGAAGTTGCTTTATATCCATAAATATCGCAACATTTTAGGTCCACATGAGGCTGCAAATTGTCGAGTATGTCTCTTGAGTTGATGATATGACCAACATAATTCCATGTCAAAGATAAAATTGCCATTAAGGCTGCAAGTTCTTGATTGTCAAAGCTAAGCTAAGACTTCATAATACTAGCCCTTCAACTCTGTCCAAAACAAAGTCACTCAAAAACTGTAATTTTTTTAATTCACCAATTCCTCTCGGCATCAATTGTAATCCAGAATGGGAAGCATCAAGGTATTGCAAGTTCACAAGCTTCTTCATGTCATTGGGCGGTTCGGTCAAACCATCACAGTATTTCATTATCAGAGTTTGTAAATTGTTCAAGAGGCAAAAAGTGTAAGGCAACATTTTGATACTAGTGCAAGAGAGATTTAAATAGCTCAAATGGATCAATTTGTTTATTGAATCTGGCAGTGCCCCAGAAAAGATATTGTAAAGTGATAATGCCCGCAAGCACTTGAGTTTTGAAAATCTGTTTGATGGCATAAACCCACCACACTCTTTCTTCACAAGAACTGCCAGCAAAGATTTCGCTTTGCTTATAGAGCTAAAGCCTATCTTCACAAAACATATGACATGTCATGCCTGTAATTTCATTTCCCTTGCCAAACCTGTAGTTGTAGCTGGAGAATATTCTTGCTTCAAATGTTGCTAGGTCATGGATAAGGTCATGCATAACAAAAATTCGATTACTATCTTACCCATGGCCAGGGGCTGAAAAAAGGATCTTGAAACTAAATCATGTAAATATTCTTCCCCCACTTCTTCTAAAGTCTTCTCTTTCATTGATGGCTCTAGAATAGGGTAAAAGAGTTCGGAAAACTGAAGAAACCTTTTCACTACCAGTTGTTAAGAGGAATTTACTCCCTCTGGTCCTAGATTCAAAAGGCCTTCTTAAAAGAACCCAATCAACATAACTCTCATTCCAAACATCATCTAAAACAATTAAGAATTTCTTCCCATATAACTTATCCTTGAGATCAAGTTGAAGTAAATTTAACTCTTTCATACCGCAAGCATGTGGAGTGATACACTCTACTATACTCTCTGTGATCTTAGAGACATCAAATTCAGAATCATAAACCCAAGCTCTACGATCAAACTTCTACTTCACTTGATCATTATTATTTACTACTTGGGCTAAAGTGGTTTTCCCAATCCCACCCATGCCCACAATGGGAATGACTGATATCTTATTATTATCTATGTCATCAGAAAGCAACACCTCAAGTACGGCCTCTTTTTCATTATCTCTACTGAACACGTCAAATTCATCCATGGGGGATGTTGACTGATGCCTCCATGACAAGTTCTCTCTACCAACAACATCTCTTAGACTAAGAATATATTTGTGCTTGGAAAATAAGTCTTATATTTAGGGTACTGATTAACTCTTAAATTAGGTTCTGCATTAAGGACTGAAGGTGTATCTTTTACGGTTCATCCAGTTATCACTGACACTGCTAGCTAGCTCAACCTTTAATTACAAGATATCTCTGCATATTCAACTCCCCCATCGAAATTATAGAAGGAATTTGGGTGTGTGAAACTTGCGCATTCTCTCTGGTTATATCCAATTACTCTAAGCCAAATGTATATGCAATCATTGGGTTTCATTTCAGATATTTGGTTATCCTAAATTCCTAAACACAATTATGAACAACTTTCCTCATTCCTCAGATATAAACAACTATAGAAAACAAGGGCAAAGACTTTAAAAACAAGGGGGAAACAGGGGAAAAAAGCAAGTGCTCTCTCCCTCCCTAATTAAAAAAGCTTCAGTATATCCAAAGTCCAAATATTGATATCAAGAAAATATTGAAGTTTAGTTTATATGTAACAAATTTTTTGTTCTGTACAATTTTCCCCTGAATTAAATACCATAATTTTTTATTCAAATATATTTTTGAAAATCAATATTTTTTGTTAAGCGTAAAATCATATGAAATTAAAAAAACAATTGTAGGTGGGGTCGACATTACCATCCGGTGCATTGTTAGGACCCATCTTACTACTGTTTCTTGTCCAGTAACATGAATAGCAAATAGCCTAGCAATTTTGGAAAGTCAAGTAAAAAGCACTTTTTATCAAAAACCAGTTTTAATACCTAAAAGTGATTAATGAGTCTAGACCAGGGTTTGACGGATCAGTTTTTGATAAGATATTTTTGTGATCGTGGGCTTAATATTAAGGTACCAAAATACCCCTTGTTTAAAGAACTAGAAAAAATGAAAGACATAGAAATAAGTATAACAGAGAGAGATATGAATGATTGATTGATGAGAGTTACAATAAATTGTAGTTTTGTTTAAGAAAACAGCAATAATTTAACAGTAGTTGGTTTAACTTAGAATATTATGTGAAAGACGTTTGAGATAAATATGTCAGGCGAATTTTGTTTTCGGCATGCAAAAAATGCTTAAAAAATCACTCCTTTTATCAAGCACTAATACTTGTACGTTCGATTAGCTAGCTAAAGGCGGAACATTAAGTAATAGAAGACTTTATGATTTCCCTTATAAATATTAAATCAGTATATTCACATGATCACATCAGTAGGCTCTTAGAAGAAACTAGAAACAAAACTAACAAAAAAACATAACATGAGAGAAGCTTAGCATAACCAGATATTTAAATGAAACCAAATGATTACATATACATTCGGCTTAGAGTTATTGGATATAACCAGAGAGGAATGCACAAGTTTCACAAGCCCAGATTCCTTCTATAATTTCGATAGGGGAGTCACAGATGGAGAGATATACTTGTAATTAAAGGTTGAGCTAGCTAGCAGTGTTAGTGACTAACTAGATGAACAATAAAAGATACTCATCCGGTTTTTAATGCAAAGCCTAATTTAAGAGTTGATTATAGCAATAAATATAAGACCTATTTTCTATATTTATCAACTTTTTCCAAATTACCCCATTAATACTCTCAACAATAATATATATATATAGAGAGAGATGAAAGGAATTAAGGAAAATGATTAAAATATTTTATAGAAAATATGTCATTAACTAACTTAACAAACTTCCTTAATCTAATCAAATTAGTTGATTAGATCTTATATTAAGGACTAGATGAGTATCTATATGTCATTAATTGTTTGGTTAATATAAGTAGCAGTATATAAGTGTTCTCTCATTAAAGCTATGGTTCAATTCAAACTTCGTAGGTGTAAAAATATTTGAAGGATATCAAGTAGTCAGAAAATTACACCTTCTTGATTGGAAGTGCCTTGGTGTTCTTATAAGTTAGAGTTCACACCAAATTGAAAGTATGTTGACCTCATGAAATTCATGTCATTTCGGCACATTTGCCTTTAATTTCTCATACTTTTTAGTGAATTCATACATATTTGGGGATACATATATATGCAAAGGAAATGTGCTTAGTGTAATATTCCAAATTTCATTCAACAAAATTTCTTCTACCTTTGAGGTACTAAATTGGATAAAATGGTGAATATTGACACACCTTGAATAGCCTCTAGATATAAATTCTAGATCATAGGAATTAAACACTGAAAATTTGAAAGGTGCACAGTGTTGCCAGTGAAATTTCCTGCGAGACACTGAGTTTGTCATGTGATTTTAGAAGATCAAATGATGTCCAAAAAATGTGAAATTTTTCAGAATGAAATGAGACATTCTAAGCATTAATTTGATAAGTTGTATGAATTATTTGGACCTGTATACTAAGAGTTATGTATTTTTGAAATTAGCCTAATGAAACTAGTAGGATTCTGTGGCAGCGTCTAAAACGGCTGATTCTGGAATGATATATGACCAGTTAGCTAAGGAAAATATTTTTCTTTAAAGCTAGACTTAGTAAGGGTCAAATAGCTTTTAGAACCACATCAATTAGATATCTATAAATAAAGATATGAATTTTCAAAATTTGATGAAAATTTTGCCAGCTTATGCGAAAATCACAAAAGGTAATGATAAAATAGTAATTTGCCAATAAAGCAAGAAGCAATGTATTTTACCCTTTTCTCTCTATAATTTTGGTTAAATAGGGACAATGAAAGGGGAATATATATTTACTTGTTTAATTGGATATTAAATATGCATGTGTCATTATCTTAACCCAGTAAAAAGATGAAGCAAAAAGGGGAGTTGAAAAGTCAAAGACAAGTGTTAACTTAAGGGCTAAGTGCATGGCAATTGAATGAAGCAATTAAGAATCCAAATTGGTTTGTTTGAAATCCCAAGGTAGTGTCTTTTTGGGCTTAAAGAGAGAGGAAAGATCAAGTTCACTTAATTAGAGATAAAGTCAAGCAAAATACACATGTAAAAACTCATTAAAATAATATTTTCTAAAGTAAGAGAGATAAGAGAAGAGATAAGGATGATGACATTTAAGCTCTGTCATCTCCTTCTTGGGCTCATTTTTGTGCAGCTAAAACAAAGTAGAGAGGGAGGGAGCTCAAGAATATTTGAAGAAGCACAAGAAGGTCTAGGGTTCAGGAAGCCAAAATCTAAGGTAAGTGGCTTGATTTCAAGCGCTTATGCCTTCTAAATTCACTTAAAACCTCTTCTAATCTCTTCTTTACCTTGGAAATCATGTTTAGCAAGGAAAATCTTAAGGGAAGAGAGAGTGAACAGTAACTTCCTAAAGCGAAAAAGTGGGCAATCAAGAGGTAATCCCCAAAACTTTTATTTTCTTGAGTTATACAATATTGTTGTAGTTGTTGCTGTTGAGTTTGTTTTGGTTTGGCCTAGTTTTGTGATTTTGGGATGATAAACCCTAAAATGTTATGTTGCCAAAATTTTCTCAAATCATGCTCATTTAGTGTTTAAATAGCTAATCATGTGATTAGAAGTGGAAAGGAAGTTATTAAACAAGAGAAATCAAGGAAACATATTTTCTCTTCTAAAACCTTAATTTTGTCCAGGTACAGAATAGGGGGAAGGAGTTGAAATTTTGTAATTTTAGTGATTCCATTGGATTTATAAGAGAAAATTGTGTAGGAATATAGGTGTTCAAGATTTTTGAAAATTTGTATACAAATCTGGAATTTATTGAAGTTGCAAGTGCATACTGTTTGATTGCCTTCGATAAGGTAGTGTTATTGTGCAATGCATTTTGTTAGTCAAACCTAGTCCAAATGTAATGAAACTTTTCAGGATTAAAGTAGACATATAGAGCTTTAATTGGATAGGTGATGCATAATCTTTGGACTTGTATACTAAGAGATATGAATTTTCAAATTTGTGCCCTGTTTCTAGATGTGATTCTGGAATAGAGTGGGAATTTATAGAATTATGTAATTTTGTGGTTGTAGATGGTAGTGGTTCATATTTTTCCTATGTAGAGGACTTAAAGAGACTTCTATAAAACTTTGAACCACTCCATTTGGATTTCTGTAGGTTTAGTTATGATTTTTAGAAGTTGAGCCAAGAACAGAGGATTTTTTGGCCGCGGCCTAAAAGTTTCCAATCTCTATTGACCGCGGCTAAAGGATTTCTTGGCCGGAGCCAAGACCCCTTTTCTAGCATTTCACATTTTTGAACGGTGTTGATTGGCTTAGCTTTCCTAACCCCAAAGGCACTTGTTTAGACTTCTAATGGCTGCCTAAATAGCCCAAAAGATAAAACCAACAAATGTGTTTAGAACAATACATGAATGGGTAATAACTCAATTTTTGTACATTTGGAATTTTAGGACATATCAACAGCCCGAACCAGAACTAAAGTTTAGGATGGACAATCAATTTCACTGAAAAAGGACTCAATAGTAGCACTCTCTTGCATATACTATGTAATTGTCCATATATATTGTGTATGTCATCTTCTGTAATATAAACATTGTATTTCCGAATAGGGCATTATGCCAGTAGGCATGTTTACAGAGGATTACAAATAGTGGGGAAGTTGTAACGGCCCGGGACCACACACAGCACCCGCAGCTGGTTGAGACTAGACACAGCACCTGGCAGGATTTCCCCCCCTCGCACCACACAGGTGCTTAGGGATTTTTCTCTTGGGTACTCCTAATTTCCCTAAGAGTCGCCTCCCCAAGGATCGAAGGCTTGACCTGAGGGTCAAGTATAAACCTTATGTGATTCTTGGTAACCAAATGCGCCATAAAATGTCAACACCCGTTTCCATTTCAATATACGCAGAGTAATGGAGGCCAAGTTTCACATGCATACAAAAAAGTACATATATAATTATAAAAGTAGTTGTTTACAATCCCAAGTCAAAATACAGAATGAGATAGTATTTACAATATTTACAGGATTTTTCAAAATATCTTAAACATAAACTAATTATAACCATTGAACTTTGACTTTGCCTCAGGACAGGTGCCAATCACTTCCATATGTCTACGTCTTTACCTTTCGATCTACTGGCACCCGTTGAGGTGTTTGTTTAAAAAAAGGGATGAGATCCTGAAGAATCCTAGTAGAAACATACTATCAACATATAAAATATGAGAATTAAATATGCAATGCACCATATCAAATAAAATAAAAGTTCACTTCGATTCATATGTGTACACAAGTTTCAGGGCCAAACACCGAGTTAGAACCACTATATATACCTCAGCCGAGTCACCGACCACAGGTAGGATTTTCGATATACTTTGACTGGGCACCGAACCACAACCAGGTATTGTGCCTCTAACATGCATTTATATCACAAAATACAGTAACACATAACATATAAATGGTCACATAGTATATGAAAGATAGTAGTTCCTACCTTAAAGTTCTATAAACCCCTTTTTGTGTGCCTCGTAAAATGTGTCAACTTTCGGTTTTTGACTCAGTCCTAAAATATTAAACATATAAGAAATAGGTCACAACATATCCAAGTATTATTTTAGACACTTTCATAGTGTTTCTTGTGGTTACATCAGCTTATGGTGAAAATTTACCAAAACGCTATTGGGACCCCGGTCCGGCCCCGCCGTACCTGGCTCAACCATATTTTTTTTTCAAAATTTTAACTTGGGCTATCCTGACATATTTTTACCTAAGAAATCCATTTCCGGGTTTGAAATTACTAAATTCAATATCAAATTATGAAATTGCCCTTGACAGCCTTACTTTTAAGGTTTTATGGGCTTTTTCGTAATTATGCTTTTTCGGGCTTTTCCGAAAGAGTGACCCCTCATGAATCTAATGGAATCATCATATCATTGAAAATCCAACTCCTTCCCTCAAAACAATGCTGATCGAGATATCTCTCAAAAAATGGGAAAGTTGCAACTTTGAGATGTAACCCCTAAAGCTTGTGTCTTTCCACTTCTAATCCAATATTAAACCATTTAAACACATTCTAACTATGAATTAAAGAAATTTGGGTAGCATAACCCCTTAGGTTTAAGACTTTCCAAATTTACAAACTCAACAAAAATAACAAAATCCAACCACAATATCAACAACAACCACATACTAGCATAGTTTTAGGATTTGTGAAGTTACCTCTTGAGTTCTTAAACTTTCTCTCTCTAGACGTCCTTCTCTCTCTATCTCTTTGGGCTCAAGATTTTCTTGCTAAACCATGGAGTTTATGGAAAGGAAGATATTAGAGAAGAGCTTATGGAAGATTAGAAGAAAAAACCTTAAGAAATTACAAACTTACCTTGATCTTTCTCTTCCTCCTTCTCTCTAAAGCTTGAGTTCCCTTAAGCTTTTCTCTCGGCTCAAAACAAAAATGACAAGGAAAGATGAAGCTTTGCTTCATAAATTATCCTACCTAATTTCTCTTAATTAACAAATGGTAGGAAATTAGTTTATGACATCACTTGGTACTTGACCTTATCTCTTTCAAATTTCTGTCATAAGTCCACTTAGATTTGAACCAATTCTCTTCCCTTATTTGGTTAGCCCAAAACACATAAGAGCCCCCTCCATGCACACAATTGGGCTTTAATTCCATTCATCCAATTACATGCACAAGAAACATTATTTTAATATTAATTCTACATGTGCTCATATTCAACAATTATAGTTTATTCTCTTGGTCTTGGATCAATGACACTTGGCATATCTTAATCTCAATAACTATTTTTCCCTCCAATTTCCTTAAGCTAGGCGAAAATATCAAGGAAAAAGGGAAATACAATTTGTTCAATCATTTTCTATAATTCCCTTAATTGAATTTTGCCCAACCCTTCCAATTTCACAAATCTTGATTTATTCCACCAAGAATATTCAAAACATACATTCTCCTTCATTTTCCTCAATTATTTGAAATTAACTTCAACTAATTGGAAAATAATTAATCTTGTGCTAAATTGGTAAAATTACGATTTTGTCATTATCTTTATAATATAATTTATTTTCTTAAATTAATTTGGCCAATTCTCATCTACTTTGGACCAAATATTTTCTCTATTATTTCTCTATTTTTGAACCTTAATATTGGGCTTTTAGAATTACCCAAATTAATTTCATAATTATTTTACCCATTTTCTCATGAATATAAACATTTCTAAGATTCATAAGTTCCAAAGCATTCTCTAGCCTCAGCCAGAAACAAGACAGAAAGTTTTTGGACATAGCCAAGGCCTCTCTTGGCTACAACCAACGACAGTTAATGAAGCTATGCGTTTTAAGGTCAGAACTGATTCTAGGACTTTAAATACTGAAAATTATGAATAGCAACGTCATTCTTCACTTCTAGGGCGATTTGGGAGCTTCTCTTTGCTAGGGTTTAGCATTCTTAAAGGAGATTCAAGTGAAGATTGAAGATTTAAAGAGATTCAAACTCATTTGCGTTGGTTTTACTGATTCCTTTCCCTTTTTTCTTCATTTTTCTTATATGGCTGTAGATATTTGGTGCATTTGCAGTTATTTGCTGAATATGAGCTGCTAAAATTTTCATTCTACAGTTATTTTGAACATTTGTATGAATTAAAACATCAATATTCCTCTCTTTTCTTAGCTAATGATATATATGTGTGTGTGTTTATTTTATTCTTTGTTTAATACTTCTAAGTGTTTGACCACCATTTAGATAGATTTATTCGCTTGGATTTGACTTGAGAGAACTAATTTAGGTGTAAAATTTGGTTAAAATCATTCTTGATTTGAAGTTTACTTAATAAATGGATAGTTTGTTATTTACCAACCTTGCATTATCACATTAAGGTTGTAGCTTAAAGTTGGTTTTAATTAATTATAGCAAGAGATTGTGCATTTTAATAAAAAAAATAAACTTGATTTTGACTTGAAAAAGTTTTGTTAAATGCTTTGGAACCTTACACTAACACATATATTTATTGAAATACTATTTGAGAGGAAATTAATCAAGTTTTATGAAGTATATAGGAAAACATAATTCTAGGTTCCATTCCACCCTCAAAGTTAAAGAATCATTTGCTTTTATTAATTTCTAATTTTAAAAATAATTCTCAAAATTCTCATTTCATATCAAAACTTTGTCTTCACTTAGCTTAATTGAATTCACTAAGCTTATTACTTGACCAATTTGTCTATTCAAATCTCTATAGGAATAACCTATATTTATCACTATATTACTTGACGCAACCGTACACTTGCGGTGTGAAGAAAGCATCATACAAGATATAGATGTTCGATCAGTACAGCATATAGCACCAAAACTCTGAAACTAAATTAACGTTATGCCCCTAAACTTCCAAATATTAATAATGCAATGAAATGCCGTCCACGAGAACCAAGACAAAGTCCCATTTGTTTTCCAGAGATAATTAATTAGAAGAGTCTTGATATATATACTGTCATTAATTAGAAGACAACGTCCCATTTGTTTTGAATTAATCACCAGCATCATGTTACTACTCATTGTGCGTCACAGAAGACTGGAAATATTTACTTGAAAAGTTTTGAAAAATGATACTTGTATGTTGTTCTTAGGCTGGAAATAATCACATGCAGGTGGACACAGAAGGCAACAAGTGAACACGTGAAAGTCAATCAATGGAACATCTCTTTGTACGTTATGATTTTGCAGTGAGTATCTGCTGCAGTGAGAATGAATATTCTGCAATACTTGGATCCAAAAATAAATTGCAGAAGATACAAACAACCGAAGAAAAATAGAGCACTTGAAATTTCTGTTACAAATGAATTCATATATATTACATGAAAACAAGCTTTTGTTTGATTAAAAGAGTAATATATCTAATTACTCTTCAAAAATGTTTTATGATTTGGAAAAAAAAAGTTAAAATTAAAAATAAGATGATGACACCACGATATATAGAGGTTCAGATCCAAAAATTGAATCCTATATCCTCTCCCCAAGCATAAAGCTCGAGAATTTTAAAAGTCATGAGTATTCACTATGGAATATACATAACTCATCCTCACATTTACACATGCAACAAAGAAAACCAACATATTCAGATGTATCTCACACACTTTCATCACTGTATCTTTGAAAAAGAAAAAAAAAAGAAAAAAAAAAGTAATGCACGAGAGTAACATAAAGAGCACTTCCAGAAAATTAGAGAATCTTTGTATCCTTCCTGCTGATGCTGCATTTTAAGCATTTGAAAGGAAAGTAAGTCCAGAGTTGGCAAAAGGATATTGGGATAAAAAAGAAAAGAAATGACATCCCTTATCCTCAAGTAACTTGCCAAGTTAATAACAAACAAAAAGCAAATATAGGGTAGAATAATTAAACAAGAGAAGGAAGAAACCAAAGGCTTTTGATTCAGTACAAACCTCTTTAGAATAATAATATATGAACGATCTTAATCAGAGCATTAATTACACCTTGTGAAGAAGAAGCTCCGTGTTGCTTACTCTACCTACAACAACCACAAGATAAGAAACTCAAACAGATAAAATAATTTTTTTTTTTAAAAAAAAGGGAAATGTCATTTGTTATACAGAGAGAAACTTGTATAGAAGTGTACCTTCATTATTACCTGTTGCCAATGATTCCCCATTACATGAGTGAATAATGTATGAGCCACAAAACAACTGATGGAGAAACAAAACATTTTGAAGCATGTTTGGAGAAGCTATTGATATAAGCCTCGTGGAATCTGCATCTCTGCGTATAATTTTGATCACCAACTGGATCACTTCACTAATCTTTGAAGTAATGAGAATGTAAATTTAATAATGGACTATGTAAATGTGTTAAATCGTTTATGTTTCAGTGATAAGTAATAAGAGTAGATAAAGTAATGAATTAATGTTTTGAGCCACGTCAATTGTGCTTATCGAAATTCATCAGTCATCAAATATTTATTGTAGTTTAATATAAACTCCACATGAGATTGCTACCTCAGTTTAATTCAAGAAGTTGCAAATTATAATACTTTTAGTTCTAAATATGCCCTCTTATAGTCATCTAAATTTCATTAAGAAAATAACAAAAACAGAATATAAAGCCACTAAATGCATACAGCATATAAAATTACAAAAAGAAAACTAAACACATAAAATTAATACAAAAAATTTAGCATTGCTGTTCATTTTCATGATTCAGCTCATAAAAATAATTGTTTTTTTTTTTTGGTCAAGCTAAGATCCAAATCATCAATGAGCACTTTTAGTTCATGTTAAAAAAATCGCACATTCAGTTCAAAAAAGAAATGCTTACAACCACTTTAGTTAGTTAAATTCACATGTCAATAATTTCTGAAAAAAGTTGTTTGAATATCTCTAAAGATAATAATCATGCTGCTTTTCACTTTTTCTCAATATATAAGGAGCCAATTAAATTATTATTCACATCAATTTATATAAACTTCGTGAATTTATGAAAAAAAATAAACAAAAAAACAAGGTAAAGATAATAAGAACCATTGGCAATTGTTATAGAAGAAGGATTGGCATAAGGCACGTAGAAAACAAATTATAGTTACCTATTATATGATTAGTGGTACCAAATCATTGATTCACTTCGAGGAAGACGTGATAAGACTAGAAGCAATGTTACTTGTAACAAGAGCACTTAAAGGACTAGACCTAGGAGCATTATCATCAGTAGACAGAGCCATGTTGGCAGAACCAGTTTGTTGTTGCTTATTGTAGAAGCACAGAAAGTCAAGATCCGCAATTATAGGCAGGAATTAGTCTCCGCAATTATAGGCAGGAATTAGTCTTGATATACAGTGTTGTGTTGGAGCGTATTCCAATATTTTATTCTATCCTATGTGTGTATATATGCGTATGTAATCTATCAAGCAATATAACAAAAAATTCAGTCTTCATATTTCTCTTCATGGTATCAGAGCGAGAAGAGAATAATTGAAACTGAATAAAACACACTAACCATTGTGTTCGGTTTCCCTGTGGCGTTAATCTCAGAACCAGTATCGGCGACTTTCGAGGTTCTCCGTTCCTGTCAGAACCAAAAATCGGCGCCCTCTGAGTTCTTCTTCGTCGATTGGCAGATTTGTTGTCTGAAATCTTGACGTTGTCGGTGTTGGTTTGTCCCAGCATCCCCGTCTCCGGCGCACCCAGTCTCCGCTGTGTCTTATCGACCCACTCTCAGCCAGCCTCTGCCTTACCTCTGAACAGAGAAGGAGAGCGAGGGGACCACACCGTGAGAGAAAGCTCCGACCGGAGATTGTATCGGTGTCTCCTTCTCACCTTGCTGCCGACCTAAACGGCACCTTCCACCACTCTGCATCAGACCCGAGATCGGAGAAAGGAGAGCTGAAAGCTGAGATCCTCAGTTAGGAGCTTCGGGATTCAAAACATTGTGGCTGTGAATCATCCTTCTCGATCTTTGGAGCAGCAGCGAAATCAGGATCTGAGCAAGTCTCATCCGTGCGCAACGCAAGACTACTCTTTGATTCATTGTCGCGAGTCGCAACGCAAGTCCAAAGGCCATCGAGCTGAGGAGAGCACGGATAGAGAAATCAGAAGCGAGTTTGACCAGTTCTCATCTGTGCGTCAAATTATTTAATTAAGTCGAAGACCAATTTGTCATTTTTCAAATTCGGAGGATCAAACTGTCATTTTTCCAAATTCGAAAGACCAACCAGGTATTTTTGAAATTCGGAGTACCAATCTGCCATTTTCAGTATTATAAGGACCATTCTGTCATTTTGGAAATTCAGAGGACCAATCTGTCATTTCCATTATTCGAAGGACCATTATGTCATTTTGGAAATTCAAAGGACCAATCTGTCATTTCCATTATTCGAAGGATTAAATTGGTATTTCTGAAATTTTAAGAACTACTCGGTCATTATTTTTTGTCATTATGACTATAATTTCAGATGTCTCTTCCTTTATGCCTCGATATGGTTCTCATGACATCTCTACTGTTCGATTCACTGAACAAAGAAATTCTAAAGGATGTCCACTATGTGACCATTGTAAGAAACAGGGACACACAAAGGACACTTGCTGGAACCTTCGTAGTAAACCTGCTGACTGGAAGCCTAAAAATGGGAAAGGAAGAGGTAATGTGGCTGAAGCTTCCAAGAAATCATCACAAAGTGATCAACTGCACAAAATCATAGAAATGCTGGCCACACTACAGACTACAACAAAGCCTACTGCCATAGTAGTCAAGAGAGGTAATTTCTTTCAAGCATTGGCTGTGATAAAAGAAATATGTACAGGGAATTGTTGGATTGTTGACTCAGGTGCTTCGGATCATATGACTGACAATAAGACTCTTTTCTCATCCTATACTCCTATTACCAAAGGAATGACCGTGCGAATTGCTGATGACTCTGAGTCTGTTGTAACTGGAATTGGTTCCATCGAAATCTCAGCTACACTCACTCTTCACTCCGTATTACATGTTCCAAATTTGAAGTGTAATTTACTATCTGTGAGCAAATTAGCTAATGATAAACGATGTCAAGTCAACTTCTTTGCTACTCACTGTGTTTTTCAAGATTTGCTGACAGGGACGACGATTGGGAGTGCAAAAGAACTTGATGGTCTCTATTACCTTGATGAAAGTGATAATCATTGGAGTAAATCTTGCAATAAAGTGTCTCTCTCTAGCACTGGTGACTTGGAGTTATGGCACAAACGTTTAGGTCATCCAAATTTAAATTACATGTCTCAAATGTTTCCATCCCTCGTTCCTCATAAAATCACCTCTGATTTTCATTGTGATTCATGTGAAAAGGCTAAGCATCATCGTACTTCATTTCCAAAAATCCCATACCAAGCATCAAAACCTTTTTCCATAATTCACAGTGATTTATGGGGACCATCCCGCACTCCAAACCGATCAAAATCAAAATGGTTCATCACATTCATCGATGATCATACACGTGTCAGTTGGGTCTACTTGTTGAAGGATAAAATAGAGGTATATCAAACATTCCTTAATTTTTACAATATGATCCAAACCCAATTTCAAACCCAAATCCAGATCCTACACACCGATAACGGGACTGAATACTTCAATCAGGTCCTGTCTACCTTCTTGACCGAAAATGGCATTGTTCACAAAAGTACTTGTCCCTATACACCTCAGCAGAATGGTATTGCTGAACGAAAGAATCGTCATATTCTTGAGACTGCCAGAGCCATTATGTTTAGCAGTAATGTTCCTAAATATCATTGGGATGATGCTGTCCTTACTGCCACATTTCTCATTAACCGAATGCCAAGCCGACCACTGTTCTACAAAACACCACTTCAACTCCTCCACAGATACTATAACCTCCCATACCTCGAAAACACTCTACCACTCCGGGTGTTTGGTTGCACATCATACGTTCACCTTCATCACACCAACAAACTTGACCCTAAAGCCCTTCGATATATCTTCCTTGGTTATTCTCATTCCCAAAAAGGATACAAGTGTTATGATCCGGTCTCCAAACGTTTATTTGTCACCTGTGATGTCACCTTTCTTGAAAATACACCCTATTATGCCTTGCCTGCAATTCAGGGGGAGAGAAATGATGAATTTCAGACAAAAGAAACGCTAAAGGATGACCAAACAATCACAATTTATATACCTACTCACACAGAACCTAATCCTGATACCTCTGATACTCCTGATAACAACCTTGATATCCCTGATAATCCTGATAACTCTGACAATGTGCCAAATCCAGGGGGAGAAACAAATATGTGGGGTAATACCTACATACGACGACACAAAAGAGGTAATGAGCCACAAGCTATTAGCACTCACCAGGAGTCAGTACCAGTGGCAGGTCTAAGAGAAACAGAAGGTTCTGATCTTAATCTTCCCATTGCAATGCGAAAACAACCCAGACAACCCAAATCATCCACTAGATATCCCATTGAGAAATTTGTCTCTTATAAGGCCCTTTCATCTAAATACAATGCAT
Source organism: Inga laurina (assembly GCA_963855925.1). Taxonomy (NCBI): domain Eukaryota; kingdom Viridiplantae; phylum Streptophyta; class Magnoliopsida; order Fabales; family Fabaceae; genus Inga; species Inga laurina. Next base: position 4,938,638 of record OY979711.1, on the reverse strand, counting down.
TTGTATCTCATCTTGATAGAATCAGGATACCAGACACTATTGATGAAGCTATGGCTATACCTGAATGGAGACAAGCTGTCTTGGAGGAAATGGAAGCTCTTAAACATAACAAGACATGGGATGTGGTAGATCTACCACAAGGGAAGAAGCCTATTGGGTGCAAATGGGTATTCACTCCTAAATATAAAGCAGATGGAAGTCTTGAAAAATATAAAGCTAGATTGGTTGCAAAAGGCTTCACGCAAGTATATGGGGAAGATTACACTGAAACATTTGCTCCAGTAGCCAAGTTAAATACCATCAGAATTCTCTTATCTATTGCAGTGAATTTAGATTGGAATCTGCACCAACTCGATGTGAAAAATGCTTTCCTCAACGGAGAACTCAAGGAAGAGGTGTATATAAAGTTACCTCCAGGGTTCCCAGGAAAAAAGGCTAACCAAGTCTGCAAGTTAAAGAGGTCGTTGTATGGGCTAAAGCAATCTCCACGTGCTTGGTTTGACAGATTCACCCGGGTTCTGAAGAGACATGGTTATACTCAGGGGCAGAGTGATCATACCTTGTTCTTTAAACATCATAAAGGCAAGATGGCTGTTCTAGCAGTATATGTTGATGATATAATCCTTACTGGAGATGATGAGGTAGAGATCAATCAGATCAAGGGAGCACTTACACGGGAATTCCAAGTTAAAGATCTTGGAGAGATGAAATACTTTCTGAGGATGGAAGTTGCTCGATCAAAAGGTGGTATATATATTTCCCAAAGAAAGTATATATTAGATCTCTTGAAGGAAACAGGTATGACAGGCTGCAGACCTAGTAACACACCTATTCGGGTTGATAAAATAAACGAAGAAGCAGACCTTGGTAAAGCTGTGGACATAGGAAACTACCAACGAATGGTAGGTAAATTAATATACTTGTCCCATACCAGACCCGATATCGCATTTGCCGTTAGTATGTTCAGTCAGCACTCCCATAATCCTACACAGAAACATCTGAATGAAGTATACCGGATCCTTCGTTATTTGAAGGGATCTCCGGGACGTGGCTTACTGTTCAAAAAGACTGATAAACGAAATATATAATTGTTTACAGATGCTGATTGGGCAGGTGATCAAGATGATAGGAAATCCACATCTGGATACTGTACGTATATATGGGGTAACTTGGTCACATGGAGAAGTAAAAAGCAAAGTGTAGTTGCAAGAAGCAGTGCTGAGGCTGAATACCGAGCTGTGTCACTTGGGATTTGTGAAGGCATATGGATAAAACGTGTTCTTGAAGATGTAAAGGAATGCATAAATCTACCGATCAAAGTCTATTGTGATAACATGGCTGCAATCAATATTGCTCATAATCCAGTTCAACATGATAGAACCAAACATGTCGAGATAGACAGACATTTTATAAGGGAAAAAGTTGATGAGGGTATCATTGATCTAAGGTACATACCCTCTAAAGAACAGACCTCAGACATACTCACTAAAGGATTGCCCAAAGACAGATTTGAGTATCTGATTGGCAAGTTGAACTTGATTGATATCTACAGTCCAACTTGAGGGGGAGTGTAGAAGCACAGAAAGTCAAGATCCGCAATTATAGGCAGGAATTAGTCTCCGCAATTATAGGCAGGAATTAGTCTTGATATACAGTGTTGTGTTGGAGCGTATTCCAATATTTTATTCTATCCTATGTGTGTATATATGCGTATGTAATCTATCAAGCAATATAACAAAAAATTCAGTCTTCATATTTCTCTTCACTTATTCTGTAGCTTGCAACAATAACGCTTCGTATGACCAGATTCCTAGTAATAAAAACACGTAATCCCACCAGAAGGTTGAGTAACACTTCCTTGTCATTAGAAGTTTTGACTCCTATTATCAGCAAAGCCAGGATCAGCTAAAGCATTAGCATTTGGATTTGTAAACATTTGGGACAGACTATTAGTAGGACGCACACGAGAATACACATCCTGAACCATAATAAGTTCAAAGCTAGACATTTAGAGTGAACTGTCTCAAAGGCTGGGGGAAGGGCAATAAGAAAATTGATAATTGCTTGTTTCTCCATATAATCCACATGTGCCTAAAGACTATTGATAGGTGGCATTACCATCTTCTTTTCCTTATACGTTCTCTTAAAATCCATTAAAAAACTTTTCAGAGGGCGTGGTCCTACATTTCAGCACGATAAAGCTTTTAAAGACCTCGTGAACACGACTAATTATATAGAAGAAGAAATCAAAGGCTTTTGGTTCAGTTAAACCTCTTTAGAAAAATAATATATGAACGATCTTAATTAGAGCATCAATTATACCTTGTGAAGAAGAAGCACCGTGTTGCTTACTCTACCTGCAACAACCACATGATAAGAAAAACTCCAACAGATAAGATAATTTTTTCTTTAAAAAAAAAAAAGGAAATGTCATTTGTTATACAGATAGAAACTTGTATAGAAGTGTGCCTTCATGATTACTTGTTTCCAATGATTCCTCATTACATGAGTGAATAATTTATAAGGCAAAAACACCTGCTGGAGAAACAAAACTTTTTGAAGCATAGAAGAGCTAATGACGTAAACTCTGTGGAATCTGCATCTCTGCATATACTTTTGATCACCAACTGGATTACTTCACTAATCTTTGAAGTAAAAAGAATGTAATAAATATAATAATGGGCTATGTAAACGTGCTACATCGTTTATGTTTCAGTGCAGGATAAGTAAACAGAGTAGCTAAGGTAATGAATTAATGATTTGAACCACATCACTTGTTTATCAAAATTCATCATTCAGTAATCAAATATTTATAATAAAGACAAGTAATACAAAGAGAAGTCAGAATTATCATTCATTTTCATCATTTGAACTCACAAATATAATTATTTTTGTCAAGATCTAAATAATCAATGAGTACTTTCAGCTCAGATTAAAACAAAATCGCACGTTCAATACAAAAAAGAAATACTTACGGCCTCTTTAGTTAATTAAAATTACATCATTGGTGCATAATAATTTCTGGAAGAAGAATTGTTAGAATATCTCTAAGGATAATAATCATACGATTTTCTTAATATGTAAACAGTCAATTAATTAAATTGTTTTTTTAAATTGATATATGGACCCGTTAAATTTATGGGGGGGAAAAGAAACGTAGAAACAAGTTATGGAAAATAGCCACACACACACATACACACAGTCCTTGAAGCACAGCAAAGCAAATACTTTTGTTAATATCATACTACTATAAATTACCAAAAGGTTAACCGATCTAATAAGTGATTCCAACAATGTAAGTAATATTTAACATTGATAAACATTTATACGGAAGCATAATTGACTCTGAATGCATTTATCAACTAGCATAAAATGTAATACTTGGGTAAAAGAGTGTGGACAATATGAGTACCTGGTGAATATTGTATCTCATATCAGGAATAGATTGATGAGTGGGATGTGGGATATTTTGCACAGAAGTTGTTCATCTTTGTTGTGGTATTTTTCTTCAAGCAAAGGGCACTTCCAAATGTGAAGCTTTCTTAAAGAAGCAGGTAGCTTTTCCCCTGACATATTCTCCAACTTGTCACAATACATGATTCTTAAACATTGCAGAGAGGTTAAGTGTTGAAGTCTTGCGCAATTCAATGTTTCCAAGTAGTCACAGCGTTCGAGTTCTAGGGTGGTAAAAGTGGTAGGAAGAAAACACCCCTCTGGAAAACACTTGAGATAACTACCATTTTGACAAGAAATATGACCATCTGGATAATAAATAAGAAGGTAAGTGATATTACTTAGGAGATGCCACTCTGCTTGATGGCATAATAGCTTGTTACAATTTTCAATACGAAGTTCCCTCAAACTTGGCACAAGGATCCCTTCTGGAAATGCTTCCATCTCTTGAAAGTCACCATCTATACATAGCTTTCTTAGATTTGGGAGAAGAGCTTCCATGTCATCTGACATGAACTTCACAACATTACAATGTTCACTAGTAATAGACTGGAGATTTTGAAGAGGAGTAGTTGAACTCGTCACAAAATCAACTTTTTCACAGCCGATTATGTTCAAATGTTGCAATGAAGGGGGCAAATGGATCATTCGAGTTGACACATTGAAGCAACTACTGATAGTTAATTGTTGGAGATGTGAATGTTTAGAGAGTGCCTCCAACATTGATTCCAACATCCGACATCCTGTAATCTGTAGCTTGCAAAGGGAAGGAGGCAACTCATGCTCTTGCCATACCACGTTTACTCTTCCATATGTCTCTAAATTCTGAACTTTGTGACACCTTGGAATACAACAAGACAACAAAGGACAATTTCCAATCTTCAGAGTTTCTAAAGAAAGCAACTGGCAAGGTAAATTTCCAATTAACTTTTTGCAAATTGATATTTTGAGTTGTCTAAGTTTAGGAAAAGCTTCTATATCAGTGGAATGCCATTGTTCCCAAGAAGTCATACCCTCAAACTGAAGAATTTCAAGGGATGGGAATGGAATCATGGAAACAGAACTATTGCCCCTCAACAACTCATCACCAATGCTTATTACACTTTCGAATCCACCAACAATCAATTTCTTTAGTGCGAGGAGCTGCCCAAGGGGGGGAAGCATGCAACAATTAACACAAAGACCTAGTTGCAGCCAAGTCATGTTGTGATAGCAAGGACTTCCCAACCAATCAGGAAATACTGTGCCCCTATAAGATGCAATTTCCAATTCTTCTAAATCCTAATGAGGTTGAATGTTAGCTAAAATATCTCTTTTAGTCTTTGTATCTTTCACATCACCACAATACAACCATGACAATGCTAAATCTTTGATGTGCTTCTTCTCCATCATTCTCGTGTCATAGGCTTCATTTCCACTCTTGACATTCTCCAATTTACTAATTACAATCCAACCCTTCAAATTTGAAAATCCTCCCAATTCCCCAATCCTAGTCCCTTGCTCTCCACCAACAATGAAGTCGCTCAAAAATTGCAAATCTTTTAGGTTACCCAGTCCCCTTGGCATTTCTTTCAAATTGGTGCCACTTATATCAAGATGTCGCAAGTTTACAAGATTTCGCATATCACTTGGCAATGTCCTTAGAGAACAACACCATTGCAACCTCAATGTTTGTAGATTGTATAATTCGCACAATGAGTTGGGCAAACTTATAATCTTTGAAAGGGAAAGATCCAAATAACGAATATTTACAAGATCTTTCATGTCACTTGATAGACTCTCGAGAAAAGTACAATTACACAACTCCAATGTTTGTAAGTTGTACAACTTACAAATTGAATCAGGCAAACATGCTATCGATGTGCCAGCTAGATTCAAATAACGTAAATGGATGAATTTCCCAATTGACTCAGGAACTATCTTTAATGCATAAAGATCTTGAATCGACAACGTTCGCAAGTACTTCAAATTTGATAATATAATATGAGAAGAAGTAATTCCAATAGATTCAGGGATACAGGAAAAGTTCAATCCTATAAATGTTCATAAGCCTTTTAATTTTTGAAAAACCTCATGGTCTAAACATGGATAATTTTGAAAGTTGCAAGATAGAATGTGAGTTTTATTGCCAATTTTGTCTCCACTCTCCCCTAGTCTAAAGTAGAAGTCTCCGGCAACATTAGTTGCTAACTCATGAATGAGGTCATGCATGACAAAGTACTCAAATGTTGTTTTACTTTTCCCATCATAATCAAAGTGCACCATTTTAGGTAAGGGTTGAAAGAATGATCTTGAAGTCAAATCATCAATGTACCTATAACCAACTTCTTCTAAAGTTGAGTTCCCCTTTGATGGCTGCAAAAAACCTTCTGCCATCCACATCAAGACCATTTCAGTCTTTTCAAATTGATAATCCTCCGGAAATAAAGAACAATAAGCAAAACATTGTTTTAAATGGGGAGAAAGATAATAACAACTGACTCTCAAAGCTGGAATGATCTCATTGTCCAATGAATCTCACATTGCATCTTTTAATATACTATTCCAATCTTCAAAATTGGGATTTGAGCGAAAAAGTCCCCCCAATACTTTTGCAGCTAAAGGCAATCCTTTACACTTGTTAGCAACATCTCTTCCAATTTTTTCTAAGCATGAATTCATGGTTGAATCTTTCAAATGAAAAGCATGAGCAGCAAAAATTGACAAACAATCTTCGTCAGGCAAGATCTTTAGATGATAAAATGATGAGATAGTTTTAACCATCAAACCAACAGGCTTTGAGTGAGTTGTAACAAGAATTTTACATCCTTTCACTTCATTGTGAAGCAAATTCTTCAAAGTATCCCAATCAGTGTATTTTTCACTCCAGACATCATCAAGAACAGCTAAAAACCTAATTCCTTCTAACTTCTCCGCCAAATGAAGTTGAAGAAGATTTAAATCCATATTATCGCTGACAAAATTAGGACTAAGAGATTTTATTATAGTCTGTGCTATTTTTAAAAGATCAAATGCTTCAGAGACACAAACCCATACTTTGAAATCAAACTTTCACTTCACATCTTCATCATTATAAACTAAATTAACTAAGGTGGTCTTCCCAACCCCGCCCATGCCCACAATGGGAATTACAGACAACTGACTCCCCTCACCATTAAACATAAGCTTAATTATATCTTCTTTTTCTTTCTCCCTTCCATACACTTCAGAGGCTTCCACACGAGATGTAACTGGAAGCCTCCATGACAAAGTTTCAGTTCCACTAATCTTCTCCAAATTAAGAACATCTTTTTGTCCCACAATATGTTCAATTGTATCAGTTATTTCTTCTAACTTATCTGCCATGCTTGTATCACGCAAACCAAGAGAAGCCAAGGAGAAATCACGCACCTTTTTTCTGAGTGGCAGCTCTGGTGACAATTTCATCCACCAAGTCCTCCAGCTCATAGACAGCATCTCTGAGATCATCAAGCCAATCTTTCACGTCAGGATCCTTGAATTGTTTGAGTTCAGCATCATTGAGCACAACTTTCGCAGCCTTCAAGGATGGCTTCAAACGCCGAAGCAGCTTGGCATCAAGCTTCTTTCCTCCGATTAAGTTGATCGAATCTATCAGTTCAGGCGTCAACCTCTCCAAAAGCACGTTGAAGGCGGAAGAGAGAAGAGCTCCACCTACAAGTGATGCAGCCATATGATCTCTTTCGGAATGACTGATATTTCTGAAAACTCTGAAAATGCTTGCACAGCTAGTCGCACAGCAGGGGAGATGAAATAATACTGGTGGGCTCTATTTATTTGATTTCAAAAGCTAATCGAGTGAATGAAAAGAGTTGTTACACAACAAACACTTGGATTTTTTGTTTAATGTATTCTGAGTAGTAATGATCTCCATTTTTTAATTACAAAAAAAATCAAAGCATTGCTTCAGGAGAAATTATTACGTACGTCCGCTACATATTATTTACAACATTTGGTCGTTAATATGAAAGATAGCTTCTTGGCAAAGAAAAAAAAAAAAGAAAAAGAAAAAATAAAGAAAGATAGCTAACTAGTTTAAAAAAATTAAGGAAATAAAATAAATTGGTTAATTTAAACAAATTTAACCCCTCTGAAATATTTTTGTATAACTTTAAAATATAATATAGGCGTATAAAAAAACTTTAGATTTTAAATAAATTTATAAGTTGGGTTAATTAGTTTTTGAAAAAATAATAAATAGAAAATAAAATAGTTTTTTACCAAAAAAATAAAATAGATTGCGATCTTATATTTTGAATCAAATATAATATTCAGCTAACTCTTATATTGTATTAACAATAGGTAGTATTTAACATTGTATCTCTTTTTTTTTTTTTTTGGGGCTAAGTATAGGTATTCTCTTATCAGATACAATCTTATTCGAAATATTATTTGGCATTAAATGTGGACATCTCTTTTAACGGGGATTCAAATATTAATTTATCACGTTATAAAGACCAATCCTCTTCACTAGACCAAACTCATTGATAACATTATATTTCTAACCTTATTTCATCCAGCCTTTGCATGCCATTTAACGTGGCCCATAATTCTAATATTTTATATTAAATTATTTTCATTTTATATCCTCTAATCTTTATTTCCCTCTAGGAGAGATTTTATGATATGCAATAATAATTTCTAATCTTGGAAGACGCAAACGTAGAATAATTATCGAGAAAGTTATACAAACAGCAAATACAAATACAAAAGAGAAGCCACTCTATATAACCACCAAGTATAGTCACTACATGATAAAAAACGACAAAATAATCGTGAGACTAAGTGCTCGTTTGGAATGGCTTATTTTTGTCCAAAACGTGCTTATAATTCGTGATTCACGGTATACGAGGTAAGTATGTGAAAGGAGTTTTTTCTCGGTTTGCGTAATTCAGGCTTATTTTTTAAGCTGCCATGAAAACAAACAAGCCATAAATAAGCATCGTCACAAAGTAAAAATTAACCAATGCCAACCTTGTTGAAGCATGTGGGTGCTTCTTTCTTGGATTCCTTGCTTATAGCTATTGGGTGTGTTTGGTTGGGCTTATTTCAAGGTTAGATATATTAGGTGAGAGTTGAAAATTCAAAAAACCTTATTTTATTGGTTGAGGGGAGGGAAGAGGAAAATTTTTTGTCTTGTAGTGCTCCCTCCCCTCCTTCCTCAAAACTCTAAATTTGGAGTTTTTTCTATGAGAAAAAATTTGTGACTCATTTTAATTAAATTGTCTATGATAATTTTTTGTTCTTCTACATAAATTAAGAAATAATTATTTTATTAAAAAAATAATTACAAAAGAAGAAGGAAAACTTATAGATAAAGAGAAAATGATATATTTATTAACTTATAATTAACTTCTCTCACTTACTTTTCTAAACCAAACAATAAACCAAATATCATCCCCCTCATCTTCAACCAAACAAAGCTCATACTTTTCCTAATTTAACTTTAATGAACCTCAACTAAACTCATCCCGTTAAACCAAACAAATCTAATAAAATAGTCATGAGCCAAAATCAGTGTTAAGGGCTTGTTTGGTATGAGGGGAAGGGAGGGAAAGTGAAAGGAAGAAAAAAAAATTTTGAGATGGATTTGAAAAAATAAAAGACGTGGATTATGAAGTTTTTAATTAAGTATTCTTACTCTTTAATCTTACATATGTCTATATCAAAATTTTATAACCCCATTTTTTTAATTTTCTTAAATTCAACTCATAAAAATTTTCCCTCTTCTCCTTTCCCCTTTAAATCCCTCACACCAAACATTAAAGAGAATGGGACAGAGGCCGGCCATGGATGCTGGTGCATGTATCCTCCCTACTGCAGCCTTATTGCCTTGTCTTGGGACAGGAGAAAGTTTCAAACTTTAAAGGGAAAATATTAAAATTTAATTTAAGGGATAAATGGGCACATCTATTCATAAGTTTTTACTTTTTAACAATAAAAGGATCACAACGGTTAAATAAACTAATATTAACAGTTTAGAAAACATGTTATTTAAAAAAAAAAAAATAGTGTAAATTATCATGACTGTTAAATCAGTTAACGTTGATTATTTAACAAACAATCTTTATATCCATTGTACATCATTTTGGCTCCTAACAGCCTTGTCTGCCACTGGAGGCACTTTTGTGAAAGCCAATGGCTGTGGAACCCTCTCCTTTTATTTGGTTTCTCCTTCAACGTTAAATATTATCAAAAAATTTGATCGCGTCAATTTGTATAATGATGGACAAGTCATCATCAACATTGTCTTGTGTCCTCCCAACACATGACTAATCTATAACGATAATGACTATGATTTATAGCTTGTTAGCTCTATGGCTTGTGTCATATACTCCCATTGAAATTGAATCAACCCCTTCATCTCCTTGAGCCCATTTTCACCCGATTTTGGGTTCTTCAATTAACAATTGGGTGTTCTACAATTATCTCATTATTTTGGTCAATATAATATATTTTATTATAATTTAAACATGTGCTCCAACTTTAGCAATTATAATTTAATCTATTGGTTTTAGATGATGCCACTTGGCATTTTATCTTCCAAGTAAATATTTCCCTTCTCCCAACACCATTTGATTTCATCAATGCATCATAATGTAACACTTGTCACCACCCATACATCCTTCATATCACAACATATACCTCCTTCATATCATGACACACTTACTCTATTAGACTTCCCATTGGTTTTGAACTAGCTTCCTCCCTCTTGCTCTTCTAACCAAATGAGTGCTCTTTCAACTAAACCAAACTTGCAACTTAAAGATAATTTCATCCTTACACTCAAGATAATCCTTACCATAATCAATCATGATTGCTATGTTCATGTAGCATTATTTTAATGCAATTGAACATGTGCTCATCTTCATAAATCATAATCTAATCCTCTCTTTATATGATCATGACACTTAGCATCTTTAATTCTATTAATCAATTTCTAACACATTTTATTTGCAATTTTGGGAATAATGCCAATTCTGGCAGATTTACTGCTCTAAATTTGAAAAATCATAACTAATTTTGTAGAAATCATTTCGGAGCGATTCCAAAGGCTATGGAACCCTTATTGAATTTAGTTTCAAGAAACAATATGGAATTTTACTAGCTGAAATTATATTATTGCCAGATTTTCCATCTTTGACCGCTGCTCCAGAAACTTTCCAGATTTTCTGAACTAAATTCAAAAATTCATATTTTTTGGTATATAGCTTCGATTGATTCATATGAATTATCAAATTAAAGCAAAAGTGTTAATCCAATCAAAATTGCAGTACACATAACCATAGCTAGCTAGAAGCTGGAATTTGAAACACGAGTGTGCACTCATCAACAGCTCCTGTTATACATAGACATGAAAGAAATGAAAAGGGAATTAATTCCTGTGCTTTCTTCCATCTGTGGGAGGATTGAACCTGCAAAAGAAGCATCAAATTTTCTATGTCAGTAATCACTACCTGCAAACTATGAAAAAGGCTTGAAACTGTTAAGAGTAAATAGAGTTTAATTTACTGGTTCTGTGTAGGATTTGAAGTGCTTGGAGGTATTCTTCTGAAAGATGAACCCAACTGCTTCATAGTATTTCTATTATGTGCCTGAGAAGAAGATGAAGAAGTAGTCTTGCTTAATGGCAGAGAACGAGCTTCTGGGTTGCTTAATAACAAGAGTGTGACAGTAAGAAAAGCCAGAAGAGAGCAAGTATGCTTCATGGTAATGGAGGAGGATCTTGATTGAGCCAAAGTCTTTTAGGATCAAGTGACAGTAAGCTAATTTATTGTTTAGTAGTTAGTACTACAAGTCTCAAATGGTAAAATATCTAATGGTGGGTGTGATATAACAGTGGGGAGGGTCATGTGGCTGAACTTTTTTTTGTCTGGTCTTGGGATTTGGTGAAAATCATGATACAGGCACGTGATGATCAGTCCATGACATTAGAATTACATATATCTCTTTTTAACTTTATTGGAGAAAGCAAAGGTTAATAATATTAAAATGCAAGTGATGCGACGACATCAAGAAACCGATGAATCCATTCACATAGAAAACTTTGAAGTGAATCTTTAACTGTTTCATATGCATTGTTCCTTCTTTGTCATTGAAAAATGTTCTTTTTTTTAAGTAACAGATCAGTGGTAACAGAAGCTGGCTCTGTTCAATCGATCCAATCATATTGTCAGATTCTTTTTCTCACAGAATGTGGATTCTTTGTTCTGAAATAACTTACTTGGAAGCTGTTTGCTAGTTTAAAGTTTAGACCCATTGGTTTGTATTGAAAGATGCTAGTAAAAAAATGATGAATATGTTTTTTTTTTTTACTTTAGATGAAAAACGGGTTTGAGATTCTAAATGGGATTTAGCTTTGGGTTGCCCAACAAATAAGAACCTTCCTATGACTTGTTCAAAAATGCCTTTTGACTAATCAGGAAGGATACAGAACGCATATGACAAACGAACCCAATGCATTGCTTGTGAGTAAATGACAGAATGCCACGCCCTCCGTTAGTATATTCTTGGAGGCACAAACTCGTTGCAGAAGGGTAATTTCAGGGATAACTTAGTAATTTAGTATTGAGTCAGTTTATTAAGTCAGTTATTCCCTCTTATCTCCTACTTAGCATTTATGTTTTAGCTGGTTACTGTCAGTTAGGATCATGAGACTCTATACATATGTTTGTTGTGTGTTATTTCAGATTATGAATGAATTATTAAGTGAAAGAAAGACGATTGTTTCTGAATAATTGCAAAACCCTATATCATTGGGATTCCTTCATTCTGTATTTATAGCCAGATCATGCATTATTCTAGAATCTTTACAAAATACATCAGCCACTATACATATGACACGTATACAGTAATGAGAATTTTACAGCTGTACGATCATTTTACAATCATAACAGAAATCATTCTCTAACATCCCCCCTCAAACAAGAGGGACTGAGGGAGTAACAACGAGATCGAGTTTGCTTCTTTGATATTGAAATTGAGGCAATGTCAGAGCCTTTGTGAGACAATTTGAAATCTGATGACTTGAGGATACATATCTAACATCAATCTACCCTGAAAGAGCCATATCTCTAATGAAATGTAAATCAAATTCTATATGCTTACTTCTTGAGTGCTGTACAAGATTAGCAGCTAATGCTTTTGCACTCAAATTATCACGCCACAAAATAGATGGTGTTCTTAAGAATAATCCAAGCTCAAACAATAGAGAATTAAGCCACTTAGTCTCAGCAGCACCATCAAGAAGTGCCCTATACTTAGATTCAACAGAGGATCCAAATACTACATGTTGCTTTCTAGATGACCATGAAACAAGAGTGTTATCTAAGTATACACATATTCCTGCCATAGATCTTCGATCATCAATATCAATGGCCCAATCGGCATTAGTATAAGCATGAAGTTGCAGTGATTTAAATGGCTTAATATGTAATCCAAAGTGAAAGATTCTTTAAGATACTGCAATATTCGTTTAACTGCTTGAAAGTGTCCTGTTCTAGGCTTAGATAAATACTGGCTAAGTTTATTGACAACATAGGCAATATCAGGGTGTGTAGTGGTGGGATATTGGAGAGATCCTATTGCATGTCTAAATATAGTTGGATTAATCATCAATTCACCACTATTAGAAGAAATTTTTTGTACGGTAACCATTGGTGTACTAACAGGAGCACAATCAGATATATCAAATCTCTTCAATAAGTCAAGAACATATTTTGCTTGGCTTAAATAAATACCCTGACTATCTCTGTAAACTTCTAAACCCAGAAAATAATACAAGGGATCAAGATCTTTTAAAGATAACACCATATTCATCTTTTTAACCAGATCTCCCACAAACATATAATTATTACTAGTAATCAAGATATCATCCATATATATCAAAACTAACACAATCAAATCGTTAGTCTTGAGCATGAATAGAGAAATATCACTTATGGAATTTTGAAATCCCCAATTTAATAGAGTTAGTTTTAACCGATCAAACCAAGCTCTTGGAACTTGTTTTAAGCCATAAATAGCCTTAAATAACTTACAGATATGCCGAGGATGTTTTTAATCAACGAAGCCTTCTAGTTGCTTCATATGTACCACTTTTTTAGGTATCCATTCAAGAACGCGTTATTTATGTCCAACTGCTTGATTGGCTAATTAAATGTTACAGCAATAATACCATGTGAATTGTGATAGACTTCACAACCGGACTGAATGTCTCACTATAGTCGACACCAGGGGTCTATTGAAAGCCTTTCACTACTAAACAAGCTTTATGCTTTAAGAGAGAGCCATCAGCCTTAAATTTCAACTTGAAAACCTATTTATAGTCGACGAGCTTCTGATTTGAGAATGGAACAAGTACCCGTGTATGATTCCGAACTAGAGCATTGAATTCAACTTCCATTGCTCGACTCCAATGCAGAAAAGTGAGAGCTTCATCAACCAAATAGAGTTCTACATTTGCCTCTAATGAAATCGGATCTTCTACTTCAAGAAGCCTAATATATGGATATTTGGGCTTGACAATACCAGACTAAGTGCATGTGATCATGGGATGGCCAGGAACAAGTTCTGTTTCAAAAGTTGGGTTTGGGGAACTTGATACACTTTGTATGGAAGATTCTTCTACTGAAATGTCGTCCACATTGACTGGACTGTGAACAGGACCTGACTCATGATCAGTCAAACCTTGCTGAGGCAAAGAAGATTGAGAGCTTAAGATAAAGTGAGACGAACATGAATGACCATGCTTATATTGATGTGCCTGAATAATAAAAGGTAACGATATCCCAGCATCTTCAGGAGCAGTTTTTTGACACAATAAACCTAATGCAAAAGGAAAGATAAAAGGATAAAAAATATGTCGAGAAACAAAAATCTTCTCTGTAGAACTCAAACAATTATAGCCCTTCTGATTTGAAGCCATTCCAATGAAAACACATTTTTGACTATGATACTGCATCTTATGTTGATTGTAAGGCTTCAAGCAAGGATAACAGGCACATCCAAATGGTTGCAAGCTTTTGTAATCTGGCTCTTTCTTATAACCCCGAAATAAGGGAGTTTGTCCTTGAATCACTGGTGAAGGAAGACGATTAATTAAGAACACTTCCATTTGAAATGCATCAACCCAGTATATTGGAGGCATATGAGCTTGTGCTAACAAAGTGAGACCAACCTCAACAATATGGCTATACTTTCTCTCAGCACAGCCATTTTGGGCAGACGTATATGGACAAGTAAAACGAAGATTGTTACCTGCTTTTTAAGCAATTGGAATAAGAGGCTTGAACTCTGTTCCTTTGTCACATTGTAATGCTTTTTATCTTAGAATTGAACTGGTTTTCAACCAAATTCTTGAAGAGTTTGAAGCTATGACTACTTCACCCTTATGTTTTAATGGATATAGTCATGTGTAACGACTGAAATCATCCGGAAAATGTGTATAAAAACTACAACCACTAGAACATTGAATTGGAGAAGGACCCCATGCATCTATATGTATTAATTCAAGAGGAAATGAAGATTGAGAAACAAAGTTTGGAAACTGCAATAACTTTGATTTTCCAAGTTGACAAGCCTCGCATACAAATTTCTCATTAAGATGAACCTTTTGGTGACAATTATTTGGGACTCCTTTTAGTATTCTAAGATTTGGATGTCCTTAGGCACAATGCCATTTAAGGAATTCAAAGAAACTTGAGTCTATCACTTTCTTTGCAATGTGTATTTGAGGCCGAAAAACCAGAACTCTACTTTCCTCCATGGGATACATTCCCTCCTTTAGAAGTCCCTACATCAGATCCCTTCCTATATTCACATTCTTCACAAAACATCTTTTATCAGTAAATTTCACATCAACTAAATTATCATGAATCAATCTATTCACACTCATTAAACTCTTGTTTGCAAAGGGCAAATACAGCACATCCTTAAGTAATAGTCGAGATTGATTGCATGGAATTGACACAGAAACAACACCCATTATTTTACTACTTTCAATAGTGCAAGTAGTAAAATAAGACTTTCCAACTGGGGTCACATGATCTAATTGCTCTGAATGTAGTGTAACATGATACTTAGCACTATAAATGTACCAGCTTGGATCAGAATATGAGTAAGCATCGTAAGCCTGAGGTGCCTAAGAAGAAAAACCATCAGTATTATAATGATTAGAGTAAGGACGTGAGTAATATGTGGCCATTGTATGACCAAGCCGCTGACAATAATGACAGAAGGGATAGCCTCCATTTCCTTTAAACCATGAAAATGACCACCATGCGATCCTCTCGAGCCATGCCAAGTTTGTTGGATGTGGGAAAACTTAAGTCCCACATCGCTTAAATCATAAGGGAGGGGGCAGAAGTTTTAGTATAAAAGGGAGCCCCCCTTCTCCCTTTCTCTTCACCTCTTCAACTTGCCTATTTCCTTCTATAAGGCATTTTGTATTTCCTCTTCTCTTATAGAATTTCACTTGTAAATTATTTAGAGTGAAATTGGATTCTGGTATTTCCCTTATTGGTGTCCTATTTATTATTTATTAGCTGTTATTTGATATAGTAGTTGTGATTTATTATATTATTAAATTACGTCTAGAGACTTTGTTTCTAGTTTGTGATTTTTTAGTATAATTGGTTACGCTCTATATATCTCGCTTTCGCAACAATTGGTATCAGAGACAAGGTTCTGTCTGAGTATGCTCTGTGGTTGCAGTGTAATCTGAACTTCCACATCAGAAAAGAATTACTTTGGGTTTTTGTATTGACAGCTATTAAATAGTATCTGGAGCAGAAATGGCGGACAAGAAGATTGAAGAATCCACATCAAATGTCGACAACTCGTCGTTGACATCTTCACTTATGGCAAGAATTGTGTCAAATGCGAAGTTTGCAGTTGAAATATTTGACGGATCTGGACATTTTGGGATGTGGCAGAGCGAAGTTTTAGATGTCCTTTTGCAACAATCACTAGACTTTGCTATTGAAGAGAGAAAACCAGATAGCATGGGGGAGGAAGATTGGAGGAGGATCAATCGTGTTGCTTGTAGTACCATTCGATCGTTCCTTTCAAGAGAACAGAAGTATCCATACACAAAGGAAACTTCTGGATATAAACTGTGGAAGGCACTGGAGGACAAATTTTTGAAGAAAAGCACTCAGAATAAACTTCATATGAAGAAAAGACTGTTTCGCTTCACCTATGTACCTGGTACCACAATGAATGATCATATTACCAGCTTCAATAAGTTGGTAACAGATTTGCAGAATCTGGACGTGACCTTTGAAGATGAAGATCTGGCCTTGATGTTGTTGGGATCACTTCCTGATGAGTACGAGCACCTGGAGACTACTCTACTTCATGGCAAAGAGGAGGTATCTCTTAGAGACATTTGTTCTGCGCTATACAGCTATGAACAAAGAAAGAAAGAGAAACAAAGAAGCGGAGAAGCAGAGGCACTAGTCACAAGAGGACGTACTGAAAATCAGTCGAGATCAAGGAAAGGGAGATCCAAATCGAGGTCCAAACCCGGTAAAGATGAATGTGCCTTTTGTCGAGAAAAAGGCCACTGGAAGAAGGATTGTCCGAAATTGAAGAACAAATCCAAACACAACAATGAGAAGACTGCTATGGATTCAAATGTAGCTGACTGTGATGATGAAAATTCAGATTTTTCACTATCTACAACGACGTCGTCAAAATCGTCAGGCGTATGGTTGTTAGACTCAGCTTGCAGCCATCATATGTGTCCTAACCGAGACTGGTTCACTGATTTCCAAGAAGGAGGATGTGGAGTTGTCCACACAGCAGACAACACTTCACTTACCGCATATGGGATTGGTTCAATTCGTTTGAGGAACCATGATGGACTGATCAGAACATTGACTGATGTTCAATATGTACCGGATTTGAAGAAAAATCTCATTTCTGTGGGAACTCTGGATTCAAAGGGATTCAAAATCACCATAGAAAGTGGAGTAATGAAGATACTTTCTGGTGCACTGGTGGTAATGAAGGGTATACGGAAGAACAATAACACGTACCACTATCAAGGTAGTACGGTTATTGGAACAGCAGCAGTGACATCCAGTGATGAGAAGGAAGTAGAAGCGACGAGGTTGTGGCATATGCGCTTGGGACATGCTGGAGGTAAATCCTTAAAAACTCTATCAGATCAAGGGTTGTTAAAAGGATTGAAGCATTGCAGTTTGGATTTTTGTGAGCACTGTGTAAAGGGGAAGCAGACAAGGGTTAAGTTTGGAACAGCTATCCATAATACAAAAGGTATTTTGGATTATGTTCACTCTGATGTTTGGGGTCCTTCCAAAACACCGTCAATGGGAGGAAAACATTATTTTGTAACCTTTGTTGATGATTTTTCCCGAAGAGTCTGGGTGTATACAATGAAGACCAAGGATGAAGTGTTGGGAATCTTTCTCAAATGGAAGGTGATGATAGAAACACAAACAGGCAGGAGGATCAAATGCCTTCGTACAGATAACGGAGGAGAATACAGAAATGATCCTTTCCAGAAGATTTGTGAGGAAGATGGCATCGTCAGACACTTCACCGTCAGGCGTACACCACAACAGAATGGAGTGGCAGAACGCATGAACCGGACTTTGCTGGAGAAGGTTCGGTGTATGTTGTCCAATGCTGGCTTGGGCAAAGAATTTTGGGCTGAGGCAATTACATATGCGAGCCACCTCATTAATCGTTTACCATCTTCTGCTATTGGTGGTAAAACACCCTTGGAACAATGGTATGAAAAACCTGCTACAGATTATGATTCTTTACATGTATTTGGCTCAACTGCATATTACCATGTGAAAGAATCAAAATTGGATCCGAGAACAAAGAAAGCCATTTTTTTGGGAATCACTTCTGGAGTCAAAGGATATCGTTTATGGTGTCCAGAGACAAAGAAGATTGTATTCAGTAGGGATGTTACCTTTGATGAATCTGCCATGGTGAGAAAGGTAGCAGCTGAAGATACCAAGCAAGGTGATGGTGTTTCAAAGCAGGTGGAGTTTGAAGGAAAGTTGATTTTCCCAGTACAAGGTGCAAACGGGCAAACAAAAGAAGACTTTCCTGTAGCAGATGAAGAGCCAGTTGAAAGGGAGGTTTCAACTCATGAACCTCAACAGCAACATGAATCAATAGCAACCAGCAAGCCAAAACGAACAATAAGAAAGCCTACTCGTTTCGAAGACATGGTGGCTTGTGCAACCTCAATTGCAGCTGATGATATTCCTTCAACTTACAAGTGGGCTATCCAGAGCTCAGAGAAGGATAAGTGGAGGAATGCCATGAATGAAGAAATGCAGTCCCTTCATCAGAACGGTACGTGGAAATTGGCCAAACTCCCGAAGGGTAAGAAGGCAATTGGTTGCAAATGGGTATATGCAAAGAAAGAAGGATTTCCTAACCAAGGTGATGTACGCTACAAAGCAAGATTGGTAGCTAAAGGCTATGCTCAGAAGGAGGGAATTGATTACAATGAGGTATTTTCTCCAGTTGTGAAACATTCCTCGATTAGAATTTTGTTGGCTTTGGTAGCACAGTTGGATTTGGAACTAGTTCAGATGGATGTTAAAACTGCATTTCTAAATGGAGACTTGGAAGAGGAAATCTACATGACTCAGCCGGAGGGATTCAAAGTTGCTGGAAATGAGAATATGGTGTGTAAACTTGAAAAATCGTTATACGGATTGAAACAATCTTCGAGACAATGGTATAAACGATTTGACAAGTTTATGTTGCGGCATAAGTACAAAAGAAGCAGATACAATCATTGTGTTTATTTGTGAAAGCTTGAAGATGGATCCTTTATATATCTCCTCTTATATGTTGATGATATGTTGATAGCTTCAAAAAATCAGGCAGAAATTGAGAAGCTGAAGGTTCAACTAAAAGGGGAATTTGAGATGAAGGACTTAGGAGAGGCAAAGAAGATTCTCGGCATGGAGATAACAAGAGATAGACAATCAAAGAAACTCTTTTTATCTCAGAAGGAGTATTTGAAGAGAGTGCTAAATCGATTTGGTATGGATGAGAGAACGAAGCCGGTTAGCACTCCATTTGCCCCTCATTTTAAGCTTAGTGCTGATATGTCGCCAAAGGATGAAGATGAACGAGAATATATGTCAAGGGTACCATACGCAAATGCTGTTGGTAGCTTGATGTATGCGATGGTTTGTACGAGACCTGACATTTCACAAGCTGTTGGAGTTGTGAGTAGGTATATGCATGATCCAGGAAAGGAGCATTGGCAAGCTGTGAAATGGATTCTACGGTATATATGTAATACTGTGGATGTTGGTTTGGTTTTTGAGCAGGAAGATGACCGATCTTTAGTTGGGTATTGTGACTCAGATTTTGCAGGTGATTTGGACAAACGAAGATCAACTACTGGTTATGTGTTTACTCTTACAAAAGCACCAGTTAGTTGGAAGTCGACTTTGCAGTCAACAGTTGCTTTGTCTACCACAGAGGCAGAGTACATGGCAATTACAGAGGCTGTGAAGGAGGCAATTTGGCTTCAAGGATTGCTTGGAGAACTTGGTATTGGTCAAGAAGACATTATAGTATTTTGTGATAGCCAAAGTGCTATTCAATTAGCAAAGAACCAAGTTTACCATGCAAGGACGAAGCACATTGATGTTCGATATCACTTCGTACGAGAAATTTTAGAAGAAGGTGGAGTCATGATACAGAAGATACGGACGAGCGAGAATCCTGCTGATATGCTGACAAAGGTGGTGACCTCTGTCAAATTTCAACATTGTTTGGATTTAATCAACATTGTTGAACATTGATTGTTGAATTGTAAATAGAATTAGTATGTGGGAATTTTCCCAAGGTGGAGATTTGTTGGATGTGGGAAAACTTAAGTCCCACATCGCTTAAATCATAAGGGAGGGGGCAGAAGTTTTAGTATAAAAGGGAGCCCCCCCTCCTCCCTTTCTCTTCACCTCTTCAACTTGCCTATTTCCTTCTATAAGGCATTTTGTATTTCCTCTTCTCTTATAGAATTTCACTTGTAAATTATTTAGAGTGAAATTGGATTCTGGTATTTCCCTTATTGGTGTCCTATTTATTATTTATTAGCTGTTATTTGATATAGTAGTTGTGATTTATTATATTATTAAATTACGTCTAGAGACTTTGTTTCTAGTTTGTGATTTTTTAGTATAATTGGTTACGCTCTATATATCTCGCTTTCGCAACAAAGTTGTCCAGTTGCTAGCATCCTTATGTTGCCCTGCATCAAAACGATGCTCTATTTCTCTTTGAGCAACATTCATAGTTGGTTGAATGCTGAGATTTGCAAACTGATTTAGCTAGTTTAGTCAATTCTTAAAAGCTAACAGAGCTGACTATGCTTCAACCCAGGTAAGGTCAGGTTTGTCCACCAATTTCACCACGATCGCATTGTAATTGTCATCAAGCCCATTTAACGTATGAAGAATCAAATCGTCAGTAGCTACCGAAGATCCAGCAAGAGCTAGCTCATCAGAAGTACTCTTCATCTTGGCAAAGTATTCCTCCATCTTCAAGGCATTTTTCCTTAGTGTTGTGAAGTTCATTTTTTACCTCCATGATTCTAGCCTTAGTAGAAGCACACGTCAGTTCACGAGCACTAGTCTGAAGTTACTCAATTGTTCTGCAATGGAGGAGTTGAGCTTCTACATCCTGAGTCATGACGTTACGTAACCATCCCATTAGCATGCGATCAACAGAAAACCAATCATCAAACTCAGAGTTGGGTCTTCTAGTACCATCTTCATCGATAAGAAAACATGGAGGTGCACTCACAATACCATCGATAATGCCCTTCAAGACGGTTGTGTTAGAACCGGCTATTACCCAAGAGGGGGGGTGAATTGGGTGTATAATAAAAACTTAAGAACTTTAGAAATCTTTTCGTATCTTAACGAAAACAGTAAGTATGAAGGTTTATAAATCAACAGTTAGATTAAATAATATATGCTGGAAATATAAGAGTTTAGGGAAGAGAATATGCAAACTGTGATTTATCCTGGTTCGGTCCAATCTGTGATGGCCTACGTCCAGTCCCCAAGCTCCTCCTGAGATTTTCAAATCCACTATCTTCTTGTTTAATCCGGGCACAAGAAAAGCCTTTACAATTCCACAAGTTTAGCCGGGTACTTGTGAAACCTTTTACAAATCTCTCACTGAAATACTCCCCCTTACGGCAAGTCTTACGAGCAGAGCAATTCCGAAAATCTTCCTCTCCTGCTTACTTATGCAAGTCTTACGAGCAGCAACGTTCTCTCCTGCTTACACCCCTGTAAGTCTTATGAGCAGCAACGTTCTCTACTGCTTGCACCTTGTAAGTCTTACGAGCAGAATGTCTTACGGCAATTCTCTCTACTGCTTCCCCGTAAGAAAATCAACCCTCTCAAGGTCCTTCTACCTTGAGATCAACTCAGAAATATAGATGAAAGTGTTTACAGACTCTCTCACAGAGTGGATATAATACTCACTGAAGTACAATACAAATAATCACTCTCTCAATGATAAGTAATACAGAAACTGAAAATAGAGAGTGTATGGGTAGAAGCAGAGGATTCACATTTCTATGATTTTTCTCGTTGTGGCTTGCTGTCTCTGTTTTCTGCGTTTTTCTCTCTTTCCTCTATCTTTCTCAGTTACCCATCAATATTGAATGCTTTCTCATTTATAGTTGATGAAGATGATGACCGTTGTGAGCATTCGTCCGTTGGAGTCATTTTGTCCGTTGAGCATATTTGAAAACGAGCTACTGTCCGTTGCAAAGTGGAGCGTTTTGTTGAACAGCAGGAAGATTCATTTTGAGCTGTAGTAACGTTGTGGAGCGTTTTGAATTTGTTTGAGTTTCCAGACAATCTCTTATGGTGGGTCAAACTTCTGTCGTGGTTGGTAGCCGCCATTCGGTGTGTAATGATGAAGTTCACCTTAAATGACTTTAAATTTGAATTTGTAATCCGAACGTTTAATATCCTGTTTCACACTTGAAAAATATGTTAGTTAACATTTAGAATCAATAACAAGTGAAAACACACTGATTTAATAACATGTAACCAAATTCGGATTGTTCGCTGTGAGTCTTGGTGTTTTTGGTCTTCTGCAGAATATCACTCGAGCATGAATATGCTCACTCGAGTGATATCGAGATTTTACTCCTTGATCTTCAGTTTTAAGTTTGTGCTCGCATAGGAATTCAGAGAGACAGAATTCTCACTCGCGAGTGATCTACGGCCTCACTCGAGCACAACTCCTCCTGCTCGAGTGATGTTGCATTTTCCACTGTGAGTGTCTTCTCGGGTCGTCACTCGCATACCATTTTAACAAGAGTGAGATTTTGTACTCGCGGGTGATTTGGTCCTTCACTCGAGCACACATACCTCTGCTCGAGTGAGACGCATATTCTCAAGGAATATGCTCTCAATATCATCACTCGCACCAGAAATCCAGAGGGATAGAATTTTCACTCGCGAGTGATTTTGGCCCTCACTCGAGCACAACAGCTCTGCTTCGAGTGAGACGAATATTCCCAAGAATTATTCCTCTTGAACAAGCACATGCAACAGAACTGGAGAAGGATGGAATTTATTCTCGCAAGCATTGGTGTGTCACTTCGAGCACACTTGCACTTCTCTAAACTTCATGACTCTCGGCCAAGTGCTCGCGATACCCTGCTCTTGTGAACGAAGGAAGCATGTCATTACTTGCTCTCGGCCAAACACTCGCAGACCTGCTCGAGTGAACAACGAAAGCATGCCATTACTTGCTCTCGGCCAAACACTCGCAGACCTTCACTCGCATGTGTTCTCGAGTGAGAATGACTTCTCTGCTCGAGTGCAACCTCCAGTGCTCGAGTGATGCGATTTTCTTCACATTTCAGCTGCTTTTGGACATCACTCGCACGCCATTTTCAGAGAGAAAGTTTTTACACTCGCGGGTGATGTGGGGCCCCTTTAGAAAAATTTGATTCATTTGATTCAAATGATGTATCATAAGAATGCTCTTATCAAATGCATTCCAATGCAACAAGAATCAGCTCCAAACTCCTTGTATTCTGCAAGTTATGATCGAAGGAGTGTATATTTCGCTAGTCTGCACAAGCATCAACTTCCAGAAGGCATAGCTCCTAGAATATACGTTCAAATTAGGCAAATTAGCTATCCATGGAAAGCTCTTTGAGTCTACTTTCATTTGGCACTGGTCTCGTCTCAATCCGATCTGTGGTTTGTGAGTTATACTCAAAATACCGAACCTGTGTCAGAAAAAGACGGTGATTTCAATTTCATTTTCGACGAGTCATATCTCCTTCATTTGATCTTCTTTCAATGTGATTCTGGTGCCAATATTACGTGTTGGGAGTCTTCTTTCATATGCCACCGGTTTCGGGTCAATCCGACGTGTGGTTTGAGAGATATGATCAAAATACCAGACCTCACTCAAGCTGAACGTAAAACAGAGTAGAACAGAGTATTCTCCCGTGCTCGAGTGAAATGGTCTGTGCTCGAGCATGTTCTTCCTGTGCTCGAGCATAACACCTTGTGCTCGAGCATAACTCCTCTAGAAGTGTCAAAACTCATATATAAGTCATCTTAGCTTCATATTAACATATTCCAACCATTATTTGATCATAGAAACCTCCGGTAACATTATAGACACCTCCAATATCACATCTAACAACTTGAATCTTGATATTCATGATAGATCTACCAAGTTCTTCATTCTTCAATATCTTTCTTCTTGGTTTTCTTCTTGATAATAATTCTCCATAACCAAAGCAAGCATCTCTTTGATTATCTTCAATTTCTTTCTTCTTCTTCCTCTTGTTCATTTTCATTAATTCAATCTCCTTCATTCTTTGCTTGACTAATCTACAAAATATGTAACATTAAATATAGTAGTTAGTCAAAGAAATACATTATATAAACTTTTTGCTCTTATCACTTAATATCTATATTTGACATCATCAAAACTAATCATATCTAACATTCTCCCCCTTTTTGATGATGACAAATCCTTTTAAGAAAAATATGTCTGAATGAAATATAACATACATGTATAATGCAAAGTGCAAACATACATATACATATTATAATGCAAAGTGCAACATACATATTTTTCTTACATTTTTCTCCCCCTATTTGACATCAGCAAAAAGTTTGAAATATATAAATAAGTAAGGTTTGTGAAGAAGTAAATAAAGTAGAAATGACTTTAATCACAATGAATGAACCAAGAAAACAATTGACTCTCCCCTATGTGAAGGAACTGAAAATAGATTTGGAGAGGTTTTCAAGAAAACTTTTATAATCAAGATCAATGAAAAATATGAAACGTATTCTTGAAATGTAAATAGAGAAGGTTTAGAAATGCTCATGTAGATTTTGAAAATTGATGAAGCGCTCCATGAAGTCCTTTGCTTTATCCTTTGGCAATGCTAGTTCATGATGATGTACACCACACTTCTGTTATGCAACTCAATATATATTCATGTTATTGCCAGGATTCTCCAATTGAGTTGAGCTTCTGTTTAGCATGTTCAATGCTCAGTTGTATTGCTTTGAATGTTGTAGCCAATATATATTCCTTGACTGAGCGTTAACAACATCCTCAAGATTGATAGAGTCTTCTTGTAGTATGTTGAGGAATGTTATTGCACAAAACAAATTCTCCTGTCATAAAATTTAAATCTTTCTTTGCAAAGAGAATTGTTAGTTCAATCAAGTAACAAACTATTCCTTTCCATATGATATATTAAAATTAAGATCATGAAAAGAACAATATAAGAATAACTCATCATCAAAACTAATCAGGACATGGTGAATACAGATGAGTATGTTGAAAGGATTTTCTTTCAATAAAGGAGATGAGCTTTCAATATATAAAACACATGTGAATGTGAAGCTCCCCCTTAATTGATGCATGGTTTTAAAAATTTTAGGAAAACAGTTAATAACTCTCTTAGATTTGATAAACCATTGGAACCTTTATACAGAAAATGATTTTGAAAGTATGAAGATTTAGAAAGAAATTAAATGGCAATGCTAATCAGAGGTTTTAAGAGATACAACCTAAAATCACCTGAGTGATTACTTGAGTGATTCTACTCAATCATTACTCGATTGTATACTCAAGTGATACAACTCAAGGATTTTGAATTAAGCAAGAATACAATACCTCACTCGAGTAATATCGTAATCACTCGAGTCATAATCCTCTGTAGTTCATTGATGCATCGTGTCCTAGTCAATATTGGATGATGTGACTGGTACTGAGGGATTCTGAAGTGTAGTCTTCTGTAACCACTTTAGGATACCAAGATGAGCTCAGAATAAGGCATTGGGATTCTAGTTGATCAAGTCACAGTGTTGTCTAATCTTGCCATTCACGGAAGTGATAAACTCAGCATGTTTGTGACAAGCTCTGTGTGATTGTTAAAGCTCCTCTCTCAAAAAGCCTTAGACAAATGGACTAAAGAATGAAGGATCATGGAGACCAACTTTAGCAAAGTGTTGTCTCTCATTTATTGGCCTTGTTCACCATAGCTCTAGTGTAGGTATAACAGATAATCCAGTGAAGATTAGACATAGAGCTAAGATAGTAGTTAAGAATCCTCATAGGCTCATCAACCTTGATGATTCTGTGCATCTCAGCATTTTCCTCTGAACATCTCTGTTGGCTCCATATCATAGTGAAAATGTCTGATCACTTTGAAATGATAAGGAAGGTGGGTAGGCAACAAAGATTCATATTAGATAAATTTATTCTTGGCTCTGTGCTACTTTGAAATAATCTCCGCTGGGTCTCCTAAGAGATCTTCCTTCTCTTTCTCTTTCTCTTTCTCTGATTGTATCATTAGCTAGTTATTTGCTAGTGGCGAGGTGTCATTTGAGTAATATCACATATTTTGCTTCAACTCATGCTGCAACACTATCAATCATGCCTCTTCTGTTAGCCTTTGGTCCTTGTATCCAAAAGTAGAGCATTTTGGTCAACTCCTGCAAACGTATAATGATATGCTCTTTGGTACCCAACTTCTCTTGGGTCCGTACAATATTAGACATAGCAACTCTTATGCTCTTATACAATTAAGCATATGATATTTGAGCAAAGAGTACTATAAACCAACAATGATCAAGATATATTTTTACCCACTTAAATTTAAACCATTAGATCATGAAGGGTAACGAATCAATGAATGGTGATTTTCAAAGATCAATGAAGATTTGTAAATACATTTCATAGAAAATATTTCATTGATAAGATTTTCATGCAATAGATGTAAGTTGGATCAAAGAGAGTAGAGAATCTATCTATAATGACCAACTTTTATGAAATGATAAATCATGAATGAAACCAAATTTTCAAGAATGATAATGAGATATGCAAATTGTTTCAAAATCTCAAATGTTCTTTCGAATCATAAATATGCATTATGACATTAAGATTTTGAATGCATGAAAACTCATTTATGAAGCTTGTTAAATACCAATGCTTATGCCAAAAACAATGAAGTCAACAGTTGTAAAATATATATCAGAAAGCTTCATTAAGGAATTCAGCAAAGATAACATGTTAATTATAAGAATTAACAAGTTGGAGAATTTTCTCAATAACAAAAGTCATATGAAAAATGAATTAGCCAAAATGGCTTATCTTGACATATATAAGCATGATGACTTTAGTATTGATCAAGAGATAACCTTGCCTCTTAGAGTTGCGTCTTAAAATGGATAAATATTCAAGGCAACAAGACTTAAAGTGCAAGATTCTAGTTACTCAAAAAAAATGGATGAAGACAAATGGTAATGCATTTGAGCAACAATATGAGTGTAAGAATTTATGGATGATGAAGCACATACTCATTGATCAAAATGACTAGAGTTCTTAGAATATTATCCCGGTAAGTTATTCCACAATAATGGTTAATGCATTAAGATTCAATGCACTAATGAACATTTATAATGCTTGGAATAACATGGTCAACTAATGATTTATGTATTAGGCATAAGGCTTTCACATATAGAATTCTTTCCTAGGGAATATACTTGACACTCATATAGATAGTTAACTTGTTTAGACGTAAGGTCTAGCATGTTAAGGAATGAAGAGAGTTCAAGTATTGGATAGCACATTTAAGATCAATGTGTCAATGATGGGAAAATACTTTGATAAATGAATTTGAAGCATTCTGACTTTCATTATAAAAATATTAACTTCCAATTTTGAAACCGATTTGAATGCAAACAAGATATGAATAATTTTCAAATAATGTGTATGCATTTTTATAACAAGATGAATTTGAAATCCAAGTAAATTTATGAAATGTGCATTTCAAATTTCCAATGCACAGAAAAATTATGCATAATTCAATTTCAATACATTTAGCAATATGAAAATATTTTGAAAAACCATAAATCATTGACTGCTAATGATATGTAGTAATGAGCAAGAATTTACCACTCAAATTGAGTTGGAAAGAATGAGTACGATGATTGAATTTTGAAATTACTCATACAGCGTACCTGGCTTGAGTGTAACTTGTAGACACCCAAGTTAATTTCCATCTCTTTGTATCTTTGTACTCAAGTCCTCCAAGATCACTTGAGTAATCCATGTTTTAAAGATAATTTATGCATTTATATCTGTGGTAATCACGAGTTCTTGCTGCACTTTCAGGTGAGTTCTCTATGCACTAAAGTGCGCTCCCGTCTAACTCGAGTATGTGACATTATTCTTGATGAACACGAGAGTGTCAGTACTCAAGTGTTAACATGCCTTACACTCGACTGTCATGCTTCTTTTTCAAATTGTTCCTGTAAAATTCATATAACCATTTTTCTTCCTTGGGTATCCAATTCTACTTGGATCCACTTATGGTTAGCTTGAGAGAATCATAATTCACATGCTCTAAGAATATAATTAATTTGAGACAATTGAGCATAATGAATTAAACATGTCTTTATGCATAAGAGAAATATTTTCTTTTCAAATCATTATACATGCATAAAGAATTAACCTTTTGAGCATTACAATACCTTTATAAATAAGTCTATTAAATGGCTTTTTAAGAGATGCGAAAACATAATTTCAAAATTATTTACAATGCTCATTCCTAAGGTTCCAAAATATAAAACCTCAACAAATATTACAAACAACAGCATAGGAGGTTTTATCATTGTGTACCTTTGCCTTAGATATTTGAAGGATTGCTTTTGCTTACCCATTGCATCTTTCCATGATGTTGATACTTTGAATATTTTGCTTTGGGTGCTGGCAACCTTCGCTTAAAATATATAGACTCCAGGAGTCTTTTATTTGATGCTTGAGAGATCCTCCTTTTCTTGTTCTCCTCAAGATAGTTGAATGGTATTCTATGGTAGTTCATTCTTGAGGTGGAACGTACTCCTTTTCTCCATTGCCTTTCTCTGTGATTAAAATTTGCAGTTCTAGCAATGGGTGATTCGAGAGTTCTCCTAATTGGTGTGAATCTCCATTTAGGTGCATGAGAAACTCTGGGCTTCTTTTTCATCTTCTCTTTACCCTTATGTCCATTTCTTTTTGAATCATCCTGCATACATAAAGTACTAGATGGACATTTTGGTGCCCACATATACTTGGGTCCTTGATTCTTAGTATTAAACCTTACATGTTTCTTCGGTACCCAAATATACTTATTTCTCACATGGGAATTTCTTCTAATATAGCATGTGTGAGAAATATGACCGGATTTACCACAATAATTGCAAATTGTATCAAGATATGCATTATGTGATATCATGCAAGTATTATGTCGATCATAAGAGTAGAAATTCGAATGGATTTGATTTGAATATTCTTTCTTCCCAACAGACTTTCCAGCATATTTGAAAACATTTTTGCTTCTCTCAATAGAATCAACAATTGGTTGAGAAACAAACTTTTGTAGATTCTGAAAATCATTTTTATGAAAGTCACGCAGAGAATTGGAACTTTTTACCTTAAGTTCATCTTGAGCTCCGGAGAGTGATTTTTCATGTTCGTCCATATTGAGCTCTTTTCGGGAATCCTCTTCTTCTTGTTTATCCATGTTGACTGTATGGAAGTGTTCTATGATTTTTCCATCTTTATCATCAACTTCCAATTGTTCATGCACAGTAGATGCGTAGCATGTAGTTTCACACGAACTGTCAACACTGTCAACTTCAACAGAATTGTTAGAAGCATAAATAGAATCAAGAGTATCCCAGATATGTTTAGCATTAGAACAAAATCTAATTTTCTCAAAATCATTTTCGGTTAAAGCACTATACAGAATTTTCATTGCTCTAATGTTCAACGAAAACATTTTCTTTTCACTTTCTGTCCAATCCTTTCTTGGTTTGAAATAAAAAACATTTGTAAAAACATTCCACATATCAAAATCAAAAGCTTTTATAAAACTAGTCATTCTAGCTTTCCAAAACCAAAAATCAATATCTTTCAAAAGAGGTGGAATTGTATAATCAAAACCTTCTGAAAGTATAAAACACCCAAAATTAGCCATTGTAACTCTTGAGACGGTTAAGTCCTTTAAACAAGAGCCCGGGCTCTGATACCAAATGTTAGAACCGGCTATTACCCAAGAGGGGGGGTGAATTGGGTGTATAATAAAAACTTAAGAACTTTAGAAATCTTTTCGTATCTTAACGAAAACAGTAAGTATGAAGGTTTATAAATCAACAGTTAGATTAAATAATATATGCTGGAAATATAAGAGTTTAGGGAAGAGAATATGCAAACTGTGATTTATCCTGGTTCGGTCCAATCTGTGATGGCCTACGTCCAGTCCCCAAGCTCCTCCTGAGATTTTCAAATCCACTATCTTCTTGTTTAATCCGGGCACAAGAAAAGCCTTTACAATTCCACAAGTTTAGCCGGGTACTTGTGAAACCTTTTACAAATCTCTCACTGAAATACTCCCCCTTACGGCAAGTCTTACGAGCAGAGCAATTCCGAAAATCTTCCTCTCCTGCTTACTTATGCAAGTCTTACGAGCAGCAACGTTCTCTCCTGCTTACACCCCTGTAAGTCTTATGAGCAGCAACGTTCTCTACTGCTTGCACCTTGTAAGTCTTACGAGCAGAATGTCTTACGGCAATTCTCTCTACTGCTTCCCCGTAAGAAAATCAACCCTCTCAAGGTCCTTCTACCTTGAGATCAACTCAGAAATATAGATGAAAGTGTTTACAGACTCTCTCACAGAGTGGATATAATACTCACTGAAGTACAATACAAATAATCACTCTCTCAATGATAAGTAATACAGAAACTGAAAATAGAGAGTGTATGGGTAGAAGCAGAGGATTCACATTTCTATGATTTTTCTCGTTGTGGCTTGCTGTCTCTGTTTTCTGCGTTTTTCTCTCTTTCCTCTATCTTTCTCAGTTACCCATCAATATTGAATGCTTTCTCATTTATAGTTGATGAAGATGATGACCGTTGTGAGCATTCGTCCGTTGGAGTCATTTTGTCCGTTGAGCATATTTGAAAACGAGCTACTGTCCGTTGCAAAGTGGAGCGTTTTGTTGAACAGCAGGAAGATTCATTTTGAGCTGTAGTAACGTTGTGGAGCGTTTTGAATTTGTTTGAGTTTCCAGACAATCTCTTATGGTGGGTCAAACTTCTGTCGTGGTTGGTAGCCGCCATTCGGTGTGTAATGATGAAGTTCACCTTAAATGACTTTAAATTTGAATTTGTAATCCGAACGTTTAATATCCTGTTTCACACTTGAAAAATATGTTAGTTAACATTTAGAATCAATAACAAGTGAAAACACACTGATTTAATAACATGTAACCAAATTCGGATTGTTCGCTGTGAGTCTTGGTGTTTTTGGTCTTCTGCAGAATATCACTCGAGCATGAATATGCTCACTCGAGTGATATCGAGATTTTACTCCTTGATCTTCAGTTTTAAGTTTGTGCTCGCATAGGAATTCAGAGAGACAGAATTCTCACTCGCGAGTGATCTACGGCCTCACTCGAGCACAACTCCTCCTGCTCGAGTGATGTTGCATTTTCCACTGTGAGTGTCTTCTCGGGTCGTCACTCGCATACCATTTTAACAAGAGTGAGATTTTGTACTCGCGGGTGATTTGGTCCTTCACTCGAGCACACATACCTCTGCTCGAGTGAGACGCATATTCTCAAGGAATATGCTCTCAATATCATCACTCGCACCAGAAATCCAGAGGGATAGAATTTTCACTCGCGAGTGATTTTGGCCCTCACTCGAGCACAACAGCTCTGCTTCGAGTGAGACGAATATTCCCAAGAATTATTCCTCTTGAACAAGCACATGCAACAGAACTGGAGAAGGATGGAATTTATTCTCGCAAGCATTGGTGTGTCACTTCGAGCACACTTGCACTTCTCTAAACTTCATGACTCTCGGCCAAGTGCTCGCGATACCCTGCTCTTGTGAACGAAGGAAGCATGTCATTACTTGCTCTCGGCCAAACACTCGCAGACCTGCTCGAGTGAACAACGAAAGCATGCCATTACTTGCTCTCGGCCAAACACTCGCAGACCTTCACTCGCATGTGTTCTCGAGTGAGAATGACTTCTCTGCTCGAGTGCAACCTCCAGTGCTCGAGTGATGCGATTTTCTTCACATTTCAGCTGCTTTTGGACATCACTCGCACGCCATTTTCAGAGAGAAAGTTTTTACACTCGCGGGTGATGTGGGGCCCCTTTAGAAAAATTTGATTCATTTGATTCAAATGATGTATCATAAGAATGCTCTTATCAAATGCATTCCAATGCAACAAGAATCAGCTCCAAACTCCTTGTATTCTGCAAGTTATGATCGAAGGAGTGTATATTTCGCTAGTCTGCACAAGCATCAACTTCCAGAAGGCATAGCTCCTAGAATATACGTTCAAATTAGGCAAATTAGCTATCCATGGAAAGCTCTTTGAGTCTACTTTCATTTGGCACTGGTCTCGTCTCAATCCGATCTGTGGTTTGTGAGTTATACTCAAAATACCGAACCTGTGTCAGAAAAAGACGGTGATTTCAATTTCATTTTCGACGAGTCATATCTCCTTCATTTGATCTTCTTTCAATGTGATTCTGGTGCCAATATTACGTGTTGGGAGTCTTCTTTCATATGCCACCGGTTTCGGGTCAATCCGACGTGTGGTTTGAGAGATATGATCAAAATACCAGACCTCACTCAAGCTGAACGTAAAACAGAGTAGAACAGAGTATTCTCCCGTGCTCGAGTGAAATGGTCTGTGCTCGAGCATGTTCTTCCTGTGCTCGAGCATAACACCTTGTGCTCGAGCATAACTCCTCTAGAAGTGCCAAAACTCATATATAAGTCATCTTAGCTTCATATTAACATATTCCAACCATTATTTGATCATAGAAACCTCCGGTAACATTATAGACACCTCCAATATCACATCTAACAACTTGAATCTTGATATTCATGATAGATCTACCAAGTTCTTCATTCTTCAATATCTTTCTTCTTGGTTTTCTTCTTGATAATAATTCTCCATAACCAAAGCAAGCATCTCTTTGATTATCTTCAATTTCTTTCTTCTTCTTCCTCTTGTTCATTTTCATTAATTCAATCTCCTTCATTCTTTGCTTGACTAATCTACAAAATATGTAACATTAAATATAGTAGTTAGTCAAAGAAATACATTATATAAACTTTTTGCTCTTATCACTTAATATCTATATTTGACATCATCAAAACTAATCATATCTAACAGGTTGCCCTCGATCAAAGGTAAGACTATCAACTCCCAAACAAGAAAGTTGGCACGATCCATCTTGATTGCTGCAATCTAGCTAGAGGAGCTAAATAGGGAATAATTTTTAGCAGATGTTGTCACGAAGCTTGCAGTGGAGGTAGTATACGACATCGCCGCCACTCTAATACCAAGAAAGAAAGGTGATTAATTTTGAATAATTGGCAAACCCGATATTATTAGGATTCCTTCATTCTGTACTTATAGCGAAATCATACATCATTCTAAAATCTTTACAAAATACATCAGCCACTATACATATGACATGAATACAGTAATGAGAATTTTACCGCTGTGCAATCATAACAGAAATCATTCTCTTACATTTCCTTTTCTGCTTGCTGTCTAATCTTGTAAACTACAAGATCTATCAGTATATTGTTGAAGAGATTTGGATCATATCCTTAGACAGTATCACTTTGCCAAGCACAATTGGATTCTGATCCTCCCTAAACTCATTGTGTCCTTCCTTCTTCACAAATCTTTTTGAAGAGTGACTTTTTAGTAATTTGCATGCCAAACTTGAATTGCAATTGGCGAATCATTGTTGGGATTATTTGCTGAAAATTGTGCGGGTCACGAAACGAAGAAGGTGTTTTCAAAAACGTCACATCTTCACCATTTGATATTGCACACTCTGTTAGAGGACTATCTAATCATACCAGACGGGGTGTTAATATTTTGAAACCCGTTGACGCTTTTTTTTTTTTTTTTTTGGGTTTACAGTGACAAGAGAAAAAACCTCTTGAGGCCGCAGCGGACCAATAGTACAGGAACCGAAACAAAAATCAAAGAAAGAAAACTACAAAGCCCAAAGATCAGCTGAGATTAGCTAACAGTTGGGCCGAACAAAAATCTGGTGGGAAATGCAGTAGATGCAGATCATTATTCAAATCTAGGGCCCTTTTTGCCAAAGCATCGGCACATTTAAGGGCTTCTCTGTGGCAATGATGAATCTCTAAATCCCAATCCCTGAAGATCAATTTCCTGACTTCCTCCACTTCGTACTGTAGCGGGTGGTACTGACCCCCATTCTGGTATAGCAGTTGAATTGCTTCTAATGAGTCGGTGTAAAGCCTGATCCTTCTAAAATTTCTGGATTCACAAAACTTTAGCCCAATGCTGATAGCTTGAATCTCCGAGGCATTTGGGCCGAAACTGAAACCCGTGTTTTGTTGGAAACCCCAGATCCAAGCTCCTGAGTTGTCACGTACTACTCCTCCAACAGCAGAGTTTCTGTGTTTGTCTACCGCAGCGTCTACATCGATCCGAACATAGCCTTCCGGTGGAGCACTCCAACCTTCTGTGTATCTTTCTGGGACTCTAAAGATCTTGTGTTTAAACTTGCCCTCTTCAATGCCTTCATGGAGAAAATGAAGCCCTCTGTGGAGTAGTTGGTGAGGAATTTTAGAGTTTCCTTCAAACGCTCTTCTATATCTGTTCTTCCAGATTAGCCAGCATAGAGAACCGAAGACTCTCAGCTAAGGCCATTTGGATGTCTTACGATCACCCGGTGAGTGTTGCATGTTCCATTGACGCATTTACAGCCCGTTTGGTTCGACCGCATTGCATGCCTGCAATGGCATCATGATTGCATTACTTAGAGAAGAGTGTTTGGTTGCTCTTTAGCATGGTAATAGGATTTACCATGGTAATGATGATTACCAAAAAATTGGTAATCCACATTCATACATCCCCCCTATGAATCCTCATTACCATCCTATTGCATGGTCTAAAAAGTCTAATTTACCCTTTAGTTTTCCTTATATTTATTTCACTTATCTTATTTCACTTGCCGTATCACGTCACAACTGCCACCACCACAACCTCTTCCTCTTCCACCGCCGTCACCTCCACCTTCTGCCACCACCACCGTCACCTCCACCCGCCGCCACCCCAGGCCCAGCCACCGGCCCGCCACCACTGTGGCCACCTCCCCCTCCGCCGCCGCCACCACCACCTCCTCCTCCACGGCCACCGGCCCACCGCCTACCACCACCTCTTCCACCCCCGCCGCCCACCGCTACCACCACCTCCTCCTTCGTTGCCACCCTCACCCCCGCTGCTGCCACCACCACCACCACCTCCTCCACCCCCATCGCCTACCACCACCTCCACCTCCTTCTCCGCCGCCACCGGCCCACCGCCCACCCCCACCACCGCCACCACCTCCTCCACCACCCTCGCTGCTATCACCACCACCATTACCTCTTCAGCAGCTGTCGGCGGCGGCCCACCACCCATTGCCACCACCACCACCTCCTCCTCCACCCCCGCCGCCCACTGCCACCACCACCACCTCCTCCTCCCCCGCCACCCCCATCATTGCCACCACCACTACCTCCTCCTCCTCCGTCCCCTCCATCATCGGCTTGTAACTATTTTTTCTACAAAGATTATATTAAGGGGTAAAATAGACTTTGTGTAATATAGTAATTTTAAATAATTATTAAAATATTAACTCATTGCATGTTGCTTAAAAATCAAACCAAACACTACCCTTGTAATTAATATTACATTGCATTACCATTGCATCGCATTGCACTGCATCGCAGGGTGTAATGGAATCGAACCAAACGGGCCCTTAGCTTGTTGATAGTTACATTTATTGTAATTAAGTGAGAATACATCTGCTTCTTAGGAGCACATAAACTCACTCATTTTAAGTACTTATGGCCTATGACTCACTAATGCAAATCCTAATCTGCTGTCAGCTGTCAATATATGTGTGTGCACGTGTACATGTATACACCACATACTTCTGTATATTATAAGAGGTTTACAAAATATTTTTCCGACAAAAAAAGAAGAGAAAATTTTTTTCCCAAAACTTTTCGTCCTTGTTTTTATTTTTTATGAATCCAAAATATCCCCAAGTCATTTTGGATTTAAGCATAATCTCTATCATGTCAAGAGCGTTAAAGACTTCTTAAAGAGTGTACTTCCCCAGATTTAAACTTTTGGTTAATCTTAACAGGATAAAACCGTTTATCATCTCAAATAATAGCTAATTAGTTTATTTTTATTTTTGTTGATGACAATCCCACAACTTATGTTTTCTAAGATCTCATAAAAAAACGTAATACTAACCAATATAAATGATTTTCTTAAAACGAAAGTGTCTAGTATTTAATACTAGAGAATGAACATAATTTATAATTTTTTTAGAAAAAATATACATGATGATTTAAAAACACCAGTAATAACTTTTTTATGAGAATATTTTTGTCATTTCTTCAAAATGAGACATATCTATATTACTTAAAATTTGCGATGCATATATTCATAATAGTATATTATACAGATATATTAATGTTTAGATTAGCTTTTTTCTACTCGGGAAAAAAGATTATTTTTTAAACTTAAAAAGTAAATTAATTACGTCATGCTGAAGAAAATAAGATGGGGCTAAAATAGTCATAAAACATTTGTTTTTGGGCCCTAGTCATAACATGAGATGGTATATAAATCTTTCTGGGTCATCGAGCATTCATAAGTACTTGAACCGCAAAGCTTGCGATTCGTTGATGGAAACAGTACTTTACCTTCTCTCGCTTTTGCAGTTTTCAACGTCACCGTTTTGAAGTGTTCACCAGTACCACTACCACCAAATTTCAGTGCTCTTTACTGTCGGAAAGCTAAAAATCAATTCTCAGGTTGTAAATATTTTTTTTGCTGTTTCAGATTGCAGGTTCAATTTGAAACAAAGTAGATCCCAGGTAGATTCTCTACCCTCGTTGGTAGTGACAAAATTGCTAAATTTTTTTCTTCAGGCACATCGGTTTCTTTCTCATGATGGCTGGATTAATTGTGTTCGTAATTCCCATGTGGTGTAACTGGATTGTTTTGAATTTTATTTTGTCTATATTGAAGTCTGAATATGGCTTCTCGTTAGTAATTCTTTTTGCAATTTACAGATATAGGTATTAATCGTTGTAGAAGCTACGGTGAATACTTGAAAAACACTGGGAAAGGCACCACCTACTGAATCGAATTACGCCCCTCCCTGCCCCCAATACCAAGTTTTTCTTTTATCTTTATTTTCTGTGGATGAGGATTGGCCGTTAAAGCTAAAGAAGATGTAACGCTAAACAAGTGAGCTAAGATAATAGGTGAAACGCTGGAGTGTGAACTACATACTTATATCTATTTATTTGGCTGACACTGAATATGAACAGAAATGGTTTTAGGCTAAATCGTATTTTGTATAAACTTTAAGCGGTTGTTAACAGGTATAACTTGAGAAATGAATAACTTTGGAGCTTGGATTGCTCTTTTCTTGCTGGTAAAATCGAGCTTTTAGCAAGCTTCTTTAAGAGTTAGTGTTATAGTTACAGGAATAGTCGACCATGACATCTACCTCTAATATTTGGAGAGATTTTTGGTGGTAAATCTCCTTCAATTTCCACCAATTCTAATGCTCCTTCCGGTCCTAAATATAAAACACAGTTGACTTTTTTTGGAGAAATTAAGGAAATTAAATAAGTTACTTAATCATATCATATGTTGTGTATCCTTATATTATATATCAGTTTATTAATCAAACTAATTAATTTGAACAAAAAAATAAAAATATAAACACTCTAAAGTAATTTAATTAACTTCCTTAATCTCTTTAAAAAAGTCAACTTTATTTTATATTTAGGATCGGTGGAAGTATCACAGAAAAACACATGATTTTTACACAACTACATGTCTCTAGCTGAATTGGTTTGTTTAGTGTTTATTCTGTGGATTCATTTATTTTTAACTCACCTGTGTAAATAATGATCAGAATTCAAAATATATGATGATTAGCATATATATCTCCTCCACCAGTAATGTTACACAGAACTTTCTCATCTTTTTTCCAGGAATTTTTTTGGTTGCTTTTTCAGCTCTTTTACATTACATAGGCTTATTTGTGGTGTTGTTTCTATTATTTGTTTCATTTTAATTGACATTTATGTCCTCAATAAATTTATGGCAGGCAACAAAGGTTACCTTCGAGAATAAAAAAACAAACTGCAGTATAGGGCCTTGCTCTTGCTACTGATTGAAATTTGTCGGATGGCAGAGAAGTCATGCGTCAAACGCCTTCAAAAAGAATATAGAGCCCTATGCAAAGTACATCATCTTGCTTTCTTCCAACCTATTGTCTTTTTTGTTTTATATATTATTCACAGTTTGTATGCTTACGTATTCTGCTGTAGTACATCTGCAGCCATAAAATAACTTATGTGATGCCATCAGGACCCTCTCCCTCTCTATTTTTCTTTGTATTTTTGTGTTTCCAAATGTTAAGTTGATGTTGCAGCTACGTGGAGATATACAGCACAAGGAAAAGGGAAGATGCCATCCTGTTAATTTTGCGTTTCTACAATTCTGATGTTTATGCAATGTGTCTGTATTCAGTGATTACTTTTGCTTCTTCTATTCTATCAGTCTATGCTATATTATTTACTCTTTCAGTCCTATATCAATAAATTGACATTAAATCATGTTTTCCAAATGTAAATTATAGAAGCCATATTCTAACTGGGCAATAATTTTTATTATGGATTTGCAGGAACCGGTGTCCCATGTTGTTGCCTGCCCTTCACCAAACGATATTCTTGAGTGGCGTAAGTGCTTTTTACCTCCGTTGTAGAAATAAATAAGGCTCATGTCAAATACACCAGAATTGTACCACACTACCTTCTTTTTCCCTAGGATGTGATTGTATCAGAGAGGGCATTCCTTCTCACCAACTACCATTTATTGATTGAATATGCTCTGCAACAGTACCATGAGTCAAAACTTTCCATCAAAACTAACTGGAATTAGAATGTTTTTGTTGTTATGCCAAATTATTTCCACAGATTTTAGATGGATCTTTATACCTTTAATCTGGTGCCATATTTCCCTAAGGCCAAGGGCAGCATTCACTGACGCAAGAAAGCAGTCCCATGCAGTGATAGCATTATGGAGTAATGATGTCTTTGCACTTTTTGTGAAAGAAGCATATGAAAGCAGCCTTTTTATGTATTATATTTTCATTTTGTGTGATCATTAGTTTATGCAAACTATGTACTGGTCATTTTCAGATGTAATTTTTGTTCCTTTGGTTGTTTTTACTCCCACAGCCTTGCAAATGTTATTTTGAATGGAGATTTAGTCACTATATGTCTCTTGTACTCTTGTGCTATCAGGTAGTTAATTTTAATTTATTTGTTTGGTTGTTGTTGATTCTGATTTATTCTTTGTTAATATCTCAGATTACGTGTTGGAGGGAAGTGAAGGAACACCTTTTGCAGGTTTGTTAATTTTTCAATTTGTGATTATTGCCGCCTCACTTTTTCAATCCGTGATTCCCTGTATGCTTTTTAATTGTGTAATTGTACTACTTATAAATCATTATTCCAATTTGAAAACTTGAAGTTTTTCATATTTTAGGTGGATATTATTATGGAAAAATCAAGTTTCCTCCTGAATATCCATATAAACCACCTGGAATAAGGTGATCCTTCTTGCTGCAGTATTCTTTTTCAATTTTTTATCACTTTTATCTGGTCAATTATGATATTGGCTGTTTATACTTTCTTTTGTGTAGTATGATTACACCCAATGGCCGGTTCATGACCCAGAAAAAGATTTGTTTGTCTATGAGTGATTGTAAGTGCTTGTAATCTGTTGGATCACAAGTTACATGATGAGTTACCCATATTTGTATAATTTAATTTGATGTTTGTGTTGATTTTGCAGTTCATCCTGAAAGCTGGAATCCTATGTGGTCCGTATCAAGGTCAGATTGATTCTAGTCTTCAAAGATGGTTGCTGTACTTTATGTATATTCTTAATTAATTACTTACTTTTTTATTATATTTTTTGTAATACTACTGCATGCCTCTGGTACAAGCAATTGTCATTTGGAAGAAGCAGATGATGTTGATAATCACTTTATAGCTTTCCACTAATGTTTCCAATCTATGAATGCAGCATACTTACAGGGCTCCTTTCATTCATGGTAAGTATGAGGGAGATTCTTAATATTTTAAGTCAATAAATTATTGCCCCTTTTGACATTAGTTACTTCACTTTCATTTGTTTCATATGTATCTGTAAGTTCATAGCAAATTGAATGCAGATGTTATTATTATTATTTGTAACCTGATAATTCTTTGCTAGATTTAGAAGTGTTTCATATGTTCCTGTTCTTTCACACTTTTTTGCAGATGGACAACAGTCCAACCACTGGTAGTGTAGATAGTACCACTGCCGAGAAGCAGCGACTAGCCAAAACTTCCCTTGCTTTCAATTGCAAGAAGTAAGTATATTGTAGCAGAAGTGACTGTGATTGTTATTTCACTCTAAATTCTCTTTGGATCTGATAATTTTGCATACAGCGCAACATTCCGGAAAATGTTTCCTGAGTATGTTGAGAAGTACAACCTGCAGCAGCAGCAGAAGCAGCTCTCTGATAAAGTTGATTCTGAGAAGGCATCATCAGAGACACGCCGTGATCAAAGTCCGAGGCCCTCGTCGGAGAAGGTCTTAGATTCTACAGGAGAAGACAAGAAAAAAGCAGATGGGTTGAAGGATGTTAGAAAGAACAAAAAGCAATCTTTCCCTACATGGATGGTGTTGTTACTCTTCTCCATCTTTGGAGTTGTAATGGCATTGCCTCTGCTTCAGCTATGATTGTGACAAGCAACACAGTCGTCTCTGGGACTTGTTTTCTATATTGCTTCTTAGACTTTGTGATGCTTGACATGATCTGTATAGGGAACTTATGGATATGGAGGTTGTGCTCTTCTGTGTCTATGTTGCCTGCTTGTATTCAGAGCTAAGAAGTAACAAGTTACGTGCTTGATCTATTGAGGTTTGGCTTCTGGTATTGTTGGTTGGCAACTAGATGTTATGTAAGTAAAAGAAAGAATTTGCCAACCGAAAATATATAAACTGCGTTGAAATTTTGGGAGTCTTCGCTTAATTCTATTTTTAAGAAATAGTCTATCTCAACTGAAAATAGTCTCATTTCAAACTTTGGAAACAACTTTTTTACTTGTGGGATAAGGTTGCTTAAATTTGACTCTTTTCAAACCTTATTTGATAGAAGCCTCATACATTATACCTCGTTTTACTCTGTCACAAGCATTTATTAAAAATTTTCACTTATCATCTCATTTTAAAGAAGAAAGGTAATCTCTCATGCCAACCTTGTTTGTCATGAAAAACTACAAACGCTGTGTTGTCATGCCAACCTTGTTTCTCATTTTAAAATTATTGTTGTTGTATATTGTCCAAAACCAAGACAGTTATCAGGAAACTGATGAAAGTTGTAGTTACATGTTTTTTTCTTTTTGGGTTGGTATTTTGAATAGTTTGGTAATTTTGGACAAAGAATAGTTTGGTAATGGAAGCTCTCACTGTGGTTTGATTGATAATGATATGATAGGAAGCAAACTTACCTGAGGCAGTAACACAAGGCTAGTCAAAAAACGAAAAAGTAGGAAAAGAAATAAGGAAGCAAGATTAGCCAACAGTAGTACGGTTCTCAGATGATTAAGCGGTGCAAAGCTGACAGGAAAAGAAAGCTTTGTGGTGAAAAGTGGAGCCCACCATTGATTATCATGGAAACAAGCAGGAACTTATTTTTAAAAAAATAATTACTCTTTATTATGAAAAAATAAACACGCATTTAAAATTTTAAATATTGTTGTCCTCAAGTCAGACGTCCTTGAGGTTGAGGGAAATAGGACTCCCCTACTGGGTCATCTCTGAGCAACGTTCGCTTGGCAAAACATCCCATGTGCTGTTCGGAAACAAGTACGTGGTCACTTGAATATGTTGTGGACCAAAGCTTCAGTTGAATTTTATTCTACTCTACAAATCTTTGCTGTGGATTAATCAGCATCTTCAAACCTGTTGGTTGTTCTTGAGCCGATTCTGCAGCATTGAGCTTTTTCCTCCTTCCTTGTCGTGACTTGTCATTTATTATTTTATCTTTCACAGTCTCATCCCAACAATCTATGAGAAAAGCTAAAGCCTACAGCTAGAATGTCATAATAATAATTTAAGGTTTTGGTTTCAGATCAGTCCTTGTTTCCTGCCCTTCCCACGCCACGCTTCTTGGAGCCAATAGTTCATCAGTATATATTGTGACCACCAATAATAAACCAAGCGGAATATGCTACAACTGAGATTACACTCTCAATCTCAAATTAGAGCAACCAGAAAATAACCTAGATTTCTACCCTAATGCCCTGCTGAACAATCAATAGCCCAAAGTATTTTTTTTAAGTATATGTAGTGCTGCATAGTATTTTTCAGTATACTAAGCACAATGAAGAATTTATTCATGTGCCTCTATTACCCTAAAGTACTTTCTTGTGAAAAACAATACAATTTAGGATGCTCAATACATTTGAAAAAATATTTAAGGGGGTTGGATGCATCAAAAAAATAGTCTATAATACTAGACGTAATTGAAAAAATACTTCATGATACTGCATGCATAAAAAATTATTTTAGGGTGTTAGGTGTACCATGAAATACTTTAGAATATTAGATGTACATGGAAAAATATCTCAATATCATGGATACACTTTAACCCTTAAAATTAGGAGGCATTATTGGAAGTCATTTATTTATTTTTTAAAAAACTAAGTTGTCTTTTTTTTTTTTTTTTTGAAGATATTACTCACTGCAGTCCTAAATATAAGACTCAGTTGATTTTTTTTAAGAGATTAAGAAAGCTAAATAACTTACTTAATCATAGTATATTATTGGATTATATATTAGTTAATAAGTCATATAAATTAATTTAAAAAAAGGATAAATATAAATACTTTAAAATAATTTATTAATTTCCTTGATCTCTTAAAAAAAAAAATCCACTGCATCTTATATTTACAATCCGAGATATGGTTGTATTATCAGACTTGAATGTTAGGCACTTGACAGAGATACAAGTAACAGGAATATAGGTCCCATTCACAACTTGACAAGTGAGTCGTGTCGTTTATCTTCTGTGCAAGTTTAAGAGTGCAATAATGGCGAGATACACGTATGGCTTTTGGGATTGGGGTCGTTTAGGTGAGAGGATAAGAACAAACGGTGGATCGAAGTTATCCTCTAAACAAAAACGTGACTCAAAATATTTCAGTCAAGGATCCCATGTTTTGGTGTTTATAGAAAGAAATAACTCCCTACTGAACGCAACATGTGATCCAAGAAAAATCTAGATTTTATATCACATTCATATTTTTTGCAGAGTTGTGTAGTTCTCAATTTTTCATAGGCCTTGGT
This sequence comes from Inga laurina, assembly GCA_963855925.1. Lineage (NCBI taxonomy): Eukaryota > Viridiplantae > Streptophyta > Magnoliopsida > Fabales > Fabaceae > Inga > Inga laurina. Next base: position 4,895,086 of record OY979711.1, on the reverse strand, counting down.
TGGTTGAAATGTTCAACATGATATCTGATATAGCAGTCTAACAACTTTTATGGGTGAGAGCTTATTTGATATCTGATAGATTCTCCTGTTCAAAGTTTGATTTTTTTTTTTTTTCCTTTTCTTAATTTTTATTTTACAAAACTCCAACTCCAACTCTTATTTCTGAGATACTGAATCCTACTTTACCAACCTCTATTGGTGATTCCAGACAATTTTTCAACCATCATTAGGAAAGAAAATGGAAACAGAGTAAGCAGTACAAGAGACAAAATTACTCAAGAAACTAAACTACTATCATTCACGTTTCAAGCATCCAGATTCCAACCATTCATGATTCACATAACAATTACCATCTTAAGAAATTATCTTCACCATGGATTACATGGATAATGGCATGTTCTAACAAGATCTATCTCTCTGAAACAAGCCAGAGGAACCTAATCAATCTCTCAGGGACAAGACAAATCACCTTTCAGAGATTATTTCTTACTTCTTCCCATTGACTCTATCCTATATTTTGCAAATGGCTGCCTCAATATATGTGGGCAGATCTATTAAGAAGAAGAAGAAGAAGAAATATACAGACATATTTTCTCATATATAAATAATTAGCTTTGTCCTCTCCCTGCTTGTTCAACATCTATAGAGCCAGGACCAGGATTACAAGGACCTAACCTTTTGTCTCTGCTTAAAAGCCTCTTCAGTGACCTCAATCTTGTGGTCATTGGTGATTTCAGCTCATCTTCAGCAAACCTGCTTGCAGGAGATAAAGATGAAGAATTGACCTCACTTGGTATATCAATCGCCATCATTTCACGGCGTCTATTGTTGTTACTGTTACCGCTACTGCTAGCTGTAGTTGTAGAAGAAGATGAAGATGATGATGAAGGACCCTCTTCTTCCGAAGATGTATTGATAGAACTAACTTGAGTTTGGTTCCCCCAGACCAGCACATTAGTTGGAAAATTTGGAGACTCTGAACCACCACTTATAGCAACTAAACCTGAATTTTGAAAATTTTCTGCCGCTTGTGATTGGCTGCCAGTATTCTCTGAGGAATTTTCTCGAACACTTGAAGAGCTATTGCATTTTGGGGTTTCAGAAGCAACTGGGTTTCTGCAAAGTGGACAGGTAGAATGTGATTGAAACCACATATCTATACAATCCACATGAAACCCATGATTACATTTGGGCAAAAGCCTCGCTTTTTCTCCTTCAACAAGCTCAGAGAGACAAACAGCACATTCCAAACCATCTTTGAAATTTTCAGGTTGGTACACTAAAACTGGTAAGGACGAAAGCACTAAAGGCTCAAGCCCACTTCTCTGGCCGCCGTAAATCGCCGGATCTTGCCCAGGGGTGAAGACAAAGCGGCGTCGACGGCGACGGCGAGTCGGTGGCGGAGGAGTGGTTTCTTCAATGCTCCACCAGAACCATTTGGCGTAGAGATGGAGAAACAGAACAAACACAACCACCATGAAGAGGATTATTATAGCTAGCACCATGATTTTTCCCGTCACTTCAACTGCGGGAGATTCGCCCAATTTGTCTTTAGACACTAACGAGTCACCCATGATTCTGGCTTTACCTAGAGACACAAAGAAGTTTGGAAACAAACGAAATAATCAAAACCAAGATGATGGGAAATCTCACTCGAGCTTATGGGTTCTCGAGAAGAAAACCATAGAAGTTGAAACTTTTGAAGCTCGGTGAATTTCAGAACGCAAGGAGGAGGAGAATAAACAGGAGGGAGAAGTTAAGCGAAGGCGTGAGAGAATTCAAAGGAGGAAGAAAGAGAAGTAGGGGATCCCCCACATTGGACTTGCGGCTTGGAATTTTTTAGAAGGGACAAGCGAAGAAGATGACGGACTTGGAGTCTACTATGGGAAGTTTTAGCTTATGTTTGGATGAGTATCTAGAAAATAGCTTTTATGAATATAAATGAAATTTTATCTCAATTTATAAAAAAGAATTTGTAAAATCATGGTTTGAGATTTACCCAAATATACATCTAATTGAAGTAAGAGTGTGTATTTGAAACAGTGATTAAATTACTTAAAGGTAATTTTTCAATCATGATTTACGATATAAAAGATAAATATATGAAAAGAATTTTATCTCGATACACATTTAAAAAAACTGTTTAAATACCATCCAAACACTGACTGATTAATAACCTCCAAAAAGTGGACAATTTTATAAAAGTAAGGTTGAAAATCAAACCGCTAGGTCTGTTTGTCTCTGCCCATTTTTCTACCCTTTTTCCACCGCTTGTCTTTTTCAGATTTTTTTAAAATATAAAGTCGTTTTCAAATTTAAATTGAGTTAAATTCTTTGTAACTCAACGAACCGATCTTGGGGTTTACTGGTTTAGTGGAGGGTTATGTGTCCCGACCATTATTGTTAAATTCATAAGTTAATTTTTTGAATTTATTATTTTTTATATTTTTATCTTATAAAATCGAGCTGAGTCATCCATAAACTCATGATAGTTATAAAGTTTATATACCAAATTTATTGTTTTTATATTTCTAACTTATAAAATCGTATTAGTTCATTCTTAAACTCATGTAAAATTTTTTCGATTTGATCATGTTAGTGACTTTATTTGTGAATTTTATAAAAAAATTATTTGTTGTATATAATAAATTATGAATAAAAATATATTTTATTTCAATTATTTGGATTTAAAATATATTTAATCATTTTTTTCATTTTTATATTTTAATTATTTAATTAATCACTACTAATATATAGTTATTGATAAAAGTAAATTCTTACGATTTTACATCATTATCACGAATTTGCTTAAACTCATAAATTTAACAATTTATTGGCAACGTAATAAATTAAGTTTGAAATATTCATGTAAGAGGTGTACACGTTTAGGGTTGATTGTACTTCAAACAAAGTTGTTTTCAACAAAAACATAGTTGTACTTAAAAAATCGCTGTGCCACGAGAGACATATCTCGCACTACTAAACTAGGGGCTTTTAATCTTATGAAGATTTGAACTTGATCCTTTTAGTTCCATTGTTACCTACCCATTAAATCCTAAATATAAAAATTTATTTATAATGCAGTTTGTAGTATAAACTAAGTCTTCCCTTTATAATTGGCTACGGTACTTTTTTTAATCTTTAATATGAGACATATTTAGAAAGCTAATATTAATCCAACATATAAGCTATATTTTTTATACTTGTTAATATGTTTCTTAATTTATTCCTCTTGATACTCCCTCAACCATAATCAAAAAAGAAAGTGGATGAGGGAAGTAAAGAAGGTGATTAAAGTGTTTTAAAAAATATATGTTACATTAACTAACTTTTCTAATCTAATCAAATTAAATAAATGTCTTATATTAAGAATGGTGAAGAGTATTATTTTCTTGGAGAGTTAAGTTGCAACTCTACGTTAGAAGTTTTCGTTGAATAGTAATGTTGACTTATAAGTTTTTTTAGGTTTAATATTATCCCGAAAACTTCAAAACGTAGTAATATTGTTCTATTCCGGTAAAAAAAAACCGTTGACTTTTGAAGAAAAATGGACAACATTACTCTATTTTAATACTTTCGGAATAACATTGAACCCTAACAAACTTTCAAAACAACATTACTCCTTAACAAAAAAATTTTAAAACAAGTATGCGACTTAACCCTTTTTTGGGAAGTAACAAAGGAAAGTTGACCAACTAAGTTGAGCCCGACAATTATTTTACCTAACCCTAACAAACTGATCCAGGACGGTTTCATTTAGTCAAAGAGCGATCGTTTGAACTGGAAAGAAAAATGAGAGCTGCATCTGCATCCTCAACTTTCTTTAATAAGTCAAGACCTGCTATTTCTACTTTATCTGCGTATCAAATCGGTGGGTGTATAATTAAATATAGCAAACTCTTCTTAACATATTTATTTTTCACTTAGCTTCTACAATCCATTCTATTAGAATGATGACATTTCTCGTTTAAGAACAAAGAGGTATGATGGCGTTCTTTCTTTTTCCCTCAAAAAATGATTATGGTTTCCAATTTTATTTATTCTTTTATCCTCCTTTAATTGTTTCTTCACAAAAATTCAAAATATATATATATATATATATATCATCAAATTTTTTATTGGTGTGAAGGACATGGTAAATTTTTATACACAAAAAGAATTGATAATTTGCAAATTCTGTTCACGTAGTAGAGTACCAACACTCTGATTTAGTTCATTTTCATCAATAAAATTTATAATTTATTTTCTCCTTGGTTACTAAAATTGTATGGAATCTCCTTCGTCATTAAGTGCATGTTTGAAAACACTTATTTTTTTGGATATAAGTGTTTATTACGTAAGCCGAAATAAAACTCCTCTCACATACTTACCTCGTATACCATAAATTACAATTTATAAGCACTTATTGCCCAAAAATAAGCTATTCCAAACGAGCCCTTAAAGCTATTTTGAAATACATTTATGGGCGTGAATTCAATTTTGATGATTTTTTTCTACATAAATCTTATCTAGAACATCAGTAATTCAATAATTTTTGTTTGTACATTTTAAAATATACATTCTTATCCTCTTAAAATATAAGAAAACAATGTTTTATTATTCTGATAAAACTATAAGTGTGAGTGCGTGTGCGTGTATCCATACAATTTTCTCTTCAATGTTAGAAAGTTCTTGTGAATTTTTAAAAAAAAAAAAGTGAAAAAGCTTTCCAATTTTGCAAAACTAGCGATGTCTAGATTCCAATGATGGTTGAGTCAAACGTGCTTGGGTAAAGTTTCATATATTTTTTTGACATGAGGTAAAGATTCATATTGATGTTTTATAAATGGAGAAAATTATATATGAAATAGTATAACCATATTTATAGTTGTGGTATTTATATATATTATTGAAAGTGAATCATATTAAATGAAAGGTAATAATATCCATCATATCCACACAGTGAATGATAAGTTGATAACTTTTGCTTTTTCATGAATTTGTTTAATGATTTATGATCTTGAAATGCTATGATTCCTAAGTGGTTAAAAATAAATTATCATTAAATTTTGGCAAAAAAAAAAACAAAAAACAAATTATCATTGTAAAAGGGGGAAAAGAAAAGAAACAAATTGCCTGAGCCTATCCTACATTAAAAGAAAGAGATACTTTCATTACTACAATCTAAACATAAATCATGTTATAATCTATAATTTTTATTCTAACTTAAGTTTACAACTGTCATATTGAAAAAAATTTACGTTTACCTCCACCAATTCAAATAAGCACTAAAAGTTTATAAGTGCTTATCACTAATGTTAACCTTTTTTTTTTTATAAAAGATAAAATGATATTACTTAAATGAAAAAAAAATTATTAAAATTAAAAATGTTTATAAAGTGCCAAAGCAAATACAACAAGTAAATTGACGAAAATAATTAAAATAAACGGCATGTGGAATGACATAAATAGACTGCATTTGAAAATTTGTTGTGAGAACCAGCATTTTATGCCATGTCGCAATCCTTTAACGTTGACCTATTTGATCCCATAAGTTCTTAGATGTCTAAATTTTGTTTGATATGCTCACATGCCCTCATTTATTATGCTCCCTCAATCTTTTTCCACCCTGCCAATATATGGATATTACAAGAAGATCCAAATCTTTGTCCCTTAATTTTTAATATGAGAATTTTTTTGGGAAAGTCCCAAAAAAAAACAATCAAAATATGCAAATCATAAATTAGTGCGCCGAAATTGCGAAATCTCGGTTCAATGCTGTGTTAGTATGGATGACAGTGCTGGGTTGGCGAAAATATGATTTTACCCTTCAGCCATCCCTCTCGCCACTTCAAAATAACAACACGAGACCCTTAATTAACAACTCTATATTCTTGATTAACAACTCCAATTTCTTCATTATACTTTCATAATAACAACAATGGTCTTGTTATTAACAACACCATATTCTACATTAATAACTCTCATTTCTTATTTTACAACTTCTTAATTTAAGTTTCAGGGCTAATAACAACACCTCTTTCTTTATTAATAACATCATATTTTACATTAACAATACTATATTTTTGAGATACGAAGATGTGAAAGAATAAAACGGAGTTGTTAATCAATAATCTGTAGTTGTTAATTAAGAGTCTCGTGTTGTTATTTTGAAGTGGTAAGAGGGAGGGCTGAAGGGCAAAATCGTCTTTTCACATACCCAGCACTGTCATCCGTACTGACACGACACTGAGCCGGTATTTCACAATTTCGGTGCACTGATTTGGGGTTTGTATATTTTGATGGTATTTTTTAGGGATTTTTCCAATTTTTTTGCCCAAGAATATATGAAAATATTTTAAAATCACTGCAAAACATAAAATTTCTAATAAGTCACATTATTTTTTAAGATTTGGCATGATACACAATCTACAAAACAATGACTTTTCGTCAATTTTTCTCAAAAACAATTTATCACTTAGTATAAAATTCAACTTGGATGGAGGAAGAGAGGGATGATAGCTACCATTAAACAAAGAAATAAATACATTTTAAAATTTAAACGCACTTGTTGCCATAATTTGGGGCTTAACCCGACCCCCAAAGTCAAAATCTTTGCTTCTAGTCTTGGACAGAATCATTGTTTGATCTATTCTTCATTATAGCCATTCATGCCATTTTAACTTTTGGAATCTTTTCAATTTTCGGCCCAAAAAAAGTTTATATCTTTTCAGGAAAATTTTTTTTTTTTTTTTGCCAACATTTTGAGGAAAGTAATTTATACGCTACTTACAAGATTGATTTAAACATACTTTCAAATAAATATAATTGATTTATAAGCATATCAAATATTTTGTGTATACTTTGAGTTCATCATACTTTCATGAATTTAATGTATTCCTAGGTTTTCAATGTAATATTGGCAAAGACTGGCCAGAAAAAATGTAATTTTGGAGAAAAAAGTATTTATTTTGATTTATTATGTCAAATTCTTGGGTTACAAAACAAAAGTGAAAAAAAAATCAATAATTCAAATACTTTTCATATCAAAAGGAAAAAAAACACACACACTCTCATCCTAAACATGAAACCTAGTCAGGGTTTTACTTCAATAATACATATAAAATATGAAACTATTTTAAAATTTATAATTTTTTTCCTAAATTTTACTTATTAATTTTAAATATTAATGGAGTTTTCATATCAAATGATAATTCTAATGCAAATGATTAGAGAGAAATACTTACATACTCTATGAGTGCCACCTCATCTGTATTTTGACTAATTAAAATATAATAAATCATTTCATCTTAATCCCACATGGTTTATGAGTTATTTGGAAAAATTCAAATTTTATGATTTTAAAAAATATAAACTTCATAACTTAGAAAAACAAAAAAAGCAATTCCCTCCCTTGAATTGTTATTTTTCAAAATCATAAAATTTAAATTTCTCCAGGTGACCCATAAGCTGCGTGGCAATGTGGAATTAAAATAAGATAAATTGTTGTATTTAGCTAGTTAAGTTAAAGTACAGAGGAGGTTTGAGCTCAATAGTTTCTCTATGTATGCAAGTCTATTGTAATGGCCCGTAGTGGCCTCAAGAGCCTTTTCTCTTGTCTTTGTAATTCAAAAAAAAAAAGTACAGAGGAGGTAGCGCTCATGGAACATGTAAGTATTCTTCATGATTAGATATGATATTTAAAAAAAATAACACATGATTTTTACAAATAACTAACTAAATCAATTTTACACCCCCTGCAAATTAGTCATCTAATTTTTATATTAAATAGCGGGGCGAGTAATAAGAGTAAACTATGCTTAGCGAAATTTTTTTTAAAAAAAATCCTTCTCCACTAATCTGATGTAAGATTAGGAGTGGCAAGGGACCAGATTCAAACCTAACATTTTTATACTGATTTTTTAATTTGAAGGTGAACACTACTTATTATCTCTAGTATTGTTGTTAAACTTGTGAGTTAACTTTCTAAATTTACCGTTTTTATGTTTATAGCTTATAAAATCGAATCGAGTCACTGGTAAGCTTGTGATTTTTGTAGACTCGATTAAACTCACGAGTTTATATATTGAGTTTACTATTTTTGCGTTTATAACTTATAAAATCATATTAACTCACTCTTAAACTTGTGCTAACTTCTTGAATTTGATCATGTTTAGCAGGTTTATATATAAATTTTATAAAAATTTCTTTATTAAATATGATAACTTATGAATGATGATAGATTTAATTTTAATTATTTGGATTTAAAATATATTTAAGACAAACTGTGGTCATTTTTTTATATTTTAATTATTTAATTATATACTATTAGTACCTATATAATGGTAAAAGTAAACTCTTACGAGTTTATAATTCAAGTTTATGTCGTTGTCAGAAGTTTGTTTGAACTCGTGAGTTTGAAAACTTTGAGCTCCAGTTCTTAACATAAGACCTCATTTGTAGTATAATTTACTGTATAAATGAGATATTACATTAAAGGGAGATATAGTATATAATCATGAAGGCTTAGATGTAATTTATTAAAGCTATAGTATATAAATCACGAACGCTCAGATGTAATTTATTAAAGCTATAGATAAATAAGTTCTTATATTAAGTGCTTATTTACAACGAGGGGAGGGGAGGGGAGGGGAGGAAAAGTGATATGAGGAAAAAATTTTCTGAGTTGATTTTAAAAATATGAGATAAATAAGGTTAAAAGTTTTTAATCAATTTTTCATACTCTTTTATCTTACATATTCTCTATATTAAAATTTTGTAACCCCACTTCTCAAATATTCTTAAATTCAACTTATGAAAATTTTCCCTCCCATCCTCTTCCCTCCAAATCTCTCATACCAAACAATTCCTAAGAGCTTGTTTGGTGTGAGGGGAGGGGAGGGAAAGTCGGCAAAGGGAAAAAAATTTTTAGTTGAATTTAAAAAAATTAGAGAAGTGGGGTTAAAAATTTTTAATTAATTTTTCTTACTCTTTTTTCTTATATATTCTCTTTATTAAAATTTTATTACCCCACTTCTTCAATCTTTTAAAATTTAATTCATAAAAATTTTTCCTCCCCTCCAAATCCTTCACACCAAACAGACCCTAAGGGCTTGTTTGGTCTGAGGAGAGGGGAGGAGAGGGAAAGTGGGCGGGGGAAAAAAATTTTTAAGTTGAATTTAAAAAAATAAGAAAAGTGGGGTTAAAAATTTTTAATTAATTTTTCTTACTCTTTTATCTTATATATTCTCTTTATTAAAATTTTATTATCCTACTTCTTCAATCTTTTAAAATTCAACTCATAAAAATTTTCCCTCCCCTCCCCTCCCCTTCAAATCCCTCACACCAAACAGACCCTAAGGGTGTGTTTGGTATGAGGGGAGGGGAGGGGGTATGATATATTATTTGGTTTGTTAGAGGAGACGAGGAGGGGATATTTTATAATGAAAGTAAAAAATAAAGGAAGGGAAGGAAATGATTGCCAAAATTTTGGTTTCTGTCCAACTCAAAACTTCAAACTAGATGAGAAAATGAGGACCCCCCTCAAACCAAACACACTCTAAGGGTTTGTTTGGTACGAGGGGAGGAGAGGGGAAATTTTGTAATGAGAGCCAAAAATTAAGGAAGGGAAGGGAATGAGAGTCATAATTTTGGCTTCTGTCCAACTTAAAACTTCAAACCAAATGAGAAAATGAGGACCCCTCCCTTCAAACCAAACACACCCTTAAGGATTTGTTTGGTACCAGGGGAGGGGAGGGGAAGTAATCGAAGGGGGAAAAATTTTTAAAGTTGGATTTTTTTTAAAAAAAATGTGGGATTAAAAACTTAATTAATTTTTCTTATTTTTTTATTTTAAATATTTATTTTATTAGAATTTTATAACCACACTTCTCTAATTTCCTTAAATTAAACTAATAAAAATTTTCCATTCCTCTCCAACTCCTTCATATCAAACAGACCCTAAAGGGGAATATAGTATGAATGAATTAAAGCAGAACATTGAATATTCAGTCTTAATATCAGCCTCAAAACTAGGCTTTTAATAAAGCTGCAATTATGGCCAACGAACCACATGTCCCCGGGCTGCTCCAGACTCAATCTTAAGTTTATTATTTTTATTTTGAATTCTAAAGAGGCTAAAATATAAAACAAGTATAATTTTCACAAATTTATACTCCAGGTGGCTAACTGGGTGGTAATCTAACAAATAATTCATTAAAATAATATATATATTTTTTTCTATTTTTGAAAATATCCAAGCCAAGCGGAATCCCTTTTTTTTCCCATGAAGCCAAGCGGAACCTATAGTTTGTAATTTGCATGCTTTTTATAAAGTGACAAGCCTAGTCTAGTGGCGGTGGCAGGAAAGGCCAAGTCGGAAATTCAATGGTTGAAAAGTCGTACTATTGTATACTAAAAAAAAACCTACACGAGTTTAAAGAACATGATGATGATATGTGTCGTCTTTTTATATTTTCGTCGTGGTTCTCTGGCAATATCGCGCTTGAATATAATTTTATTGACTCAGTATCACAATATTGCATGTTTTTATTTTTGGGTAAAAGTGTAATTTTAACAATAAAATTTTATGTTAGGGGCATCTGACACCATAAAGTTTTTTAGGGTGCTAAAATACACATAAACTCTACAAAATAGGACAATTTTACCACAATCGTTAACTTACGCAAACACCGTTACTTTAACATATGTGGTCCCACACGGTGTGAACATCATTTTTTTCCTCCATTTACTGTTCATCATCATCACCCATTTTACCGTTCATCATCCTCACCATTTTCATCGATCTGCAGCAGAGGGAGAGGAGAGAGAAAGGCAAAAGGCCACCATTCATTGTTTACTAACCATCGTCATTGCCGAGAGAGAGATACGCCACCGATGTTCCTCTGGAATAGAGGAAGAGTAAGGAGCCACCGACCACTGTTGAAGCTCCTACTTCATTGGAAGAACCAAAGCGAGAACGAAGACCGGAGGGTAAGCTGTGCTCTTTTTCGGCGATTTCTTAGAGGGGTCAAGAGGACATGCCGCCACCGACGCATAAATTTCGGTCGACGCAGTCACCGTGGTCACCTCGCCTGACGCTGTTGAAGTTGCCGCTGCCGCTGCATATTTAGGTGGTTGCACCAATATGTTCCCAACAAGAACAAACGGAGTTGTTTGTGATGTAAAATTGTTGTGAATCATAGGACTTTGTCTTCTTGTGTGCAAACGAAATTTCTGAAAACAAACACTTTCAGATTAATTCCTTCAATGAATCAATTCATACACAAACATCTACCAGTCATATAGATTTAACTATTGAGATAAAAATTCACAAATACATTACCTGCAAGTGGCTTTTGACTTCATCGTTTGTGAGGCCATCGACCTTCATGAGCTCTCTAAAGTTTGCAGAGGAGGAAGGGGTCAGGAGCAAGAAGAAATTTTCACAAAAAAAAAAAAAAAAATCACTGCGTGGGACCCAGTAACGTCTGTTTGCTCTATGTTAACAGATTTGGTAAAATTGCCCCAATTTATAATGTTTATGTGTAATTTAGCACCTTAAAAAACTTAATGGTGTCAGATGCCCCTAACACAAAACATTATTGTTAAAATTGCACCTTTACCCTTTATTTTTTATTTTTGATAAAAAACTATACTTCAATTTAATTTTGGCAGCAATATGATTACATTATGTTTAACTATGATCAATGTTACGTTAACAATACTTTCTCTTATTTTGACGACCCCCTTTTATCTTTTTCTTTCTTCGGCCTACATTACTGAAGGCCCAATTTTTTGGCATCAGTATTCATTCAGTAAAATTCTAACACAGTAGAAAATTTATATAGGGAAGTAAAACAAAATTTACAGCAAAATATACCATTTTTAGGATATCATTAAAGAATAGTACTATCTATTTTTTATAGAGGTAATGTGCAAATTTGTCTTAAAAATTTTTACTAAAGAATAATGTTATCCTGAAAGTTTTTTTAGGTTTAATATTATCCGAGAAATATTAAAATGGAGTAATGTTATCATTTTCTGTTAAAAAAGTTAACAGTCAACTTCAATTTTAACATTCAACATTAGTTTTCTAATATTATGGGGTAGTATTACTACGTTTTAAAACTTCAAAGATAAATTTACACCTTAACCCTTTTTCATATATATAAAAAACTCTACATAGTAATAATATCAACAAACATTTTTAAATGTTTTTGGAGTATATTGTATTCGAACAAACCAATTACATCAAAGGTTGTCAAACTCGCGGATTTAAATAAACTCGTGATAATGAGGTAAATTCGTATTGTAAACTCGAATTGTAAACTTACAAGAGTTTACTTTTATAAGTAAATATGTATTAAGAATTTAATTGAGTTTACAACTAGCATGAGTTTACAAGCAACTCAATAAGATTTTGTAAGTTAGAAAAATAAAAACGATAAACTTATAGAGTCAACTCATAAGTTTGATAACAATAATTACATCTCATTACCCTTTTAATGCTTAATTATGGATAATGCATACTTGGATGTCAATAATTGTTGACTCTAGCATTTCGCAATAGGTTGAAAATCACTCTTTCAGCCTTAAATGTCAATAATTGTTGACTCAATTGACCTAGTTTGGAATGCAAACTAAATTGTGCCAACTCCAGACGTTGGGATGTCTCTGGAAATAGTAATGTTTTTCAAGCCAAGATTTCAAGCACTAGTTGTTCCTTTAATCAACATAGTGCTTGTTTAGATTGACGATAAAAATTACTTTTCAAACATGGTTTACAATAAATAGGTATGGAAGATGAATTTTGTTTCGACTTGTGTAAACATTATTTTTCGGATGCAAATCTAAACAAGCCCACATAATGCCTCTATCCTATGACTGCAAGGTTCTGACAACGGCCCAATTCAGGCCCAAACTACTCAAGCCCAATATTAGAAGATTATTTAAAAAAAAAAGGGAATATATATATGTCGGCCTTGGGAATTTATGGGCTCTTTTTCTAGTGACTACTCTGCTCATTTCGTCATCCAATCCTGGCTCGTCCTTCGCTACTTGTGGATGTGCGTAGCTCCTTCTGCGTCGAGCATTTCTCCATTAACTGGCTTAGCATTCTCTTCCCGGGTTTGATTCGTTCTCGCTTTTACTGCCTCAGCTTCTTCTGGAGTGACACAATTCTCAGTCACTCTTGTTCAACGCTTCAAGAAATAGATGCTGTCTCCTCCAAGTTATGCACTCTTCATGTCTGTGTAGATTGCTGAATGATTTCCCATGCCTTTGTTCGGTACACTCTCCTACCCCTTTCCTCTTTCTGGTCTGTGTTTTTCGGGCTAATTCTCCACTTCTTTGTTGTTGTCTTGCATTTCTTTTCGTACTTCTGTTTATGTGTTCTGTAACTAACTGTCAAGGATTTAAGCAAGGCTCAAATGTAAATGAAAGACCCATTTGTATCAGTCATTTGAATATTTCGTATGGTTCCGGAGGCTTCCACTATCCTTGAATTTGACTGTCTTTAATTTCAGAGTTTTTATTTTTGTGTTTATTAGTTCTAGCGTATAATGATACTATTCATTTTTTATGTTTTTTTTCCTTTTTGAATTTTGTGACCAGAGATTGCAAATGTGCAGTCCTACTTCCACTGTACTTCGTGTTCACTTAGATCTCAAAAGCCTTTTCATGGTAAAATAGCTTCAATTTCGTTTACCTATGGCAATGAGCAGAGACTTCCTTGTGCTTGGAAATCTTTGGAAAAGCTTAAAAATGTGAGATACAATGAGGGGCGTGGTGAGTTGCGGAGGGGTAGACTGTTGATTAAGGCAGTTGCTACTCTTGAACCAAAGAGATTGGCTGCAGATGAAGATAAATGTTTGAGTTTTAAGGACTCAAATAAGAGTGTAAATTCTAACCGGCCTGTGGTTCGGCGTGACTCTTGTAATGACGAGACAGAAGAACTTGATGAGAGGGAAAAGATGAGAAGGATGAGAATTTCAAAAGCAAATTCAGGAAACACGCCTTGGAACAAAGGCAGGAAGCATAGTCCTGGTAAATTAATCTTTATTGTTCATTATTTCACTTTTTAGTCACTTATATCTTCATCTATCTTTTTCCAAGCTCTAAAATCTTTTCAAATGTTGAATTCGTGTGCAGAAACTTTACAGAAAATCAGGGAAAGAACCAGGCTTGCTATGCAGAACCCTAAGGTGATGTCATGTAAGAATGTCTTTAAATTGTGATATTAAGTAACAAAACATCCTTTCTTTGCTTTTTTTTTAGGGTTGTGTGCGTTTGAGATAAAATTCTATAATGCATGATCACTCACCGGCAACAAATTTAGATTCTTCAGGAGACAAGACATTGATTGTACTTCAAAGGAATAAAACTTGAAGAAATGAAGGGTAAAATTGTAAACAAAAAATTAATACTTCATTGAAATTTTTAAGTGACAAATAGTCCGAAAAATCACAAAAACTCCAAGATGACAATTTTCGTGAACCAGGAGGAGGTGATGTCTTCTTTTCAGCAGTCTCCCTGACCCCACCCAGGGGGGAAAACTTATCTTTGATGAATTCTCTTGTTTTGGTTGTTTTTTAAATTCTAAATAATGTACTTATAGAAGTTTTTCTTTTCAATGAGTCAAATTGTCTTAACTTGGTTAGGCAGATTGAGATAAATGTCTAAAAATGTAGTGTCTAAAATTCAAATGTTGCACCTGTTACTTGTCTTTTGTTTCGTTTAACAATTTCTTAGTTGAGGTTTAACTTAAATGGCGGTTATTAATGGAGATTAGTTAGTGTTCACATTATTAGACTAGTAAGGTTTTGATAATGTATTTGACATGGATTGTTGATTAGATTTTACTTATGCTGACGCTATTCTAATAATTAATTTCCTTATCAAAATTCTGTGATGCAGGTCAGAATGAAGTTGGTTGATCTTGGACATGCACAAACGTGAGTATATATGCTGCTCCACTTGAACATGATTACTCTTAAGGAGCCATTTGGTCCCCTCGTCTGTTATCTTAGTATCTAGAATCCCATAGTATATATTTTCTTCTTTTTGGTGTATACCATAGTATTTAAGATTCTCTTGCTTGGTATGCCAGTTAAAGTTGTGAAAGAAATGGTGCATGTGGTATCATTATCATATATAAGGTTTATGTGCCATGGGTTAAAGGCTAAAACTTTAGGGATGTGGGATCCCCATAGTTTTTGGGTGATATGAAACGCCACTAAACTTGAATGCCCCCAAACATTATAGATATCAGCAAAAGCACAAGAGGATTTGGTATGCCTCTTGACATCCAGGATAATAGAATAAAGATGATGGTGTACCAAAGAGCTCCAGAATTTATAGTAGGCCAATGAAGGTTTTTGATGCCTATCACCTATTTATTTTGATATAAATACTGCTCTTTTGATGATAACTTGTTCTACCCATGCATTATGCTGGATTCAGCCTTTTTTATTGGTTGTGCAGCATGGAAACAAGACAGAAGATTGGCATTGGAGTGAGAAAGGGTTGGGAAAGGAGGATTGCAAAAATGATGGTGCAGGAAGCCTGTGTCCTTGACTGGCAGAATTTAATTGCAGAAGCTTCTAGACAAGGCTTTGTTGGTGAGGAAGAGATGCAATGGAATTCCTATGAAACTCTGAATGAACAGCTGCAGCAGGAGTGGCTCAAGAGTGTTGAACAAAGAAAAAATATGCAAAGGGCAGCTTATAGTAGAAGAGCACCAAAATCTCCTGAGCAGAGAAGGAAGATTGCTGAAGCCATCTCTGCAAAATGGGCTGATCCTGTAAGCATAGATCAACACCTTGAAGTTGCTTACTTTATGGTTTCAATTTCACAGCACGCCAATCTCTGTTAGTTATATTGCAATCAGCTAACAGACCACCAGCCTTGCACGCTAAGTCACATAAAAGAACAGCCTACCGGTCCAGCACACTAGTAATGTCTCGTAAAAGTGGCTAGAAATTAATATTTATCTGCCATAACTGCTGCGCATCTCTCAGCTTGGTATTAGTTATATTTGGTTATTATTACACCTAGATTTGTGCCTTGATATTTATGATACTTCAAATCTAAATCTGGATCCACATGTTCAATACTGTGTGTGTGGTTTTAAAATTACCGATTTTTGTGATCATACTTAAGATTTCCTTTGATGCGCATTTCTTTTAATTCATATGCAACCTAAAAGATTGGGATATGAGGCTGAGTAGTAGGTGAGGTGTTTCACTATTCTGTTACCAACTGACTAGAGTTGTTGGCATGTTTCCTGACCTACTTTTCTTTTTTGTTTTAATTTTTAAATAGGATTACCGCCAAAGGGTTTGCTCTGCATTGGCCAAGTATCATGGCACTACTGATAAAACTGAAAGGAAACCAAGGAGAAAGCCAATTGATGGTACAGAATCCCCGAGGAGGAGCTCTATAAAGAAAAAATCTACTGAAACTAGCAGTGTTGACAAGAGTAATGAGAGAGTTCTTACTCAAAAGCAGCTGAGAAGAAGAAAATCTCCTGTTTACAAAGATCCTTTGGCAAGTTTTAAGTTTGACATGATAACGAACATCAGAGCACAAAGAGCTGCTGCAGAAACCAAGCAAACTGAGGCCATTGAACGAGCAAGGTAAATTCATCTTTACTGTGTCAGGATATTATTCCTTTACTTAACAGTTGAATTTTACTTTTGTGTTTCTGTGTAAACCCAAAGTCCAAATTTTATACCTTCTTTGAACCTCCCCTTCCTTTCAAAAGAACCTTACACTATGGCTTGGCGATGAATGAATTTAATTTAATCAAATTGAATCATCTGCTTTGAAAGCTTTGTCAAATGTAGTTAACTACGGGTATTCGTGACATGATATGCAACTGTGCAGACTATTAATTGCTGAAGCTGAGAAGGCTGCCAATGAGCTTGAGGTTGCTGCAACCAAGAGTCCTATTGCACAAGCTTCCCTCATTGAAACAAGGAAGCTTATAAATGAAGCTATTCAATCACTCGAATCCATTGAAACTCAACATACAACTGAGAGTGCTGTTTCCTTGAGCGAGATTGATCGGGGAAAAGATGCAACGCTGGAAGATTTGAACCAATCAGATATGGGCCCAGTAAATGGACACAAAGCATTACCATCAAGTGATTACAAGTTACCTGATGGCCAATTTTCCCTGCATGAGTTAATTAATGGTAATCTAAAGCTTCACCTTTCAACCACCAATGATATTGCCTCCTCTGCTTTGGGTTTTGAAAGTGAGTCTGATTCAACAAATCAAGCAGAGGAAACCCTACAAGACCAGGGCTTGGAGCAGAAGGCAGATCCTTCTCCCACAGAGACGGGAATTCAATCCGTTGAAGATGAAAGACCCTCTAAATCACTTACTGTAACTAAAAAGTGGGTTCGGGGAAGACTGACTGAAGTAGTTGAAGAAACTCATTAGAAATGATATAGAGTAAGATTAGTTCAGTTTCAAACGCTATCATAGATACCACGATTTGTTCAATTTTCATTGTCATCATTGTTTTCTCTCTCATATCTTCTTTCAATCCTTCCCTCTATAAGTGTGTGTTTTTTTACTGTTTCGAGTGGTATTAAGATGCCGCTGTGTTGGCATATCCTATCCATCTCTCCGGGAGAATAGATATCCCCAGAAAAGATTTTTAATTCAATCCTTTTTATTTTCTTCTCCACTCGAACTAATCTGCCTACTCGACTTCTTATATTGCCAGTGATTGGTGTATCTACTCCAATGATACTATTGTTCCGTACCATTATGGAGTTTCTTACGGCTTCAAGGTTTGTGAGTTGTAAGTCACTCTGTTGCGACTTGCCTTTGATTTGAAACAGAGAGGCAAATGTGAGAATCAGTAAATTGAGACAGGAGGGTCTTAAATCTACTTGAAGCACTCTGAGACCAACTACAACAA
Source organism: Inga laurina (assembly GCA_963855925.1). Classification (NCBI taxonomy): domain Eukaryota; kingdom Viridiplantae; phylum Streptophyta; class Magnoliopsida; order Fabales; family Fabaceae; genus Inga; species Inga laurina. Next base: position 4,877,171 of record OY979711.1, on the reverse strand, counting down.
AATCTATCCATCAGAAGAAGAATGATCAGACTTGGGGAAAGAAGAGTTCATGTAGGATTCCACTGTCTTCTCAATCTGTTTTCTCTTGCCTTCCTTTTCTTCTTTTGCTTTCTGAATCTCCTTTTCCACCTCATCCTTCTGCAGAAACACACAGGTTAGAGTTCTGAGTCCCCAAACGAAAGACAATACAAAAAATTTGATTAAATCATAAATGGTTGGCTCAGATAGATAAATCAAAGTTATATTAATCTTTTTTTTTTGACTGAAAAAGTTATATTAATCTGTTTATACATTGATGGTGTCAGGTACAGGCTGCTTAAGTTATAAGCTTGCTGCTTAGTGGGGGCCTTGGTGCTCACCATATAGAAAAATGAGGTCTAGAAGTATTATATAGAAAATTGTCGGTTTATATTGGTCATTCGTATGCTTGTCTGTTATTTGAAGAATATATTGAAGGACTTAAATATAATAAACGTAAAATTATAGTTACTCAAAAAAATTTAGTTATTGTCAAATTTTTATTGTTATAAAAGTTTAAGAGAATTATGATCATGTTTAAGTAAATTACATTGTAAATAATTTCAATAATAACTTTCTTGAAACTTTAAAATAATTGTCTAAAACTTGTAACTCCTATTCTTTAGCAGTGATTATAATTTTTAAGATCTATGTAAGCTGGCTCTCATCATGTTTAGGTCATAATATTTATTTTTTTCTACTTCTAATATCACTCAATGATTGTATCCTCCTATTGACAATATGTTGTTTTTTTTTTTTTGATACTTCCTATTGACAATATGTTAGTGTCACATAAGCTGTGCTTTAAAAATTTGGCAGTCAAAAATAGATATCATAATCAGTAGTTGGGCCTCCAACTGCCATAGGCCCGAATCCGTTTAGATGGGCTGTTAAACCGTCACTTTCACCTACCCACTGATTTGATCCCTTTGTACCAAAAAAAAAACGACGCCTAAGAAAAATAGAAAATGCGCCGACTGATTTTATTTTAGCGAAAATGATATTAAAGTCTTAATTAAGGAAAATAATATTAGAAAAGTCCCAAAATTTTAGAATCGGGGAATCGGGTCGAGTCTGTTGGGCTAACTAGTTTAGAACTAAGCCCATCAAGGGCTGGGCCTATGATTCAAAGTCTCTAAAAAGAGTCGGGCCTAAAAGGGCCGACTCTATCCTTTTAGGTCTGTTTAATTTTTTTTAAATAACTAAATTAAATAAGGTTATAACTTGGGCAGGGCAGTAGACAGACTTAATAACCTATCCCTTAGATAGTCAGATGTTCTCACACTCTACTCAGACCTTACACATCAATAATGTTTGTGTTTTGTTTTGGTTTGAATTTAGGTCTTAGTGTTTGTGTTTTGTTAAACATCAATAATATTTGATGTTTTAGCTTAGTTTTGATAATATTTATATTTAAAATTAGGTATTTTAGTCTTCGAGCATATAAGAATATAAAATGTGTTAACTGGGCCTAAGCCCGTGGGCTTCAACTAAATGGGCCGAGCCCAATAATTCTGTACTTTTTCAAACTTCTCTTCTTTGATTTTCTTTTTGTCTATCTATATTTTTAGTTGGCAGACTTCTTTGATTTTCTCTTTGTCTATCTATATTTTTAGTTGGCAGACTCCAAGTTTAAATTTATCCTTGAACTTTTGTTATATTCGTGTTTCAGTACTTTATTTTCCTATTTCATGAAGTCTACTTGATTTTCTTTTTGTCTATCTATACTTTTAGTTAGCAAACTCCAAGTTTAAATTTGTCCTTGAACATTTGTTAGATTCGTGTTTCGGTACTTTATTTTCCTATTTCATGAAGTCTATTTGGATTGGACTTAGGTCTTAGTGTTTGTGTTTTGTTAAATATGGATAATATTTGATATTTTAACTTAATTTTGATGAAGTTTATGTTTTAAATTAGATATTTTAGGCTTCAGGTGCATAAGAAGCAAAAAAAAAAAAAAAAAAATTAAACGAACCTGATGCCTGTGGGTTTAACCTAAACGAACATGGCCACCATTTTCAATGGTTTTTTTGGATTTGGGTCTAAATGGGCCAGCTTGTTTAGGTTCGAGCCAATCATTGGCTAGGTCATTTTCGTAGCACTACAAAATTTGTTAATGATAACTGTTCCAATTTCACTTATTATTAATAAGTTAAGAGACTTTTATGATATTATTTCCTATAATTGGGCCTTTGGTGTCATTTTCTCTTTATTTTAGTTTTTTAATTTTTATTTTTCCTGGCCATCACGCATCAACCACAACCGACTGGCCCGGTTGTGTGATTCATCATTCACTTTCGCTCGCTTCTTAAGATATCGCTCCTTCCGTTCCCCGTCGCGGCCTCGCGGGATCTGACTCATTTCATTTCTTCCATAATTGTCACTCACTCATTCACACTCACCGAGTCGCTGACTCAGTGACCATATTGTGGGTTACCCTGGCTTACCACTATTGTTGCTTTCACTGAGTACTCAGTCGCGGTGTCGATCTCCGGTTGTTGTAAAGGGAGCAATGCAGAGAGATTTATCTTCGGACGAAGAAGATGACCGCCACAATTTGATCGAACAGAATGTGAGGAAGCCTCCTACTCCGCCCTCTTCCGCCGCTACTGTGTTCCACATTGAAGATTTCAGTTCTCGAATGCATCGGTTAAATTTCAAGTCCCGGAAGAGGTATTTGTTCGTCATTCTCGGTATTTTCATTGTTCTCCTATTCTTCACCACCGATGCCCACACCCTCTTTCCCACCAATTTCCCTTCTCTAAAGTTAGATCCGCTACGTGAGCAAATGAAGGAGTCGGAATTGCGCGCTCTTCATCTCTTGCAGAAGCAACAGTCGGAGCTTTTTAGTATTTGGAATCACACGTTTCAACTGAATTCTGCTGTGAATTCAAGTTCGCCAACGCAGGATCCGAATCACTTGCCCTCGTTGTCATCTTCGGCATTGTTGGAAGATCTTAAATCTGTTTTGTTTAAGCAGATTTCTTTGAATAAAGAGATTCAACAGGTTTTGTTGTCTCCCCACACGACTGGGAATTCGGTTGAACCCGAATTCAGTTTTGAAAATGCTAGTTTGGGTGATGTCAGTTATGAAAGGTGTAGAACAGTGGATCAGAATTTGTCACAGAGAAGAACAATTGAGTGGAAGCCAAAAGCTGATAAATTTCTGCTTGCCATTTGCGTCTCAGGCCAGATGTCCAACCATCTAATTTGCTTGGAGAAGCATATTTTTTTCGCGGCTCTTCTTAATCGGATATTGGTTATTCCGAGCTCGAAAGTGGATTATCAGTATGATAGAGTGTTGGATATCGATCACATTAACAAATGCTTGGGAAGAAAGGTTGTCATCTCTTTTGATGAATTTGCTGGTATCAAGAAGGACCATATGAAGATAGACAAGTTTCTATGTTACTTTTCTCTGCCCCAACCTTGTTTTCTGGATGAGGACCATATAAAGAAATTGAAGTCCTTGGGTTTGTCCATAAGTAAACCTGAGCCTGTTTGGATTGAGGATACCAAGAAGCCTAACAAGAGGACAGCTCAAGATTTTCTATCTAAGTTTACACACGATGATGACGTAATGGCAATCGGGGATGTCTTCTTTGCTGACGTGGAGCAAGAATGGGTAACGCAACCAGGTGGTCCACTTGCTCACAAATGCAAAACTCTGATTGAACCTAGCCGTCTCGTTATTCTTACTGCTCAGCGTTTTGTTCAAACATTCCTGGGGAGGAACTTCATTGCTTTACATTTTCGAAGACACGGCTTTTTGAAATTCTGGTAAGTCCTTTTGAAATGATTTCTGTGCACACATTTCTATAAAGGACTATTGATTTTATGATGATTTCAGTGTGATACTTTTCTTTACTCTGTACATTTTGCCTGCTGCTTCAGGATTTCTTAGTTCTAACGTGTGAACTGCTTACACCTTCTAATCTTCAGAACATGACTATTATAGTGTTTTTCTCTGACCTATATACTACAATCTATTGGAACTGTCTATACCAATACTTTTGCAATTTGGGCTTCTGCCTCATGAGAAATCTTCCTGCAATTTTTCCTCTTGTATTTTATATTATTCTCCATTGTATTATCTCTAATGGTCCATTGTCATATTTACAGCAATGTTAAAAAACCAAGTTGCTTTTACCCCATCCCTCAAGCAGCAGATTGCATTTCGCGAGTGGTTGAAAGTGCAAATGTGCCTGTCATTTATCTTTCCACAGATGCAGCAGAAAGTGAAACTGATTTACTTCAGTCACTTGTTGTGCTGAATGACAAGCCTGTTCCACTTGTAAAACGTCCAGCTCGTAATTCAGCAGAAAAATGGGATGCTCTATTATACAGGCATGGTATTGAGGGAGATTCTCAGGTGAGATGATAATGCTCTTTCTGGTGGTTTTGAGCTGTTTCATTAATCCATATCTGGTCTTGGATTGTTCTGGAAACTTTAAAATAGTTAAGAGAACACATATCTGTTCATTGTGCTTTCTTTTTGCTGTTGCTGTGTACTGGATCTTCTGGACTGATATTCTGTTTCTCTTTGAGTGAGTGACTAGGTTGACTCATGGGGTGATGGTAGTGACCCCAACTAGAGTGGAACATTACCTTTCAATACATTAATCTGTAGTACTGCATGAAAAGTGATGGGTTTATTTATTTTCTTGTTATTGAGACTCAAAATCTCAACTATGACTTCTTCATGAAACAAATCATCTGCAGATCACTATGTGTGTATTTTACTCAAAATCTTACCGTGCAAATATAAGTCTATCAATTCTGTTAGTTTGCCTCAACGTGTTGCTTTTAGGGAAGGAAAATGAAGGTTTAACGAATTATAGGCCATGTGATACTCAAATTGTTGCTTTCAGTTTTCCTGCTGATGATCTTTCACTTGCTTTGGTAGAAGTTTCTGAAATAATATTCCAGAGTACTGGGCCACATTTTAATTGATAGTGTAGACTCAAAATATGCACCGAGTTTCAGCCGCATTACTTTCCTTTAAAAAGTTCCTAACTGCACTTTCCACCATGCTTCTTATGGGATTAGGCAATAAAATTAAATGAAAAGCATTTAGACATGTTATGTGCGCTTGTAACCTTGCTAATAGAAAAGCCCATTGAATTGTCGGTTTTGCCTGCCATCAAATTCTTGTACTGACATGCATTATGAATATTTTCTAATTAAGGTGGAAGCTATGTTGGATAAGACTATATGCGCCATGTCTAGCGTGTTCGTTGGAGCCCCGGGTTCCACTTTCACTGAAGACATCTTGCGGCTTAGAAAGGGCTGGGGATCAGCATCAGTGTGTGATCAGTACCTGTGCCAAGGCGAGGAACCAAATATTGTTGCGGAAAATGAATGAAGATACTGCAAAACTTATTCATGTACCCCCTGCCATTTATTCCCATAATAGGTTTGTTTGAAATTTATTGTGTATTGGTTGTCATGTATGCTAATAGCATTGGCGATTTTGTCTCATAAGAGTTATTGCTTATTGATCTATTCTTTCATCACTCTGTACAATGAAAACTTGGTCCTCAATTTGGCCTTCTAATGCAATTTGGCTCTTCAGCATTTCGCCTGTAGAAATGAATAATGTTGCTGTGGATGGATTTTTGGTTGTGAAGGAGAAGCCGCAAGGCGTTTCAGGAAGTCATGTAATTTTCTTCTCGAGATTATTGCAGTATGAAATTTAGTCAATACAAAAACTTTTAAGGGTAGAAAAAACACTTCTGAGAAAATTTAATATGATTGTTTGAGATTATTAAAATAATCAAGATTTTTGAACCTGAGGAGGTGCAATAAATGAAAGAATATTGATAAAAATATGAATATATCTTTATGGGACTTAGGCCACAACCACAAGATATGGTGATTCTATCACCATTGATTTTGATTCCCTCTCGGTATACTCTACTCATATGTGTTTAAGAACATGTACAGCCCAAGTCAAAGAGTCAAGTCGGGATAAAATTTTTCTTCTAAATTTATTCTATATATTCGTAAATTATGTTAGAAAAACAGTTTCTATTACTAATCTAAACAAGTATTAGTACGCCCTCAAAACATGTATCACTACTTCTTTGGCACCACAAAAAAGTGCTTTTTTTAAAGTATTTTTTAACAAATTGAGACAAAACTCTTTTTACATAATTATCTTGATATCGGGTATGATTAAAAAAAAATAATCACATTATCACAAAAATCATGTAAGTGAAATATAGTATTCAAAGTTTATATAACTATAGTTTATATCATATTTCAATTTAATTCCTTAAGTTTATAAATATATTTTTAATCATTTAATATTAACATCATTCATCTTATTAAACTTAAGGTCTGCTTTGGTTTCCTATTTTCAAAACAATTTCTTTAAAAAAATAAAAAAAAATTGTTTGGTAATTATTTTTTAATCAAATGATTTACAAAACATAGAAATATATTCTAAAATAAAAAAATAAAACAATTTCTATATATTTTCTTATATTTTTATTCTGAAAAATAATTTTTGTTCTCTAAAATCGGACAAAACTGAATTCGTCGGAGCTAGCTTTTTGTCTCAATTTCTCAAATATTTTTTTTAAAAATAATTATTCGAACAGATTTCTTTTGTTTTTCCCCCAAAACTTATTTCGAAAGAAACCTTAAAAAACTATTTTAAAAATATAAAAACTGAAAACAGAAATAAACAAACACTTAATACAACAACCCCTAAACCCTTAATAATTATTCTAAAATCTCTCAAAAATATTTTTATTGGTTTTTTTCATTAAACGAAAAGGCTAAACAAACGGGTTCTTAGAAAACAATTAACAATTGGTGAAAATGCAATTCTTAATTTATATAAACTAGTTCAAGACCCGTGCAATGCACGGGTCAAATTAAATAAATATGTGCATCAAATCAAAATCATTGCACGGATCAAACTAAAGAAATATGTAAGTTAAAAAAATATGTATATGAGGAAGATTTGTCAAATGCAACTATCACAATTGAATAATATATTTGTCAATCAACCAAAAAGATTACAGAAAACTTCTTTATATACAACAATTGAAGTTTTGTCAGTGGGGATGCCATGCTCATCAAGGATCAATATTTTTAGTCCCTCCCTTTGCCGGACTCTCGAGAGTGCAACATATAGCTGACCATGTGTAAATACAGGGCGAGGAAGAAACAATCCAACACCTAGTAGACTTTGACCCTGGCTTTTGTTAATTGTCATTGCAAAAGAGAGCATTACTGGATATTGCCTTCTACACAAAGTGAATGGCAAAGATGCTTCAGATGGTGTGATTGTCAGGCGTGGAATTAAAACATGCATACCAATGTTACTTCCTGTTATAATCTCTGCTCCAATGACATGCTTATCTAATCTTGTGACCATTAACCTGGTGCCATTGCATAGTCCAATTGATTTATCAATATTCCGCATCAGCATTATTGGCGCACCTACTTTAAGTGTAAGCTTGTGATTAGGCAATCCAGACATTGTAATCCCATTCAAGAACTCGACCGAATGAATTTCCCCAATAGAACTGGTAGCACCATCTTGTTTAGAAACACTGTCTGCACTAAGGTAAATCACCTCTTCGCCTGGAAGCTGTGCAAGCATATAATTATTCACTTCATCAACAACAGATAATGTAGCTGTCAGTATCGCACGATCCCTAAAATAAGACTTATCACCTAAATGATCAACAAAATCTGGATAAGTACTCTTGACAATACAATCCAATGGATCCGTTGAAGGAAATAATAACAAATCTCTAGGGATGACAATGACATCTTCTGTGTCATCTTGTATGTCAACATTACCGTCCCCAACAGAAATGATCCAATTTGCAAATTCTGTTACAGCTTCAGTATTACATGAGGAAGTACCCCTAGATAATCTCATGTTTTTGGTGAGTATAAAGAGTTTGCATTGTTTCCATAAATATGATGCATTAATAGTAGCAAACACAATATCTTCACGAGTGCCTCTTGGTATGACAGGCAGGATTTGTCTGAAGTCTCCTCCCAACACAACCGTCTTCCCACCAAATGCTTTACTCGCAGCATCAGGCTCATTTCGTTGCAGGATATCACGTAATGTTCTATCTAATGCTTCGAAACAATATTTATTAGCCATTGGTGCTTCATCCCAAATTATCAATGATGTTTGTATCAAAAGCTGTGCTAATGGTGTTCCTTGCTTAATATTACAAACTGAGTCTTCAGTAATGGCAAGAGGAATTGCAAACTGCGAGTGTGCTGTTTTTCCATTAGGCAAAAGAAGTGATGCAATGCCACTGGATGCAACACTAAGCACTATTTTGCCTTCAGACCTCAATGATGCACATAATGTTTGCCACAGATATGTTTTCCCAGTCCCACCATATCCATACACAAAGAACAACCCTCCACACATTTGTTGAACAGCCCCAATGATGGTATTGTATATTGACCATTGTTCTTGAGTTAAATTAGCAAGGAATACCTGTAATTGGTCTGCGAGTACTTTCCGGTCAAAATTTAACTCTGCCTGGACTAATTTATTTAATGTTGATCCATGGAAGGACATATTTGGAGAAGGCATAGTTGGATAGTCATAAAGGCTCCTACCATTAACTTGTAATTGATCTTCAATTTTAAGTAAAACATGATTTTGCAACTCAGCATCACTAAGAGTAAGTCCTGTAGAAGTATAGTGCAATATTTTAGATGCAAAGTTGGTAATATAGGAACTAATTAACATTTGTACATATAAAGTAAAAGGATAGAAAATGTAAACATAAAATAGGACTGTACTTGTGGGAAGATTCATACCTGAGTGACCTGTTAGTTGTTGTTGCATATAGAGTATATCCTCTACCATTAATCTCCATGATTGTTGCCACACAATTTCAGGGCGTGACATACAATTGCATAACAGCAATATGCAAAATAGACGACGAAGGTAGTTTGGAGTAGCCCATTGGTTTGCCTCTTGAATAGCATCAATATATTCTCTGTCATCTTCTAACAACCCCAGCGCATAGCAAGCATCCCTAAACGTGGGATAGACTACATCATCAACAGTTCTCAAATCGGCATATGATGTAGGTCCTCTAATTGTTGCTAACAACAAACGCAAATAAAAGACTTCTCCACTTCCTGGAGGAACATAATATAACCTTCCAATGGAGAATCCAGATTTTCTCACATCCCAATATTGACCATCTTTTTTGTACACAAATTTTGTTGGGAACTCAGAGTATGTTAATGCCCGTGCTTCTGGATAGTCTTCATTTGCCTTCATCCATGCTTCAAACATAGTTACTTTTCCTTCATTATGATTAACCACATCATCCAAGTTGGCATCATTTTCATAAATAACTGTTTGGTGATCTGGGAGATGAAAGGAAAGCCTTTGCACCGATGGAAATCTGTAGTTTATGTCAAACCCAAAAATTCTCCAAACAGCTTCACATGGAGACAAATATCGAACATCATAGTACATTTTTATTTCATCATGAATAACTTCATTTTCACCCGAGGAAGATTGAGCATAAAAGGCTGCGGTAGCTCGATCATGACCCTTACTCACATACTTGAATAAATACTTAATTGATTCCCCCTTTTTACACCTCTCAACATTAATATGAGCTTGATATTTTAGTAGTAAGGTGGGGTTGTAGGGAATCACACTCCTATTATCCAAAGGCACCCCATTTTTAATGATTTCTCGGCCATTATCCATTCTTCGATAACGTGGGTAGCCATCTTCATGAATAATAGTGCTTGAGTTGAATGGTTTTGGATAATATTTTGCACACTTTCCATTAACCATACATGGAGACTTAGGGTTAGCTGTGCCACATGGTCCATGCATCATATAGTTACTAACAGCTTCATACAATTCAGGTTCCTCATTTTTATCAGGTATCTCAGCACTAATGACTCGATCAATATCATGTGGCATCATGTGACGTCTCGAGCTTAGCTTCATTTGCTAAAAATAGAATAATATGAGCATGTGACAGACCTCGCTTTTTTTTTTTGTCCCTGTAAAGCCCTTTCTACATACTCGTGGCGTCGGGGCCTTTATATGAGCAATCCCTCCTTTTGCTTTCTACATAGACCATCAAAGTTTCAGTCCCGACTTCCCCCTCAAGTAAACTAGAGAAAGTTCACATCAATGGCACCCGATCACGAGGATGACATCAAGGATGAGAAGAACCCCCCTCCCCTCGACGAGGATGACATTGCCCTGCTCAAAACCTATGTAAGCTGTTTTCGAAATACCTTTCTTTCTCTTTAGGTTTTGTAGATCTACGTAGTTGCTTGAGTCTTCGATTTTCGTTGGGTATTATTTTCAATGTTACCTCAGCTCAATCGCAGTTTAAGCTTCGTTCAACTTACTGCTGATAGTTCTCATCAGGAAGTTTTTCTATTCATCTACTTTGTCATTGTCATAATCTTGATACTCTGCGTGGGTCAGTTTAATGCGGTTAATTCGAAGTTCTCGTTGGCTTAAGAAATAATGTTTATGAAAGTTGAAGGGTTTCCCTTTTCCTTGGCCCTCTTCCCAAATTAGTTAGACTTACTGGGTGTCAAGAATATGGGAAGTTAGGTTTATTTATTATTTTCCAGCCCAGATGAAATTATATACTACATATTCATGTTGTAGATGGCTACATGCATTAGGTGGGTCCGTCATATGGATTGCTAGGTGTCATTGTGCTTTATTAACAACCAAATCCTTGGATTATTGACCAAAAGCTTGTCAGTCTTCCTCTACTCCTCTTCAGAGGAGTCCGAACTATCTGATCTCCTTGTACACCGCTGCCTCCAATTGGTGCTTTGTAAATGTCCAAACTTTTCCAGACAGACACCTGAGAAAATATTCAGCTTTTGTTATTTTTTATAGTGACTGAGGTTCCACTCATGTACACTCTAGAATGATATCAAGTACAAAGAAGTGTTGATGAGGAGTGTTTCAGCCTTTCCTCTTAATATGTAAGCAAGTGATATTGGTATTTCATTGCCACGAGCCAACCTTCTGATTAAAGTTGTTCAACGGCTAAACTTATATTTAAACGCATATGTCATACCTCTTCTGATATTCAATTATTGGTATTATCTCATCCTCAGTGACATATTTTATAGAAATTATTTTAGAAGTAAATATTGATTTGTGCAGGGTCTGGGACCTTATTCTACAAGTATAAAAAAGGTGGAGAAAGAGATAAAAGATATGGCAAAGAAAGTCAATGATTTATGTGGTATGTTTACCATTTCCTTTCTTTATCTCACTAAGATGCAAACCAGCATATTCGGTGATTGAAAAAAAAATTGAATATGGATTTGCGTTGTATTCTCTAATTATATATTAGTATACAAGTGCGGGTGCATTTTCGCATTGCTGCTAATTCAATATGTTTAATAATAATAATCATTATTAATGAATGTCAGAGTGAATTGTACTCCACATTTATATACCAATTTTTTCTGTGTGTATAATTTCTATGTCCTGTTGACTGTAGGTCTGTAGCGTTTATTAGACCGTCACCTACAATGTCAGAGAACTAGTTGGGTTCTAGCTGATAAATTCCTGAAGACTATACCAGACATATACGTTACTTGCTAGTTCGATAGGAACCACACTGTATTAATTCTTGTTCATGTGCTAGTGGCATATCTTGCTACTGTATTTCCATACTCTGTTAGATTGCTGTAGTTGTTTGAAATATAGATATTAGTTCTCAATTGGTACCTTTGTTATGTGCTTATCTAGTGTGTGGCCATTCTTAATTTTTTTTATATATTATAAAGTTTAAGTAGTCCCTTAATTGGATGATATATTCCTTTTTTATTTGAAATCTTGTTACTATGCTGTTTATACTATAAAAATTTTACTGATTGTTGTAATTGCATGTGCCGCATGATGATAACATCTGCATTTTTTGACTGGACATACTTTTTATGATGTCTAGGTATTAAGGAGTCTGATACTGGTTTAGCTGCACCAAGCCAGTGGGATCTTGTTTCTGATAAACAAATGATGCAGGAGGAGCAGCCTCTTCAGGTGGTATCTAAGTTTGATTTGGGTTCAAAATGTTATTTTATAGTATTTGTAGAAACTGCTAACTGTGAGTGTTGATTGAATAGGTGGCCAGGTGCACAAAGATAATAAATCCAAATTCTGAAGATGCCAAATATGTTATCAATGTTAAGCAGATTGCAAAGGTGCCCTTATTTGCAGCACTTTTTTGTTCTCTTTATCATGTCCACTGGATTTTTTTCAACAAAGTCCTGCTTCATTTAAGTTGTTTAATGTTTAATATATCGCCTGGTGATAAGTTTTGCTGTATGCTTTCTAAAGTGCCAGTGTGGCTGCTCATTCTCTTTCTTTCCTTCAGTATATGGGCCTAATGTGATTCTTATATGATTGACAGTTTGTTGTTGGGCTGGGTGACAAAGTTTCCCCCACTGACATAGAGGAAGGAATGCGTGTTGGGTATGTTCCTTGTTGGTTACTTTAGATATCAAAATATTATCAAGAGAGGGGGGACACGTCAGTGTAATCTTTTATTGACATTCATTCTACCATTGCAGGGTTGATAGAAATAAATATCAGATTCAGATTCCTCTGCCTCCAAAAATTGATCCAAGTGTTACCATGATGACAGTGGAAGAGAAGCCAGATGTGACATATAATGATGTTGGTGGCTGTAAGGAACAGATTGAAAAGATGCGAGAAGTAAGTGATAGAAAAAAGTTTTATCTGTCAAGTATCAATAACCAAGAGAAAACAGGATGTGACACTAATTTTAAAATTTTCCCTTCTAGGTGGTTGAACTTCCTATGCTTCATCCAGAGAAATTTGTCAAGCTTGGAATTGATCCTCCAAAGGGTGTTCTCTGCTATGGCCCACCAGGAACTGGCAAAACGCTTTTGGCCAGGGCTGTGGCTAATAGAACTGATGCCTGTTTCATTAGGGTCATTGGGAGTGAGCTAGTTCAGAAATACGTTGGTGAGGGGGCTCGGATGGTTCGTGAACTATTTCAGGTCAACCTCTGAGATCTTTGATGTTGCTTTAATAATTGTTTTGATGTCCTGATATCGTCTGACCAAAATTTTGCTTCCTGTAGATGGCTCGATCAAAGAAGGCATGTATTGTGTTTTTTGATGAAGTTGATGCAATTGGAGGTGCCCGTTTTGATGATGGCGTTGGCGGGGACAATGAGGTTCAGCGCACAATGCTTGAAATCGTGAATCAGCTTGATGGTTTTGATGCTCGTGGAAACATCAAAGTTTTGATGGCAACAAACAGGTTCGATTATGTTGTTTATGTAACTTGTACTTTTTTATCTTACATTTTTTCTGTAGATTTCCTTTAATTACATTCACTTTAGGTGCCTAGATTTGTGTACTCTATAGATTGTGAAGATTTTAATAACGAAAATGAGCTTTACCGTTATTTTCAAGCGTTTCTTTTTCCCTTTATAATTGTTTTTTACTTGTCGTCATATCACGGTTTGTTAGTAAGGCAACATTTGTTATTTTCACTACCTAAACTGACTGATATTGGTGAGCCATATTCTAAATTCTAAAATCTAAAATGATTTTGCAGTATTTTTTCCCCTTTATGATTGCTTGTTTTACTCTCAATGCATTTTGTATAATGTCTCTTCGCATGCATTCTTGATTTCTTTCAATGAAGCATCATATCTACTGAATGCGGCCAATTATTTAATATTAATGGCTTCTTACACAAATTATAGGCCTGACACACTAGATCCTGCCCTACTTCGACCTGGGCGTTTGGATCGTAAGGTTGAGTTTGGTCTCCCTGATTTAGAGAGCAGGACTCAGATATTCAAGATACACACAAGGACCATGAACTGTGAGAGGGATATCCGATTCGAACTTCTTGCTCGCCTTTGCCCAAATTCCACTGGTAAGAACCCCTAAAATTATTCAACTGTTGTGCTTTTGTACTCACTTTTTAACTCAGGTTTGGAGGCCTTTCCTAGCTTCCTTTTCCTTTTTCTTATTTTCAAGTATATTGACTCAGATAACTTTTTTGTCTGCAGGAGCTGATATAAGGAGTGTATGCACTGAAGCTGGCATGTATGCTATCCGCGCCCGAAGGAAGACTGTAACAGAGAAGGACTTCCTCGATGCAGTGAATAAAGTCATTAAAGGGTACCAAAAGTTCAGTGCAACTCCCAAGTACATGGTCTACAACTAAGTTGGTTCTGTTCCCATCGGCCGTCCCTGCTTTTGGTTAAACCATACACAACAATATTTTCCTGTGAAAATTACCATAGCATATGGTTCTTTCTTTCATGAGCAGATCAGTAGATTCATCTGTGTGAACCTGTATTTATGAGGGTGATATTCTTCCATTGATTTATATTCAAAGCTTTTCTTTCAAACGAAGCTTCAGGAAGTGTGGTGGGAATAATCATGTTTGGCACATATCATTTGAAAGGTTTGTATTCTGGCAGGGCGTGTTTTCTTCTTACCTTTCCTTGATCATGATACAAACCATCATTAGGAACCATACTAAAATATAGAGAAAACTTGATGCAATTTTCTCTTTTATTAACTTGTCGATTAAAATATAACAGGAACGTTTCTGAGCTTCATGCGCCGTTGTGTCTTGGCAAATTTCTTCGGATCCCACTTTTAATAAAAAAAACTGACAAAATACCTTTCATCTAAATATGATCTCATAGTAAGATGTAACTCCCTATAATTTTGTCTCTTGTGTAGCGTTCATTCAACATACAGATTATATATAGATATGGTTATTAACATGATTTTTTATTGGTCTATGTTGATAATAAATAAATTTTATTCTTCAAAAATTATTTTGTATTTTGAACAACTTACATGTTTAGTTGGCTATGAGCATATAGGAACTAATGCTCATAATTGAGGAAACTATAAGAACGGAAAAAACAAAACTACTAAATTCTGATTAAAAATTTGATGAAAGCATTATTAGTATCGGATTCATTTTTCCTTTTTTCAATTAAAAACCATGCGGCAACAAATCATATCTATGCCTAATAAACTTAAGGTGGAAGGAGCTTAAAAATTGGAACCAGTTTAATTATTATTGAAAATCTATTAATACATAAAAGTAGGGCCAAAAGCAGGTCCTTCCAAAGTGCGCCAAGTGGCAGCACTATATGTCAGATAAATAAGTTATTTTTCATTTTTTTAATTCATTTTTGTTTATTCTATCTATTTAAATATAAATAAAAAAAGTTTAATTTTGAATTTTGAATTCTAGGTAACCGTCAGTGTTGCAGTTTGTGGTTGCATAATATGTAGTTTGAAATAAAATAATTTTAAATTGTAGGTAACTGTTGTTGTCCTTTTTTATCCTACGCTTTTGTTGGCTATTATTGTCTTAAATTATTCATTAAATAAAATGGATTAATCATCTAAAATCTAGAATTTTTGACAAAAATCCTATCATCTACAATAATTATTTTGTAAGAAGATCGGTTTACATATCCACTCCATATTTGACAAAATAAACTTTTTTCTCAGGCCCTCCCTAAGTCTTATTATTTTTACATTGAGTTACTAAGTAATAATGATTGAGTAAATAATAATAGTCTAAAAAGTACATTGAATAAGATTTTGACGGTTTACATTTTGTGTTTCATAAAATCTAAATTTAATTTACTTTTAAAATAGTAAAAATAGGATATGGGAGAGATTGAGGGAGGAACTAAAGGAGGTTTTCAAATTGATATTTTGAAATTTTGTGCTGGTGGATGATTATTGATCAGATATTTAAAGTCCTTTTAAAATAATCTCAATAATCTACATGATGTTATTTCTATATATTTGTCTTATTATTTTTACATTGAGTTACTAAGTAATAATGACTAATTAAATAATAATAGTCTAAAAAGTACATTGAATGAGATTTTGTCGGTTTACATTTTGTATTTCATAAAATCTAAATTTAATTTACTTTAAATTAGTAAAAATAGGATATGGGAGAGACTGAGGGAGGAACTAAAGGAGGTTTTCAAATTGATATTTTGAAATTTTGTACTTGTGGATGATTAATGATCAGATATTTAAAGACCTTTTAAAATAATCTCAATAATCTACATGATGTTATTTCTATATATTTTATTCCATATATATAATACTTTTTTTAATAATCTCCTGTCCATACTTATAATAATAAAATATAGAACAAAATTTTTAATATTTTTAATAATTCCATCATAATACATTTGAAAAATGTAACTTAAAAAATTTCTGAAGACTAAACTATAAAACAAATTTTCTCATAATAAAAAAAATTGTATTTGGAAATTAATATATCCTGTTAAAGAATGACATTGAGATAACTATATGGAATTATAATAAAAGGCCACAATGTCTCTACGCCTACTACGTTGGTTTGCAGCACTGATATATAAATCGCGACTGTGTACCACTTTCCTTCTTGCTTTCCGCTCTTCATCGTAACAATATTTATATATAAAAAAAAAATCTCAGCACTTTATCCCAGACTGATTGCTGTTCGTTGTTTGCTTTTCCTCCACGTTCTCAGTCTCCCTCTTGCAGCGGTTTCATGGGAGTTAACATGCCAAAAAGAAAAATCTCAGCGTCTACCCACAAGCCCCATACCCCATATTTATCGCAGATTCATTGCTGTTCGTTGGTTGCTCTTCCTCTTAACGTTCTCAGTCTCCCTTTTGCAGCAGTTTAATGGGTGTTAACGTGCTTAAAAAAAAACCTCCACGTTCTCAGTCTCCCTCTTGCAGCGGTTTCATATGTGTTTTCGTGCTACGGACAATTATTATTATGTGTGAGTATAAATATCTGCCTTCACCTCCACTTTAAGCAGTGTCCGGCCAGGCTTCTCATCAGACATATCACACACCCAGCAATATCATGGCTAACCTATTTGATGCTGTTAAGGCTATCAATCCTTGTCGACAGAACTGGCGGATTAAAGTTCGGATTGTTCGTTTATGGACCATGCCTCCCTGTTACTCTACTGAAGAATTTTCCTCCATTGAGATTATTGTTCAGGATGAAGAAGTTGGCCTATCGTCTATCTCTTATATTTTATTCTTGCATTCAATCATATTTGTTGTTGCTACTTTAATCGTATAGGATTCAACTCTACTTATGTTGTGATATGTTTTTTGTGTTTTCAGGATGGCCGCATCCATGCTTCTGTATGTAGTGGTTTTGTGAAACGACATCGCAGTAGCCTACATGAAGGGAAGACGTTTGTCATATATTGCTTTGCTGTTGTTCAAAACACCGGATCATACAGACCCAGCGAGCACCTTTTCCACATAAACTTTCAATTTTCAACACTGGTTCACTCTTGTGTGGATGACTGCCGCATTCACAATTTTGGATTTGGATTTCGTTCCTTCACACAAATCATGTCTCCTCAATTTAATGATCAATATTTAGTTGGTGTGTTACACTATCCTTCTATATTCTGACTTTATCTCTTGGAATTCATGCTTTTTAGTATTCAAATGTATTTGTTAAATGGCAGATGTAATTGGCAAACTTACCGCAGTTGGGGAACGTGACAATTGCACTATGAATGGTCAAGACCAACATAGAGTGGACGTTGAACTCATGGATGAGGAGTATATATTATTGAATGCTTTATAGCATAGTTCAATAACAAGGCATTTACTTAAACTGATAATGTTCAAAGTCATGAGGCCATTTTTTTTTTATGATTGATAGGATGGAGCGATTGGACTGCACATTATGGGGAGATTTTGCTGATGATATACTTCAATTCATGTCACGATCCCACACTGGACCAATCATAATCATCATTCAATTAGGCAAAGTGTGGGAGTTTAAAGGTAAGATTCTCTCAATGTATAATATTGTTTCCTCAATTATCTCATTACACCAACAACATGTATTTACCATTTATCGTGTAGAGTAATCAATTCCAATTGAATATTCTTTTGCAGTAAAGAAAAAAATTTCTAATTCAATGTATTCATCACGACTTTTGGTTCATCCTTCAATTCCAGAGGTCGATGAATTCCTGAACAAGTGCGCTATCCTATTTTATAACCTCTTTTACCTACTTATTTATACATCTCAAACTATATGGTATATAATATATACTTGGTATTCTATAGGATGAAGGCTGTGGGCATAGATATGGAGCAGAGGCCAACACGCATTATGCCACAAGTAACTATGACTGTCGCAGATGATATCCTAAGTATAGGAAATCGCGGAAAACTGTCTGAGTTACGAAATGGGTCACCTGTGTGTGTGACTTCATCTATAATCACATACTTTTCCTCCTTTTTATAAGCATACTTTCCTTATTTTGGTATGTTAATTTCCCAACTTTGGTTCACATTTGAATATAGAGTGAGGATGCAGCTGTCCTAACGGAGATTACGCATATTCGAAGTGACCGACCTTGGTATTATACTTCTTGCAAACGGTGTGGGAAAAAAGTTTTCCCTGATGGGGATGGCTTTTTTTGTGAAAAGTGCATTGAAGTCATTAAGTCTGTGATACCCAGGTCAGTGACATTAGTTTAATAAATATTGTTTGATGGATATGATAATTGCAAGAAGGAATAACAAGTTCTTGGCTATACACTTGACTATAGGTTCATGGTCCAATGTCAAGTCAAAGATGACTCTGGGGCATGTATGTTTGTTATTTTTGATCTGGAATTCTCGAAATTGATTGGAGATTCAGCAATAGGTTTGAAAGAACGTATCATGCGTGATCCTACAATGGTTGGGGTATGCATATGTTAAGTATTTTTTGTTTTGTATGATGTTATTGAGAGTAGGCTCACATAGATTCAAATCTTTATTATTTGAGTTTTGTAGGAAGAACCTGATGAGCATATCCCTGAAGAGATATCAACAAAACTAATAGGGCGTAAATATCTGTTTAAAGTTCGCTTGCCAGCTGATTATTTGAGTGGCCGATCAAGTGCTTGCATAGTGATCCAAATGACAGATGATGATGAATTCATTAAGGCCTACATAGCTGGTCTGCATGACAATTTGGACTCAGATGATGACAATTCTCCTGATTTCCCTACTGAACAAGTTGTATTTGATATTTGACATTGATTTCAATCTTTTGGGTTCTTGTCCTTGTAGCGGCGTGTATTTTGCTTATCTGACTTTGTGCACATGATTTGGCTGTTAGGATATTGGTTCGATGCTCATGTGCTTTGAAGGGGCGAGTTCTTCAGTATTTAAAGGAAGCGACAATAGTACTGCTATGGTGAGCAAGGTGGAGGATGCTGGCACTGGGAAGAGTGGTGGCATTGTGTCTTATACACGCAAGAAGCAGAAATGCGTGAGCGAGAATTAGGATTGAGACCTTCTTTGTTTAGTTTATTATTTTAAGTGTTGCACATTATGAATTTCATGTTTATTTATGTTTGTTGTACTGGACCATGTCTATCACTTAATATTTAGTATTCCTATTTTATGTTCCACTTATTCGTTTATCCATGCTATTTTCTATATATTTGTGGCTGCCAATTTAGTTGTTTGATTATTTCAATTTAATTTATTTAAAAATTTGTAGTGAAAGTTGGAAAATAAAACTGACCTGATAAGTAATGTTTAAGAAACGCATACTGATATTGACCTAATAAGGAATAATGAATTTTCAGTTATATTGCATGGAGGGAAGTTATTCCAACAGTTTGTTGTTGATGCATATATAATGATAGAAGCGTGCAGGCTAAGTTTTCTACGGAATAATAAAAAACAATTGCGTGCAGAAATGTACAAGGGATTGACAGATGCTCTGTTATTAGGAGAAATAGATGCAGCTGCACGAGGAAAAAGAATCGTCCTTCCTTCATCATTCACAGGAGGACCACGTTATATAGTAGAAAATTATTATGACGCATTGGCAATTTGTAATTGGGCTAGATATCCTCAACTTTTTATCACATTTACATGCAATCCAAAATGGCCTGAAATAACTAGATATTTAGAAGAAGAAGATTTAAAGCCAGAGGATCGCCCTTACAAGGTAACCAGGATTTTTGAGATGAAACTAGAGCATTTGATGCACGATTTGAAAAAGGGTGATATCTTTGGTCCTATTAAAGCATGCTAGTGTACGGAAAAATTTATCCTTATTGTATTCAGTAATTTTTTTCTACTGTTCAATTGCACAAATCCTTATATTACACTGATCATTGACAAGTTATATATAATACTGATGCTTGCTTATTTGTACAGCATTGTATGCAATTGAATTTCAAAAGTAAGGTCTGCCACATGCTCATATCATTCTATTTTTAGCAAATAAAGCTAAGCTCGAGACGCCACATGATATTGATCGAGTCATTAGTGCTGAGATACCTGATAAAAATGAGGAACCTGAATTGTATGAAGCTGTTAGTTACTATATGATGCATGGACCATGTGGCACAGCTAACCCTAAGTCTCCATGTATGGTAAATGGAAAGTGTGCAAAATATTATCCAAAACCATTCAACCCGAGCACTATTATTCATGAAGATGGCTACCCACGTTATCGAAGAATGGATAATGGCCGAGAAATCATTAAAAATGGGGTGCCTTTGGATAATAGGAGTGTGATTCCCTGCAACCCCACCTTTCTACTAAAATATCAATCTCATATTAATGTTGAGAGGTGTAAAAAGGGGGAATCAATTAAGTATTTATTCAAGTATGTGAGTAAGGGTCATGATCGAGCCACCGCAGCCTTTTATGCTCAATCTTCCTCCGGTGAAAATGAAGTTATTCATGATGAAATAAAAATGTACTATGATGTTCGATATTTGTCTCCATGTGAAGCTGTTTGGAGAATTTATGGGTTTGACATAAACTACAGATTTCCATCGGTGCAAAGGCTTTCCTTTCTTCTACCAGATCACCAAACAATTATTTATGAAAATGATGCCAACTTGGATGATGTGGTTAATCATAATGAAGGAAAAGTAACCATGTTTGAAGCATGAATGAAGGCAAATGAAGACTATCAAGAAGCACGGGCATTAACATACTCTGAATTCCCAACAAAATTTGTGTACAAAAAAGATGGTCAGTATTGGGATGTAAGAAAATCTGGATTCTCCATTGGAAGGTTATACTATGTTCCTCCATGAAGTAGAGAAGTCTTTTATTTGTGTTTGTTGTTAGCAACAGTTAGAGGACCTACATCATATGCCGATTTGAGAACTGTTGATGATGTAGTCTATCCCACGTTTAGGGATGCTTGCTATGCATTGGGGTTGTTAGAAGATGACAGAGAATATATTGATGTTATTCAAGAGGCAAACCAATGGGCTACTCCAAACTACCTTCGTCGTCTATTTTTCATATTGCTGTTATGCAATTGTATGTCACGCCCTGAAATTGTGTGGCAACAATCATGGAGATTAATGGCAGAGGATATACTCTATATACAACAACAACTAACAAGTCACTCAGGTATGAATCTTCCCACAGATACAGTCCTATTTTATGTTTACATTTTCTGTCCTTTTATTTTATTTTTACAAATGTTAATTAGTTCCTATATTACCAACTTTGCAACTAAAATATTACACTATACTTCTACAGGACTTACTCTTAGTGATGCTGAGTTGCAAAATCATGTTTTACTTAAAATTGAAGATCAATTACAAGTTAATGGTAGGAGCCTTTATGACTATCCAACTATGCCTTCTCCAAATATTTCCTTCCATGGATCAACATTAAATAAATTTGTCCAGGCAGAGTTAAATTTTGACCGGAAAGTACTCGCAGACCAATTACAGGTATTCCTTGCTAATTTAACTCAAGAACAACGGTCAATATACAATACCATCATTGGGGCTGTTCAACAAATGTGTAGAGGGTTGTTCTTTGTGTATGGATATGGTGGGACTGGGAAAACATATCTGTGGCAAACATTATGTGCATCATTGAGGTCTGAAGGCAAAATAGTGCTTAGTGTTGCATCCAGTGGCATTGCATCACTTCTTTTGCCCAATAGAAAAACAGCACACTCGCAATTTGCAATTCCTTTTGCTATTACTGAAGACTCAGTTTGTAATATTAAGCAAGGAACACCATTAGCACAGCTTTTGGTACAAACATCATTGATAATTTGGGATGAAGCACCAATGGCTAATAAATATTGTTTCGAAGCATTAGATAGAACATTACGTGATATCCTGCAACGAAATGAGCCTGATGCTGCGAGTAAAGCATTTGGTGGGAAGACGGTTGTGTTGGGAGGAGACTTCAAAAAAATCCTGCCTGTCATACCAAGAGGTACTCGTGAAGATATTGTGTTTGCTACTATTAATGCATCATATTTATGGAAACAATGCAAACTCTTTATACTCACAAAAAACATGAGATTATCCAGGGGTACTTTCTCATGTAATACTGAAGCTATAACAGAATTTGCAAATTGGATCATTTCTGTTGGGGACGGTAATGTTGACATACAAGATGACATAGAAGATGTCATTACCATCCCTAAAGATTTGTTATTATTTGCTTCAGCGGATCCATTGGATTGTATTGTCAAGAGTACTTATCCAGATTTTGTTGATCATTTAGGTGATAAGTCTTATTTTAGGGATTGTGCGATACTGACAACTACATTATCTGTTGTTGATGAAGTGAATAATTATATGCTTGCACAGCTTCCAGGCGAAGAGGTGATTTACCTTAGTGTAGACAGTGTTTCCAAACAAGATGGTGTTACCAGTTCTATTGGGGAAATTCATTCGATTGAGTTCTTGAATGGGATTACAATGTCTGGATTGCCTAATCACAAGCTTACACTGAAAGTAGGTGTGCCAATAATGCTGATACGGAATATTGATAAATCAATTGGACTATGCAATGGCACCAGGTTAATGGTCACAAGGTTAGATAAGCATGTCATTGGAGCAGAGATTATAACAGGAAGTAACATTGGTATGCATGTTTTAATTCCACGCCTGACAATCACACCATCTGAAGCATCTTTGACATTTACTTTGTGTAGAAGGCAATATCCAGTAATGCTCTCTTTTGCAATGACAATTAACAAAAGCCAGAGTCAAAGTCTACTAAGTGTTGAATTGTTTCTTCCTCACCCTGTATTTACCCATGGTCAGCTATATGTTGCACTCTCGAGAGTCCGGCAAAGGGAGGGACTAAAAATATTGATCCTTGATGAGCATGACATCCCTACTGACAAAACTTCAAATGTTGTATATAAAGAAGTTTTCTGCAATCTTTTTGGTTGATTGACAAATATATTATTCAATTGTGATAGTTGTATTTGACAAATCTTCCTCATGTACATATTTTTTTAACTTACATATTTCTTTAGTTTGATCCGTGCAATGATATTTATTTGATGCACATATTTATTTAATTTGCACGGGTCTTGAACTAGTTAATACAACAATGAAAGAACTCAGCACAAACAAAATACAGCACCAATTGTCGAACCGTGTTAATCAAAACACAAATCAATCTGACGCGGAAAGAGGTATTGCTGTGGGGTTAAAAAGATATAAAAATATATAAATACTATGATTTTCCAATTTACATATCCTGTAAGTCTTGATCATCGCCTCCTCGATTGGATCCTCCTTGGTCTGTTCCAAATGTCATTTTGTTCTGTTCCAATTTACATATCCTGTGTGTTGTCTTGATCATCGCCGCCTCGATTGGATCCTCCTTGGTCTGTTCCAAATGTCCTCTTGCTCATGTTAGCTCGCTGCACTAATCGAACCAATGCTTGAACCACCTCCGACATAGGCGGTCGGAATTCAGGCTCCGGCTGCTCAAAAATGAGACTTTAGAGACCAAGCATCACAATTCACAGTCCATTTAAAGACCATTCAATTATTTTCCTGCTTCTTTAGTTTTAGATACAGTTTTTTTTTTAGGTGTTTGCCACAAGTTTTTCAATAAAAACATAACAAATGAGCATTTTTTATAGCTCAGCATCAGAAGTCCTTCTACATGTTACATTTTTTATGGCATATTTTCCTTCCCAAAAAGGACAAGAAAGTCAAGTGCAACATAACTGACATTACCTGAACACAGAGAGCAATGACATCAGCAAACCTAGAAAGGGACTTAACGGGGTATAGCCCCTCCAGAGCAGGATCAACCATCTTAGCCAATGCATCAATATCATGGAGTTGAGGTGTTGCCCATCGTACCAAAGATTGCTCTGATCTTGGTCTTGAGCTGTTTAGAATTCAGAATTGTGTTAAAAACCCAAAAAAGGTAAGATTTGATTTCTTCCATCATTTCAAAAATTACATACACACGCAACAGTAGATTTCCCCATAATTCCAGATTGGGAAAACCAGAAGACTGGTTAGTATTGTCATGATTGAAATAGAGCCAACAAACAAGGTTGCCTGTTGAAGGCTTGAAGCCAGGCAGGTTAAGTGAAGACATACTTCATTTAAAAAAAAAAACAATTTATAGATATACTACCTCCAGTCCTTGATGTAAGATCTAGTTTATAATGCATTATAAACTACATCTTATATCAAAAACCGGAGGTAATATTTATGTATTCATGATGTCCAGCATGTTCTGTCAGCGCAAGTGTGCAAGTGGAGGAAAATGCCATGTTAAGGTATGTCAATCATTTTACCTATCAAATGGTTTCCGTCCACTAAGAAGCTCCAGCATGACAACTCCAAAGCTGTAAACATCACTCTTCAAAGTATATTGACCAGATAAAGCAACTTCAGGTGCATCATACCCAGATCCAGCATTACGGTTCAAGACCTGAATATTAGATGAAAATTAAGAATTTCTGGTCATTTAAGAGAGAAATGCATATTTATTAAAAGCATTCTGAAATCTCTTCTAAATTCTAACTTGAAAATATTATCCCTGCAAGTTTTCCATCCTATACACCTATTCACACATGTTGGCCACTGGTAACTAGCAGCAAAGTTTACTCATAAAAACCTCAGATGTATGGCAAAATCCATGAAGAAAAGAGGTTTATACAATGGAGAATGACAATACAAACTAAATGAGAATAAGCAACAAGACCTAAAATAAATAATATTTATTTGAAAAAACTATCACATCTAGACTTAAACCCAATTTAAAAGCATTCACTTCTAAAAGTTCCAAAAAAACTAAAATCACCTGGTCAGCATTTGGAATATAGCTTGCCAATCCTGAGTCCGAGACATGAGGATTGAGATCCGCATCAAGTAATATGTTGGCTGACTTAATATTCTTATGAACAACTGATGGTGAACAAACTTCATGCAGGTACCTAGAAAGTACATTCATGTTATTTTATGTATGGTCAAGAAAATATCACGTGACAAAGGAAAACTTCTTTAGAAAAGTAAATATCAGGATTTTCAAACCCATTAACCCACTAGGAACTTACTCTAAAGCACGTGCAGTCCCCAAAGCAATCTTGACACGGGAATTCCATATTAATGGTTTGCTATATTCATCTGATAAGTGAAGTAAGTCATGTAATGATCCACTTTTGTGAAACTCATAGACTAGGAGGTGTTGTCCATGCTCTGAACAATAACCAACAAGCTCTGTTACATTTGGATGGTGCAAATTGGAGATGTTTGAAACTATTTCCATAAAATCTCCAGAATTATGGGGAAGGATAGATGAATCAATTTTCTTCACGGCAAGAACCTACAAAGATTTCACCAAAAGGGTCAAAAACATTAATATCTAAATCACATATGCTAGACACAAGAATTGGTTAATTATAAATCAAAATCATTATCTAAATTCTTAGGTATCTCACACTAGACGCATGCATGTATAGCTTCTCAATCAGTCAAATACTAGGCAAAATTGAAGATAATGTCACAACTATGGAATCACTGAGTCGTTCCATCCAAAATTTGACATTAATACAGGGTCAACAAAACAATAAAGAGGATACCTTTCCATCGTCAGAGTGAGCACGATAAACACGTCCAAAAGATCCCTCCCCAAGGAGGTTATCCATACTGAAGCTCCCAGTGGCAATCTGTAGGTCCGCTATAGAGTATGATTTCACATTTGCAGGAGCTTTTACAGTTTTCTTGACAATAATTGGCTTCTTGGAAAATTCATCTTCATCAAATGATTTGTGACGTTCAATAGGTGGGGGTTTAATATTTATTGAGGCAGAAGTATCAAATGTCTTCATGTCAACTACAGAGGGAGTTTGCACTGACTTCACTTCTGCATTACAACAGATATGCAATCTCAAGGACTAAGTTACCACAGCACAAGAACTGTAGGAGTAATATTAAACTGTTTACAGTAATTTCGAGATAGCCTGATTACTAAAGATCGCCCAATAATGTTTTTGCATTAAACTAATAAAACTTCATCAAACTAGCTTGATTAAAAATACTTGAAACTCTTCTAATCATATGCCAGATGGATTGTTGGGAAGTACGAAATCCTTCCAGAAGAAAAGTGCGGAAGTAATTTCTACTATATCACAGAACAAATACGCACCAACATTGTAAAGTTCATTTATCATGAAGAGCATGAAGAGAAGAAAGCAGGAACTTGCTACAGATATAACTGCCTATAGAAGGTGAATATTACGAATATAGAAAAGAATTTGTCAACAGTGTGTAAGATGCAAAAGGTACAAATTACCGTGAACTTCGTTTGAATTGAGAAGAGCAAAAGGCTCATTGTCATGCTTTTCTATATCTGAAGATGACTTCCTGGATTTTCTTCTCACCAAAAAGAAAGCAACTACTGCCCCAACAAGAAGGATGGAGATCACTATTCCAGCAATACCACCACCTCCTATACCAGATTTTTTCCTCCCATCACTGGTGCCATCATCTGAAGGGCTATTACTTCCATCAGATTTGTGATGCCGGTTCCCTGTAGTTGCAGGGGGCGTCCCAGGAGGTGGAGGGGGGGCAGGACCTGAGTTCCATGTATTTCCTGATGTCCTGTCATTAATTTCGAACAAAATTTTTTAATTTTAAACAAACTTTTATATAAAGAAACAGATCTATACTGACTTTGTTACTGATAACAACAATGCTTACTGGAGGTTAATGCCCTTCAGCTGTTCTGGTATCCAGCCTGTAAAACGGTTGTTTTCCACATTCCTAGGAAGCAATGTAGAAGATAAATATAAATAGTTTAAAGGCATTTCTAAGCAAAAACAGAATGTAAAACTCTAGTATGTTTATATTAATACATAACGTACAGAGTATCAAGAGGAAGATTGGCGAGGACATCAATAGTCCCTGTAAACTGGTTGTTTTGCAGAGACCTGAGAAAAGGTGAACAAGACAATAAAAAATCTAATTAGCACCATGCAAAACATTAAAAAAATTAATAACAATATATGTTAGACATTTACAGGCTGTTCAAGCTTGTAAGTGAGCTCAAACCCTGAGGGAGGCTGCCTGACATAGAATTGAAAGAGAGATCCCTGCAACAAGCAACAAATTTTTCAGTCACTTGTTCTTCAATCATGGTTGAGAACAAGTCTTAGCATCTTTTTTTTCCAATAAAACTAAGTTGTAGCATTCATTACAGTCATTAGCATTTTTTTTCAATAAAATTACATGTAGCACAAGCCAGAAGAGGGTAGTGAACTATAGACTAATTACACAGGCCATTATTAGCAGAGATATAACAATGAAAAATGATTCAAGCATACAATCAGAAACAATATTATGATACTTCTACATTTCCAGAGCATAATGGTGAATGAATCACAACTAGTAACATAAAGTCATATTGAGGCTGAAAATGGTTAATATTTCATGCTTAACATGACATTCATAGAGACTATTCCAATTTGGCTAGCTTAACATGACATTCATAGAGACTGTTCCGATTTGGCTAGCTTAACATGACATTCATAGAGACTGTTCCGATTTATGTAGAGACTATTGCAAGAAGAAATCTCACAGTGTGGCTAGCTTAGAAAGCCTTTGAAACACGTCACTCAGTGCATTCTGTAGTTGATTGTGAGCAAAACTTCTGCATTCCCCAAAAAGAATGAAAAGAATTGACTCCAGTTGCTTGTAAAGGGAGATGATAAAGTATAATCATGAGAATGAAAAATAAGATATTACACACAGGTATGTAAGAGAAGTCATATCAGAAATTGAATACGGTATACTCCCAGTGTATTGGTTATTGGAAAGATCTCTACATAGAAAGAAACAACAACGTTAAAAATCATAATATCAGGATAAAAAAAGAAGAAATAAACAAATATGAGGCATATGTACATAGAAACATACAATCTCTGCAAATTTGGTGGAAGTTGGTATGATACGGTACCTCCAAAATTATTGTGACTCATATCTCTGCAAAATTTACGAACTCACTAAACAAATACTAATACACAAAAAATCATATATATGACAAATGAGGCTATTAATCTTACAGGTTGGTCACAGATGTCATGGTTTGAAGCAGGTAACCGAATGATCCAGATAATCCAAGATTAGGCAACTTACTGATAACAAGAATGAATTTCCATCAGAAATCAGCAACAAAAATAGTTAACATTCAAGTGATATAAAGTCAAAGGAAGAGTGAGGCATTACATCTCTGTAACTCTGTTGCCTGAGCAAGTAATGCCTTTCCAAGGCTGTCCCCCACAGGGATCACCACCATTTGCCGACCAACCTAGTTGGGATGGTGAGTTCATACCGGTAAACATAGCATTTAAAGCAGCAACTGCACCAAACATTCAGAAAAGAGATAGCTAGTTAGTGAAAAGGACAAATATTTAAAGTGTCAAAAAGGATGCTGCTGGCCAAATGTTGAGAGATAAATTTGAACAAAAGAAAAATAAATACATGATCATTTCAGATAACAATCATATGAAGCGACTAAGTGAAATAAGCTCATCTGAACCCGATAAGCTTTCCTATACATTATATTACTCATTGATGACCCAAAAAATTGGGGGGGGGGGGGGGAATCTTACAACATGACTTAGTTAAATGGTTAAAATCACTTGCTGTGTGATACATATCCCATACCAAGAGCACTATGGTACGCTATATAAGCCTGAGAACCATTTATAAAATTGAAATTAAACGTAAGTGGGACTCTCAAATCTCAAGGTTAAGATTACTGGTATTATTAATTATTAAATCATTCAGCCTCATGATGCAAGAGCTTGCCGATGCCTACTAAGAGGAATAATGCCATTGTCCAGGAGGCCAGCAGCTGTATGGTGACTTGTAACACCTCAAAGTAGCAGTTATGTCTATGTCCGTAAGATTTAGTACCTCACTTTGTTTGTCATTAGGCCACTTTGGATGGCACAAACACGTACTCACTATTGAAGCGTATTTTTGGGGTTAATCATGAAGAACTTTTAAGTTCCTTTATGCATCAGCCAACATGATACAAAGATGATCAATGTGGACATCAATCTGCAAACCCAACCATATCATGGGTGACAACCAAGATGGAGGTGAATTATTTAAGAACATTTTACTGCATCTTGGCATCGTCACAGGTATCTCCTTTGTTTGAACTCTGAATGTGTATTCAACGCATTAAGAAGCAAATTTGACCGAATGAAAACCGTAATATCACATCACCTACTTGATGGATTATTAGTTGATAAAGCCGTCTCCTCTTTCCCCATTTTTACTGGATACAGTGCTCCAGAAATTAACTCCCTTCAATCCATTAAAAAAAAAAACCTTGAACCCAATGAAAGAAGACGACTCTAGTCCATCCTTGGATCAGTAAAGAAATTGGGAAAGTTTAAAAGAGTGAACCCATTTATAACGGAATCGTGGGTACAACACAGTTGAATAATGAACAGGAAATTAATCATGGGAACCCGAAAATTTGTTAGAGACGAGTTGCACACAGAACTTGAACTTTCCAATCAAAGTGACGTTCTCAGGGAAAACCATCCACCGACAAAACTGTAAACACAACATACAGCTCAACCACAAAAGAAAACAAAATTTTATTTGAATTGTAGTAGGCACGCAAAGTCAGTAAAAGATCCAGCCGTGAGAATAAACAGATGCCACTCGACTAGATCAGCTTGAAAACTTCTTGCCGAATCCAAAACCGACACACTTAAACTTGGGTCACAATGTGACGAGGTAATCTATCAACAATTTGACAGAGCTGTTGGAGGCAGATGATCTAAACTCACAGAACTAAGCAATAGCAGGAAAGGTGAATACTAACTCCAGCACAATGCAAATTTATTGAAGTAAAAGTAATACTCAGATATTCATAGAATGAGTAAACTGGAAATCAAGTACCATCAGTTTGATATGTGTCTCCATTGACAGCACTGAGCATCCAACCCAAAATGCAGGTGCTGATGAACAACAGCGGCAAAACTCGCCGATCCTCAGTCATCCCCCTCCTTACCTCCCTCCCTCTTTTGTCAATCTGGGAAAAAAATTCTTACCCTTCTCTCAATAAGACGCAGTCAGAGTCTTCTCTCAATTTTTATTTTTTCATCGGACATTTTTGGGTCCATAGCTTATATATGTAGACATGTTCTCAAGCAAAGCTGGCAAGCACAGAAGATCCAAAACCACAGAGGTTTTTAGTGACTTTATCACGTTATCACACCATTTATATTAAAAAATCAAATTGAAATGAATATAAATTTTGTTGGCCAATAAAGAATATAAATTATATTTATGAGTATACCTCTCTCTCTCTCTCTCTGGGTCGACAAAATTCAGCAAACCTGTCTGCATCTCTTGATTGAAAATAATATTGCCAATTTTATTGCCTTTCACCGCTTCAGGGATGAAGGACACGCTTTGGCGTGTTTATTTATTTAAATCTATATATATTATATTATATATGTGTGTGTGTAAATATAAGGAAGAATAGGTATACGTTGAGCGTTGTTACGGAAGAATAGGTACACGTGGCTTTCTGTTGGCAAAAAAAAAAAATGGTATGCGGGGCCTTCATGGCAACGGCTAGACTGCCAACGATTGCTTTATTGGTCATTAAAGTCAATAAAAGCAGGGGGGGAAATAAAGCCATGAAAAGAATTTTGTATTTTTAAAATTTTAAATTATCTATATCTTAAAAAATGAGTTGTGCATTGTTATTAAGTTTTTTCATTCATTTATCAACTTTTGATAGGAGATCTGATTTGGGATTTTGCAATCAAAGTTCTTTTTCTGTTTTTTTTCCAAAAATAAACTTACCAAAAATAAAAGAAATTTGATTTTAAAAATTAAATATAAATTAAAATTTTTTGGTTAAAATATGTTTAAAAAATATAATATTTATTATTCTTACTATAAGGAAAAGTATACTTTTAAATAATCTTAATAATTTTATTATAATTTGATATTATATTTTTTTCTTATTTTCTAGTAAAAATTTCTCATGATCTTGATGTCTGAAATAATTATAATTTTTAAATTTTCTTGTAAGAATAATCAGTCACATAGCTAACATGATTGACACAAGAAATCTCAAAAAGAGAAGCTTTTTTTTTTTTTTTCCGGATCAAAAAGAGAAGATTTAACAACCTGGTTTTTCTTTTTATAAAACTCAAATTAAAAATATTGCTAGAAAATATTTAAATATCTTTCGTTAGAGAAATACTTACATACTACAAGAGTACATGACATTTAAACTCTGTATTATGAAAATATAACAACTTAGATCATTTTATTCCTCCAAGAATACCTGTCATTTAAACTCTGTCTAATGAAAGTATAACAACTCAGATTATTTTAATCCTAATTAGCTGACGACTCATATAAAAAAATGTAAATTTTATCTTTTTTTAAGAAAATATTGGTTTATTATTTTATTTTATTTTTTTAAAATTAAAATATTTTTTCTTAAAAACAAGATAAAATTTAAATTTTTTCAGATGAATCATTAACCAATTAAAATTAAAATGATTTGAGTTATTATATTTTTATTATATAAAGTTCAAATGACGACGTAGTACTCCCAAAGTAGGTAAATATTTCTCGTCAAGATAATCATGGGGGATTTTTTCCCTGTCACAAAAATTGAACTCAATATCTTATATAAAGTATATTAAATCTCATCTAGTTTTTTACTTAAAATATATTAAGTCTCTTTTACGTAACCCAATCAGCGCTAATAGTTTTCAAGGGTTTTTAATCTAAATATTACATCTAAGTTTATATATATATATATATATATATATATATATGCGAGCGCGCGCTTAAACTTGGGGCATAAAAATTAATAATATTTTAAATATAAACAATGGAATTAATTGTTTACTTAAGCAAATTCACGGAAAGGACCTTTCAACGAATGTCACTTTTATAATTTGGAGGGTTTGGTTTTTGGATTCTGGAATTCAATAATGGAGGTTGTGAGGATGCTGATATTTGGTCCCATGGGACAATAATATAACGAAAACGAAGGAACTGGTCGATAATTATAGCAGAAAATGCCAATATTATGCGCCTAATTAATTAATCCATATTACAAAGTCCATGTCAAAAACTACGAGCTAATTAATAATTCTACATGCACGTGTCTCTCAAACAATCATTTTAAATCTCTATATTTAACGTCAGAATAAATTACAAAAATTTCCATGATCGAATCATATAGTAATTTTCTTCTGGGGGCAAAAAAAAAAAAACTAATTCTCTTCTGATTTATTAAAAAAAAATACTGCTATAACTTTAAAATATATAACATTATGGTCACCATTAAGCGCTTGGTTCAATTCATATTCGTCTCTTCTTATTCAGATTCCAATAAACGAATTAATTAGTTATAAAAATGGTTAAAATTAGTGAAAAGCAGTCAATATATAAGAAATAAACCTTATTTATTTTAATATGCCTTTATTTATTTGTAAGTAAATATGTGAAACTGATAGTGAGGAAAAAAATGTGAGGGGATGTATGAGGAAAAAAATGGTAATGTGAAAGAGTATATTAATTAGGGATAAAAGTGTATTTAATATTCAAACAAACTCAAATTGAATCCATGGCCAAAAAAAAAAACCCAAAGTGAGTCTATTATTGACAAAAAAAATAAAAAATCATAGTGAATCTCATAAAAAGGAAGACTGGCCTTTTTAAAAATTATGATTGTATACACCCTTTTTCTGTTTAATCAAATATGAGTTCGAGTCATGTGAATGAATTCAGGATAAATATTTTTATTCACCTGTTATGTTATATTTTATAAAAAAAAAATTATGATTTAATATACTCCTACATGTAAAGGAATTTTTATGATTTAAGGAGAAAATTAAATTCATATTCAATTAAAAACAAACTATTAGTTGAGATGGTAAGGAACATCATACCATAAAAAAGAGAATACAAGTTTAAATCCTAAAAAATATATTTATAGGGAGAGGTGAGAATCCTTTACTCTTAAATCTTATGAAGAAAACATTTAGTCTAATAAATATTATATGCGGATTCTCGCTGCTGTCATTTTCATTGCCATCAAATAAATCGAACTAGATCATATTATATTCTCTTCTCTTAGACGTGTTCAACGTCAGAGCCACACACTTAGGACCCTTTTATTACGCGGGATATAGAGAAGGAAAAAGGAAGATTGTAATGTTCCTCAGCTTGAAACCCGTTTAGCTGTCTAAAGTGCCGGTAACCCACATTCCCGCCAAGGTGAATGTTCCTTTAAATATGGGAAATCGAGTTCCCACAAAAAATGGGATGAACTTCAAAATATTCCCGGTATTGATAAGATGTAGACAAAAATGCCCCTAAAAACATATAATAAAGATTAAAGACAAAGGCAGAATGCGTGCAAGGATTTGGTGAACCAGCTTGGTATAGTGTCGAAAGCTTGTCTGGAAAAGGGAAGAGACAAACTGCATGCGAAATAAAACTCTGAATCAAGGTAATGTTGGTATGATTATGTTGTGGTTTATGGCGTGAAGTGGGCAATATTTTTCCTATCTGCGCTGTGTGTTGAACAATCGGAGAGAAGCTGAAAATGTGTGGGTTAATTTAGTATGAGTTTATAAATTGGTATGTTTGTGATGTGGGTTGTATTGGATGAATAGATGTGAAAGAAAAGCAAAGTTGAAAGCTGAAACGATAAACAACACCACGAGGAAGACGATGAACAGTGAAGACGATGTCGAGTTCAAATTGAGGTTATTAAGTTTAATCTAGGTTGTTAAGTTAGAACTGGAATGTGAAGTTCGAACTTGAACTTCTGGCGAGGAAGACGATGAACAGTGAAGACAATGTCGAGTTCGAACTGGGGTTATTAAGTTTGATCTGGGTTGCTAAGTTCGAATTAGAATGTTAAGTTTGAACTTGAACTTCTAGTGAAGTTTTAGGGATATTTTAGGTTTTTCATACAATCTTCCCACTTAAACCACTTTCTTTTCTTCCAACCAAACATCTCATCTTCCCTCAACCTATGTTCCGTTCCTATGTCTACCAAATAGCTCACTCTTGTAAGTTTCCTCCCAATCTTCCCTTCCTTTCCATTCACTTCCATTTCTTTCCGTTCCCTCATAAAATATTCCTTATACCAAACAGGCCCTTATTTATTTTGCAGTTGAATTGTGTGTATACTAGTTTTTGGGCTGTACTAGGATGAATTACTGTTGGAGAATGGAGACTTGGTGTTCCCTGTTTTAGGAAAAAAAAAATTTAAAGTGTTGTATTTATTTCTCATAACTTAATTCACCGCCAAGTTCTCCAATTTTTTCAAAATTTTAAATATGTATAAATCTTATTTAAGAAAATTTAATGTTTTAACTCAGTTATGCTATTGTTGGTAGTGTTATATCAGTCACTCAATTTTCAATTTAAATGTATGATTATTAAAAAAAATAAGTAAAGTTGTCATATATAGTTAGGATCATAGAAGCAATAAGGGAAAAACATGCTTCACAAATCACAACAATCCCTTTGAGTTAAAGCCAGTGAAGATGTAAAGGCGGTCAGCTGAAATATATGTGACAACAATTCAGTCTTAGTTTGCACACCAAAATCACAAAAAGAGGACACATAAAAACTATATAGAGTTAATTAATAGTGTTTTCTTATAGTCAAAGGACTAAACTTGGTTCCTTTAGAAATAATGCACAAGATTTGTTGCATTGATGTGGACACAATAATAAACACTTACTAGTTCCTTCCTGAATATCCCTTTGACAAACCCGGCTTCAATAATCATGACGTGTTACTCTTGGCCTGTCTCTACTGAACACGCTTTCTTAAATAAAATATTGAAAAAGAAATATTTTTTTCTTGATAAGGGCATCTTGCAGGGGAAATTTAAGTAGGGAATTGGTGAGAACGGAACCAATCTGTGTTTTTATATCCCCCTGTTTACTAATAAAAATGGGGATGATTTATAATTTGGTTAAAGTGTAAATTTATATTGAAAATTTTTGTTAAGAAGTAAAGTTACTCTAGAAGTTTTTTTACGTTCAATATCACCCATAAAAATTTCAAAATGTAATAATATTACCTCGTATAGTTAAAAAACTAATGTTAACTATTAAAAGAGTAATTATAAGCATTCTTTATTAAAGCTAAGGAAAATCTTAAAACCCAGTATTTTTTGACAAAAACATATTGCTACTTATATTTGGAAACAACCATATATTAGAGAACATTATTTTTATTAACGGAGGTTGGCTCAGATGGGCAGGCATTTGCGCTGCATCAATTCGTTATTGGGTTCGATCCTTGGGTCAACTAGGAAACGGAAGATGTAAAGAATTTCTGTTTGAAGTTCTCTCCCTCACAACACCACCAAAGGTGGTGTTGCCGTTCAAGCCTATTCGATCTGGGGTATTAAGATTAGTCGGTTGTCGAGGGCCCATGTCAGTAAATCCGACATTAGCTTTCAGGTTAATACCAAATACCTGGGAAGGTGGTACAAATTGTGCATTGCATTCATTAAAAAAATAGAGAGAGAGAGAGAGAGAGAGATTATTACTTTTAGGGTCTGTTTGGTTCAACGGAAGGAAGGGAAGGGATTTTAATGGAGGGGAAGAGAAGGGGGGATTTTAATATTATCTTGTTTAGGTGATCAAAAAGGAGGGGAGATAGATTATTTTCAGATGGACAATTGTACCCTTTTATAAATGATTTTTATAAACAATAATCTCTTTTGTTTGTGCTTTCTATATCAAAGTAAAGTTGGGTTTTTATTAACGATACACAGTTTGTTAAAAATGGAAAACGGATGCAGGAAACTTGCACGCTTTTAAACAAAAACTATTACTACTCTATGTGCTGTCAAAGCTAATACCAAACTTCGACAGACAAAAAAAGCTAATACCAAACAAGCCAACCAGCTGGTTATTTCTTCACTGTATATGTGTTGTCAAAATGAAGGAAGTAAGAACCACTGCTAAGGACTGATAGAATCTAGAGACTGGAGAAGGGAGATTTGGAGGTGAAGGTTGGCGAGACCTGTGTACGAGCAATATAGGAAGGCGAGAGTGAGGCTTCAGAAATCATATTGCGCGAGCGAGGGGTGGGAGAGACTGATCGAACATTAGGCATGTGGGCGTTGTTGTCTGACGGGTAATTTTTTTCAAGATCCCTTCCAAATCCTCCCCCCCATTTTTTTTTTGGTGGGGGGTTGTTTTAAAGGGAGGGGATGGAAATTTTCAAAAAATTTTCTCTTCCCCCCAAAGTTTCTAGTATTTCCAATTAAAGGGAGGGAAGCAAGACTACGGAGGAGGATACTCTCAAAATCTATTTTCTCTTTTTCTTCTTATAATCACATCTCCACATTCCGATCAAAAAAATGAATGGTTTAGATTTAATATTTTTAAAAAATATTATTATAGTTTTTTATAATTTAAATTTTTAAAATTTTAGTACTATAGTTATTAATTGTGTGGATAACATTTTAATAGTTTAAATTTATTTATTTATGTTTAAAATAACAGTTTGATAAAATATGAAATTTGAACCATTCATTTTTAAAATTTAACGGTGGGGATGTAATTCTAAAAAAAAAATGAGATAAAGGATTATAAGAGGACACATGCCCCAAAATCACTACCCTCCCCTCCTCTTCCTCCAAGCCAAATAGACTTAAGTTTTATAAAAATATTTTTAAAACTATAGAAGAAATAAAACAAAGCTACGCAGGATCCAACAACGCGTTGGATCTGAAAAGTTCGGCTTTTTTATAGGATTCATTGATGGTTTCGAGAAATTGATCTTTAATATTCATAGTTTATTTATTTTTTTCATACACTGTGCTTTTTTGCCAACTTATTTTTATATATCTTTACTGCTTAAAGATTAATAAGAATCTCTATATATTCTCTCTTATCCTTGATAAAGGATATATTTAAAAAGTTGAAGTTAATTTTAAATATAAAGTATATTTTTTATGATAATAAATATTTAGAGCACAGTTGTCAAATAATCATGTAACAAGTGTCCAATTAACTATAGTTGGACTTGTCTAAGTTGTTTGATTGATCACATGGCCCAACTCATCAATTGATTTTTTTTTTTCAAAACATAATCATATTTATCCCAATTCATCAAATTAAACACGCCAATTTAAACAAGGCTATACTCTTAATTCAATTGGTGATTATATCTCAAAATTGTAATTCATTTAGCGAGATGGTAATTAAGTTAATCAATACGAGACTAACTCATTAAGTGCTCGTTTGTAACAGTTTATTTTTGGGTAATAAGTGTTTATAAATCGTGATTTACGATATACGAGGTAAGTATGTAGAAGAGTTTTATCTCGACTTACGTAATAAATGCTTATTAACCCCCAATAAACAATACCAAACACACACTAAAACCCATAACACATGCTGCTGGCTGATCTGCCACAGGGCACATACCAAATTGATCTATTTGATAGTTCAGTTTTACCTTTCTTTTTTTTTTTTTTTTTTGTTAACAAATCTATGACTCCTTAATTAGACAATATGCACATGTTATTATCATATAAAATCATATATCATGTTATGTCTTGACAATTGTATCTAAACGCAAGCCTTGAAAATTATAACTAAATCGACGCTATTTTCTTTACAAATTAAAAATCTTAGTCTCTATTATCATTTTCATTATTAATTTAATCTCTTCATTTTTTTTAATTTTTATAACAATGATCAATTCTTCAACCCACTAATGTTCTTATCTTCTTATTATGAAAATTGGAAGGGCAACAACACTTGGGTAAAAAAAAAAATAGAGAAAAAGAAAAGATTTCTGAAAAATATCCTTTTAAAATTTATTATTTAAAGATATCTAAAATTCATTTAAAAACTCAGATACAGACAACATATTTTTAGCGGGTTTAATTTTTATATAGCTATGTGTAACGCATCTTTAACTATATATAGAACTAAAAATATTTACATATAACTAAAAATATGTTGCAAACATTTAAAAAAAGATTTACACGTCCTCATGAATTCTTAAGTGGCAATAAATTTTAGGAATCGGCTCGTGTCCTTTTTTTTTTTAAGATATAAAATAAAATATTATTTTATATTAAAATATAAAATAATATTTTATAATATATTAAATCTGAATCGTTGAGATCTTGATCCGACGACTGATATAAAAAAAACGGAGCGTTCTTTTCTCAAAGAAAAGGCCACAAGCTGAATCCTAAATTTTGTAACTGAGGGATTTTTTTCAGCATTTTTTTTGGGAAAGAACTATTTTTCTTTATGAAAAAGGTTTTGAATTAAAGTGGAGTAGCAATAGGAGTGGTGGGTGGCACGCCATGTGGCTTTTATTAAGAGGTTGGCAATGACGAGACTCGACGTTTGGAAGTTGAGAAAAGTAAAGGACAACAAATGAAAATCAAATAACACGTCAGATGTGTCGGTGAATTAAATAAGTAATTTTTAAATTATTGCATGTATAAAAATGATTGAAAAACAAAAAGATTACACATACGAATCATTAATTAAAAGTTGAACAAATACGTGAATATCGTGTCCGTAATTGATGTCCTTTTATCCTAA
Organism: Inga laurina; assembly: GCA_963855925.1. Taxonomy (NCBI): domain Eukaryota; kingdom Viridiplantae; phylum Streptophyta; class Magnoliopsida; order Fabales; family Fabaceae; genus Inga; species Inga laurina. Next base: position 4,838,192 of record OY979711.1, on the reverse strand, counting down.
TTCCTGTTCGCAAGCTCTCTCTCTCTTTTATTTTTATTTTTGGTTCAGACAATATCTAATCCATGCTCCCTTCAATCTTTAACATTTTATAGAAGGTATTTTTTATCCTTTTCATAAGGTATTTGTTACTTTAAAAGAGAGTTCAATTTTGTCATACATGCCCATATTCAATCAGGACAATAAAAAAAACTAATATGGTGTTAGAGTTTAATCAGGGCAATGAAAAGAGTGTAAACTAACATGGTATTAGAGTTTAACATGATCAATAAGTCCAATATTAAAAATTACTTAAACTTTATCATAAATTTAATGTTTTTAATTGTTTTTATTCGTATATATAAATTAGTTGGAATGGACCTATGAAAGTGGCAAGAAAGTGCTTCTAATCTTCCTGATAAGTAAACATGGCTCTGTAATATTTTAATTTTTTTATAATAAATACTTCGGGGATCATAAATTATAGACATTTCTTTGAGACAGATTCAAAAATAAGATAAATGGAGAGTCTAATTCCTTTGCTGAAAACCTCTTTATGAAATGGTTTTGAGTGAAGAAGATGTTTAATGTATGACTTTAGCTGAGAGCAACTTTTCGGTGAATCAATATGTATACTGACTTTTTCTGACATTATTTATAGAAAAAATGTGTGTCATTGGCATTAATACCCATACAAAATTTTGCTTTTTAAAAAAAATCATGCATGTGATATATATATATATATATATATATATATAAATGAACAAGAAGGGAACCTTGCCTTACGTGAAGAGTTAAAGACAAAAAAGAAAGCGGCAAAGGAACGTGTTTCTTTACGGCACAACAAAAATAATCTCTTGCTACCTACAATGTTCTAACTTATTTCTATGTTTTTTTTAATGGTTGAGAATGGAAACAATTAATATATATTTGAATATTGAACTCCATAGCCAAGCTAGAATTAGGCTGAAATTTAATATTACTGTCATTGCCTCATTTGTGTCCCATGAGCCAGGTTATGAGTATGACCACACTGTTCTACTCCCTCCGGTCTTAAATATAAGACATAGTTTGTAGTGTAAAACTATGTCCTATATTTAGGACCGAATGTAATACTATTTTAGGATTGTTTCATGTAATATAATATAAATATTATATATGTGTGTGTGTATATATATTACACTTGTGTTCGTATTGAACAATAGATTATTTAATGAAATGCCCTCTTCGAGATAAAAAAAAAAAGAGCTAAATATTAACCATTTACTAGAGGATCTATATTGATCTAGCAATAAAATCCTCCAATCTTGAAAATTTAGTTAAATCTAAGATTTATTTATATGGCAAGGGTGTTTGAAAATTTCAATTTTTTGTTTAATTTTGGGCAAGAATAAATGAAATGAAATAAAAAATAACAATATAGCAAAACTCTAGATTTATTCAATTCATGATGAAATTAGTTTGATTCAGTTGTAGAGCCAGCTTGTAAAATGGGAAAATGATTTTTTTTTTCTTGTGAAAAAATATTTTAATATTTTAATGAATTAGATTTGAATTCACGTTCCCCATTTGAAGTATAAAATGACATCCATAAAATCACAAATTTATGCTCACAGCTTGATTAAATAAGAAATTCAAAAATATTATTTAAATTTACCAAACAAGACTATATTGAAATATTCATATATTCAAGTTAAATTTCAATGCGTATAAATCTGTTGGTTTAACAATATATACCCACCATCCTGGAAAATAAATATATGTATACCTACCATCGATCATATGTTAAGTATTATGGACATCGCCAATGAGTTTGTAGAGGATTGGGAGTTTAATTGAATGATACCTCCAAATTTTTAATATAAAATTTATTTATCTAGTCCGATTAAATTTAAAAAGTTAATTATTATAGTATGTATTTTTCAAAACATGTTAGTCATCTTTTTTTATTTTCTTATTCCTTCTTTTTATTGATTATCGTTGAGGAAACATTAATGAGTGCAGTTATAAAAATATTAATAAATATGATAAATAAATTTTATATTTAAACTAAAATCAACTTATTACTAGATATACTTTATATTAAGCACTAATTACTAGAGGGACTAATATATTCTCAAAATTTGGGACAAATGGCAAGATCCCGGATTGAGGATCTTTGAGTTTGACAAATAAAGCAAGAATAAATTAAGGTGACATGTGAAAGTTCTGATGTACTATGCCTAAAATCCTGAATTTGCACGACTTCACGTGATCCTAGGCAACTACGTAAGTTTTGTTTATTTTAAAGGTGGAATCTAACATAATAGAAACATCTTGATAATTCGCACTATTATTGAATTATACGAGCTAATTTGATTCACTATAAATTAATTAAAATGTTAAAGAATAAGAAAACTTAGTTAAATTGCTTAGCAGTCAAGTGAAATCACATTTGGCTCTTTGTGCTCCTGTTTTAGCAAGGATGCATGTGAATATGTTATCACACTTTTTTTTTTCTTAAATCCCTGGTAATTCAATATGGTCCAACTCAATATTTCATAAGCTTATTTTCAGTATGTCTAAGGCTCTGTTTGGTTTGAGTGGAGGGGAATTGAGGGGGGATTTTATTCCGCTTCTCTTGATTGGCACTACTAGGAATATTGGAGTTCATCTCCTCAAATTGGAGGGATTTGGAGGGAAGGTTGAAAATAACTTGTGCATGGATTAAAATGCCCAAGAAATTTTGTCATTAAACCAAAAATAGCTTTTGTCATTTTTGACTAATATATATATATATAAATATAATTATAAAATATAATTTTAAATGCACGTATATAATTATATTAAATTTTATTTATAATTTAGTACATAAGAATATTATTTATAATTAAATTTTATTATATATTTAATAGGGTTGGAAAAAAATCATTTATAACATAAAGGTAAAATTGTCCATGTGAAAATAATTTCTCTCCCCTCCACTCCCCTTCCTTTTAATCAATCCAAATAAGGTAGTATTAAAATTCCTTCTATCCCTTACCTTCTCCTCCCCTCTATTAAAATCCCTCTCATCTCATTCCCTCCGTTGAACCAAACAGACCTTAAGGATGCTTCTGGTATGAGGGGAGGGGAGAGAAAGTGTGATAAAAGAAAATTTTTTTAGTTAAATTTAAAAAAATTAGAGAAATACAGTTAAAAATTTTAAATTAATTTTGTTTCCTCTTTTTTCATATATTTTCTTTATTCAAATTTTATAACCTCATTTTCTTAATTTTCTAATTTTTTTTTAAATCTAACTCATAAAAATTTTACCTCCCCCAAATCCCTCATACTGCACACCGGAAATTTCCAAATAATATCTTGTCTGTATGCATATAAATGTTATATGCCAATTCTCGTTGTTTTTGTGTGAAGGCGATGCGATGACAAAAAGAAAAAAGGAAAAGTAAAAAAAGAAGAAGAAGGCAATGCTTGTTATTATCGAGGGTCCCACAGTTTTTGATTTTTTTTTTAATGGTCTGTTTGGATTTACAGCGAGGCACGCAAAAGCAGCTGAATCATAATCATAAAATGGCAAACCTGTGTCTGACGGACCACGCACATGTTGGACTGTTATTGGGCCATAGATTTTAATCGTACCGTTGGTTAACAATTGGCACCCATTCATTTATTTTTTTCCCGATAATTCATATAAAGAACATGATCAACCTAACGCTATTTTATTTTATTTTAACTTTTTTTTGTAACATGATAAGAACCACTACTTCCTCCTGTTCAAAACATAGGGTGCATTCTAGAAGAAATCTATGGTTCAAAGCATAGAGTGCTATTTTTTCATGCTGCATATTGGATATCCACATAGAGAAGGGATATGAGACATATTTTAAATCGAATTAAATTAAAGTTGACAATTTTTCTTTATGACTTGTATTTTAAATCAATAGAATAGACTTCTTGAAAGAGATTAAATAAACTAGATATACTACTTAATTATAGTATATGTTATAGATATTTTTGACACATTTAATTATAGCATAAGTCAGGTAAATTAATTTTAAAAAATTGGTAAATATAAGAAATAAAATGAAAAAAAAATTGTATTAGGACTAAAATTTATTTCTAGATTAGCTCTTATATTTAATAGGGAATATGGGCACGTTTGTTTTAGCGATTCGATTGCTTATAAGTTGCTTTTTAATAGTGATTTACAATATGCAAAGTAAGTATGTGAGAGGAGTTGTGTCTCGATTTACGTAAAAAGCAACTTATAAACAATCGTAACGCCCAAACAAACATGCCCATAATTTATTCACTTTATGCTTCAATAGACAAACTTTTGTCATCGGAGAAGAAAAGTAGTTATAAATGCATCCAATTTCTGTTTCACAAAAAACGGGTATACAGCCCAATTGGCTTAGAGGCCCATGATGATGCCTTTAAACTGTAAACGGCAGCGTTTTCCCAGTTGTCTTGTCCATCGCTAGTCAAAACAGTGAAACACAAAGGCAAGGGCCTAAATAAAAAGGGGGGGAGTGGTCTATCGCATGTTCACAACAAACAATTACTTAAAAGAAACTGTTCCCTTACCAATATTTTCTTATTGACGAAGAAATAAAATAATATATCAAATAAATAAAGTGCTCGTTTGGAATGGCTTATTTTTAGGCAATAAATGCTTATAAATCGTGATTCACGGTATACAAAGTAAGTATGTGAGAGAAGCTTTATCTCGGCTTGCGTAATAAGGACTTATTGTCTAAAAATAAGCCCAACCAAACACACATAAAGATTGATCAATTTTGTAAAAAGGTTGACTCATAATTATAAATGAGTATTTTATCCGTGAGCTATTTGTAATAGAGAAAATTTTAATAAAATATTATTTAAACTTTAAAATACTAAACAAATGATTTGATAAAAATCTGAGCTGTCAATCATATTATTCTTATTTATTAGTAAAATTAATTTAAGATTTTGAAGTTTAAGTTGTATTTTTTTAAAATTTTCCCTTTGTAATATCATTAACTCTTAAGCATAAATAAATCCAGAGAGTGATTTTTCATTAACGATTCGACGCAAGTAAAGCTAGTCTAGATTATAACATCAAATACCACATACATTTTTTTTTTTTTGCCAGAACAAATATCACATATTTTGGTAGACAAAAGTGAAAAACCACATTAAAATATTGGTGACCGTATTTTCATTTTTCAGTGGGCGAAGGGAAAAGGAAGGATATAGGACGCGTGAGACTACACATGTTCACCGTTGGGGGAATGCTTGCTGACCAATACACCTATCATTTTGCAGACAAAAATGAAGTTGACGACAATTTGACGACGATGGTCAGTGCGTCCGAAGCCCAAAACGGCAAAAACCACAATGCTTCCCCTGATTCTCGCCACAAAAGCACACGTTACTTTCAAGGTTGCTTGTCACTTGGATTTAGCACTACTTGCCTACACGTAATACCCCCATATGATCATTACTCCTGCATATAAATTCAACCAGATTCATTCTGTTTTCCAAAACCAATCCGCACAATCTTGCAGTTATGGCGTCGGAGATGGATCACACCGCTGACGATGAAGTTTCTCACGGACTTATGGATGAGAAGCCAACCGACGATTGTGGTTTCAGGTGCCTCATTCAGTCATTCTTATTGTTTGGAAACTGTTTGATATTATGTTTCAGAGATTCCAAACTTGACTGGTCTTGGCATACTAATTAACCACACTCCTTCAAATCGACTTCATGCATGCAAGATTTTAATCCTGGATTGGTACCTGAAAGAGTTGAAATTGCTAATGTGTGATACTGTTTGGTTTTTAGGTATCTGATTGTTCGTCCTGAGAATGGTGGCATAAAGGACTTGCTAAGCTACTCTGTCAGGGGTGATAGACACAGTTTTGATAAGTTTTTGGAGAGCAACTACTTTGTTAATGAGGGACCACCGGGTGGTGGTGAGATGGTTAATGATGATCATAGATGGGTTATTATGGTTTCCATTGTGATGCGCAAGATCATTGCGTTTTTGGCTAAGCCTATGGAGTGGGTGGGCTGGTTGGCCGATCTTCTGTTGAATCTTCTGTTCCAGAATGGGAACTTGCTTGGTCTAATTAACAACGTTATCCATGGTACTTCGATGTTTTGAATGACTATTTGTTCCTGTGATACTCACTGTCATCTCTGTTTTTGGATACCTGAATATGAATGTGTGTATTCTTACCCTAAATGTTTGTATTTAAGCCTAGCTGTCATTGGCTTAGTACCATGTCTTCTGAACTGTGAAGTGACAAAAAGATTTTAAGACCATTAAACAGTGCTCACGGCTCTTTACCAGTGATGACTTTGCCGAAAGCGAATATTTTATTGTTGTACTTGGTTTTTAACAGGCAGAGTGGCGGTACCACGGAGAGGCACAGAGACTTTTATCAGTACAATTGGTCACTTAGATGGGAGGATGGATCTTTACAGGGGCCAAGAGTTAGCGAAAGCAAACGTTGGTGGTGTGGATTCTATGCGGAGAAAGAGCATCATCAAGCCAGAATTGGGAAACAGAGCTTTGATGGATCTCTCCATGATGGCCTCCAAGCTAGCGTATGAGAATGCCCAAGTCATTAAAAATGTCGTGAACCATCACTGGAAGGTAAGTTGCTCCAATCTCTTTGAAACTTAAAATTTCAGAACATAGGTTTCTTAACCGTGTACTTTAAGAGAAGAAAGTAATTTATTTCTTTTGAATGACAGATGCACTTCTTGGGTTTCTATGATTGCTGGAATGGTAAGATATTATGGGAAGCATACTAGAATGTCGTGCAAAAAAATTGTTTGTTACGCGTATATCATCTCTTTCACTAACATTGTTTGGTAATCCTTGTTTCTGGGTACGTAAATGAAAAATGATAGACTTCCAAAAGCAGATGTCCACCCAAGTGTTTATTTTCTGTGACAACATCGAAGATGCAAACTTGATAATAGTAAGCTTTAGGGGCACTGAACCTTTTGATGCTGATGACTGGAGTACTGATTTTGATTACTCCTGGTATGAAATACCAAACTTGGGAAAAATCCACATGGGTTTCCTGGAAGCCTTAGGCTTAGGCAGCAGAATCGAACCTGCGAGCTTTTACGATCACATTAAAGCGAAAAATGAGAAGTTAAGCTCTTTAAATATGACATCAAACAATGGTTCTGATTCAGGTCAAAGTGGATGGGATTGGGATCAATCTTCTGATTCCAAGACACCACAGATGAAAGATCAGAGAACTGCGTATTATGTTGTTAGAGGGAAACTCAGAAGCTTATTAAATGAGCACAAGAATGCAAAATTTGTAGTGACTGGGCATAGTCTGGGTGGAGCTTTAGCCATCTTGTTTCCAACAGTGCTGGTTTTGCATGAAGAGAGGGAGATAATGGAAAGGCTTCTCGGCGTATACACATATGGCCAACCGAGGATTGGAAATGAGCAACTTGGAAGGTTCATGGAAGCTCATTTGCAACATCCTATTCAAAAGTACTTCAGAGTCGTCTACTGTAATGATCTTGTGCCCAGGCTGCCTTAATGATGATAAAACCTTCTTGTACAAACATTTTGGAGTGTGCCTTTACTACAACAGCTTTTATATTGAACAGGTAGGTATTCGTCATATATCTCCATTTCCTAATTTAGTTTGTTGTTTGTTGTATGTCCTCCTCCTATTCTCAACACACAGACCCATATTAAATCATCTTTGCCTTGTTTTCCATAGTTACCATGATGCTAAGTTCTAGAAGACTTTTTTATTCTAACTTTATTTAAAGTGAAAACTACCTAGTTTCAGTCTCAACCCTGCTAATTTTTCAAATAACTTTAGTAGTAGTGGAATTGATTTGAGTTCATCATGTACATTTCGTATACAAAACGATAGTTTGACTGGAGTTGTTATGAATCGCCATTCATGCATGTCTGAAACACGCTTCAAAGAGATGAACTACTAGTATGAGTCTGTTATATTGAGTTTGAGAAATGCTCTGCATTATTCATGACCTAGGAATAATGCGATTTTTTAGAGTTTATAATAGATAATCCTTCCAGACCTTAATGTAAGACTTATTTATTTAATTTGATTAGATTAAGGAAGATAGTTAAATTAGTTAATAATACATATTTTTTTTAAAACACCCTAATTATCTTCCTTAATTCCCTCCTCTTTCTTTTACTTGATTTTTGTTGAGTGAATATTAATATGACTAATTTGGAAAAATATGAGAAATATATCTTATACTTATGATTAAAATCAACTCCCTAACTAGGTCTTATATTAAAAATAAGATGAGTATATATATATTGCATAGACTATTTGATACAGAGCTGCATTCAAAAAAAATTGTTGACCCCACTAATAATATATTGATATCTATAGAAGCTGGACAAAATTTTCAACGGGACCTGCATCTATATGGTTCTATTATGATTGGATTATTTATCAATTTTTGTATACTGGATCTAGCCAAAAATTTTCTTGACCCACCTTTGACATGTTTACATGTTAATACATGATTTATTTGGTTGATCTTGGTGGATTTATTCTGGAGATAGAACGTGCTTTCAAAATTTCAGATTTTATTGTGATCTTTAAGGTACTGATTTGTTTCGCGTTTTAAATTTTGGTGGTGCACCGAATTCTAAAGAAAGTGAATGAGGAGCCAAATAAAAACTTCTTTGGAATTAGATATTTTCATATTTCATTCCAGAACATCTGAATGCTGCATGGGAGCTAATGAGAAGCTTAGTAATGGGCTCCATTTATGGACCGGACTATAAGGAAGGGTGGTTCAGCATATTTGCAAGAGTCATAGGTTTGGCACTTCCTGGTATTTCTGCACATTGTCCCACAGATTATGTCACCTCCATGAGACTTGGAAAGGACAGCTCCATTCAGATGTCCTCTTTCTAGGAACTGACTTTCCCTCCCTTGCCTTGTTTCATGAGGAATTCTAAACATCATTTGAAGGGAAAAATAGTCAGTAGCTAGTTAGTGCAATGCCTTTTGTTTTGGCAGTTCAAAATGTTAAAAGAGTTTTGTACATTTTGTTGTGTCCGAGTTAATGGCTGTAAGTTCTATATTCAAGTAGCCAAAAATGGGGCGGGTGTGTGTAATGGGTGTTGAAAAAATGATGTAATCTACCAATCATGTTTGTTGCATTAAACTAATAAAACTTGATCAAACTAGATTGATAAACTCTTCTAGTCATATGCCAGAAGGATTGTAGGGAATTAAGAAATCCTTCCCGAAGAAAAGTGCAGAAGTAATTTCTGGTATACCACAAAACAAAGACGCACCAACAATATAATGATGTAAAGTTCATTTATCATGAAGATCATATGAAGAGAAGGAAGCAGGAGCTTGCTACAGATATAACTACCTATAGAGGGTGAGTATTGTAATTTAAGAAAAGAATTTGTCAACAGTGTGCAAGATGCAAAAGGTACAAATTGCCAAGCACTTGGTATGAATTGAGAGGAGCGAAAGGCTCGTTGTCATGCTTTTTCGCCATTTTCGAATTCGAACCCCGGCATTACTGTCAACCAACCCTCTCATTATGTACAAAAAGGAAGGGAAATAAAAATACAAATTCCCCAAAAGCCCTACTGTACAATTCGCTATACAATCCTGTAGACTGCGAATTGAAAGGAAATATCATGTGGAATAAAAAAAAAAACTTAACATTTTTGGATCCAACGAGTTACGATGAACAAATCTAGCCATCCCTATAACCAATTGACCTGTAGAAGTTATAATAAAATATTTATCAGTAATTAAGTGGGAATTAATTGTGAAGATGCTGAATTGTCCGAATAGCCTGTGTTTGGTATCATTTATTTTTAAATAATAAATCCTTATTATGCAAGTTGAGATAAAACTCCTCTTATACACTAATCTCGTATACCGTGAATCACGATTTATAAGCACTTATTACCTAAAAATAAGTTATTCCAAACAAGCACATAATAATAGAAAATGCCACTAATTATGCGAATCCCAAAAGATAAACCGTGTATATATATTATTTCATTCAAAAGATCAACAGTACAGACTCCTTGATACTATTTGGAAACTATTGCATATGTTTTCCATATATTTTGATTGATGCTATTTGGAAGCTACTCCACCAAATACAAAGTCAAACTAAAAGACGAAAACAGAGACTCCGAGAACCTGACTTGATTCGTAGTATTTAAAAGATAACATTAGAGAATAAACTCCTCAAAGACAAACATGACACCTTACGCCTTCCTTTTCTTGGCGTGGGATGGGCCTCGCCCTTTCCCTTTAATGGAGTTGTGTTGCTGCTTATCGTCATGTTAACCAACACCTAAGATGCCATCGTCAAAAAAGAAACAGAGATATCAGAATACTATTTGAGAATACAGTATTTCGCTTAATTTTGAGGCGAAACTAAACCAATTTTATCATCTTTTGTTCTCCTCTACAGCCAACGTTGCACGTCACATTCTACTCCTACGAACTAAGTGTCTTGATCATAACATCCAACCCTAAAACCACAACTAGACATCGTCAATCTTTATTGAAATTCAAGAAGAGTAGTCAAAACATCAACTGGCTTTCTCTTGTGCTCAACCAGAAGGTTCTTGGGCATCTGGCTTTTTCTTGTGCTTAGCCTTAGGTCCCTTTTTGGGCGTAGCCCTTATGGATCCAAATTGAATCCCTTGCTATTTATTAACAAACTGAATCTCTTGATATTTATTATTTTTTCTGAACAAAAATTAGAAAGTAATCACCAATAAATTATTTTTATTGACTCATGGATCTAAACTAAATTCCCCAGTATTTATTACGTTTTTTTGGCAAAACAAAATATAATTTTAAATTATTATGACTCCTTGATTTATAGAGTTAAAACAAAATTCAATTGCAAAGGAATATAAAAACAAAACGGTCTTGTTTAACAAAAGTAACGGTGTTACTTAAAAACAAAACAAAACTTGATAGTATTACTATGATTATTATAGAATATATAGATATAGATTACATTATTTATTATACCAATAAACTGTTAATTAAAACAGTAAATGGCTTCACTTTTTAAGAGGATGAACACAAATTCAAATATCGAGAAGCTTTGCCCCCTTAAGGAGAAACCCTTGATCTAATAAAAAAAGATTACATTATTCTTGACTTTTGATTAAGAATTTTTTTATATAAATTTGACATTATATTATATATTTATTAATTATACTAAAATATTGAATTATATTTTCACTAATTATTTTATTTTATTTTAGTTTTTTTACCTAATTTTTTTAAGGTTAAGAAGTGTAAAAATATCTATAAACTTTTGTTAAAAGTGCGTTCAACACCATATACTTTTTGGTAGTGCAAAAATACCTATTAACATTCAAAATTGGAGCAAACATGCAAGAGCTGTTAAATATAACCTAATACCGTTACATTATATATATATATATATATATATATGTAAGAATAGCATGAGCCCACCATAAAAAGTAACAGTATTTAGTTATATTTAACGGACCTGACATTTTTACTGCAACTTTAAATGTTCATAAGTATTTTTACACATTCAAAAAGTATATGGTACTGAAAATAACTTTAGTAAAAGTTTATGGGCATTTTAGCATCTTAATCCTTTTTTAAATAAAAATAAAAAAATAACACGTCATAGCTGTTGTTTTGACTTTTGACGCCAATCTCTCTATTTTGTTTTTTTGCCTTCATGTTTTTGCTTTGCCATCTCCAAGGTCACAATCAAATTCAAAGGTTGTCTCTTTTGGGTCAAAACCCAAAGGTTAAACCGGGCCGTTTTACCCTATTTGGTTAATCAACGGGTTAAGCGAACAATACTCCGCACGCCTTCCTTTCGACCCAAAAAAAAAAAAGGCCGGGCGCCTTCCAGCATTTGCCGCGTTGTTGTAGTTGCAGCGCGCAGAGTCGCAAGGCGGGGAAGTACCCAATCATCCCAATGTTCAGGTTTGTCATCTACACGATAATGACGATATAGTCTTGTCTGGTCCCTTCTCCGTTGTAATACGATCAACGCCTGAACGGCATGAGACCCCCGGCCGGTGGGGGAGGGACGAATTGGGCTTTATCACTGTAAATTTTGCATGGAAAATGGAAACTCTTTCACTTCTTTTTTGTTCACTGGGGAGAGAGAATCTGGTCCTTGTTTACATGTTTGTATATTGTAGTGCTTAGTTACTTTAATCTTCGGGTTTGGCTGACATGGTTACGGTTTATTTATTTCAGTCATACTAAGCAATACTGATGCTGTGAAGAGAATAGTCCGGAAATGTTCGAAGGATTGGTTCGTCAGGTGCTTCTGGGTTACCTAGGTCGATATGTCAAAGATATCCAGAAAGAGCAGCTGAAGATCACACTTTGGAATGGTACGTCAGATTTTCTGGTGTTCGTTTGGTTATCATTTTCTTTTCTCTGAGCTGTTAATAATCTTTTTGAAGTTGATTTTGTCTTATAACTGAGCGACTAAATCTTTATTAATCTTTGTGTGTGAAGTTGCACCCATATGAGAACTGACTGTTTGGATGCACTGAGCATGCAATTAGTTTTGTTGGGGATAATTTTGTTGCAGTGATATTCCCTTACGACTATGATAGTTTTAATCACGATTGTGGTTTTTGGGACAATCACAATATTCGTTTGGTGCTCAGTTCACTTTTTAATTTCTCAAAAGAGGGCATTTTCTTCTTTACTCAACAGACTCAAGTTTCCTAGCGTGTCGGAGGATTTATTTCCACATTTAATTTAGAGAGTTTTCCATATTCTGTGCCGTAAAATTTATAAACATGTGGTCCAGTAATTTTAAGCATGATGGCTTTTTCCTTTGAGCGTGTGTGAATATTAATACTTTAAATGAAGGGTGTTTTTGAACTGATGCTGGAGTTAATTATGTACTGTCACAAAGAGGAAGTATTACTGGAGAACGTGGAGCTGATACTTGAAGCGTTTGATTATCTCCAACTGCCATTTGCTCTGAAGCAAGGTACTGGAACTGCGTCCTTAAACATGTGTCTAAGTTCTTCCATTCTCAGTAATACTGGACCATTCTTTTCCCGATGAATGGTTCTCTAATAGATGCATGGCTGGCCGCTTGTGCATAGGAGCTTTTATTTTCTCATTCTTAATGAAAATTGAAAATTATTGCTAGGTCGGGTTGGGAGGTTAAGCATCAAAATTCCATGGAAAAAGCTTGGTTGGGATCCCATTATAATAGTTTTAGAGGATGTCTTCATTTCTGCATCCCAACGAGGTGATCAAGAGGTACTTCTTGGATCTAGCATTACCTCTAAGTCTCTAACCTTGAATCTTCTGGATTTATGTCCTGCTTTATCAACATGCTTTTCTTCAAATGGGATGGTATTCTATCTTTTTCTTGTATGATTCTCTTGTGTTTAAAGTTTTTTTCCTCTTTGAGAGGATTAAAAAAGAAAGCCCACTTATTCAGGCATATCATTTGAGACAAAGCTCTTTTTATCAATTACATTGTTATACTATTTATCTGCAATTTGAGTTTCCTCTGTGTTAGTGGAGTGAGTATGCTGTTGAAAAGAGAGAGTTTGCGGCAAAAAAGGCCAAACTTGCAGCAGCTGAGTTGGGAAAACTGTCCAGGCGTGTGTGTGGTAAGTCATTTCTTTCTTTGTTTTGATAGGAAAAGAAAATTCATTAAGGAATGACAGAGTTAGAAATGAGAGAAGACATCCTGCAAAAGAAACATAAAATGGAAAGAGAAGTACATGAGTCATTGAAAAAAGTACAATTTTGAAAATTTGAAAAGCAACTGACTTTAGAAATCTGAGCAATGCCATTCCTAGTCAAGTTGCAGTGTGATGACTAAGTCACTTGCATGGGTCAAGTTTGAAGAGCTCAGTGGCAGGCTGGGAATGATAAATATGTATTTTTCCAGCTTGAAGGGGAGTGTTGGAAGTGGGCTTCGCTCTTATAAGCCCATTGCCCCATTAACTTAGTTTCTTTTTTTTATTATCTTTGATATATCTTTTAGATTTATTCCCATATCTCATCATATCTTATGTATTATGATTCTTAGGAGGAAATTAGGTTAAGGTTTTTGTTTTGAGAAGTAATCCTCCTAAGACTACATGTATTGGTTCCTTGTATCAATGGAAATAAGATTTTGCAATGCGGCTCCAATGCTTTTAGTTTCCATAACCTTTCGTATCATTATGTGCTTAGATGTATTACGGAGTTATGCTCGTAACTAGAAGTAATATATTCAGTTCTACTTCTGTTCTTTAATTGTTCATTTTGCAATTTGTTCTGGAAGCAATTGTTAGGGTCCTAACACCCTCCTGCTTCTGTTCCATAGCCTTAGCAGTGCCTTTGCTCAACTTTTGTTTTGTAAAGAAAAAGTATGATATGTCATTGGCTAGCATAGCCTTTTCTCTGATTGAGTTGTTTTTAGCATGAAACTTCAAAAAGTTTGAAACTGTATTTCAATTATGTTACCTTTTGTTGAGAGTAAACTGACATTTAAGGGTATACATTATCATACGAATTATACAAGATATGAGAAACATAGAGCAAAAGAGTCTTAAAATTTCAATAATGCTGTCAAATCACCCAGCATATCTGAAATGGATATTCCTCTAAAACAATAGGGAACTATTAATAGGGGATCGATTAAAGGTCTTATCACTGATTCTGAGGGAGTGCTGGTTCCCCACTTGCAGGCAGTCACGCTGGTCAATCATTTATTTCTTACATCACTGCAAAGGTACGGTTTCATTGTCCTTATATCAATGTCATTGCTGCGGAGGATGTTTCTTTTTCGCCTCAATCTAAATTTTGTTCCTCATTAATAGTAATAATGAACTTGTTTAGATTTGGGTAAGATTGCTGTTTTGTTTTGCTTGCAATATTCAGTAAATATGGGTTCCTTGTGCACTAAAAAACGAACATGATATTGCAAACTTAGTTTTCATCATTTGTTTGTGCCTTGCTCTGCATATTATAATACAACATTATGCGTGCTATTTTATTTTTCTTGTAGATTCTTGACAGCATCCAAGTGGCCATAAGAAACTTCCATGTTTTATATAGTGATATGCAGAATGATCAAGTAAGTTTATCTGTTCTTTCATCATTTTTTCCTTCAACTTACCTTGGGTTCTCTATGCTGCATTAAAATATACAATTTTTAAGGATCGTCTTGTCAAGAATTTATCCTGAATGTTTGCTTACCCTTACAATAATCTTACAGGGAAATATTTTGATCGGTTTAAAGTTTTCCAGTTTGACCATAACAAAGCAACATCTCCTTACCGGGTAGTGTTCTCGCTTACACCTTAGTTGTAATTGTAATTGAATATCAAGTTGTATTTTAGAAAAATCTTAGAGAGGTTCTTTGCTTAAGTTTACTAGACAACCTGAGAATTTCTTTTCTTTTTTTTTTTTGTTGTTGTTTTGTTTTGCCCATTGATCAGAGGAAATAGACTATTTTTACATAAGAAGGAGGTTGATAGGCTGAAAATAAATAGAGAAGATAGAGCCAAACAGACATGTAGGTCAAAGGTCTATTATGAAGCAGTGAAGCACTTCATCTCCATTGGAGCTTGAAATCCAATTATTTTTAATGTATTTTGTTAGAATGGTTCTTTTCCTAGTTCAAGTTTTATCTCTTCCATATGAGAGAATATGAATGAATGAATCTAGACTAGAGCCATAATTTGACTAAAATTTGTTTGAAGGTAGAACACAAAATGTCTGACTTGTTGGCCAATGTGTCAGCTGTAATTTGATTTGGTCATTCCTCAATATTGCAGGTTGTCAAGTGGAAGGGGGAGAGTCGGCCAAGTGAATAAAACTATAGAGATAAGAGGACTGGAGTTTTATTCCAGTATATTTCATGAGACAGTGGACTCGGTGGTTTTAGGCAATATGGGGAATTCAACGTCACAAAGCAATATTAGATCTGAAGGCCAAAGTTACAAGTCTATATTGGCACCGTGTGATGTAACCTTCATGTTTTCGGTATAAACATCTTAATTGAAAATCATATTTTCTATATCATTCATTACATCTTTTATCCTTGGTCTTAATTGTAACTTGTTGTAGACCAGTCTATGGTTGTAACTTGCAAACATTCTTATTCTTAGGCACTGTTCTGGGTTCTTTTCACACATTTCTGGGCTGGTTGCACTACAGTGAACTTATATGGTTAGAATCAAGGCTGTTTGGGTAGTTTCAGTGGGTGTCATGATCCTTCAAGGGTGCGTGATAGACAGAAGTTGTTATGCTTTCCCAAAAAATATCCATTCATTGTCCATACACTCTCTTGGATGGATATTTTGGGATATATGGCTGGTTTTCATAAATTATTGCATTCATTATGACAAAAAAATTTTCTTAAGGCATAGTAATAGCAACAACACCCATTTTGAGTCAGGGATCTCCTAAGAAAATAACACTTCATTGCGCCAGGATCTAATTTTCCTCTATTATCAATTTGAACAAAGGCTGTACCAAAACCTTTTTGGGAATGGTGGTAAGAATTTTAGAAAATGAATGAGTTAGGTGGATGAATGGGTTAGTTTGGAAGCTGAGGCAGTTCTGAATGTTAATACAGTGATATAAGGCGTGAGCCTTGTAAATGAAGAGGAAATTTTTATACCTTTTAGTTGTATAGGTTCATTATGTTGCCCTTATTGCTTACTCCACTAATTATGGGTATGAGTAATCATTTTACTGGATGATTACCTGATCACTAATTGCAATTGAAACTTCAATGGCTTTTTCTTAATTGATTTTTTTCCTCTAGGCGAACAGATCTGAAAATCTTGATGACAGTGCTCCTCAGTATTCTGTTACTGCTGATTTGACTGGTTTGGTTTGTACACTTTCTGTAGGCATTTGTCAATTTTGATTGTGTTATTATTTTTGCTTTCCTACATTGATTTATATCCTGATGAAATGTTTTGTGCCTATCAGGCTGTCTCTTTAGATGAGGCTCAGCTGCAACAGATGTTTCTTGTGTGGGATTATTTGTGCACTTGTCGATTAAGAGAAAGGTATGTCTTGTGCTGTAACTGTTGTATTGTGACTGATGTCTTTATATACTACTACCGAATAGATAGTTGTCTGATCATTTGTAAATTGCATTTTACTACAAGGAAATGGGTTCAGTTGCATGAATAAGCACAGTAATATAAACTGATGTTTCCGCATCTTGTTTGTGAGGGGATATGTTATTTTATTTTTGAGTATTATAAGCGTGGTAATTACTATTATTATTGTATCTAGACTAATCTAGTATTTTGTTGTCTTTTAAAGCAGTTTTTCCCTTAAAACCTTTATTTTATATTTATTTGATAGGATATGTTACATGTAGGTATGGTCGTTATCGGCCTTGGCATAGCCCTTTATCAAGGAAACTTCAGGGCTGGCCATTATTATGGTGGCACTATGCACAGGAATCTGTCCTCTCAGATGTTCGCAAGAAATTAAGGAAAACTTCATGGAGATACCTTGGGGAGCGATTGTAAGTCCTTGGAAAGGTTGTCTAATAATGTATAATGCTGAAAAATGAGGTTTTGGTTGTTCCATAGATTTCAATCCAACGAGTTACACATGCACAAATTTATGAGCATTGTTTTCCAGACTGAATTGCTTCTGAAAATCGAGACACATCCAAACTTTGACATGTCCCACAGGTCACACCCTCAACTGCGACCTAAGACTTTGACAATTACTCCACTTGTGTTTGTCATCTGTTGACTAAAAGCTCCTTGAATTTTAATGACCTAGCTTCATTGGGCAGCGCTATCTACCTTGTGTGAGCTGCTGTTTTTTGCGCTCATCATCTAGGTCAATGACACGGCTCCTGTGGTCTTCAATCTATTTCTCTCGAGTTTCCTTTGCTTTCTCATAGTTCATACCGTGCAGAGAGGAGTGATTGAAATGTTTGATTGTATTTATCTGAGCATGGAAATTTAGACACTGAATAGGAGCCTCAATCATAATTACTCTTTAATGCCCTAATTACTGTGATTATGCTATCACTATAATCTAGTGAGATATGATTACAATATCTATGATAAATGGAGGAATATTCTCTAGTTTAACAGTCTTCATTACTTGGGTTGAACACCTTGGCACCCAACAACTCAACTCTTGTGGTGAAGTCTTAATATCCGACTTTTTTAATCTCAACTCCTTGTCTTTTCCTAGTCTGTACCAGAGCTTTGATTGAAACTAATTGAAAAGAAAGCCAGCAAACTAACTGCAAGGCCAGTCCTCCTATATCACCTTATTAAAACTCTTCATTACCGATTCCATATGAGATAACAATATCATATTAAATTTTCAGTCCTGTCTTGGGCCCTAGAACAGCCACCTTTCTAACAAAATCTTACCTACTTTATCCCTAGGTTGTTTAAAAGTATACAAAATCCTTTCCTATGAAATTCGATTAACCTCTGAAAGTTAGTACATATAGCACATAATCCACCTTTATTTGGAAGATATGTTTGGCATTCAAGATGGGTAATAGTTTAGCTCTTATCCACGGCAAAATTAAAGAGTAAAACATTCTTGCTGTTGGAAGAGAATTAAAGGTTAAAATAAGATGCACCCTTGCCGTAGTGAATATCAAACTTTTAATAAATAAGACCTCTTTTGAGGTTTTTCCTTGTGAAGTTTTTTTTTACACTCATGAAGCTTTTATTGTTTAATACCATTCTTGTTTCATAATATAGAAATTACCGTCGGAGGTACATTGACTTGTACAAGACCAAGCTGGATTTTCTTCGACAAGAACAGGTTATTGTTGTTTTTCTTTCAAAACACATGCATTTATGTATTTCTATCTATGTAATATAAAATTCTTTATAGAGTTGTTGGATTTCAATACGGATCTTTTAGGGTTTACGTGTTTTGGATTGTTAGTTTTGTATAATCTTGTTTATTATTTGGAATATGATGCTATAAGAAATTGGATTGTGCTGATGTCTTGTTATTATTATGCTGGGTGATAATTTCTTATCATGTTTTTAATTACAAAGGTTGTATTTTATAAATGTTTTTATTAGCCAGTTGATGATGAGGTTCTTCGAGAACTGGAGCAAATGGAGAAAGAATCAGATGTAGATGACATTTTGAATTATCGGGCTGGTGCAGAATATGAGATGCAGGTACCTGTCTAATGATTATCTTATGAGAAATTTAATCAACATATATGCTCTTCATTTGATTGGCTTTTGTGGGTAAATTTTACTCTATTACAACACTGTATTAGAGCATGGTAAACTCGGGTTCTTAAAGCTCATCATGCATGCTTGTTCACAGGAATTCTTTTCAAGGTGTTCTAAACCTGACATAGGCGTGAGTGGCATTGATATTCCTGCAGAAAAGTCTTCCAATGATGAACGCAACTTAGGCAAATCACGGGGATGGTTGAACTGGCTATCCCGTGGTATGCTTGGTGCTGGAGGAACTGATGATTCTAGTCAGTTTTCTGGGATTGTTTCTGATGATGTTATTAAGGTACTGGGGCCAATTTATAAAGTAAAGTACATTTTTATGTCCTTTAAAGTTTGGTATATTTACAATGCTCATTTTATATAGAAATTCCTTTCTATTCTCTTTCTGTGGGGAAAAACTACTGCCCCCTTTCCTTTCCTATGACTCATGGAGGCAGATTGTACCGTTTATATCTTTTTATTGAATACTAAGCAACAATTTTAAGTGTGATGAAATGGTAATCGAGTAATCAGATAATTTAGAAAGTACGAACTTAAAAACTGGAGAGAAATAGATGGTTGAATATGTAAAGGTATGCGTACTCTTACTGTTTTTTTATAGGCAAAGAATAAAAATTGGTACATTGGGTAAGAGCAGAGGAGAAAGTACCAGACTAGGAATTTTCAGAGAACATGGCTGTTTGGATGGAAGGTGTAAAGTGTGTGTGCTTCCTTTCATTTTGCATTTTGCCTCATTTAGAAGGGATAAATAAAGAGTAGTATAGTGGGTAGTACAAAAGTTAATACAATGAACCTGGATGCTAATATGTACAATTCTTGATTCATTGAACAAACGAATAGTAGATTCTTTTGCCCTGAAAAATTAATTAGTGCGCCTTGGCACCTAGACATTTGTTGATTGGTTTTGCTTAGGGTTATTATGTTTTCATGTTCATAATGTATCATAAGGCGGAGGAAAATTGAATATGGTATTATTCCGTTGAATATGATTTTTTCATCTGCATAAAATATCTTTTGTTTTAGCTCATCTGTATTTGGCTTTAAACAATTTTGATATGGATCATTGCATCTGCTCGTTCTAGAGCATTAACAAGCATAGGGGAAACCTTTATTATGGCAATCCTCTAGTGATAAAAATGATATTACTCATATTTTTTTAAAAATCTTATGGATGTTCATATTTTTGATTAATAATATACCTAAAGATATGGTTTTCGACAGAGTACAATGGCGTCGTGCGATCCATGTAGCCGACCCCACCTAATGGGATAAAGGCTTTGTTTTTGTTGTTATGGACGTTCATGTTAATTTTCGGTATGTATTGACATTGTTTAAAGATAACGGCTTCTGTCACTTTGCAGGATATATATGAGGCAACTGAATTTCATCCTTTGGTTTCATCCAATGGAGATGTTAATGCAAAAAATGAATCATGCCTCTGTGAAATGAAGCTTGTGATTCATCAATTTTCAGGGACTCTATGTAGCAAGTACTGTGCCGTGTTCTCTGTTCACTTTAATCTGATAGATGTTTCATTCTGCATGATGTTTCCAAGGCATACAACTTTTGTTATGATCTTGATACCTGCATCCTAAACTCAACCGGATGTTTTAGAAATATCTCATTCTCTTTTTGCAAGTTCTTTCGTTCTTGCTTGCGTTAATGATGTAATAGTGCTCAAGCGTTGCTTCATTTGAGCATTGTTTTGGCTAAGCATGATGCTTCATTTAGGTGTATATGCTAAGCTTAGATTAAGCAGAACTCTTACCAATTAAAAAGGTGAAAATCACGGCAGATGGAAAAGTTAAAGAGAGAAGATGGAAATGTAACATTGAGAAAGTTAGATACCTAGATGAACTTCTTGTTTTTAGGGGCTTGAACTTTTGATAAAGAGAAAACACCCCCACAAAATGTGTTGATAGAAATGCTGAGCAATTGACAAAACGATTCTTTCAAAGCTGAACAATTGCCTATCTGTACTTAAAGCCTCAAGATTATGGGACATACCTAGCTCTCGTGAGAGAATTCACAATATAAAAAGACTGTATCTCCTCGGTTTTCACCTCTCGTAAAGAAAATCTGGCAGAAGGAACTTCTGGTTGAACACTAGCATCCTGTTCTGACCAAGAAAGTCACGGAGAAGCTAAATCTGCACTCCTCAGTACCCTTTGCACTTTGCCTCCTAAAATCTATAAACTTGATAGCTAAAAATCTCAGGATCAACTGGATATACCCCACTCTCTTCTGTGAGACCAAACAATATGTTCCAAAGACGCCAAACCAGCTCACAATGTGGAAAGATCTGGTTTGTTTCTCTAAACTGGCAAACTCTTGAAGCCCATCACACCTACATCTGGTCATAAGGCATAGGACCTCGACCTTCTTTGAATACATAAACATAGCTTATAAATTTGAGGGGATGGAGGATGCAGGCTTAGATGAAAGATGGTTATTAGTTCGAGGATGTAAGATGCCCTATCTTCCTGGGCAAGTAATGTTGTATATGTGTGAGTGAGAGAGAAAAAAGGGGTGGGGGATGTACCACTATAAGGATGGATAAAATCACATCTTTGACCGTCAAAATTAGGTTTATATTGTTGAATGACTTGTTATAGCATAAAGTTGTCACAAAATCTCCTATTGGATTAAAGGTTATAATCACGAATTACCTATTTATAAAAGCATATATTTGTCTAACATTATTTGGCATCACTGTATATCACAAAATTAGAGAGATTATTTGACTAGTTGATTGATCAGAGCTTTTGCTACTTGGCATACAATGCATGCATAGGTACATTTATTAATTAATTTTTTATGAGGGATAAATTGATATCGGATTCCTTCAAACATGTTCTTATATGGCTGAGTAACTTTATATAGAATGAATTTTGCAATAAATCTACTAATGGTATTTTATCTCAAATCATAAGAATTATAATCTTTAAAATTCATGTTAATCAACGTTGTTCGGTGCCTTATACATGACTATATAATGAAATTATTGTACAACCAAAGTTTCGTATATAAATAGCCTATTAACTATTAGATTACCTAGCTATAGCTATCTAGATTTTCAAATATTTGGTTTACTTGATTCATATGGTCATACTTCTAATTTGGAGGTTGACACTATTACTGTTTGCTTTTCATAGCTAAATGTGTTATTTACTTTTCCCCATTATCCTTGGAGGTATGATGAAGGAACAACTAGGATAATTCTTGAAGGTGGTATCATTGAGTCTAAGCTCCACAAAGAGCATGCGACTATCATTTTTAAACTGAAGTCAGCTGAGATGGTTCTTCTGCACGAGAAGAAAGTTATTCTACGAACTAGACAGGTTTGTATTTTTGAAACATGTGACTATTTGCATAGTCAACACCTGTACCCTTTCTAACCATTGATTTTTCCATATTCTTGACCTTGAATTGGATTTTAACGTAGGAAACTAAATGTTGTCATTTGACACAGTTTGGCTCTTATGCTGGGTCTTTGTTTCAGTTCAAATAGTTTGAGTACCCACTTACAGAAATATATATATATATATTAATAAATATGGTATCTGATATCCAGCACCAATGGTCAGTTTTGAGCATCGTTGGTTCTAAATGGAGGTAGTTTCCCAAAAGGCATCTATTGCATTTATATGCACTTGAACCTGAGATTTTGTGCTTAGGCAGCTATAACCCCTTCTACTAAGACTAAGGCCTGTTGGTATAGAGAAATAAGAGCTCTAATGTGAAGAATGGGAATTTGTCATATGCTGATGGTTTGGAGAACTCTGCTAAGATAATGCTTCTATCTTCTGTTTATACTACTTTTCTATTATTGTCGTTTTAGTGGAACTCCTTGATATTACTAAATAAAATCTTTATAAAGAAGTATATTTTGTGGTTGTTGATGGTGTATGTATATTCCTTGATTTGCAGCTCATTGTTGAAAACAGTAAACTGGATATTGTGGATCATTCATGCATCATTCAAGTTAATTTCACATCTAACCATGATGTTGCACTATCAGTAAAGGTATTGTCATTGTGTTCCCCCCTTATAACTAGTAAATATAAGTTATTAGTGAGTTGCCTTAATGAGTTGGTGTGCATTTTAAATGCTGAAGCACCATGTTAGTTTCATACCATATATCATGAAATGTGAAATATGCTACAGGGAAAGCTCCAACAGCTTGAAGTAATATTTGATGCGCAAATTTTATCAACTCTCATGGAGTTTTATAATGTCTGTTCAACATTCAAATTTCAGAATGAAAGGGTATGCTTCTTTTGTTTTCACATCTTTACCCCACTCTAACTTTGCTTAATTGCTTCTTGTCTGAGATTTTAAATGCTTTGATGAAAGGCTGTTCTATAATTGTTTCACTTTTTGGTCATTGTTGTTTCAAATTTGTATGCTTTAGTGTGTGTTGGAGAAAGTTTATTCAATACCATGTTTCAAATTGACATTGCCACACAGCTTCGACAGTGTTGAAAGATCAAATTGGATGGATTTTTACAGTCTTATATTTCCAGCGATGGAATGTGGATTTCTTAAGTTTATACCACAAAAGTTACTATAGTTATTTATTGTAATAATGTTATATGGAAATGATAATTGCCGAGAAGCAAGAGATTTGGGCTTTTATCTTTGTTCTTCCCAAGTTGGCCATTTGTTCTTGTTCTTGATTGAGGGTTGCAGATTGTGAAAGTTGTTTCATTAGCTCAATTCTCTCGGGTAGAAATGCTTCTTTTGTTTGTCCATTATTTGTGATATAGATCATTAAATGAGAATGTAAATTTTAGAGGTTATGTAAGCTCTCAAAACTTCTATTTCATATAAATTGGGTTCAAATTAACCTGTATAGGAGACAGTTGACGACACATCAGTCAATAATCTCACCTTAGGAGAAATTAAACACAAGTAAATTGAGATATAATGCACAATAATATACATGTGAAACATAGAGAGAAATTTGATGCTAACCAATCATGGAAAGAACCTCTCTGTTTGTGGGGGTAAGGCTACATTCACCTATCCCTTCCTAGACCTCACCTGTTGGGAGCCTCATGCACCGGGCCGTACATTTTTTGGAACTCCAAATAGTACGAGCCTAACTCATTAGTTATTGACACATCTTATCCTAGTCATTACGCATTTACCATTCTAACAAATTATAATGGGTAAACTGTTGTAATTGATGGTGTGAGATGGGGTTAATTTTCAATTTAGTAATTTGGAATCTTTAGCATTTTCCATCTCATGTTATTTGTCTCTTGTTGATAATTTCTTTTGATTGTATATAACATAATAAAGGTGAAGTTGTATGGAGATGATCAATCCTCAATTTTTACTGCATTTTTTATGTGTTGAAATGGTGAAGTACTATATCTTAGAATAATTTTCATGTAGTTTCTTTTATTGCGACACATGATCATTCAGTCATCATGTTTCGCGTTTTTTTTATGGTGTTTTGATGTGTAGGGTGTGAATATTGATACATAAGGGTAATTAGGCAATATTGATAAATAAGGGTAATTAGGTAATAGTGTAGGAGAAGCTGTTGTTAGTTATTAGTAGTTGACAGGGGGGCATATGAAGGCAATGCCTATATATAAGGGCTAAGAGCCTATAGTGCACCTTATGTCTTTGGTTAATGAATAATAAAGTGTGATTCAGTAATCGGGTTCCTCTCTGTTCTTCTCTCTATTCTGACTCTTCTTCCTCATTCTTCTATTCCTCTTCTCTCTTCTCTCTTCTCTACAACATATACATCATGTTTATATTTGATTATCTTCATTTTTCAATAAATAAGCAATTTGAAGCACTTTAGTCTTTTGATATTAGATTTGTATCCTATTACCATAGGCAATTAATATCACCACCGCCACTACCTTCATAGAAGGTGTTTTGTGTTCATTATTTATTTCTAATTGCAGGTGCTCTTGTCACTGAATGGAATTGAAGATCAGAACACTAGGCTATCTTTAAAAGCAAAGTAAGGTGCACTTTGCAACTCAAGATACCTCTTTGCATCTGACAACCCTCTGTTTTTTTATGGTTTTAATTATTTTGTCTTTTGTTTTCCTTGCAGATCTATTTTGGCAAGCCATAAGAAAGTTGTGTGGGATATTTCTGTTCTTAATGTACTGATTAATTTTCCTTGGAGAAATTCAGTGTCTGATTATTGCAACTTGGTAAGTGCTTAATTTCGCCAAATTATTGATTGAATATTATGCATGGATCATTTTATGATGGCTATCATGCGTTTTATGTTGTGTCGTTTTTCAATTGTATTATATTAGTGAGAAATTAATAAGTTGTGGCATTCTGCACAAAGGATTTATCATAAATGATGACAATTGCCTAAGCAGCTCTCG
Source organism: Inga laurina (assembly GCA_963855925.1). Classification (NCBI taxonomy): domain Eukaryota; kingdom Viridiplantae; phylum Streptophyta; class Magnoliopsida; order Fabales; family Fabaceae; genus Inga; species Inga laurina. The sequence continues at coordinate 4,812,602 of OY979711.1, read as the reverse complement.
TCTGAATGGTGTGGAACTTTTTGGTGATGTATTTCATGGTTAAGGACCTAGTAGGCTGGGTTTTGGTACATATCTTTGAGGAATTGAGTTGTGTTATGGTCTCCTTATTCCTGTTCGGAGAGAGAATTCGAGTCTGGATCCTTTCAGCAGAATTCTTGCATGTCCTACTTTTATTTCCTTCTTTGTGGCTAAACTTTCATTCTTTCTTTTCAGAGGCATCCTTTATTGAGAAACAAACTTTGAAATTGAATAGCCCTGTAGAGATTTCATTTGTGTGATTCAAGGTTTTCAAAACCAATAATAGTGACATGATGCAGAGATGCTATATAATTTGAAGATTCGATTATATTGACCTGGTTTTTTATGTTACAATGTTTATGATTGAGCAGTTTCTTTTCTTCCTTAAATAGTTTTTTAAAAACATATATACTTTCAGGGTCGGGCTTTTGTTATGTTCTTCTAGTGTTGGTAAGAAGTACTTCTCTCTCAGCACTCTAGAAATAAGGTGTTATGTCATTTTAAATTATTACATGCCACTAGGTCTTGCTCTCTTTTGTTGACCATGAATCTTAGCAAAAATGTGAAAAAAGAAAGAAGCTGGCGGTGTGTCTTGGGCTGGCCAAGCCATCCATGGTAGCAGTCTTGTGATTTGAAGAAGCTTAGGAGCACTTGAAGATAGCACTTTGTAGAAAGGATTTTGTAATGCTAAATTTTCACTATTATTTGCAGAAGTTGGTAGTCATGAATTAAATTTTTCCTGGTTAGCTTCATGTTCCTATAAATATACTTGCAGGTAATAGAATCAAAATCTATATGTCTTATGTCCATGAATAATCTCGAGTCTTTCTCCTCAAAAGTTGGGGAAGAGAACTGCTCATTGAAGTGCCTGTTAAATTCAGCATCCACATCCAGTAAATGTCTGGGAATCCAGGTTGAAGACCTATATGAGTACTTTGAGGTCAAACTAAATGACTTTGAGGTCAGGCTCTTAATACCAGTAATATTTTTTTATATTTTCTGTGTGCTTGGCAATCAATCAACAATCTGCTATTCTGCAGGTTGCAATGATGAATTCTGATCAGTCACAGAAGGTTTCTATGCTCGAGCAATATAGTACTTCTGTCTTCCTTTCATCTTGTGTGATCCCTGATGAATCCATTTTGAAACAGTTGGAGGTGATGAATATGTTGCATATGATCTGAATTCTTCTTGTGGAATAGCTTTAGTTTTGTCTTCCTTTTTTCTTTTCTCTATTAATTTCCATGATTTTTTATTTTAGGTTTTTATAATCATTGAATTACTTAAAGCACATCTCTCTCCATCAATGTATGGTGCAGTCAGAGAATTGGTTAATCATTTGGGCTCATTGCATTCAAAGAACGAATGTGAAATCTTGGAAGCCCCTTACCTGCCTAATATGGTTTCTGCTGCACCTTCTATATTTGGTGTCTCTGTTAACTCAAATCTACGCTCTGTTGTTCTGAGAGTTAACTTGGAAAATGATGGGGATAATAGCTCTGCACTCATGTTGTCCGTCGAAGAGATGAAAATCTGGTATGTATGCTATTGTTGTTTCTGTCCTGTGGGAAGCAAAAAAACTTTGAAGAACTGCATTTTATAGAATCCTTGCATTTATCATGTTGTCGTAAGTTCGATGCTCGCTGATAGTGTTGATTGAGAGTGAGCTGGTTAGAGTTTGAAACCCGATGTGCAAAAGCTTTTGATGTGAGATTCTGGTTTTACTCTTTTATATACAACTCTTGTGTATCTTCCTGTTTCTCATGTTGTGTTTATAGCTTACTCTTAGGCATATTTACTGTGTGACTTGATGACAGTGGGGATTTGGCTAGTAAGTAAAGGTTTTATCTCTTTGGAGTAAGTTAAGAACTATTACACACTGAAAGAGATAGGAATAGACAGATTAAGGGGTTTATAGTATGAAAAGTAGATGCAAGGAAAAAGGGGAATGACGCTTCTAGCTTTTGAGTGGCTAAAAACTCTCCATCAACAGTCAATTCTTCAATGCCTCCTCGCAGACCCCTTAATAAACCTCTCATACAACATTTTTTTTCCTCCTCTAGGTCATTCTCCCTCACGTCCCATTTGACGGTTAGTGACAACACTCTATTCCCTTTTCCTTACCTCGGGCTACCTCATCAATAGATAATGTAGTCCCCTGTTGACTATCTTTCCTCTGCTTTCTCTTCTCATATGTCTTCAACATTCATGTCGTCCCTTCTATCTAGGACCTTTGATACATCTGCATATAACAAATCTGTAGAGCCATCAATAATTTTTTTAAGGGCAAAGGGATAAATTTAACAACAAAGTTATATGCAAGGGGCACTAGACACTATAAAGTTTCTAAAGGTGCAAAAATATACATAAAATTTCAAAAGTGGTGAAATTTTAACACATACGTTAACTGGGGCTTAACCACTGTTAATTCACTGTCACGTGGGACCCGCAAGCCATCACCACCACCAAGCTCCAGCTCTGGAGCCCCTCTCAGTTCTCAGATTTCCCATGGCCTTCTACTGTCATCAAAGATTTCCACCAGAAATGACTGATCATCGCTGGAGCTTGGGGGTGGTGATGGCTTGTAGGTCCCACATGACAGTGAATTAACAGTGGTTAAGCCCCAGTTATCGTATGTGTTAAAATTGCACTACTTTTGAAACTTCATGTATATTTTTGCACCTTTAGAAACATTATGGTGTCAGGAGCCCTTTATATATAACTTTCTTGTTAAATTTGCCTTTTTTCCCTTTTTTAAATATGAAAGCAGGGTTGAATACTGTCATTGGAGCCTTGAGATATGATGTAAAATACGTGGTAGATTGTGCGTAATATTATTTTGTTTATAATTTCTATGATGCCTCCCTCAATAAATCTGACTAATAAATCTGTAGCGCCATCAATATATATATATATATATTAAAATGAAAGCAAGGTGGAATATTGTCATTAGCCAAAAGTTGGGGTCACATGTCAGAGTCAATATACTTCTAGAATAATGTTCTCTTAATTCTTGGATGTATTGTTCATGATTATTTATAATTCTGAGTTGTACTAGATACTCTGTACTTTATTCACACTTCAATAATACTTCTGGGCTGGGCCTAAGCTGATTAACCAACCTTATACTGTATACTAGCAGTTGGACTTTTTAACCATCAAGCTATCACAAAGTTTGAGTGCTTAAATACCTCATTTTACAGGTCATCTTTGTTTGTCTGAAGCATGTGCATCTAGGTTTTTCTGACCATTATTTTCTTCCTATTCTTGTTTTATTCCATGAAGAATGCAAATTATTCTCACAATCATTTTTGCTTATTATTGTACCATTTACAGGTATGCTTCTATGGAATTACAGGAGTTTTTTGTCCGTATGCAGTCTCTAAGAATCTCTACTTATAAACTGCAAGATGAAAAGAATAGCTGTGTATTGCTTTCAACTGGGAAATGTTCTTCTCCTAGCCCTGTAATTGAAGTTTCTGATTCTGAAACATGCATTGAACCTGATCAATGTTCTAGTGTACCTACGTTGGCTAATGCATGTCTTGCCATTAATTATGAAGCTCCTAGAACTAACATAGCTGGGCAAAAGTGTACTATGTATGTTAATAATGCTGATATCCACTGCTATCCACATGTTGTTGGATTGCTTGTCAGATTTTTTGATAGATTAACTGCATATGGTACCACTTCTGAGAATTCGTTTGCTGGTAATGATATTGACATTTCAAAAGCAATAGCAAGCCTTGGGTTACAAAAGTTTGGCTTCTCAAATTATTTTGAACCTGGATCCTCTGAATCAGCATGCATTCCGGTGGATCACTTTCCATTTGTTACTATTTGCAATTATGGTTCTCTAGGTAATTTAGAGAATGTGCTACTATATGCCATTCCTGACTGGAGAAAATATTTCATACTGAGGGACCAAAAAACCAGAAGTCCCAGAATCAACATGGGAAGGTCCAAATTTTGCCATATGCCTTTTTCGCTTGAGCTGAATCTATGTGGATTGACTGCACATTTTCATGACTCATCATGCATAGTTGGAACAATCATGTTGCCTACATGCAAGTCTTCTCTATTCTTTTGTGGAGACAGTATGGATATATTGTGTTCCTCCGAAGGATTGGTTCTTACCTCCCCTTGGTGGACAAAAAATTTTCATGATTATCTATGGGGCCCATCTTCAGCAAATCTGTCTCCTATTCTAAATGTTCGTGTCAGAAATGGTCAAAATATTCCTTCAACAACTAAGCTTGAAGTAAGTGTCAGTATTCAGCATGTCTCTTGTATGTTACCGGCAGAATATTTATCCATCATCATTGGGTACTTCTCATTGTCTGATTGGGTTGGCCATTCACCTGATGAGCTCAACAAAGAGCAGAGTTATATAGATGTAGAAAATGACAAAAGCATTGCATATAAGTTTGAAATCTTGGACTCTACCCTCATTTTGCCAGTGGAGAATAAGGAGTATCAATTTCTGAAGATTGAATTACCACAGCTTTACTGCAGTTTTATTGATAATTATTGTTCCGATGATGAAATAAAGGACATTGCTCTGGACCATATGGTTCCAATTGATAAACTTGCCCAGAAAAATCACTGTTTGAATATGTTTAGTAGAGACTTGTTCCTATCATTTCTACTATTTAGGAATGACAAATTAGGTTCATCCACTAAACAAAATACTGAATGTGTGAATGCTGCTTTAATTGCACCTATAAGTGCTGATGTTTGGGTCAGAATTCCAATTGGAAATGAATCCAATTGCCAAAACTCTTATCCGGTGACAAGCTTCATGACAATCATAAGAAGCTGTCAAATTATTGCTGAAGGTAGTGCTCCTATCCTTATTCCCCATTTTTAATATTGTCGCACTATCTTTGTATACTGATTCTCTCTTTCTCTCTGGGCTAACAGATAGCTACATCTTTGAGGGATTGGCAGCCTTGGTAGATGTCATTGATGGGTTCTCCTCAGTTGGTGACCAATCCAGTTATTTCAAATCAGATGTTTTGCAGTTTATCCATTCAAAGAGAAGTTCAAAGGAGATCAGAGCAGTTTCTCCAACAGCTTCATCCATTACATATACAGAAATGAACTGTTGCGTTCAATCTTTGTTGATAAACTTCTATCATACAAAAGAAGATTCTGTGGAGTTGATATTCAAAACTGATATGCAATTTAATTGCTCTGCATCATTAATGAATGATGCTCTAGTGAGGCTACACTTGGGTTTCTCTTCTCTAGCAATGCATTCTTTTCAGGATTCACAGGTGTTAGCAAAATGCACATCCACTTGCTCATCCGCGTTAGTGCTTCACATCACTTTCTCCAAATCAATTGAGCGTGACAATGAACTCTTTGTTTGTCTTCCATCACTTAGTATCTGGCTACATCTTTCTGAGTGGATGGAGGTTGTTAACTTTCTTAATCAGTTTTGTCAACATTTTGCAAAAACTCTGCCCTTGGATTCATCATTGAATTGTTTCCCACACAATGCTATTGCTCCTGTAAAAGACACAGCAGTTAGAGATCATTTCGGTTTCCATCATTCTGAAAACACCTTGGCACATTTTGCCTCAGAAGAGATGAAGGATACTGTTTTACTGGCTTTGAAGTCTGATGTGGTTGGGGTGACGTTTCACATTCCTATATCAGTTACTGAAGAATCTTCTCGTGATCTTCAGTTTTGTGAAGATCTCAGGTTTACATCCTCGAGTGTATCTTTTGAAACAGATGAGGAAATAAACTTGAAACATCTTTCTGTTTCTTTCAACATGAGTTGGTTTGAATTATTAGTAAATAGCACAGGCATCCAATTAAAGTCCAGTGTGGATAAATTCAGTGGCATAATAAAAATAGCTGAGAACGGAAGGTGTATATCTTGGCCTCTTTTTGAGATGGTTCAAGTTTACCTGGAGGCTTTACACCATACCAATCAGACAGACACCAGGCCATTGAAACTGGAGATTCTGTGTGATCACTCAAATGTGTGGCTTTCACATCCTTTTTTCTATTTCTGGGGTGCTGTAAAATTCAATATTCCTGAGGAAGGGTCTTCTCAACTTTCACTGTTTGACGTTGATTTTAAATTCCAGTTGAGGAAGGTCTCTCTTCTAGTAACTGATGGAAGGGTATGATGGCTATCTTAGCTATGCAAACATTAGAAGCATATTTTTCTTTCCGCTAATGTATGTCTGTTTGTCTCTTATTCCTTTTTTCCTATGGTATTTCATTCTAAGTTTTCCTTCATGTCTATATAAATAAAAAATTTTCGAGGCTATTCTTTTAGACTAAAAAGATTATCTCAAGAGCAAAGATTTGGAGAAAGAGAGGTGGAGGAATGAAACGACAGAAAACCATAATGACAGGATAAAATAAACCATAAATTAATTGCATTTCTCTATGGGGATGAATACAGTCTAGTGAATGGCAGTGCAAGAGACATAAACTATATCTTCAAAGACATTTGTTTTTCTTAAAATTGTGGGAAAATTATTGACGGCTTCCTTTTAGTGCGCTGGGCATAATCTCTTTTAGGGCATTTCATAGGTTGTTCTTTTTCATATTGTACTTGCTTTCTTTGATCGAGAATGTCTTATCCCCCTGCTTCTTGTACTCTTCACTGCTTCTTGATGTAATTTTTTCCTTTGGCCAAAGAAAAAAGTTACTTTTTTATACCTTGCTTGGGTCACTTATTTGAAATAGTTATGATTTGATAGTTTCGGAAATTTATTTAACTTCAATATGTACTTTTAAATTCCATATATTCTTACTTTGCATTTTCAATTGTCATATAATCCTTTTCATTTTGCGTAGTGGAGCTGTAGTGGGCCCCAGTTGGACATTGTAGTGAGGAACATCCTCTTGCTTGTCAACATGACTGAAAAAGACATGGAATGCACAGTCACCGGTGATTTTCAAGTAAACTACAACAACATTGAAAAGGTGCAAGTTGTAAAATTAATGTCATCCGTTACTTGTTTAATATGAATAATTTACTGATAACAATATTTTCTTCTTCAAAAACTTCAGGTATCTTGGGAGCCTTTTATTGAGCCTTGGCAATTTCGGTTGTCTTTATTTAGGAAACAAGAAATGAGTGTTCTGCTGAATAGCTCCGTAACAACTGATGTCATTCTTGAGTCAGCATCTGAGCTTAACATTAATATATCAAAATCCTTAATTGAGGTATATTATTTTCCGGTTTATTGGTTATACCTGAAAGATAATATGACAACTGTTCATATGTTTTCATTTAACAGCTTAAACTTATGAGATAAAAGTGAAATAGTCCTTGACATGTGAGGAATCTGATTTTTTTTTTATGGGCCAATTTCATTCTTTCAGTGTATTTCTAGAATCACTGAGATGGTTATGGATGCCTGGCATCTGATGGGGTCCAAAGATTCTTTGGAAAGCAACAAGATGATGCGTGTACCTTCGGCTGAATATATGCATGCTAGAAAGTGTGCTGCTCCTTATGTTCTTCAAAACTTGACTTCTGCGCCCCTTTTCTGTTGTGTATATAGCTGCCCTGTCAACCCTGATCAGCTTGATGTTTTGGACGAGAAAAACAGAATATGTGTAGAGCCAGGTTCTGCCATTCCAATTTACATGGATGAAAATACTGAAGAACAACTTGCTCGTTACAAGCCGCCGCCTTCTTCTGATTCTCTAAATGAGCAAAGTTCAAGTGGATTTTCCCATCATTATATTACTATACAGCTTGATGGAACATCCGTGCCATCTGCTCCAATGTCAATGGATTTAGTAGGACTTACATGCTTCGAGGTTAATTTCTCCAAGGTTTGCAATGAAAATGACAAGGACAGTCAAACTGATACAGCTTCTAGTTTTGTTGTTCCTGTTGTCTTCGACGTTTCAGTGCTTCACTATAGCAAGCTAATACGCATATATTCTACTGTATGTACCAAAGATATATCTTGCTTCATGTTACTGTTGAGTTTCATTTTGCTTTACTTTTCTTTCCTTGTTATGATCTAAGTTTGAACATTCAGGTTATACTTTCAAATGCAACTTCTACACCTTTGGAACTACGATTTGATATTCCTCTTGGGCTGTCACCAAAGGTACGCAAGCTTATCCTCATATTCCACAAATTCGGTCATTAGGAACGGGATATTTTTATAAAAGATATTACTCATGTGATGTATCGTTTCACCATTTCAGATATTAGATCCTGTATATCCTGGCCAACAGTTACCTTTGCCATTACATCTGGCTGAGGCTGGCTCTCTAAGGTGGCGACCAGTTGGAAACTCTTACCTATGGAGTGAAGCTCATAATCTCTCAAAGCTTCTCTCATTGGGTAACAAAATAGGAAACTTCAAGTCTTTTGTTTGCTATCCAACTAATCCTAGTAGTTCTGCATTTCGGTGCTGCCTATCAGTCTCAAACATCAGCTTGATATCATCTGGCTGGATGAAAAGGAATGTCCCTGTGGATGAGGCTAGCAATCCGTTTGTTCATCACATAGTCCTAAATGTTCCTTTAATAGTGAACAACTACATTCCTAAGGATATTGTTTTGACCACAGATAGTGGCGGGGTAAATCATACAATGGCAGTTTCAGAGGTTTGTGATAAATCTCTTGCTTTATCTATTTGTTATCAATAATATATACAGCATACATAGTTCTGTTTGCAATTTTTTATACTGGAGCAATTGTCTTTAATTATTTTACATCATGTTTTCTTCAGGGGGAAACTACTGTTTATCACATTGATCCTTCACATGATCTTGGATTGGAGATCTGCATTGATGGATTCAAGCCTTCATATTTTAAATTTCCTCGGTTGGAAACTTTCTCCACGACTGCTAAATTTAGTGAAAACAAATTTTCATTATCTGAAACACTGACCTTTGAATCAAGTAATCTACGTGGTAATCACCATTTTTTCACTTTTTGTAGTTTCAATTAAATTCTGAAAGCACTGTTTAACTGTTTTATTCATCATTATTTGTAGGCCCAATCTATGTGACTGTGGAGAAGATGATGGATGCATATTCAGGTAGTAGGGAAGTCATCATATCTGTCCCCTTCCTTTTGTATAACTGCACAGGTTTCCCTCTGTGGATCACAGAAGTCACTTCTGAAACTAAGGAACAGGGAACTTTTATCCCTTCTTATTATGATGTGGGTGAAAACGAAACCCTTGTGGGGAAAAAGGATGGATTTTCTCTCTTATGTTCCAGTCATAATTCAGATGCTGATATTCCTCCTCACACTAGGAGTTCGTTGGGGAATCATATCATCTCAATTCGAGAGAAAGTTAGTCCCTTGAGGAGTTTTCTAAGCAACCCCATTTTCCCTGAAAATTGCCCGGAAAATGCAGGGAGGAAAACAAGTATAAATAATTCAAAACTCCATAGTTCAAGTAGCTCGAAGTGTGGACTAAGCTCAAAGGTTCAGTCAACTTCTAAAACTTTAGGTTCTGGTCATCATGTTCATGAAAAGGTTGGGCCATGCATTTATTCGCCAAACCCTGTTTGCTCTATAAATAATGTTCTGGTTAAAGTTAGTAGATGCTGGCCTGGATATGTTATGGAAAATTCGCCTTATTCATTATGGTCAAGCCCTTTCTCACTTTCACCACCAAGTGGTTCAAGTAATGTCCTTGTTCCTCAGTCATCTACAAATTCTGCATTCATTCTAGCAATGACATCTACCTCAGTTGTCGAATCATATACCGGAAGGATAAATGCAATTACATTCCAGCCCAGGTAACATTTTTGTCTTCATGCTTATTTGGGGGAAGAAAGAGTTCTGATGCATTTGTATATCTTTCTGAAGAAATATCTATGCAATGAACTCAGTATTTATGGGCCTGGAGCTTGAAAGATTATGCACTAAGCTCCGTGAGAATTAATTATTTATAATTCACTATCTGAATCTAGCAATGTGTATATATGTATCAGTAATTCCACATATTGCTGCCAATAAATCTTTTTACTGTCTTCCTTGTATTAGTTTTAGCTTTCGTGATGACTTAATTTTTGGTCATGATATTAGATCTCTGGTTAAGGTTTCAAGAGTTTGCTAGTGGTTCAGGAACCAGACTTGACCAGCTGTTTCGGCAATCACACTGCAACTAATTTTGATTTGCTTCTGCACGGGATAACCCATGTGTATTTGCAAAGTTTTCAAAATATAGCTGAACCAACCCTCCACTTGCTGAATGTGGGACTTGGAAACAGGAAATTACTTGTGAATTAACCTCATACTTGAATGATGTGGGACTCGGAATGCTCTTGGCACAGTCTAACAAGTGTGCTTAGTGCATTAGAAATTATTGTATTTATAAATAGCAAGTCCATTTAGAATAATATATTTAATGAATTAGATTTTAGAACTTATACATATTTTTTTGATAATAGAACTTACATAATTTTATCCTTCAAACGGCAAATTGTTTAATAATTCTTTTGCGTGCTGAAAGTTAAAATTATTTTAAATTAGTGTTTTTCTGAATAACTAATGTATGATTAGTGGAAAGAAAAATGATAAGTAGAAATAAAGGGTGGGCTGGCCTGGGCCGTAGCTTTGTCCCCCTGATAAAGCTAAAGAACTTTAATGTAATGGAGCATTACAGATAAAAATCACACTTGGCCCTCCTATAAGTTAAGCTTTTAGGGCGATCTGTTTCTTGACATGATTGAGTTCATCGTCAGATGTCATCGAGTCTGATTAGTAGGGTCTAATTCTGCAGATATGTTATCAGCAATGCATGCAGCAAGGATTTATGTTATAAGCAAAAGGGTACTGACGTCATATTTCATTTGGGCATAGGAGAACATGCTCATCTTCATTGGAGAGATACAACCAGGTGATTTTATTTAATTTGTTTCATGTTTATCTTGGATATATAGCCAGTTGTTTGGACAAAATTAAATACTTTTGTTTTGCATTCGCTGATAAAACATGTATAGCAAAATGCTTCTCATAAATGATTTGTCATCTTGTGAGTTCTGGTAAGGGTAAACTTGCTAATATGTAACAACTTATTTAAAATTTGGCGTGCATGATGAGCATAACACTTATTCACCTTGAAGTGGTAGGCGTGCAATGTGTTCTATAAAACTTTATTCAATGGTTTCAAGTGTGCAAATGTTCTCATTTGTATATGTTTGATTCAAGTCTTTTTTTTTTTTTTTGCAAATTAACTAAGGTTTTACTTGAATGATTAATATGATACATTTTCTTCATTTGTAATTGGATTGATATATATTCTGTAAAATTCTATTTTTATATTATGTAATATTTGATGCCTGTGCCAGTTGAATCCCCACAGTTATTCTGTTTCTGTAATACTATTTTTGCAAGGTACCTTTTCCTTCTTATTCCTTTGTTTCATTTTAACAATTCTAATGTTCACAGGGACCTGGTTGTTTCAATATCTTATGATGAACCTGGATGGCAGTGGTCTGGAAGTTTCTTACCAGATCACCTAGGTGATACTCAATTAAAAATGAGGAATTTTGTTTCGGGAACCATACATATGATTCGAGTTGAAGTGCAAAATGCTGATGATATATCCATGGGTGATGAAAAAATTGTTGGAAGCATCAAAGGAAACTCAGGGACTATACTGATCCTCTTGTCAAATGATGACACTGGCTATATGCCATACAGAATTGATAATTTCTCAAAGGAGGTTTGTCCCTTGTTTTTTCTATTAAAACATGCAACTTCTTGGAACCCAAAGAAAGTTGGGCTTTCCTTTAAACATTCCTCTGACTTGATGTACTATACTATAATATGACTACGAACAGTTAGTTGTTATGTGTCAGTTGATATCTCTTCTCTGCTTTTTCTATCTTTTCATGTCAGTATGATTGTAGTTGATATGTTAACTTCTATCTCCGGTTTCAAGTTAACAGTTCCAGTGATGTCAAAGGCATTTGCCTCAGTTCCCAAGGGGCTGAAGGTGCTGTCCATGGCTCGCACCTCTCACACCATGGGAGGTGCTGCCTTCAATTAGGTGCGGTGATGCTTTCACCTTTGGTATTTGTTCTCTTGTTCCAGGCATGCAGTTTAGATGCCTCTCATTTTGCAAGCATCATGAGAAGGGTTAGCTCATAAGCCTAGGCCAAAAATATAAAAATATCAATAGGCTTAAAGAAGAAACTACAAAAACACAACCTTGAAGCGCAGCCTTTGACATCCAAGAGAGTAGGATAAATTAATTATTCTTGTTTTTAAATATTATTCACATGCCATGTTTTTCTAAATTTAAATGCTACTCTAAATTTACCAGTATCAGTTTTTTTAAAAAAAACTTGTGTAGCATTTTTTGGCCTTATTTTAGCATCTTGCATCTTTTGGGCGCCCATCCTTCTGTTTTCTCTTGCTTAAGGCATTTTAGAAGTTTAACGCCTGAAGAGCATCTTTGGCCTGTCACTACCTTTAATGGTTCTTGTTATTTTTTATCAGTATTTTGCCACATCTTGATATTGAATTATTTGTTTTGTACATATTGAAGATAAATGATAAGTAGACTTGTACTTTTGCAGCTGTCAAGCACTTAATATCAAAAGAATGTTAAGTGTTTCTTTTTTCAGGTTAAATAGTCATTGAAATTTTTCCATGCTCTTGCTGCTTTGTAGAGATTGAGAATATATCAGCAAAGATGTGAAATGTTTGAGACAGTTGTTCACTCCTATACGTCTTGCCTTTATGCCTGGGATGAACCATGCTATCCTCATCGTCTTATTTTGGAGGTAAACTATTTTTGTGTTTAAAAATATTGAATTTCAATAACTTTTCCTAACAAGGTTTGCTGTCATTAAAGGTACCTGGAGAGCGGGTTTTGGGATCATATGCCCTTGACGATGTAAAAGAATATATGCCTGTCTACCTGCCACCCACCTCAGAAGTATACTTTTTGCCCTTTTCTCAATACATTCCTCTTGTTCATCTTTTGCCAACCGTGTCTCTCTGGAAGCTTCCAACTGTGGCTTTGCTTGACATATTTATACATGTTTCAGTAGTAAATATTGAAATAATTATAAATGATTTTGTCCCAAAATTCTGTAATGGCTTATTTGTTATTTATTGATTACTAAACCTTTGAGCTCAAGTTGAGCTTTTAAGATACTAATGATTGTTTGCACTGATGATGATTTCAGAAGCCTGAGAGGACATTCTTTTTATCAGTCCATGCAGAGGGTGCAACAAAGGTGAATCCATAATGCTTTTGTTCCATCCTTATATGACACGCCAAAATCTCAATTCTGATCCTTTCTGTTAACTTGCGTTTCTTGCAGGTCCTCAGTGTTCTTGATTCAAACTGCCATGTTCCTACTAATGTAAAGAGGCCAAGTCTCTCACATTCTACAGGGAAAAAGTTATGTGATCATAATCTTGCCAGACCTGCAGAGTACAAGGAGAAAATATCAATTGTTATTCCACATATTGGTATCTCTTTGATTAATTCTTATTCACAGGTATTTGGACTGCTTATCTTTTTTATATATTTCTTGACTCTCTTCAACCTCTGTTAAACAATTATCATTGGTGCAGGAATTGCTTTTTGTCTGTATGAAGGACTTGAAAACCTATCTGCTCCAAAGCTTAGATCGGCAGAGTCTTTCCTTTGAGATCTCATTTTTACAAATTGATAACCAATTGCGATCTACTCCATATCCAGTTATGTTGTCCTTTGATAGAGAATACAAATCCTACGAGGTTGACAATATGAAATCTAAGGATGATGTTGCAAGACAAGTGGAGAAAATAAATCAAATGAATTCTTTCAACAGCTCCTGCGATCCTGTGTTCTTCCTAGCAATATCAAAATGGAGAAAGAAAGACATTTCATTTGTTTCATTTGAATACATAAAATTGAGGTACATGTTATGCTTAATTTGATGCATCGTTTGAGTGTGTAGTTGCTTGCATTGCTTTGTGTTTACATTCATCTAACTCTTCATATTATGTTCAATGCTTGCAGCATTGCGGACTGTTGTCTGGAGCTTGAGCAAGAGGTCATATTAAACTTATTCGAGTTCTTTACACAAGCTTCTTCTAGGCTTCAATATCTAATCACATCATCTTCTGATCCCTGTGATGGGGATTCAGTAAAGGATTCCTCATTGTCTGTTCTACGTATTGAGAATTTGATTTCAAGGGATGATCAGTATCCTGCACTGATTACTCCTGTCTGTAATGGAAGCTCCAAACGCAATGTGTCATTGCCTTCCATAGTTCCAATTGGTGCCCCATGGCAGGATATTTATCTTTTATCCAAAACACAGAAGAAAATTTACATCGAAATGCTTGAATTGGCACCTATCAAACTGACATTAAGGTCATTTTTAGTCATTTTTACTTCAGTATGTTCGATCAAAATTGAAGTTTCTAAATTCCTGCTTTTGATTTATCCCCTACCTGATGCAGTTTTTCCAGTGCCCCATGGATGCTTCAAAATCAAATCCTCACGTCCAAAGAATCTATTATCCATGTAAGTAATGATTTTATGTGAAGGATTCGTGACACTTGTTCAACCAGAAATGAACCAATAATAATTAAATAGATATCATTTTATTTTTTATCCATTGAAAAAATATTATATAATAACTTTATTTTGATAGTGACATAAAGAGAGCTCTGAAGTATTCTCTTGTGATTTCCAATGAAGAAATTACATGTGACGTATGTACACATATGGGGCAGCAATTCTATGAAGCCCATTTGGCTCAATTCTAAATGGGCCAAAGAATGGGAATCTGGTTTCCATTCCTAGGTGGGGTGCATTTGGTCGTCATTTAGAGCCCAGCATCATCATTTCCCGCAAATGCCCATTATCACAAATTAATGAGTCAGCATTCCTCCCAAAAATGAGGTCAATCAACATTCCTACATGGTGGGATTAAATGGAAATGCCCAAATGTCCATTTTTTCTTCTCGTTCATCTTGTCTTCTCTTCCTCCATGTCATCGTCGTTCTCTGCTTAAATTGCTCAGCGTCCACTTGTCCCTCATCTCCTCCATCCAGATCCATTTTTGTCATCAAGAAAATCCCATTTCCAACCTTCCCCTCACCAGATCTCCTCCTTCACATCTGTTTTGGTTAGCATCACCGTCACCAACCTTCCTTGTGCCTTCCAGTGAAGTGCCTGCAGTTTTCTTTTCTTTTCTTTTTTTTGCCCCTTTTTTGGGAATATATAGGAATGTCACTAGGCACAAAAAGAAACCAAATGGTCAAGATTCAGGAGCAATATGCCTATTGTCCAAATTATTCACATGATATTTCTACACTCTGCCAGTGTCTCCGAAATGACAGCCAAAATTTCAAGACAGTACCAGAAAATGTAATAGAAAAAACTTGGGGAGGTTCTACCAGTTTGGTGACTGGTCTATCGAAGACAATTACGTCACATATAAGCTTTTTCCTGTCCTTGACATCAAATATGTCCTTGGTGTTTTGGAATCTTTCCAAAAGCTCTGATACACTGCCAAAACAGTTTCCTAAATTAGATGGAGTACCAATTGCTGACCCCAGAAAGTTTGAATGACTAATCCAGGCATCTTATCCATTTAAAAATAAAAAAACCAATCCAATAAACTATGCAACTATTATGCGAAATGAACATATTCTAGTGAGTTTACTCATCTCAACGCTTGATATTCTTATTAAGTCGTAATGAATTACAGAGGGGTTTGATGGCCCTTGCTGATGTTGAAGGAGCACGAATCTATCTGAAGGAGTTAACAATAGCTCATCATATGGCTAGTCTGGAGTCGATCCAGGAGGTTCTAATCAAACATTACACTTGGCAACTCCTTCATGAGATATACAAGGTAAAAAGAAACTTTACAAGGGTTTCTTTATTCTTACAAAGACATGTCAAGCAGACATGATAGTGCAAGAATGGTTTCCTCATCAGTTGTCGGTATTAAAGTGTGTTAACTAATTTTACGGTATTTTGGACATTGAACATGTCTGGGTAACTTGATTAAGGTTAGGCCTGTTGATTTGAAATTATTTCAACTTGCACTTATTTATGTGGTTGGCTTCCAAATGTTGAATTCAAAAAATTGACTAATAAATTAACATGGTTATATTGTGAACTCATCTCAACTCTAAAATATCTGAATTTTACTGCTTGCATTAATCATTAGAGTTACTGAAAACTCTTTTATTACCTCATTAGCCTTTTTCTATTTGAAAACTATCAACTTTCTTTCTAAACTTAGCTTCCCGAATTCCTAGTCAAGAAAACTGCTGCTACAATGGAGCATTTATCGAAATGTGTAAGCATCCCAATGTCACTTCCACATCTGACACCTTGCACCTCTTTCTGAAATTGAAGGTGTTTGGTTCGGCTGGTGTTATTGGTAATCCCATGGGCTTTGCTAGGAGCATGAGCCTTGGTATTAGAGATTTCTTGTCTGTGCCTGCCAAGAGCATTATGAAGGTAAGAATCACACTTTTGCTAGCCCTTTTTATCCCTCCTTGTAAAGCCTTAATAAACTGATTATTTAAATCATTGACTCATTTGTCAGAGCCCTGTTGGACTTATTACTGGCATGGCCCAAGGCACCACTAGTCTTTTAAGCAACACAGTCTATGCTATTAGTGATGCAACTTCTCAGTTCAGTAAAGCTGCTCGCAAGGTGTTTCTTCTTTCAATGTCATAAGGATTCCATCCCCCAAAAAACACAATTTAACCATTACTAACGTTTTTTATTTTTCAGGGTATTGTTGCATTTACATATGATGACCAAGCAGTTTCAAGAATGGAAAAGCAACAGTTGAATGTCACCTCAGGCAGCAAAGGAGTAATTAATGAAGTACTAGAGGTTTGTGAATGAAACTACCTGATAGCTTTTCAAGAAACAATTTGTACCGGGTTATTAATCTTGTGCCCTTTCTCCTTTTGAGTATAGATTGCATTCTCTCACAATATTTTGACTGTTCTGCACATCAGTTTAATTAGTCATGTACAGTTCTATTTATGCAACTCAGAAAAACGTGTAGTAGCAGTCATCTTCAAGATGATGCTCATGTTTGCATGTCCTGCCTTAGTATGTATTTACTAAAATGCATTCTTCTTACTTTTTTGGATTCCAGGGACTCACTGGTCTTCTCCAGTCACCCGTACAAGGAGCTGAAAGGCATGGTCTTCCTGGTGTCCTCTCTGGTAAATCAGTAGGATGATCTTGAGAACTTTTACTGATATAAATTGAAGCAACTTTGTAAATTGACAGAGTGATTGTTGTGGTGCATGTTATATTTGTTTTGATTAACTACTGAAAGTGCTTTCTGACGTCTATTTTTTCTTGGGAACAGGGATAGCTTTAGGGGTAACAGGACTAGTTGCCAAACCAGCAGCTAGCATTCTTGAAGTTACTGGAAAAACTGCACTCAGTATTAGAAACCGCAGTAAACCCAATCAAATACGATCACAACGCTTTAGGGTCCGTATTCCAAGGCCATTAAGTGTTGAACTTCCATTGAGACCATACTCTTGGGAAGAAGCAGTTGGAACATCCGTCCTCATGGACACGGATGATGGCTTGAAGTACAAAGATGAGGTATTAGTAGTTTGCAAAGCACTCAAAGAAGATGGCAAGTTTGCCGTCTTAACAGAAAGATTTATATTGGTTGTTTCATGTCCCAATTTGGTAAAATTGGGTAAACCTGAATTCTGTGGCATCCCAGCTAACATGGAGTGGATAATCAACTCGGAGATTGGATTGGAGAGTGTAATCCACGCTAACACCGGTCAAGGCGTGGTACACATTGTTGGAAGTAGACCGGATCCCTTATTGAGGCAACATCACCATTCTCCCAAGAAAGGTGGTGGTGTTGGTAGAGGGAGAGCAACCCGATTCAACCACTTTTCTAACCATCTTCCACTTTCTCAGACAAGCTTGGAACTAGCGTCTGAGAATGATGCAGAGAACTTTCTGCGAATTTTACTGGCAACAGTAGAAAAGGGGAAAGAGAAGGGTTGGGGTTGTGGTCATTTCGTGCACAGGTCTAATATCAAGTAAGTTGGCGGTGAATTTGGCTCTCAAATTGCTCTAATGGCTGCCCAAATTTTCCTTCTCCATTGTATATTTGAACAGGAAAAGCGTTTCAGGCCTTTGCTTTTGTGAAGGAGCAAGGAAAATGAACAGCTCATCAGTCTCTTCATTCCCATTTCTACCCGCTCACTTCTTTGAAACTTGTCCCGTTGAAGCAGACGTGAAGGAGGCATTGGATTTCCTGTTATCTGAAGAAGGAACTCAACAATATTGAAGGCAAGAACGAATTTTGTTTTTTTTTTTTTTTTCCCGTTCCTTGTAATTATGTTGTATATCATAGTTCGCCACTTCCCATTTGTTAGGAAAAGTAAATGTTGCCAATTTTTACATGTACAGTTCTACGATAGTGTGTTGTTTTACTTTCTGTGCACAATAAATTTCTCGTATAATGGTATCGAAGTATAATTTTGAAATTCCAACACCAATGATTTTTGAATTTCTCCATTTACTCAGCAATGAAGTTTCTCAAAATTAACCATCACAAAATCAATATTATCCTAAGGAATCTTTAGTAATTATTGTGAGCTCCAATTACGGTCTCGTTTTTATTATTACAAGTGAAAATTTTTCATAATCATACTGTAGTAAGATACATTGTCTGGGTCAATATAAATTTGTTATCAATATAATATGTAATATAAATTTGATGGAGTTTTATGCTGCGGATGAGCTAACATAACCCTCATTTTGCCCAGCACAACGGTTCATGTAGTCGATGTTACGTAATAGGGTCGATGTTACCTAATAGAATAAGGATTGTTGTTCTGTTATAATATGTGTATAATAAAATTTTTAGGAAGCATGGTATTTTTTTTTCTGAATCTATAAATATGTGAAAAAACTCCATAGCTCTTGCAATTTCATAGTTCCTTTTGTTTTAAATATATATAAATGAAATTGTAATAATTTTTAAAAGGGAAAAAAGTGTGATTTTAATAAAGCTAAACATGGAGAAATCATATATCTTCAATGAAAGCTCAGATGAAATGAATCCAATATACTCTAAATTTATTCCCATTTTTCCTCGTTTGTCATGTCCTGATGTTGTTTCTCACGTATAATCCAAAAACATAAAGAAAGTTTAACTTTGTTGTCCTCATTTTGCATTCCAAATATTGACTAAGCTATTGTCGTGTGTGTTTGGTTGGGCTTATTTTTGGACAATAAGTCCTTATTACGCAAGCCGAGATAAAACTCTTTTTACATACTTACCTCGTATACTGTGAATTACGATTTATAAGTACTTATTACCCAAAAATAAGCTATTCCAAACGAACACGACGTCATCTTTCAGTTCCTACAAAATTGTGAACAGAGAAATCTTAACTAACAAAGTTTGCCTTTACTGAAGATTGTGCATCAGAATTTATATGCTGCCTTCAAACTGTGTAAGCTGATCGGATTTGGATCACACTCTGGTCTAAATTTTTCAGTCTCATAACAGACTCCACATATCCCCTCAGAGTATGCAATTCTCCCAGCCTGCAAAATTTAATGAATCTATCAAAACTCAAAATTATATACAATGAGCCAACAACACAAAAGGTGGCAAGTGTAATGAAACAAATCATTGGCCAAAAAATCATAACACGCACATTTCAACAGAATCCACCTTTGTCTTGCTTATATGTTTATTCATGATTAAATTAGTATAATACTTCTTGTCCTTAATATAAGACTCAGTTGATTAATTTGAGGAGATTAAGGAAGCTAAATAAATTACTTAATTATAACATATGTTACATGATCTCTTTGAAATATTTTTGTGTGTCATTAGATTATATATCAGTTTATAAATCAAACAAATAAGTTTAAAGAAAAATGATAAATAAAAATACTTTAAAGTAATTTATTTAATTTCCTTAATCTTCCATAAAGTAGTTAACGGGGTCTTATATTAAAAATCAGAGGTAATACCTACTTCCTCCGGTCCTTAATATAAGAGCTAGTTGATTTTTTTTAAAAGATTAAGAAAACTAATCAAATTACTTGATCATAGCATATGTTATGTATTATTAGATTATATAGAATATCATTTTATAACTCAGGCAAATTAGTTTTGAGAAATACAATAAAAATAAATACTCTCTCCAGTCCTAATTATAAGATAAAGTTGACCTTTTTAGAGAAATTAAGGAAGCCACTTAAATTACTTTAGAGTGTTTATATTTTTAGTATCCTTAGATTATATATTAGTTTATTAGTCAAATTAATTAATTTTAAGAAAAAAATTATAAATACAAATACTTTAAAGTAATTTAATTGGCTTCCTTAATTTCTCTAAAAAAGTCAATTTTATCTTATAATTAAGATTGGAGGGAATACTTTAATACAACTTATTTAGCTTACTTAACCTCCATTAGAAAACAAAAAAGTCAAGTGGCTGTTGTATTAAGGACAAGATTTCCTATTTTACCTATTTTATATAGACGAGGTTAGAAGTACCTGGCTATTTCAGCTCTACGCTTGGCCTGTTCTGCCAATAAAGAAGATCTGCTTACACTAACCCGCGTGGTTATTATGGTATTCAATCCTTGTAGGCTTTTCTGGGAAAGAATCCATTTTGCAGCTCTATCTTCCTTCCCATAGTCTTTCTTCGAAGTAAAAGCAGTCTGTTGAAATAGATTGAATCAATATGCGCGAAGTTTCAGTAGGTTGAGAGATCAAAACCTAACGGGTCAAGAAGAAGAAACATGCACTAACCTTTCTATCAAATACGAGATTCCAGGCTTCTCCACTCAAGGCATAGCGTACAACGAACTTAATAATGTCCAAAGGTATATAGAAGACTAAACTATATAACCATATCACACCAGCCCATCCCCATCCAATCCCTCTGATATAAGCAAAGCTGATATGTGCATAGACAGCTATTAAGGTTGCCACCTGTTCATAACATAAAGCAGAAATCAAATACAATAATTTTGATTGATATCCTACCACATGGGAGGCATTGAAATATGTCAACTCAATGTTGAAAGTCAAGCAAATATATGACTGAAAAAAAAATTCTAGCTTTTTAAGTGACATTACCAATTGAGCAATTACAAAGGCACACATCAACAGAACTCCAGGTCTCTCCATAAAAGACCATCCTTGACTACGGGTAACGAAGATTAAAGCCTGGCTAATGATGCTAACTTGAAGATACACAGCGGATGAAACTCTCTCACTGTCGCTGGATAAGGAGGTTACATGAAAGTGTGTCTGCAGCAACAAATCAATAAACTCAAGGATATTTGTTGAGTAAAAGTCAAAACTAAATATATTTTCCTCTTACATTCCAAAGGAAAAGGACTTTTTTGGGTAGGGTTTTATACCTCAAAGAAAGTGGTCTTCACTATGACCCAGTAGAATAGGACAGTGATCAAAGCAAGATAAGTGCCAATGACAATTCCAGTTGCAAAGATCTCAGGCAATTTCCAACTGTCTGGCGTTGGAGATGGTTTCACCCTGTCTTTGGATATGGTCATGATAGTTCCTAATTAAAAGTTGAAATTTTTGGTTCAGCATAGAGAACTGTAACAGGAAGGTATCTCGCTAACAGCAGCCTTTTAAGCTTGTGCAAGGAAATTTTTGGACAGTCAAACAAACTATAGTCCGTGCCTATGTTCCTGTTTATTGTTTCCACTCACCATCATTCAGTATTGCTATGATCAGGACCATGAAAGGTGGAAAATCATACTCCCAAATCAACGCCAGGAGCACAAAACCAAGCTGCAAAAGTATTTTGTTTTCAAGTTAGACAGAATATTTAAAAAATAACTTTTAATTTAGTTCCATGGGAAAAAACATAATTAAAAAGATGTTGAATTAGGATTAATGAACTCTTCTTACCACTATCCTTATGGTTATGGAAACTGCATATATCTGCATTTGTACAAGCTATCAGTTTAATATGATCATTATGGCAAACAACAAGTATCAATTTAAGAACTTCTACGTCAGCCATAAGTCATTCCATTTATAATCGTTATTGGCAGGAAGGAACTAGGTTTTTTAAGCTGCATGGTTTCTAGCTTGAGGTTATATTATATTTATGCAGAAAAGAAAATTTCTACAAATAGGGAAAAGGAAAATTTCAAACTCAACTGTATAGTTTTTCATTCTTTGAAATATAGATCGGCTGGTTAACACAGCACTAACAATGACACTTAAGCCTGGTTCAGTTAAGACTAGATCAGCAGCACTTCTTGCAGCATCTGTAGCATCTGACACAGCAATTCCAATATCTGCTTTCTTTAAAGCCGGCGCATCATTTACACCATCTCCAGTCATTCCAACTATATGCTTCTTTTCTTGTAAGATTTTCACAATTTCATACTTGTGTTCTGAAAATGCAGCAATGATAAACAAATAATCAGTGAAAAGTCAGGCCATATTCTAGCAAGTATGAACAAGATATGTAATAACTTACACATAAGAATTCATCAAAGTTAATGTAATGGACAACACAACTGGTCTTCTTCCAGTGTTTTGATTATATCACTTATTTGAATGTTCAACATTTTCACTTGTTTGTGCAACTTGTTTAAGTTATGTCAATTGCTCACAGTTAAATACTGAGAGAATATCACATTGGCCAATGGTACACAAATGCCACACTATTTATGTTCTCTGACATGTTTTCTAGCACATTGAAGGAAAAAGAAGTGGAATATATGATCCAGAAGAAGTAAATATGTTTCACATAATTTGAGATCCAAATACCAGGAAATACACCAGCAAAGCCGTCTGCCTTTTCAATCAGCTCATCCGCTGGAAGAGCTTCATTTTCATCTTTGTCACGACCCAACAATGATGAAGAAGGGTACATGTTGGTCCCCATACCTAGTCTTCGGCCTGTTTCTTTTGCAATCGCCAACTGGTCCCCTGTAATGACATGGTAATTAGTATTTCCTCCAGCACAGAAATGAAATACATTCTACTAGAAACACAATCAAACCTTGTAAAAGTTCTAAAATGATTGTTGATTCATATTTACCTGTAATCATCTTGACACAGACTCCAAGATTAAGTGCTCTACGAATGGTCTCGGCACTATCATGTCTTGGAGGATCAAACAAGGGCATCAACCCACAGAAAGTCCAAGGACCTCCAGGACTATCCTTAGATTTTTCAGGAACTTCCTGGAAAAGTTTTCGTATAACTTATCTCAGTATGAAACTCTAATGACTAAGATTAAAAATTTGATGTGTTTTTGCTTCATTGCATTATCCATTTCACGAAAGGATAAGAAAGAGTAGGATATGTGAGCTGCTATACCTGATAAGCAACAGCAAGAGATCGCAGGCCCCTTTCAGCAAAGTTGTCAATGATTGCATGTACTTTCCGAGCAATCTCATCTTTCTCTTGGCACATACTTAGAATCTGATATGTAAGATATATAAACAAGAGTGTGAATGTGTTTTGCAAAAATCAATAAGGCGGTCTAATAAATTGTATGGATGAAATTGTGAACTCAATTTCCATTAATCAGGATGCTTCTTCTCTTCGTGAATATTTTTTCTTGTTAGAACAATGAGGTCTTTCGAGGCACGTTTATATACAGTGGCATCAGAAAAGTCAGCTGAGGAGAAATCAGGCAATAATGTAAGTGTTGTGGAGTCAGTATCTTTCATAAGTTTGCGTACCTGTTCAGGAGCTCCTTTGCTGGCTCTATACCAATTGCCTTCAGAATCAATATATGTGATAGCAGTACGTTTATCAACTGGGTTGAAAGGTAGAAAATGAACTTCAGTTATGTTTGCACGTGCCTGCAAGGGGGGAAAATGAAATTGCTCCTTTTATAAGTATCTGATATTAAAAAAACAAGGAAATGTTCAGAATCAACATAAAAAGGGAATCCTTAAACTATACCTCCTTTGGATCAGATAGCATATTAACAATGGCAGCGTCAATGGCATCCTGGTTATCCAGTCTAGCTGCTCTGGCTGCTAGTAGAACAACCTTATCTCTGTCCATATTTCTGTCAAAGACCTGTCTTACATGTAAGACAGACATGTGAAACTCTACAAGTGATCAAGACAACTAAGGACAAGACCTCCCAACAGTTCCTTGCCCAGACTTCAGAACCAGACAAGATACAGGAGGAAAAAAGACCTATCAGCTATACGGTTTTGAATAAGAATTTGTTAGCCTTAGGATAACTTTGAATTTAGATCATTTTTTGTATGCATGACGAGACTGTAATTTTGAATTTATTTAGAGGGATGGAAGCATATGTCAAATGTGGTTTCATAACTAGTTCGGGTGAGCTTATTTATTTCATTTTTTTTTATGAACTGAATTTATTGAATTGAAGGGAATTCCTTGCACTGTACCTCAATAAGGCTTCTATCAACAGTGAGGCGATTCAAAGTAAGAGTTCCAGTTTTGTCACTGCATAGGACATCCATGCCTGCCATTTCTTCAATTGCTGTCATTCTTTTTGTGATGGCTCCCTTCACAGTAAAATGAGTGCTTATAAAGAGTAAAGACCATATGACTAGCTTAGAATCCACTACAGTACAGTGCCATAAATTTTCAACAAAGCATACACCAAGTCACCAACTAGTTTAGCCTTCAGTCATGTTTGACAATAGTATAACCTAATTCATCCGTAGACAAACAAGTTTGTGGAGATGGATTTGACCCTAATTCTACCATGTTATTAGCTAAAATCAATTAAAGTTGCACCTGTTGTGAAAGTCTATGAGAGCCAATCGCAAGTGTAACAGATAACACTGTTGGCATAGCTATGGGTATTCCTCCAATTAAGAGAACAAGTAGGTTGTTGATTCCATCCCTATATGAGCGATCCTGTATCGGGAACATCACAATGATCTCAAGTACCATTCCTACAGCTATAGAGCAAATGCAGAAGTTCCCAATTGCTGTTAGGACCTGCAGAAATCAGTAAATGACAATGAGGGCAACATTTGGTTTTGAAATTTTCAAAGATTGATCAAATAATTTCAAACTTACAATGGAAGACAGTTTGAAAGATTCTGTTCAAGTTTAGCTTGGACTGTGCTAAGCTAAAGTTTTCATTTATTCATTATCATCAAGCAATGTTTCGCCTCAAGCAACTCAGGGATATCATATGATATGATAAGAAAGTAGAGTTTGAATGATTCAAAAATAAGAAAACTTCAAAATTTTCACTGAAATATTAAAAATTTGCAGATGAGATTGTCAAATTGCACTGGAAATTTATCACAAATAAAAGGGGTGAAATAGAAAGCCTACTCAGTAGAATTAATAGCCATAGTTTGCATTATTACTGTTGGAGTGGTATAATAAAAAAGAATAAAATTTGTGTAAGGTCCATATAGATTTTGCTATTAGATTTCTCCAATAAAAACATAACATGTGGAGAAACTTTTTAAGTATCCAATAATGCGATGCCAAGCTGTGAAATTTCCCATTTGTCACATTTTTTAGTGGAGTACCTAATTGAAGACACCTAAAACTGCACCAAAGTTTTGTCCAAATTAAGATCCTTTGAAACACTGTCTTTCATGTAATCAACTCAGCTTATAGCTTGTCATTAACATATTAGTTTGGTTTTGCCCCTCATCAAGTGAACCATACAAGAAAATGACTAAGTTTTTATGAATCTACCTTCTGAAAGTGCCCAACAACTACAGTACTGTCAACCAAGTGCGCTGCCCTTCCAAAAAATGTCTGAACTCCGGTGGCAATCACTACAGCCTCTATCTCACCATGCTTACAAGTTGAACCAGAAAAGACTTCATCACCTGTCTTCTTGGTGGCGGGAAGAGATTCTCCTGTGAGAGCTGACTGCATAGAACAACATTAAGTCTTAAAATAAGACAACATATTATCTCATTTTGACCACTTAAGAACAGTTTATGTGGATATAACAAAGAACTAATAATTTTCACTCGTAATTTATGAGACACTTGCCTGATCAATTTTAAGAGGGTCGCCTTCAAGCAGGCGAGCATCAGCTGGGATGATGTCTCCCAGCTTTATGCTGATTATATCTCCAGGTACTAAAATAGATGCATCTTGCTCTTCCCAACGCCCATCTCTAAGAACCTGGATAATGTGACAATTTACTGAAGAATTTGTTTTGGTGAATAAAAGGATATTTCAGAATGAAAATATAATAATGTTACAGCCAAAAATGTTAGAGTTATATCATGATTTGAGAATGCATGAAGAACTATAGAATCCCCAGCCTCCACAATAAATAAATTACTTAAAAACTACCAATTCCAACATCTTTCAAGATTACCATTCCTCCAATCGCTTTCAATGAAGTATGGCTCAATAAATTGGCTTAAATGTTACTCCTTTGGTCCTAAAAGTAGGACTTAGTTTTGCCGGAAGTAATATATATGAAACTTCTCTAACTTATGCATGATAAACATCCATATATTTCCTAAGAACTCTCAGACTTGGGGTTGAAAACAAAGTCAAAAAAGAAAAAAGAAACGTCCATAAAAGCTAGGAATTTGTTCATAGATAATGATTCTCCAAGATGAAGATTATCAGTTGATCTAAAAAGATTTGGCTGGTAAGCAAGACATGTGGAAAAAATTTCTAACAGATAGAATATCATTAACAAAGAGACATACTTTTGTTTTAGGAGCTAAACGAGCCATCAGTGCTGCCGCGGCATTCCCAGCATTATTTTCTTCTATAAAACTGATTGTTGAGTTTATCACTAGCAGGCACATAATTCCTACAAAGTCTTGCCAATCAGGACCTTCCCCCTGAAAATATGACACCCAAAGAGAGAAATGAGGGCTAAAATAGTGAGTGGTAACATTTTGAATGGAAATATGAGGGGGGGAAATTATCCCTTCAGAACATAAATTATGTTATCTACTCACTCCCCCATTAGCAAGAACAATTGCCATAATTGCTGCTGCTTCCATAACCCATGACAGAGGATTCCACATAAAACTCAGAAATTTCAGTATTTTATTCTCCTGCATCAACATTCAAATATAGAACACATGAACAAGGTGCTTTAAATTCTTAAATAATCAATCTCTTCTAGCTTCAAATTCTATAGAATGAAGCTATGTATGACCATTAAATATATTCACAAAGCATGTTCTTACTTTCTTCTCTTCAAGTTTGTTGGGGCCAAAAATTAACAGCCTAGCTTCAGCATCTTCAGTTGAAAGTCCTCTTCGTGACGCTCTTAACTGTTCAAACACTTCTTCTAATGGTATACGTACCTGAAAAAAATCAATTGGAAGGGCTACTCTTCAGTACAAATTAAATTTGAAATTCCAATGACTTGTATATTATTTGTAATTAATCCCACCATTTGTGGTAAAACATACCAAATCAACACCCTCACGATTGAAACCCTCGGGATCAAGCAATGGTTTATCCAGTTCCTCAGCCATGTTATAGCTGCAGATAAAATATATGATCAAGTGGCAAGTAATACACTTCTCAAGATTAAATTTTAGATAAGTATCAGTCGATCAGAACTAAGTTAATGCAGTAAGAATGCCTTCTGCAGTTGTGCATATTATGTAAAGATCAACTGAGTTGCCTAAAACATAACAAGGTATAGTTTAATTCATTAAAATTTCACATGTTACCCATACTACATATACTTTGTTATATGAACTAACAAGTTTACTTATGTCTGTTCATGGTTGGTTGACCACTTATAATATATATACGCCCTTGTTGGGCCCAGAAATCTATAGCAATACAAATGGAAAACCTAGTAGCATGCCCTACAATCATTCATTTCGTGTGGATGGCAATGTATGGGACCTAACATGGTCTAAGATTAAGCAATAAATGAAGGAGAAAAGTACAGACCCACATGGCAGTGAAGTGTAAATTTAGGTCATCAGACACTTACTTTGAGGAAAAGCTATAAGACACCACAAAAAACAGGGGAAGTGAGGAGCTTCAGGTGCCTCTTCAACCAGTAGGCAAAGTAGTGGCAGTGAGACGAGAGCTTAAATGTGGAAAGAGATAGTTTCAGTGCCATATCTAAATGGGTTGGTAGAAGCTGGCTGGTGGTGACTACCAGTCTTTAGAAGATTCGGTGATTGCAAGATATTTACATTGCTTGTTACACTTGTGAAAACGTTCTAATACAGTTTGACAAAAAATGATCATCAACAAGATTGGGAAATGAAGGGAAGAACGTTTGGCTTTAGCCACCGTTCAAACTTTGCCCCAACTAACATTCTTGTCTTCTTTCTTTCTGTTTGTTCCATTATCTTTTTTACAAGTAACCATATAAATCATTTATTATATTAATTTTTTTATCTCTATGTAAGGTTGAGGTATAAAAGTACGAAAATTTTTTATGTCAGTCATTTTCTAATTTATCCTTACTGATGCTCCCTTAAGACTAATCAAAGAAGAAAAGGAATAACAGAATTAAAGAAGATAACTAATTTCCTTAATCAAATCAAATCAAATAAATATGTTTTATATTAAGACCAGATAAAATATAATTTTTTTATTTATTGATAGATATAGGTTAGATTAGATTATTGGATGTACATGCTTTAAGTCACACGGTGAAAAGTAAGATCTTTCATAAATTTTATATTTTTATAAGCAGGTTTGATAGGTATAACTTGGGTAAACATTTGTTTTACAATATAATTTTCTTTCTTGTAAACATTTGCAAACATCTCTTCTTCCTGTAATGTGTCAACCAATGTGTTAAAAAAAATTTGGTTGGGTACAAGGATCTCTTTTTCCTAACTGTTGTTTGAGATATTATTGAGTACTCAACATGAGTACTTTTCTTGAGAAAATTTTATAGTGTGTTTAGGAGCACTTAAAATAAGCAGCCGTTAGAGTTACATAAGATCAGTCATGAGAGACTAAGAAATTTTATAAAAATAAGGAAACTTCAAGGATTGAGTTACGACAAGTCAAACTATAAAAACTATATTATAAGTTCGGAGAAATTATAAGGATTAAAAAATTAAACATCTAAAAAAATTTAAAGGATCTTGCACGTTTTAGCCGCAAGTCTTCATCTCCTCGAGCCCAATTAAGTGGCTAGCCATTTGCTCTGCATTTCAATTGGCCCAACCCAACCTTTTGCTTAGGCTTACGACCATGAATCAGCCCTTTTCTACTCTCCACATTCGCTCAATTGCTCCTCCGCTTCTTTCATCTCCGTTAGCAGCGGCGGAAGAAGCTTATCGTCGACGGTGAAGTCTGCTTTCTCTCGCCGGTAAGATTCTCTATCTTTCCTCCCCCTCAACCTTCTTTCTTTCTTTAGTTTCTGATGTTAAAAGAACATGATTTTTAGGTCTTCCCTGTTCCCATTTCGTGTTCCTTCGCGTTTTGTAACTACGTTTTTTATACTTAGGTTTTGCCCTCCTTTTTTTCCCCCCTGAATGGCTTGATTGGTTAAAATGAATTAGCCTTAACGAATGCTCTAGACTAGAATTAACAAGCGTCAAACCTAGCGATGAAGAACTATAAAGACTTCTCTTATTTTATTTTTACTTGTCTTTAGTTGTTATAAGCCACTGGCGGTATAAGCAATCTATTCAAGCCTTAAAGAATTCTGTATTCCAAGTTTTGTGGGACTTAGGGAAGAAGACATTTAAAGTCATCTAAATGAAGTGGTACTTCATTGAGTTCCACCCATCTTGTCTAGCTTACATACACCTTTTAGATTACTTCTTAAGATACTTGTGTATATTGTCTTCAGCACAAAATGCCTGTAATATTGAACTGAAGAAATTGAACCATGTTCTTATTTACACTCATTCTTCCTTGTACATTATTTCCGTGCAGATGAAGAAGAAAACGCAAAAGTCTCTGGTGGAGACCAATGCTGGTCAAGATTTAGAGTCCATTATTCAGCAGCATAGACTCTTCTTTGACAAGTTAATAGAGCTCATACCAGCCAAGTTCTATCTACCAAATGATGATGAGAAACCGTGGTTTCAGGGTCTGAGCAAGGCTGAAAAAGCTGCAGCAAAGAAAGAGACTAGGGAAAATATTAAGAAATCTCGGAGGGAACGTTTAGACCCAGAAAAGCCTAGTGCCACAACGCTTGACCTTCTTAAACAAAGCTTGGACAAAGGAAAATTGAAGGAGAGCCATGATGAGGAAATGGATATGAATCCTTTAACATCAGGTTCAGGTCTTGAAGGCGATGATGGGTCAGTGACATATGAAGAACTTCGACAAAGGCTTCATCGCAAAATCGAAGAATTTCGGGCAATTCGTAACTGTGGAAGTTCCAATAGAGAAAAGAAAAGGGACGAGAGAAATGTGAAAAGAGGAATTCAGAATAAGAAACGTAAGAGAAATGATGGGAATGAAGGAAGCAAGCCTGAACCTAACGGGCCAATAGAGAAAGGGAAGAAGGATGCTGTAGAGGCTTCAAAAGACCTCGTGTTTGGTCATGTCAAACTTGATAATGAGGAAAGGCAAGGGAAGAAAAAGAGAAAAATGTCAACACATAAGGAACTTGAGAAGGCAAAAAAACTTGAAGAAGCAAAGAAAGATCCTGAGAAAGGTGAGGTTATTGCAAAAAAGCAATCATGGAAAGCTGCGATGGATAGGGCTGCAGGAATTAAGGTTCACGATGATCCCAAACTGTTAGAGAAAATCATAAAGAAAGACAAGAAGAGACAACAGAAGAATTCAGAGAAATGGAAGGAGAGAATTGATACCAGGGAGAACATGAAAGCAGGGAAACAGCAGAAAAGATCTGAAAATATAGCTGAGAGGATTCATCAGAAGAAAATGCGTAAAATTGCAAAGAGGGAGAAAAAGCTTATGCGGCCTGGTTTTGAAGGTCGCAAGGAAGGTTTCATTAATGAAGGTTCTGGTTAACATGGATTGATGACAGGCTAGCTTGCTGATTTTTGTCATTTTCATGGCTTTCTTCCTCTTCAGCGCCACTCTCAGTAGGTAGGTGTATGGATGATGCTTAAGACTGTTGCTTGATATTTCATGGTGAGATAAAATTTCCATACACGAGTTATCAATTTCGATGCTCAACAGGATTAAATGGCATTTTACAACACTGAAACTCTTGATCTAGACGCTAGACTTTGTATTAGTTGATGTTCCAACCTCTGTTTTGTAATAATCCCTTTCTTGCCCTAAAAAATGGCATTTTACTTCTTAGATTGTTGATTCTACGTAAATTTAGTGACTTTATATATTAGAGGACAAGCTAGTTATGGTGAAAAGAAAAAATCATTGCATGATGATCTATTTGTTAAGCGAAAAGATTAATGGGTACGATAAGTATATACACTGGAGGGTTAAGGGCTTGTTTGGATTGATGTAAGGAAAGCATGTTCACACAAGTCGAGACAAAATTTTTCTCACATACTTATTTCGTATATTGTAAATCACCTTAGAAAAGCAATTTTTATCGCCAATCCAAATAGGAACTAAACCAATTGGTTATCTCTTGTAATCTCACTGAAAGTGAGTGTTCTCTTCAAGTCATTCTCTCATTCTGATGTAATCTCTCATGAAAAATCTAAGAGGGTGCGTTTGGAAAATTTGAGGTATGGTTAACTATATTATTAGAACAGTAAAGTAAAACTCTTGTGGCGTGAACTGTACTGCTTTAATTGTTTGATTAGTACGAGAACGTGATATTTGAAAACCAAAGCAGCTTGTGACACACTCCTCCTGGAAATACAATGTATGGAGACGAATGCTTATGGGATCACATTATGAAAATCAAACCTTGTCATTCACGAGAGGCTTGTTAGTCCTTACCTTTTCCTCGTATTCATTTTTTTTAAATTATATTACGGCTTGATAAATTCTCTGATTGGCCTGACATTTTTTCACTCTGCAAAGTCCTTCTAAAAGAAATCAAACCCAGGTTAATTAAATAGGATGTAATCTCTATTTAATCTTACCAATTGAACTAATATCTGATTTTATTACTTCAAGAAAAGGATGTGGCTTATCAAGCTCTTAATCATAAAGCCATGAACCAATCATCGATTCTTTTGAAGGGTGAATAAAACAGGGACAGATATTTTTTTAAAAAAATACAAGACAAGCAAAAGCTTGAAAATTTTAATCTAGATAATGCTCCTAGTAAAGACATTGATTGTCTTCCAGTAACAGGCCCAAACAGCCATTTGATACCTCTAGTAGCAACACTGTCTCAAATGAGTCCTATGGCTTTCATGAACTAAGTAGTGGGCACAACGAATAACATGCCCTTCTTTTAGGGCTTGTTTGGTCTGAGGGGAGGGGAGGAAAAGTGGACGGAAGGAAAATTTTTGTTAGTTGAATTTAAAAAAATTAGAGAAGTAGGGTTAAAAATTTTTAATTAATTTTTATTATTCTTTTATCTTATATATTTTCTTTATTAAAATTTTGTTACCCCACTTCTTCAACCTTTTAAAATTAAACTCATAAAAATTTTTCCTCCCCTCCAAATCCCTCACACCAAACAGACCCTTAGTTTTTTTAGAAGAGCACTTACAGGTATAGTAAAAGGATTCGAAAGAATCTAGATAATCAAAAATATTTTAGCCATTTACAAGATAAATATAGATATTCACATGACAAATATGGATATTTACAAGACCAATAAAATCTAAATTCTAAAATATCACCATCTAAACAGTACAAGCATAAAAAAAATCATTAAAAAATGGTTCTTAGAAACCTATATTACACATATAGATGTATACTCATCTGTATACATAAAGATTTATACAGATGGATACACGCAGATTTATTAGATTGATTTGCTATATGAGCATATTTATATAAAAAGGGAAAAAGCGCAAAAGATCATCAGATCCTTTAAACCTTGTTGCATCTTACCACATTTCCTTGCTAAAAGAACCAAATCTTTCAATGTTGTGGGTGGAATCTTACTATTTCTTTTTCCCTTCACACTAACTGATCACTGTAAAGTATTGAAATCGTTTTAACCCAATTCACATATGATTATGGTTAATTTAATGCAATCTTGCTTTATGGGATTGATAGTAACATTGAATTTGGACACTTGCTTTACACAATGAAGATTGAGAAAGGGGGAGGGATAATAATAATGAGCTCCATAACTTCAGGATTTTGTCAACCATACAGATTAGGGAAAGAAAAGAGATTCTTTGGGAACACATCATTCTTCCTCTCTTTTTGTGCCCTTGAAACCATATTAGAATGCAAATTATTTTTCTCTTTTTTTTTTTAAGGTTAACAGTGAAATTAGCATGGTTATTAAAATCGGAGTGGACCAGCCGGTTCGATCACAGGAACCGTCAAACCGGCCATCTACCCGATCTGGTCTGACCAGTTTAATATTTATTCTGATTTCAAAAATTCATATTTAATTCTACATATTTTCAAAAATTATAAATTAAGACCTATGGAAAGCTTGAAATGTCTACTTTATAATAAAAAAAGAATCACTAAAAAATATTGTCATTTGGTCCTAAAAAATTATCAAATTCTAAAACTATTTCAAAAAATATTATCATTCAAGTTCACTTTCTCATCGGTTCAACCCCGGTTTGAATCCGATATGACCCACTACCCAGACTAGTTCAGTGCCTGGTTCGGGTGTAATAACCTTGGAAATTAGCGAATTTCCCTTAACACGAGAAATGATGATAAATGTATTAAAGTTATTAAAGTAGGCATTATGCGTATTATTCAAGTAGTTCACTCTCTATCTCTCTATTCATTATCTAGTAGATACTGCAGTAACTAAAAACTATCTAACTTCTAAATTCTTCTAAACATTAATTATTAATAAGGTCTTCATTTCATTAAGAAAACATAATATGTAGAAATTGTCTATGCATAACTAAAAACTTAAACGAATTATTTGCACATAAACTGAAATTCAGAGGCTTTATTGTCTCCAACACACTACATATTCTATTAGTAAAGTCATGGATTAACAATAAAGAGACTGAAATAAAGGTTGAAAAGTTTAATGTGATTTAATGACAAATTGTAAAGGTTAAGAATCACTTGAAAAATTCAAAAAATTAGGACAAAAATGTTTAGTCACTGGGTATCCATTCTGATTTGAAACGGGAGATTCTTGTAGTTGTTTAGCCTTTACTTCAGCCCTTGTCCGTAAATAAGACAAACTACATATGCTAAGGGGTCAAATTATTGGAGAGTTTGTGAAGATTCTTGTGAGATTATGTTTTGCATAGGAATGCATGTAACATTATGGATTCATATTCTTTAGATATCAAAGATTATCTGCAACCTATATTTGACCAACGCAAAAGGACTTAGAAGATAATCTTAGATTCTAGCACCAGATAAAGTGTGAGTGTGTGTGTGTGTGTACATTCAAAGTAAAACTTTGTGTCCTAAAAGATGATCTGACTCAATATTATGCTTAGATTCCAAACCTTTCGGAAGTCATCAAAAGCTGGAAGCCAGCCAGTTAAACGCATATTCAACTTGTTCTCAATGAGTTTTTTTGTTTTTTAATTTTGTCGGTTTAAAGAGGTAGACAACCGCCAACACCTAAGAAGTTAAGAGCGAGATGGAATCCATGACTTCCCACTTATAGAAAATCTTTTATACCACTCGGTTATAAGGCTATTTATCATGCTTGTCCTATTTATGAGTTCAATTTGGGGAAAATTTTGGTATTTATTATAAGTCCACGTTTAAAGTAATAAATGAAAGTATTACAATTCTGCCCCTATTAAAAATAGAGTGAGAAGAAATAGATTGTAAATACTCATTCATAAATGAGGGCAAAATTGAAAAGAAAAAATTATCAATTTAGTCCATATTTATTAAGTTAACTAACTTTCCTTAATATGTAAGAATTAGGTAATTTGATGAAGCAAAAAAAAGATAATTTAGATTTATAAATAAGACCAGAATGTTATTTTAATAAGTACATTTAGATATTAAAAAAAAGTGCCCCTTACGTAAACAATAAGCAACAAGATGACTGGATATATATATATATATATATAGTTCAGTAATAACACATTAAAATCTCTTAAGGGAATGAGTGATTTAATCGTGGAATGAAAAATATTTCTTTTTGAACCACCAAACCGTATTAGAATAACAATTAACAAGACACAATGAGCTAGATAGGGAATAATAATCACACTAATATCTCTAATTAAATTGCACTTTTGAAACAAGATCACTAATATTCCCTTCTCCAGCTCAGTGAAGCACGTCTTGGGTAAAAGAAAATGAAAGAGTGTATATATATATATATTGAGAGATAAGACAGTGTGTGATTTCATTACATTGATTAATATTACACGAACTTGGCAAAGGAATACACTTCTAATAGCTGGCCATATACCCCAATTCAAGGGAATAATATAAGAGTAAGATAAGGTGTGAGTTTGCAAGCAAAATGAATCATCACATCAGCCACTATGGAATTAAAAAAATGCGCACAATATACACCATGACAATAGTTGCTTTAAGTGATTTTACACTTATTCTTTTAAAATAAGGTATTGAGTATAACTATTTGTTGGCAAAGAAAAAAGAGTATATCTATTTGAGTCACGTATGTAAAAAACATAAATTATTAATTGAAGAGCTTTGCATTAATTTGTGATTCAACTGGACACAATATGAATGAATTACTCGAAAGTTAATATAACTTGTTGGAAATTGATTGATAAATTCAACAATTTACTTCAAAATAAATGAGTTATATTTTAGGGAAAACTGCTAAACATCACTCATTGCAAAATTTATTCCCCAAAGTTACCTGAAATTTATTTAAGGGAGTTAAGTCAAGTGTAACGTATCTTCAACAGGCGTAACTATTCTTTAGCTATGTGCAGTGTATCTTTAACTATATATGCAAGACAATAGACATTTGCAAATAGTTAAAGATATGTTACACATAATTAGAAGAGAGTTGTAGTCATTGAAGATGAGTTGCACCTGTTTAAGGACCTGAATCCTTAGATACTTTTAGGCAATAAATTTTGTAAGAGTGAATTTTTTCAGCAATTTTCCCTAAATTTTATTAGTTTTCATTCTAATATATATTTTTAGTTTAAAAAGATAAACCGTTCAAATCTCATTTAATTTGGGTTGTTAAATCTTTTGTGTGTGTACAAGTACACACATGCACACTCTCTGTGTATGTTTAAAAATATGGAGATAATTGGGGGTTTCTTGGGACATAGAATCCAACAAAAACTCCATTAGACCTGAGACTTGAAATCAGGCTGATATGCTTTTCTTCTGAATGTGGGATTCCCCTTTTTTAATTCTTCTGATCCCTCAATTAATTTGCTTCCTTGTTTTCAGATTCTTTAATTTGCTACCACAAGCAATCTGCTTTCCTTTTTTTTTTTTTATGGGATCAAGATTCATTTCACCTCCCAACTACGATTATTAGGTTAATGGAAATGCATTAATTGTCACAACAATTTTTTAAAATTAATTATTCTTAATCATCCTTTCTAAGAAATTCTCAGTTGTACGCACTTTGTGAATTGTGATCTTCCAAACAGGGAGGCGCGTCTTTCTTTTTAATTTGTTTCCCCCCCGCTATTTTCACACATTTTTTGGTATTGTTGTTCTAGCATTTTTTTTTTTTTAAATTTAGATCTAATTTGGATGCCTTTTATGCATTAAATAACAAGAAATTCAAGTTTGTTTTGAAAAATTTCCAAAGCAAACCAAGACTTGATTCAACTATAAGCCAAGCATTGAAAAAATGATAAAAGTTCATTTCGATGCTTTGATATGTAATAAAAAAAAGTTGAGGTCAGAAGAATTTGAATAATATAATTATATTCAAGCCAAGTAAGTCGTGTGGTACCTTTTTCCTTTGACATGAACCAAAGTTTAAATTGGTAAATGGACTACATTGACCCAAAAAATATAACTTAGGGCCCGTTTGGTTCGATCTCATTACACCCTGCGGTGCAGTGCCATGCGATGCAATGGTAATGCAATGCGATATTAATTACAAGGGTAGTGTTTGGTTTGATTTTTAAGCAATGTGCAATGAGTTAATATTTTAACAATTATTTAAAATTAATATATTACACAAAGTCTATTTTACCCCTTAATATAATCTTTGTGGAAAAAAATAGTTACAAGACGGCGACGGCGAGGATGGAGGAGGAGGTAGTGGCGGTGGCAATGGTAGAGGTGGCGGTGGGCAGCGGGGGTGGAGGAGGAGGTGGCGGCGGTGGGCGATGGGCCGGGGGTGGCGGCAATGGAGGTGGTGGCGGCGGCGACGGCGGGGGGTGGAGGAGGAGGTGGTGGCGGTAGGCGAGGGTGGCAGCGGAGGAGGAGGTGGTGGTAGTGGCGATGGGCGGTAAGGGATGGAGGAGGTGGTGGTGGGCCATGGGCAGTGGGTCGGTGGGGGCGACAGGGGTGCGGGTGGCAGCGGAGGAGGAGGTGGTAGTGGTAGTGGCGGCAATGGGCGGTGGAGGTGGAGGAGGAGGTGGTGGCGGCGGGTGGAGGAGGAAGTGGTGGCGGTAGGCGAGGGTGGCGGCGGTAGCGGAGGAGGAGGTGGTGGTAGTGGCGGTGGGCGGTGGGGGTGGAGGAGGTGGTGGTGGGCGATAGGCAGTGGGTAGGTGGGGGCGGCGGGGGTGAGGGTGGCGGCGGAGGAGGAGGTGGTGGTGGTGGAGGAGGCAATAGGTGGTAGGGGTGGAGGAGGTGGTGGTAGGCGGTGGGCGGTGGGTGGTGGGGGCGACGGGGGTGAGGGTGGCGGTGGAAGAGGAGGTGGTAGTGGCAACGGTGGGCGCCGGGGGGGGGGGTGGAAGAGGTGGTGGTGGGCGGTGGGCCGGGGGTGGTGGCGGGTGGAGGTGACGGCGGTGGAGGAGATAGTGGTGGCGGCAGAGAGTGGAGGTGACAGTGGTGGAATGGAAAGAGGTTGTGGCGGTGGCAGTTGTGACGTGATGCGGCAAGTGTAATGAGTTAAGTGAAACAAAGACAAAGGAAACTAAAGGGTAAATTGGACTTTTTAGACTATGCAATGGGATGATAATAAGGATTCATAGGGGGGAGGTATGAGTGAGGATTACCAATTTTTTGGTAATCTTCATTACCATGGTAAACCCTATTACCATGCTAAAGAGCTACCAAACACTCTTTTCTTGGTAATGCAATCATGATTACCATTGCAGGCATGCAATGGGGTTGAACCAAACGGGCTCTTAAGTACATAAGTTAATTTGCCTTTGTTCTACTTTGTAAGATTGTAAATAAGTATGAATTGTTATATATGAATCTGGACACATAGGTTTTAAAAGCTATTTAAAACCCTACATTTTAAGTAAGCCTATAAACAAGCTTAAGGTTTTGTTAGGCTTTTTGAATACCCATGATCAGATTTTTAATTTCTGTTGCTGACCCAGACCTATTTAAGTAAAATCTAGCATATTTCCATCCCTATCCAATACACACATATATTTATCCATGCATATAGCCGTAGTTAAACTGGATCAACCCGACCATAATTAAAATAATTCTATCTTAGTTTAAACGTAGAACCTAATTTGTAGCACAATTAAACTACAAATTGGGTCCTACATTTAGGACAAAATGAGTATAATTTAATTAAAATATATAAAAACACTTATATATATATATGTGTGTGTGTAATATCTAGAAAAGAGTAATATTTTGAATTAAAAAAATATTAATTCACAAGTAATTAAACGTCACATTCATCTATAAACTTGTACGTAATAGCTTTCTTTCTTTCTTTCTTTCTTTCTTTTTTTTGAAATCATCAAGAAGTACAATTATATTACACGATAATTCTTGATCAAACAATATAAAAGACTGATTACATTCACCAATGTCACTGATTTGATGTAACCAGCTGAGCGGGTGTTAATAATATAACATGAATTGAAGTGAACATTAAAATATAGAGTAAATTTGTTGGCACACGTACGTATACATGTGGAGGAAGATTCATTCCCCCTAGCAAGCTTTCATTGAGATGTGAAGAAGCTGTTAAATTAAAGCTGCATTTGCAAATCCCTCAGTTTTCGAGCCTCTCCGCGTTCCCTTCCCTTTCACTCTATATATCGATCTCCGCGATCTCCATTATTAGTTTAGTCCTATATATAACTAACCCCTTTTCTCCATTCTCTCTCGTACGTCTCTCTCCTCTCTCTCTTTTTTAGGGTTTTATCTCTTTCATTTCATATTTGGAATCTATCTTCTGACCAGAGCTAGCTAGTGACATGGCAGCCGGTAATAAGGTAGTTTCAAAGACAAAGGGACATGCCATCAGCAGCAAATGTGCTTCTCTCATCAACCAACAACGTGCTCGTCTTTACATACTTCGCAGATGTGCCACCACCCTCCTCTGCTGGTACATTCATGGTGATCACGACTAATACATACATACATATATACACAATGTCTTATATCTATCTATATATATGTGTGTATTATATCTTACTTTAATCTTCTATACTACTTCCGGTTCTTAATATAAAATCTAGTTCGTAGTTACATGATCTTGTTAAGGAGCAGGGCAATATATATATATATATATGCTGTTACGGGCGGTGTCGATGGTTGAAGTTGAGCTCCATGAGGATGAGGACGTGGGCTATTGGGTTCTGTGCTGTTGGATTGCCATTTGCCACCACTGTGATATTTTTCTTCCTTCTTTGAGTCACTGGGCAAAACCCTGTGGTTTTTTTTTTTTTTTTGAAGGGATCATCAGAGAGAAGCTTGTGGTGGTTATATATATATATATATATATATATATATATCTTCATCAGTACTGATTTCACTGTTCACGATCGATCTGGGCATGAAGCTTCATCGTCATCTTCAACACTGTACAGTAATGGAATGGAGGAATCGTTATATAATTATTCAATGGGAATTTACCGTTCGACCCTTTTCTTTTCTTGTACCACCTGAACTTCAATAATAATTCATGTTGCTTGCTATTTTTATTTAGCTTGTTGACAACACAATCAACATTATAGTCAAGTGATTTGATGTTGATAATAACAATAATAAATGAAAATTTATGTTTTATTATATTATATCTTTTTCAGGTCAAAAAAATTATATTATATCTACCCATTCATCGAACTAGCTAATTTATGTTAATATTTGAAATTATTATAAAGTGATAATTAATAAAAAAAATATGGTAGAATGTTCGTGGTTTATGTTATTGAGAATTGATAATCAAATATTTAGGAAATTATATTTATATTGAATACGTGACAAATAACTAACTTATGAGGTGTTTTTTCTCTTTCTTTCAATATTTATATGCACTTATATTCATCGATCAATCATGTTTTAAAAATTTCTAAAAATACACGGCAGAATTTTGGGACTTAAGTAAAATAAAATGACAGAAATAATTAACCTTGCAAAATGAAAGGAAAATAAGTTCTATAACTGACAAGCATCAATTAAAAAATTGCTTCATCAATCGAGCTACGCATTTTCAAAATGACAAAATATAGGTCCGTTTGTTTATATCTATCAGGTCTAATTCTCTAATAAAATCTTAGCCCATAATTTTTTTTCTAATAACAAAAATCCACATGGAGAAAGTTTAAAATTCCGTTAAAGTATCATTAACAATAAAAATCATAGTACCAAAATTTAATTAAAAAATTAGGCCTAATAGATATAGACGAATCATGAGCTTATATTTTGTCAATTACAAAGTCCTTTGGGCTTAATTAATAAATAAGGTTCTATATATTGTGATCTTTTCCCCCTAAAACTCTCCCAATCTTTAATTTCCATCAAAGTAATATTAATCAAAGGATGATTTCTTCCTTTGTTTTTTTTTTTTTTTTTTTGGATAACATCAAAGGATGATTTGTTGATTCATCTGGCCCAATTATGAACTTTTTTTCTCTTTAATGGAGAAATATCAATGGGCTAAGAAATTCCAAAAGAACACCACTACTATATACAGTAACAGTACTAGGCCCCATCTCAGTCTCATCCTAAAAACTAAAAAATGTCTCTT
Source organism: Inga laurina (assembly GCA_963855925.1). Classification (NCBI taxonomy): domain Eukaryota; kingdom Viridiplantae; phylum Streptophyta; class Magnoliopsida; order Fabales; family Fabaceae; genus Inga; species Inga laurina. Next base: position 4,771,594 of record OY979711.1, on the reverse strand, counting down.
TTCCTTTTATTGGTCAAAATTTAAGTTGACGTCATAATAATCCATATACATATATATAGCCATTTTGGAGATTTTTTTTTGGCAACAACCATTTTGGAGATTTAAAACCGAAGCAGATGGTTGACTAAGGATGATAATAAAATGAAGAAAATGATGGTGAAATGACAACATATCCTAAAATGGAGATCATTAAATCTTTTGACAAAAGTTGGATATGACAACCCAACAAAATGGTATTGGCCTTTTATATAAATATTTTCAGGGTTAATATAATTTTTGGTCCCTGAAATTTGATCCAATTTTAATTTTAATCTATCAAGTTTGAAATCGGTGGTTTGGGTCCCTGAAGTTTCACCCTATTTTAGTTTTGGTCCCTCAAGTTTGAAATCGATGGTTTTAATCCATCAAGTTTGAAATCGATGGTTTAGGTCCCTGAAGTTTCACCCTATTTTAGTTTTGGTCCCTCAAGTTTGAAATCGATGGTTTTGGTCCCTGAAATTTCACCCGATTTTGGTTTTGGTCCCTCAAGTTTGAAAAGGACTTGGCGACCTATTTTTGAAACCCGACCCGACCCGGGAAAAAAAATCAAGTCCTTTTCAAACTTAAGGGACCAAAACCAAAATCGGGTGAAACTCCAGGGACCAAAACCACCGATTTCAAACTTGAGGAACTAAAACCAAAATCGGGTGAAAACTTAGGGACCAAAACCATCGATTTCAAACTTGAGGGACCAAAAATAAAATTAGATTAAACTTTAGGGACCAAAAATTATATTAACCCATATTTTTAATATAAGTCCAAATTTTCATTATGTGCGAATCCACGTTCTTCGGCATTTGTAATTTCATTAGTGGTGACACAACCAAACCAAGCATCTAGTAGTGGTTGCTTACACTTTCAAAATTGGCAAGTTTTATTCTTATTTTTTTTAGACTTTTAGTAAACTATGCGTACTAAAAATGTTGAAACATAATACTTCTTCCTGCCCTGAATTTAAGATAAAATTGAATTTTTTTTAAGAGATTAAATAACCTAAATAAGTTATTTAAATATATCATATGTTGTATATTCTTAAATTATATATATATATATATATCAGTTTATAAGTTAGAAAAAATAATTTGGAGAAAAAATGATAAATATAAATATTTTAAAATAATTTAATTATTTTTCTTCATATCTTTAAAAAAGTTAACTCTATCTTATATTTAAGAACGGATAGAGTAACAAGTTTAGTTGAATTGGATTATAGAATAATGCAAATGCATCCTGCTAATCTAGATGTTTGGTTGGCACATTAAAGTAATTCAATGTAATCTTAATTATGACATTACATAACTTTAGATATGTAATATAGATTTAAGCTTGCGTCAAAGTATGGATATCTATGCTTTTCATGGATCAACATTTAGGCATTTATATATTCTATTTTTAATTTATTCTTGATAGGGTTAAAAATATCATTCACATTATTTTCATTTTTTTTGATAAAGTATAAATTTTATTTCATTATATTCCTGACACTTTTTTTTTACCTGGGTTATATTCCTGACACTAAGTAACAGCAATTTGGTTAAATAAAGATATTCAATTTTTCTTAAGTGATATTAAGAGTTGGAACCTTGAAAAAACTTCTGAAATCACTCAAATCTGACTTTATAATATCAGATACTAAATAAAAGAAAAAAAAAACTAACGAGATATATGTTATGAGATTAACAAAATTAAATGCAAAAATAGTAAACACCGTAGGATTCACTTGCAAAATTTTAAATTATGATGATTAATTATTTGAAAAATGAATAAAATTATAAGGATAAAAATACTAACTAAACTTTAAAATATAATTAATTATATCTAAACAAAAAGGACAATCAGATCCTTATTATCTTACACTGAACAAAAAAATTCCATCTTATAATCATTATGCTTTAAGAATTTCTCACAAAATATTATATATTAATTAAATTTATAAGTTACCACTTCCATCCGATTCCATTCTAATATGAACCACAATATCATATTGTAAAAACGGAGGAAGAGAGAGAATCTTCAATGAATGAATTGGCTATCTAAACTTAGTGTGTGTTTGGGTATTAGCAAAACCATGGTTTTAAAATCCTATTTTCGTAAATTAAGACAAAACTCCTCTTACATACTTATATCGTAAATCGTAAAAATTATTCTCTAAAAGTTAATCTGAACACACATTTAGAGTAACCTGTAATATATTACACTTTTTTTTAATGGATAATTTGTTACACATTTACTTACAAACTGCATCTGCTAAAGATTCTCCTTATGATTATTGGCTTCATCATTGATATTTGATAGTATGAAGATATATGTCTCAAGCTTCAAAGCAAAATAGAATATTTTTATAAGATATTGTGTTAATAGAATTTAACCAATTTAACCTCTTTTTAACTTTCTAGCTCCAAATGCAGTTAGTGAATAAGTATATTTCTATAAGTGAATTTAACCTCCTTATGAGATGTTGTGTTAATAGAATTGAACCTCTTTTTAACTTTCTAGTTCCAAATGAAATTAGTGAATAAGTATAACGTAAAATTTAAGTAGGGTCAACGTACATTTCTTTTTTGAAAGTAATAAATGAGAAGCACTAAATATTTAAAAGTTTTTCAAGAAGCAGTTTTTATACTAAAAACGTTTAAAAAGAAACAAATTTGCCCTAACTATTAAAAAAGTAATGTTGATAATTAAAAAATTAATATTGACTGTTAACATTTTTTTTATAAGGGGTAAAAATATTCAAATATTCAACGCTTCTTAGGATTATTTGGAGGGCAAAATTTCACTATAAGCCAATTTAAATACATTAAATTTCTAAAATCAAGTACTTGTATTTGCATAATACTACCTCCAATTCTATTTATAAGAACCCAATAATTAAATTATAGGGTTTTAAAAAAGTTAGAATTAGTTAAAAATAATAAGTATATATAAAATAAATTTATTATTTAGTTACGCCCTTGTTTATAATGAGAAAAATAAAGGAAAAAAATACAGTAAGATAAATATCATCAATTTTTTAATTAATGTAATACATATAATAAATGTGTGAAAAATTGAAAACAACTCGTTAAAAGGGAAAAAAACTTATAAAAATACCCAAAACAATTCAAATTTTAAGCATAAAAAGTAAGGGAGTACAAAGTTTATTGGAACATTTTAACTTTCCAAGTTCTTCGAAACCCAAATTCTATCATCAATGCAAATCGCTAGCTGATCAGTGTGCTTTTGATGTTGTAATATCAGTTATTTACAGTCCTGATTTGCTAGTTCTGTGGACGGAAGCTGCGTCGAAGTTGAACTACTGAGGTTCGTTTTCTTCTCGTTTTGTATAGTCCCAGTCCTGCAGCTAGCTAGTGCCTATGCTTTCTTTTGTTGTCGTTCTTGTTTTTCCTCTATATTAAGAAATGGACATGCGTATAGTCCATTTAGCAATCCCTTTTCTTTTGTTGTATGATTTCATGAGTTACTGTGATGATACAGCAAATATATATACTTTTCTTCATGACAAGAGGAATGAAACAAAGCATTTGAGTGGCATCTTCTCTATGCTTGACACTTGGTTGGGCCAGAGAAAAATTCATTGATCTTAAAACTTCATGCCTATAATGTGTTTGTGTAAATGCCCCACTACTGAAAACGAATGACCTCTGTTTTGTGGACTATACTTTCAAGCTTCTAATCAAAATAGTCAAAAAGTTGGAATAACAGTCAAAACCTAATTATGAGCATGTTTAATGCAACATTCCTTTCTCTATTGAATCACCCCCAGGCCTAAAAAAAACTTTATTTCTTCATATAAGACAGTGGTACCATACTAACCCATCCTCAGTTACTACAGTTCCAACCTTGCTCGGAAAATTCTGAGAATTTACTTGCTAGCATGCCTAAAGAATGCATGAAATAGTTGGCCCAAAAAAGAATGATATGAAAGAAATGATAGATAGGACAAAGAGACAAAACTTCATGTGCCAAGGGACTTTATGTACTCCTATGGAAACCGTTTTTCTAACCTACCTTAAATAGACAAATAAGAGCTCCTCTGATTAGAAAACTTGAGGTCAAATATGAAATTTGAATCAGTATAAACTATAAAGAAACTAGCATTTTTTTCCCCCCAAAAAAGTTTTGATGTAGAAAAGGCATAGCTCTTGAATAGCATTCACTGCAGCAGATATTATTGTTGGAACTGCCATAGTAAATAGAACTGTATGTGTTTTCCTCTATGTTCAGTTGTCGGTGTGATTCTATATTCTACAAAGTTGTGCTGCAATGGTCAGTTGTCTCATTTATTCATTGTTCCATCATTTATAAAATTGATAACATTTCTTATGATATGCTTCCTCTCTCTCTCTCTCTCTCACACACAAACACACACAACTTTGGTCTCCCAAGTTGATTTGAGGTGTCATTGTTATTCATCTCTTCAATGATTTTGTGGACTTCGTAATACATAAAATTTCCATTCAAGTCCAGGTTAATTTCCAAGTTAATTTGAGCAATAACCTGTGAATGTTATCTGACCTGGAAAGCATGAGATATTCACTATGCAAATGCAAATAATCATTTCATCTAATGCAATCATTTTAGAATCATGCATTGTCAAATCAACAGGTTAATTTAAAAATTTGTGTATTGTACATTTCCATATCTAACAGACCTTAGTTAGGACTTGGAGTGCTCAAGCAAATTTAATCCTTCTAAGATAGCTGGCTGAACAATAAAATGGATATTGATAGTTTTATATTGAACTCTTCCTATTATCTACAAATTGCGCACAGATGTGAAAAGTGAAAACACAAAACCAAAACCATGGACCTGTTGAACTACTGCAAGGACAGAGACGGAGCAGATAGTATTTGTTGTATATTCAATTTCATTCATGATTTTTATAATGTTCACGAGTTTTGCACCACGGTAAATAAAAACAACCATTTGAAACGGGAAATATTCATCAGTATGAGATATCAAGTCCCAATGTATGGTCTTCAGCTCAGAAAAAGTTCTAGTCTCACATTCTCACTAGCTTCATTAACCTCTGATATGTTAGCTTAAAATAGCATTTTCCTTTATTATAGGAGTATATAGAAGAGGGTGAGAAGTTAGAAAATCAAACTTATATTATCCTGGTTAAGTTACCATTCAGTTCAATAGCTCCTGCTATTAATAATTTCTAACTGGTAACAAGTAACTTCAGCAACAGTGCTGCAATAGTTTTTTGCATGAGCAGTGAAACTAGTGACTGAAATAGAGTGGTTCATCAGTTGAATGTGGATCACCATAATCTGAATCGATTTGTGAAAGCTTGATAGCAGCATCATTATTGCCATGATAATCATCATTTACAGTGGTAAGAATCAAAATCTGTACTTGTAAAGATACAAAAAATTTTGCACATGTATACATATCTGCTGTCAAGATTTTTTAGAAGAACAATCATTTTTCTCTACTCTTTATTCTGTTGTTTGGCTGATCCTACATTCTTCAACCAATCAACAACTTCTCTGATGCTTGGTCTCTTGAAAGGATTCTGGTTGGCACACATGCAGGCCACATCAAGTACCTGCAGCATCTCCTCTTCAAAGCCCTTTCCTCTCAGAAGAGGGTCGAAAACTTCGTCTTGTTTTCCTTCACTCCTCATTTGTTGCACCCAGCCAACCAATTCCCTTGACATTTTTGGCTTGCATATGTCAACAGGTCTCCTACCAGTGAGCAGCTCAAGCATGACAACCCCAAAGCTGTACACATCTCCCCTGAGAGTGGCAACCCATGCTTGTCCATACTCAGGGGGAATGTAACCTAATGTACCTACAAGTTCAGTGGTAACATGAGTGTGATATGGAAGAATCAACCGAGACAACCCGAAATCAGCAACATGTGCCTCAAACTTCTCATTAAGGAGGATGTTGCTTGACTTAATATCACGATGGACAATGTGTGGTTCACAAATCTGATGCATGTAAGCCAACCCACAACTCGCACCCCGAGCAATCTTCAGCCGAGTTGGCCAATCAAGTTGAGTTGCACCATCAGGCTTCTCATGCAACCAGTAATCCAGACTTCCATTTTCCATGAAAGAATATATGAGAAGCCGAAAGCCATCATGTACACAGTAGCCTTGCAATGCAACCAGATTCTCGTGCCGGGCTGTTGACAAAGCCTCTACCTCTGCTTTAAATTCCCTTTCCATAAGCCCCAAATCTCCTGAAAGTTTCTTGATAGCTAGCGTAGTTCCATCAGGTAACGTTGCTTTATAAACCAAACCAAAACCCCCACATCCTATTATGTTTGCTTGACTGAAATTTTCAGTGGCTTTTAAGATCTCAAATATGTTGAGATCTTTGATTTCATTTGTTTTATTGGGGAACATCACCACTAAACTAGCCTCCTTATCAACTTCAGGATGAACACCACTATTGGAGTAGGCAGAAATTGTATCCAGTTCAATCTTGTCTGGGTCTCCCCCTGGATTGATCCTCCTCTTGGAAAGTATCCAGATTACCAACACAATCATGAGAGCAACAGTGCCCAAACAGACTGCGATAACAAATCCAATCAAGATTTTTTTGTTCGAAGGGTGATGAATTGTGCTGTTGTTACCTTGTGGACTAGGACAAGAACGTTGTATAACTGAACCGCACAATTGCGGGTTTCCTAAAAAGCTGGAAGGAGGGAAAGTATCAAATTGGCCACCCGTTGGTATCTCTCCTTGAAGATCATTGTTTGCCACAGTAAAAAATGACAAGAAATGGAGGCTTTTGAGTGAAGAAGGAATTTCACCAGACAGTTGGTTTCCTGAGAGGTCTAACTTCTCTAAATTTGTCAAGTTAGAAATTTGAACAGGAATACTGCCAGAGAAGTTGTTACCACCCAGGTCCAGCTGATGTAGGACTTTCATAAGGCCAATCTCCTTAGGAATATTGCCACTGAGACCATTGTTTCTCAGATATATCACTGGTGGTAGGTTGGAAAGCTGATTATACTGCTGCTTAGAAGCATTTTGCGGGACAATGAAGACAGGTAACTCCAGGTAAGACCTTACTATTCTATCATTTGTCTGTTGTGATGTTAATGCTGGAAATCCCGTGGGTTCCGCGGGAAATACTCCTGTAAGTTGGTTATGAGACAAGTCTACGTAGAATAGCTGTGGAAGTTTACCCAACCAAGGAGGAATTGATCCGGTCATGAGATTAAAGGACAGATCGATGACCTCGAGCATCCTAAGCCTTGCAAGCCAGCGTGGTATTTGACCTGTGAAATTACAACCACCCAAGGCTAGAACCTGGAGTTTTTGAAATCCATCTGGGCCTACCAAGCTCTCATCATACGGCAAGGTTTCATTATAAAAATTCTTTGAGAGGACAAGGCTACTAAGGTTCTTGAGTCCCGCAAGTATCTTCATAGCTCCAGTGAAATTTCTTAGGTGGTTGGTAGATATTGCTAGGAAAGAAAGAGACTCAAGTCTAAGTATATCCGGTGTGATCTGTCCCACGAGATCATTAGATGCCAGTCTTACCGCAGCTAGTGATTTGCATCCATAAAGGGTTGTTGGTAAAGTGCCCGTAAAATTATTGTTGCCAAGATCAAGAGTAACAAGCCGCTGGAATCCGGAGAAATTAAAATCTACAAGATTCCCCTTCAAGAAGTTGACCCTCAAATTTAACTCAACTAGATTGACACAGTTCACCAGAGATGGGGGTAAAGGACCCGTCAAATTGTTTATGTGAAGGAGTAGCTTTTCCAGCTTGAATAGCTTCCCAATATCTCGTGGTATGAGTCCTCTGAAATTATTGGAGAAGAGCTCCAGGACTGTGAGGTTGGTAAGTCTAGCAATGCCATCATCAATATTTCCTGAGAGTTGATTGAGGGGCAAGGAGATCTCTCTGAGGGAAACAGGACCAAAAAGATCATTAGGAAGAGGCCCAGAGAGAAAATTGAAACCTGCTCGGAAAATCTCAAGCTTGGAACATGCTCCCAATCCAGGTTGAATTGAACCGTTGAATTTATTGTAGGAAAGATCCAAGAATCTGAGACTGTCATTAGTGCAAAGTTGAGAAGTGGGGATTGGACCTATGAAGCTATTGTTACTAACATTAAAAGATGTCAAAGTGCCTGCTGCTGCTGCAGCTCCAAGGTACTGAAGGAAAGAAGAAGTGAGTGTTCCTTGAAATAGATTGCTAGACAAATCAAGCTTCTGGATAATACTACTGGTTTCGTTATTATTATTAACAACAGATGCTGGCAACTCATCAGAGAGACGATTGTAGCTTAAATCAAGAATCTGCAGGTGACTAAGGAGTGAGATGAATTGGGTTGGGAGATTACCAGAAAGTCGATTATGAGAGAGATTGAGCTGAGACAGAGCAGTGAGGTTCGTGAGAGCAGGGGATATAGAACCAGAGAGACCTCTGGATGGAAGCAATAAGCCAATAACTCGGTGATCCCCATTACCCATATTGCTCTCATCGCAAAGAATGCCATCCCAAGAGCAGCAATCAACAGAAGAAGACCAATTAAGATGAGGGTGAGATTCTGTGGATAAATTGTTGTAGAAGTCCAAGAGAGAATCTTTATCCAATTGGGTACAGGAAGAGGAGACAGTGACAACAAGGCAAGACAGAAGAACTAACGGTACCATGAGAAAGGCCATGAACCTCGTATTATCCCTGAGAATAATGGTGGAGGAGGGTCTTGCAGCAGAAGCTGATGTTGATGGGTTTGGTCTTCGTCTTTGCCTTGAAGCTTCGAGGGTCATCAGAACAGACACCCAGAAGGGAAAGACGTCGTCTTGGGGATATTTCTTCATGTGAAATGAAGAACAAGAAGAAGATGAAGACGGAGGAGAGAAAGCAGACATATGGATGTCATCGACCAATCTGGGAAGAGGAGTTTGGGGATTATTGCATCGGCGTGACCATGCCTTGACCCTGAAAAATGGATGTGAGAGGGAGAGAGAGAGTGGCGTGACGTTGACAAATGGGTATATAGATATAAAAGGAGCTATGAAAATCATTTCCATTTCAGCGTTTACTTTTTGAGGGGGCTTTTTTTGTTTTGAGGGGCGGCCGGTAGTGGCTGGCTGGGTGGAATTTGTCTATGATCATCATCATGATTGACAAGTATGCCTTTCATTTCATTGATAACGTGTGGAGCAGACAAAAATAATATATATATATATATATATAGAGAGAGAGAGAGAGAGAGAGCCAGAGAGGTGAAGGTCTGGTTATTGTGGTCTGGCTCAAGGGTTCTTCTATTGGCACTTGTTGAATTCTGATGCGGATGTTCTGTTTCTGAAGTTCTTTTTTTTTTTTTTTTTTAATACAAAGCTGGATATCATATCTAAGTAAATAAGGGTATAACAGTGATTATCAAGACATTACATTCTTTCGTCATTTTCCATCTTGTAGATGTTAGGTGGAAGATGATCAAAGACACAAAAATTACTCGTAATAGTATGAGCTAGTTTAGCTAACCTATCAGTAAGGCTAAGTTCCTCTCTAGGAACATTTACAAAAATAACCTGTCAATCTCTATATATTAAGGTCCTAACCTCTTCCACAAGATCTCTAAAAGGGTAATCAGGATCACACTCTCTGATTGCTATGTTAATAGCCTCTATACAGTTAGAGAAAATATAAACTTTACTTATACCTCTACTCTAACTTAGGTACAAACCATGTATCATTTCTATCAACTCGGCAATGACCGGTGGAACCCTAATGAGTCTGCAAGAAAATCCATAAATCCATTGGCTATTTGGACCGTGAGCATACCCACCGCATCTGTTTCTGAAGTTCTAAGGATGAAGATAAATATCCATTTCTTTATTTTTTTAGAGCATTTTCAAAAACGTATCTGTTTGAGATTGATTTCTTAAAATGGGTCTTCCACTTAGATAATAATAGAGTCCTTTTTTACGGTTTAAGAGCCGGAGCTCTGGGTTATGGCACTGCTCATGAAATGACTAATTTCCAAACCATTCTTGATTCCTTTTTCTTTATTGCTATGACATGGAGTAGCTAACAAAATTTTCACTATGAGGCCTTTTGTTTAATGGGAAAAGGATTAAAAAAACTCCTTGAACTTTAAAATTTTTGTTTTTGTTTTTTGGTCTTCCTCCCCTTTTTTATCGACTTTCATTTGAAAATTTAATTATTTACCACTCAATTCATAAAGTTTGACTAAATTAAATTCAGTTGGTTAGGTACTTAGGTTTTAATTTGATTATTAGATTAATATAATTTTTAGTCCCCTAAATTTATCCTTATTTTTATTTTAGTCCATCAAATTTAATATCATGGGTTTAAGTCTCTCAGAGGGCAAAATAGGATATGTTTTTTATTTAATTATAGGAACCGATGTTTTAAACGGAATTAATGAAACTTGAAGAATCAACACTTATATTTTAAAATTTGAGGGACTAAAATCAAAATGAAAGTAAATTTGAGAGACCAAATATTAGATTAACCCTAAACTTTTTAATATAATTAATTGTCTCCTACACTTTTTAAAAATAAAGATCACTGAGTTATACCTTAATCATAAAATATTAAAATTAATAGATTAACTAGCTCTTGGTCGCATCAAAACTATAAGATTAAATAATTAAATTTTACATTTAAAAATTTATTTTGCCAGAAAATTATCTACATCCCTTCCTCTTTTTTCTTTATCTCCATCTTGCTTTATTAAGAATTATTTTATTTAAATTGCATTAAATAATCATATTCAATATTATATATATTTCAAACACTGAAAATAGTGGGCATAAAATTTATATATTGAGAAGCTCTAAAGAAGACATTTCAAACCAACCAATAGAAGAAAAAAAAAATTCTTAAAATACACGTCTGGATTTTGGATTTTTTTTGGTAAGAATTTGATCAAGAGATTAGAACTTGTAGGCATGGAAGTACAAATGCCCCCAACCTACATATATAGATATATTTTTTTTATCTCATTCCATTCTACAAAGTCAAAATCCAAGAACGTATCAAATCAGATTTTAGTGGTTTCTTTTTTTTTTTATATGAAATAAAAATTGAAAATATATATACTAGTGCGGTGCATTTTATTAATTGAAGCAAGCATGACTTCTTGTTTTTTAATTATATTTTCCATATTCATTGGAATATCCAGCGCATCTTATGCAAATTGTCTGATTATTTATTGCAATGATATAATTTTTTATTTTACAAGGTTTGAATTGAAATATAATATGTCCAACTCTTTATGTATTGACCATTTTTTTTATGTGTCTAGGGATAGAAGACGAGTAAGAGGTATTCCACAACTTGCGTAGTTGCGTTAATTAAAAAATGAGACTGGGTAATTTCTCAAGGTCTACCTGCACTTTAAAATTATTTTTTGGTTTATTAGAAAAATTAAATATATACAATTATTGTACCATTTACTATATGAGTAGAGGATTTCGAGATCTTTCATTCTTTTTAATTTTATTAAATAAATCTCTTGCTATGCAACTCATGAGTTGGATGACAAAGATTTCTATATTTCACAGTCAAAGAAAAATACTCCCTTCGGTCCTAATTATAAGATAAATTTGATTTTTTTGGAGAAATTAAAGAAGCAAATTAAATTACTTTAGAGTATTTATATTTGTATCTTTTTCTCTAAACTAATTAGTTTCCCTAATATACTGATATATAATCTAAACATACTAAAAATATAAATACTCTAAAGTAATTTAATTGACTTCCTTAATTTCTCCAAAAAAGTCAACTTTGTCTCATAATTAGGACTAGAGGAAGTAGCATATATATATATATATAGAGAGAGAGAGTGAGTGTGTGTGTAACTATATTTTATATATACGCAGTGCATAAATCTGTTGGCAAAAAATAATTGCATAAATTTCAAACTCTATGGTTGGAAAAAATATCAAACTAGGAAAAATTACAAGTGCACTTCTTTTTTTAATAAAAAAAATTACAAGTGCTCTTCTTTTGACAGGATGAATAAAAAATAAATAATATGAGGAGATATATTTTAAAAGAGTGTGAGTATTATAATAATGTAATTGGATTTGTCATTAATTTATATTCTTGAATATCGAGGACATTCAGTGATGGGGTGAATTAAGTGGACAATCATCACATATTTAATATTAATAAATACTAAATGGAACACTTTCATAGTTGCTTTCATATGGTTAGTTATTACTATTTTATTTAGATTCAAAGTTTTTTCCCCCAAATGTGAACTCAATAATATTATTTTTAAAGTAATGGATACCTATCTATACATGTACTTAGCTTATCTACCTACTTATGCTAATCAATGTATTATTAATTATTATTCTATGAAAGTCAAATTGAATATTTCACATCAAGCTTCCTGGTCCTGGTGTGTAAAATTTAAAATAAAAAGTTAAAAACGCCATTTAATCTTCGAGTAATATTCGCTTAAAAAGGAGAAATTCTGATTTACGTGTTATCAGAGGCTGCGATATTCTTTTTTTTTTTTACCTTGTACTTTTGAATTAATATATCATGTAATTATAACTTTTAGCAACAGAAAAAGAAATTAATCCTTTGATGCTCAAAAGAAAACCCATTAGACATTCTTAACACAGAAGAAAGACAAATAATCATGGTCTTAAATTTAGTTGAGAAATATTTTAATCATGAATGGGTTTCGTAGCAGCAACGTTAATTTATAGACTTAATGGCGCTCATTGTGTCAAAGACTTCAAAAATTTTGTACACTTTTTACTAAAATATTAAGGAAAAATTGCCGAAATTTTCCCTAGTACAAAATTCATTGCCCCAACCGATGGGGCCGATCAACAAAAAATGGCTAATTTCTTATAATGTAACGAATTAAGATTTCAATTTCTATTAGGAAAATACCCAACAGGGCCTCAAGTAGGATTGTGCGTACTAAAAAAATATAAAATGATTAGCCAAAGTGTCTAAAATTTGTGTTAGGGCACAGGTATAACCTATTTTTAATAGGTGCAGCTTTTTTTTATTTATGTGCAGTCCATTTTTAACTATACATAAATAGAAAAATATTTGCATATAACTAAATTCTAAATATACGTTACATGCTGTTAAAGAAGACTTGCAGCTATCTTTAAGCAATAAATTTTGCATTGAGAGATTTAAACAAGTTTCCCAAATCCTAAACCAATGAACCATACGCAAATAAGGGATTAAAAAAATAAAAATCTGAACTTCTAGATTCAACTATTCAAGTGGACCAGGTTTGAAGTCTACGTTAATAATGAGGTAAATTTTGGTTTAAAAAAATTAAATATTCCTGTTAAATTACATGTCATCTTAAAGTAAATTGACCAAAATTAGTATTTATAATTATATGTACCATAATCACATGATATATTCATCTAGTGTACTGGCCCAGACGCCTAGTATATATAGAAAATCGTAATCAATTTTTTTTTTGGTTAAACCCATATTTTGATTATCTTTTTATTGTTAAAAAAATTAGGAAAATATTAAAAAAATATATACATGCATGCATGAAAATTATAATATATCAACGTTTTTATATAAGTTTCATCTCTGTCTTCATCTTTTTCAAGGGGATAAATTAAGTGGAGGCTAAAATTATATATAAAATATTGTTACAACCTTAGACATATTTATGCAATTACTTCAACATGTAAATAATTATATTAAGATTAAATTTTTTTCACTAAACAAAACTAACATTTGTACTTTTCTTAATGCACTGATTGGTTTACAAATAAAAAAAGAAGGATGAACTTTTTCAAGTATATATTCTAAAACCTCTCTGATATTTTCGTATAGGAAAAAAAACCATTGATCTTCTGTGGAATTGTTGAAAAAGGGGGAAAAAATAAGATTCAGTATGAATCATAGAAAGGAGGAAAATGATGAAACTATAAAGAAGGTCAAATTAAGCTACTAATTTAATTTTCTTGTCTTAAAACTATTTATTTTAGTTTACACTGTATTTGTCTCTTAATCTCGTTTTATATTTTAAAAACAACTTCAACTTAGTTTTCTATTTATCTACTGTCCTAGAATTATTATCGATGTAAAAAATGACAATTCATGCAGCAGAAATTAAATTTTAAAGTGTCAGATGAAATGGAAAGGCAAAGAATCTTATTAAAATAAACTAATTAAATTAAGTCATGATTAAAAAAAACACATATTATTGATCCTGACTCTGAGTTCTGATAAAAGAAATTGGAAACATTTTTAAAAAATAAACATGATTTTTTAGGATAAATTACAGCGATTAAAAGTTGAAACAAAAGGTCGTTCTAGAAATGAGTTGATTAAAATGTATTCAGACCTTAGAGTAACGATGTCGCACGGGTCGGAATCTAGTAACTTCAATTCAAACTGTAATAATTATTAATTAATATTATTTATTCATATTTTCAAATTCATTCAACGGCATCTTTTGTTGACTTTTTCCTTCTATTCTTCAAAAGAATATATAAAAATGCGATAACATAACATCAAAATGTAAACATGAAAGCCTAAAGTCCTAGTCTACTCTAGAAGAGACACGGGTCATCTCACAAGTCTTTTGGCTCGTTTAATGGTAATAAGAAATCAAACATGGGCTGTTTATTACTCCCTCCGGTCCTAATTATAAGACAAAGTTGATTTTTTTAGAGAAATTAAGGAAGCCAATTAAATCACTTTAGAATATTTATATTTATATTTTTTTTCTTTAAACTAATTAATTTAACTAATAAACTGATATATAATCTAAAGATACTAAAAATATAAATACTCTAAAGTGATTTAATTGACTTCCTTAATTTCTCCAAAAAAGTCAACTTTGTCTTATAATTAGGACCGGAGGGAGTACTTTATTATTAATTGATGTTACTATTTTGGCCGCTAAAATAATGATAATTATTATTATTTAAAAAATCTCATTTCTAGTAATATTTATTTAATGTGAGAGATATGTTTTATCTATAATTATTTTGTCCTATTTTTTCCATGTATTATAAGATTCTTTCCCTATCATGCGGTCAATTTGCAACCTATTTATTTTTCTAAATCTATACACGGGTTATATATCCATAAAATAAAAGGGAATTAATTACACCATAAAATAAAATAAAAATGAATTATTTTTGTTTATTCCACCCTTGAAAATATTAAAATTTAAATTGATAATCTCTTATGAATATTTTTAAAAAATTTTAAATTTCTTTTTGAATTATATGTTTTTATTTTTACTATGTATATGAAGTATCATAAAATTTAAAAACTGAATTACACTTTAGCCTTGATTTGTCCATGTTTATTTCTTTTGTTTTGTTTTTTTATAAATTCGAGCTTTACGCTTGAGATTGATACAACAGTATTCATGTAGCAATGTATAAATCCAAACATATAGCAGGCGGTCTCAATAAGATAACTGAACCCTGAACTATCACTTGAGTCGTTATGGTTAGGTAGTTCGGCCTGTGATAGTTTATTTTTTATTTATAAGTGTGTATAAATCGTGATTTACAGTATAAGAGATTAGTATGTGAGATGAGTTTTATTTCGACTTACGTAATAAATACTTATTTTCCAAAAAAAAAAAAAAAAGCTATTCCAAACACATCTCATGTTTATTTCAAATATTCTTCATTGGCTATCTTTACATTTTTTATAACATTTCAATTTGAAAAAATTCAAATTATATTAACATACAACAGTGATAGAAATAGGGATTTGAATAATGCCTAAGAACATTGATTTTGCCACACATATTAAATAATACGACAATTACCTAAAATTAAACAAAATATTCTTGCAAATAAGAAGAGAACAGAACAAGATAAGCACTCCCTCCGGTCTTAAATATAAGGCAAAGTTGACATTTTTTGGAGAGATTAAGGAAGCTAGATAAATTACTTAATCATATTATATGTTGTGTATTCTTAGATTATATATTAGTTTATTAGTCAAACTAATTAGTTTGGAGAAAAAAATAAAAATAAAAATACTCTAAAATAATTTAATTAGTTTCCTTAATTTCTCTACAAAAATCAATTTTATCTTATATTTAAGACCAGATGGAATATAAAATAAGACCCCACTAAGAGATAGGAGGGCTTGAAGGCTATAAGAGTTTGATGTAATATAAATATTCATCACCAAGCAATCCCTTGTATAGACAGACGACACAAATAAACGTAGGGCAGTTAACAATGATTGAACACACCTTAATGATAATTAAAATATCAGTTTTGAACATTTCTATTTCTATGGTTAGAAAAACACTTATAAGTTAATACAATCGGTACAAAATAAAAATGCGGCAACTCTACATAATTAACTAACTCTTCATGCGAAAATGTAAATATAAAAGTGGTTAATGAGAGCATGAACGGCCGATCAATGAGAGCATAAACGGCCGATCAATAGCATAAACACCCCTCAGGCCTCAGCGTTCAGAAATCGAAACCGGAAAAAAGAAGTTTCTGGAACCTCATCAGAAAGGGGGAAAATATAGGACTTTTTTGGAAGGCTATTTCAAACTAAATAAATTTTGTATTTTGCAAAGCAATTTTAGAGGAAAAAAAAGGTGGTACTTTTTTTTTTTTTTGATCGAAGATATATGCCCTACAACTTCTTTAGATTTAAATAATAGACTGTGGGACTACTTATGAAACACACTAAGACTCTATATTTTATAGTTCTATTTATCAGGCATTTCCAACATTTTTCATACATACTAAGTAAAACCTTGAATTTCATTAACTCTGCCACAAAATTTAATAACTATCAAACTCTATCTCTATTTAATATTTAATATACATAATACTATGAAAGCAAAGTTAGTCTAATAATAAGTGAAGGGCTAAATTATACATCCATATCAAATCTTTAATGAGGTACCTTATAAATATGATAGAATAAATAAAAAAAACATTCTCTCTACTCTATAAATAAGATTGGAAGAGTATATTCTTAGATGGAATATACTAATATTTCACAACAAATCGCACACATGGATATTGCACTTTGCTTGGATAGCCACTATCTATATCTCCATGATCACATCACAAACACAACAGGATAAAAAAGTTAAAAAAAATATAAACCTTGAAAATGGAAGCATATAATTAGATATAGTACGTTTTTCATATACTTGCAATAACGTTATAAAAGAAATCACTTATGCTTGTAAATGATAAATAAAAACGATAACCAATGGAGTGAGTCCAGGTAAAAGTAAGTAGCTTCCTATGAAGAGGTATCACGTAAGTATATGCAAGAGAGTCAACAAAAAAAATGAATATAGTCCAATGGAATGGAGGAGACAGATTAAGTGGGAAGTTGGGTTTGAGTCAGTATTACACTTATGGCCAAATCTATTTGTGATCCTCCGATACTATTTTATTATTTCTTACTTTTTTTCCTCAACTTTATTTTCCACAACACAGAAAAATATGATATTATTGAAGGATAGAAACCAAAGATGATACTAAGTTGAGTGATAGATGATCTAACGTTATAAAGAAGCCACTATGAGAAAAGTTAAGTAGCGATGGATGAAAGAAACGAAATGCTCTATTAGTCACTATGCTTAAATTGGTGGTATAATATATAGTTTAATGGGATAATCAATAGATCTTTTAACTAGCTTCAAGTGGTTTAATTTCTTTATTTTATCATCTCCTTATAATTTTACCTTTTTCCAATCAGGCTCATGTTGTTTTATTTTTCATTCTGTCAATAATCGATTAATAATCAGGTAAAGCTATAAAAAAACATAAGAAAAAAAAAATATTACAGGAACTTGATAAAAAAATAATACAGGATTAAAAATGTTTTTTGTTACCTGAGAGATTAAAAATGACTTGAAACTAAATACTCCTACTGTTCTTGATATAAGATATATTTAGGGATTTTTTTTTATCCTAAATATAAAACTTTAATCAAATTTTTCCCCATTTACCTTTAATTTACCTAATTTGTTTGGGAAAAAGGAGAAATATATACGCCATGTTGGGAATGGTTTTAGGTCCATTGATTTGGGCTAAGTAATACGAGTATATGTGCATGCCTTTTCTAAAATAAGAGAAATGTGGGACGAGATTCTTAACTAAAATAGGTTCCTGCTCCTTTTTTTTTTTTTTTTTTTTCCCTTTTTAGCCTGCAAATAGGTTCCTGCTCTTATCAGGATACAACTAAACAGATTAATTAATAGCTTTATTGCCAGTTATCCAAAATTAAGAAAATCAATCCTACAAGACAATACCTTTCGGTGAGATGAGTATCATCATTAATAAAAACTAACAAGACAAAACTATTTGATATAATTAATAATACCTTCAGGTGATTAAAGTATTATTGGAATAAAAAAGAAGAGTTATCCTGATATAAATAATAATTGTAAATGGGATTGCTGAGTATGTGCGTTGTGTCTATCCTAGATTCCCTTTTGATGCAGTTTTGTACTGTTTATTTTGATTTTAACATACTTCAGGTCCCAAAAAAAAAAAAAAAAAACATGCTAGAACTCAAATGTTAATTAGTAAAACCATATTTTTTTTTCAGACAACAGATACAAATTAAATTTTGCATAAACTAATCCTTGCTTGCTGAAATTTTACACCACTAATAATTTTGTTTCTTTGAAGTTTTAATACTTATTTTACATATTTAGAAAACAAAAACTTATGCAGTTAAAACTAGATAGTACTTATTATACTCATTTCTAATCAAATCAACATAAAATAGATTTAGTACTTATTATACTCTATATGTGAGCGAGATTAGTCAAATGCATAAACAGAAAATGTTAGAGGCGTGATTGAGAGTTGGCAAAAAAAAAAAAAAAAGGATAATAAGTAGCAAAACCTCTTAGAAAGTGGATGGAGAAAATTTTACTCTGATAATTAATATAAGACATATTTACCTAATTTGATTAGATTAAGAAAGTTTGTTAAACTAGTAGTTAATATGACATGTAATTTCTAAAACATTCTAATCACATTCCTTAATTCATTCATGTTCTCTTTTTCTTAATTATTGTTGAGGGAGCATCAATATGAGTAAATTAAAAAAAGATTGATAAATATAAAAAATATATCTTATATTTAAGATTAATATAAACTCTTCAAATATGTCTTATATTAAAGATCATAGGTAGCATTTTTTTTAGTGGCCAACAATGCCTCGGACATTACTGCTTCTAATGATGATACTCATGAGCTTGCAAGAAAATTCTTTATATTTTATAAGTATAAATATTCTCATGTTGAAGGCAATCCTATTTGAAGTACGGTTGAGCACCTCTTCCAGTCAGAATAACAACAACAAAGCCTTAATCCCACTAATTGCAACACCCCAAATTTTATTCACAAAAAATATATTGTAATTATTTGAATAATTTAATAAAATGGTGAATATTCATGAATTTGGATCTTGTGAATTGTGAAATATTCATATTCATAAGGAAATGGGCAAATTAATTCAAAAATTGAATTAAATTATAAAGGGGATAGCAAAATCATAATTTTGCCAATTTAGTCCAAGATTAATTATTTTCCAATTAATTGGAGTTAATTTCAATTAATCAAGGAAAATACAAGAAAATGCATAAATGGGATTATTTTTGGTAGAATAAATCAAGAATTTGGGGAATTATACATTGTTCAATTATATGAATTATGGAATATATGAAAAACATTTTTTTCTCCTCTACCTTCCCTAAAATTCATCCAATACATAGAAAAAATAAGGGAAAAAGTTAGTCAAACCCAATTGGACCTAAATGATGACAAGGGATGGCATAAGGTTGAGTGAGTTGGTAGATTAATGTTGAGTGTAAGAATAGGAAGAGAAGCTTGAGTGGAGGAATGAAAAAGCATGATTGCATGAAGAGTGTGAACATAGGAAAAGAAGCGTGGACTAGTGGAGAAAAGAAAGGGAGAGGGACAGATTTCTTGGAGCAAGAAAGGGAAGACATTGACTCAACTTAATGGAAATAAAGTGGAGAAATTATGAGGAAGAGAAGAGTGTGACAAGTGTCACATTAGAAGCCCTTGATCAAATCAATGGATGGGAAAATAGAAGACCAAAATAATAAAACATACTCCTTCCTCTTTTCAAGTCACCATTCGGCCAAGTCCAAGAGAAAAGAGAAGGAGAGTGAGTTTGTGAAGTTCTTGGGAGCTAGAGAGAAGAAGGAGCAAGAAGACTAAGGTAAGTGTTGTCTCTTAAGCATTTTCCTTATGATCTTCCATGAAATCCTTCTCTAAACTCTTGTTTCTCATGAATCCATGGTGGTGAAGTCACACTTTGAGATCAAGAAGAGATGGAGAAGGAGCCTAGAGTAAGAGGAAACAAAGTAGCCAAAGAGAGTAACTTCATGAACTTGCCTTCTTGAGTTGTTGTTGATAATTGTTGTTTGGTTTTTATGATTTTTGGTTTGAGTTGTAAAATTAGAAAAGCCATAACCCTAAGGGGTTATGCTGCCCAAAATCCTTTAAATCATGGTTAAGAAGTGTTTAAGTAAGTTAATCAAGGATTAGAAGTGGAAAAGTACAAGTTTTAGGAGCTAAAACACAAAACCTCATTTTTTCCATTTTTCCCTAATATTTCAGCCAGGACCAGAAATGGTAGTAGGAGTTGGATTTTCATGAAATAAATGGTTCCATTGGACTCATTGGGCAAAAATAGGTGGGGTTACAGTTAGGCACCTTTTCGGCAAAGGCCGAAAAAGCATAATTACGAAAACGCCACTGAAATCACTAAATAGGGGCTGTCAAGGGTATTTTCGTAATTTGACAGTGAATTTGGTAATTTCGAGCCCGGAAATGGATTCCTTGGGCGAAAATAAGTTAGAATAGCCTTAGTCAAAATTTTAGGAAAACGTGCTTTTGGGCTAGGTACTGCAGGGCCAGGCCGGGTTCCCAGGGGCATTTTTGTAAAATTTCACTATAAACTAATATAACCACAATAAACACTATGGAAGAGGCTAAAATGATACTTGGATAGGTTTTGAGGTAGGGACATTATCCTTCATACATTATGCCATAGTTACATGATTGTGTGAATGCCAATGTTTGTAAATGCGCTTTATTAATCAACACGATTTGCCCAGAGAGGGGCCAGAAGTGTCAGAGGCACTTACACTGGAGTTGGTGAAAATCCAACCGGTGCAGAATAGTGGGGCTGGGCCCTACTCATGTATACATACAGATGATATGTTTATAATGTTCATTAATTGGTGCATACATGGCGTATATCATATTTACTTTTTGCATTTTCTATGAACGATAGCATGTTTCTACTGGGGTTCTCCGGAATCTCACCCTATTTTTAATAAACACCTTAGCGGGTACCAGTGGGTCTAAGGGAAAAGATGTAGACGCCGGAAAGTGAGCGGCATGGGTCTCGAGGTGAGGACAAGATCGTGGTCATAATTAGTCTATTTTGTGATATTTTGGTGAAATTTGTAAATATTAAAACTTTTGCTGTATTTTCTGTTTTCGTCTACGAACGATATTAGAATTGTAAACGAATATTTTTATCAGTATAATTGTACTTTTCTGTATGCCCATTGAATTCTGTTTTTATTACTCTTCGATTATCGAAATGAAAACGGGTGTTGACACTAGTTGGCCTCAACTACATGGATCAAACGACGCTAATATGCTCTGTTAAAAACCAAATCTCGGGATAAATTGTTAACTAAGAGGTTTCGCTTAATAACCTCATTTAGCGTTCTCTTCTGTCTTCCTTTACCTCTTTTAACTTGGCTCCAGAAAACTTGATTTACCCTCCTCACTGGCATATCCAACAGCCTTCTTTATACATGTCCAAATCACCTCAAATAATTTTCTACCATTTTTTCTTCAATAGGTGCTACTATAATCTTTCATAGTATAGTTTCATTACAAATCTTATCTTTCCTTGTATGACCACACATCCATATCAACAACCCCCACTTTATGCTCATATGGCTCCTTCAAAGCCCCACTACCAACCTCCAGCGAGAATACCAATAATAATTTGCCATGTTGTGAGGAACTAATCTTATCACCCTGACACAACCTGGTTAATAAGAAAATTCACTTTATGGAGCTCATTTATCACAAGCCCATAAAATACAGCCCAAAAGCCCTTCAAAATAAATGGGGCTGAAAGTTAGATTGCCCACAAGTCCAAAGAAGAGAATAAGCTTAAGGTCTGTTTGGCATAGCGTTTGGGAGGGGTCACTGCACGTTTTCAAGAAAAAAGCCCAGAGAGGATATTTATGACTGTTTGGGAGAGCGTCGATAGGCACTGCACTTCTATTAAAACCGTGGCTTTTTTTTGAAGCTCATTTGCATAGCGTCTGTTCTCTCTCTTCATCACGGTGGAGCAATTAATGCTGAGCCAGAGGACTGTTGCAGGGCAGTTAAAACCAAATGTGAGAGAAGACCGTTGTTCAGGCATGCAAGTCGATCCCTGATATGTTTTTCTCGTTCAACTCCTAGCTTCCGGTGGTGCATCTCCGAGGTCTCCATCCCGATCTGCGTGTCAGAAGCAGCGCCAACAAGTGTGGTTCACCGATGGGTGGTGGTTGATCCAGCTCGAAGATCTTCCGCTGGTGCATGTTCGAGCTATGCTCTGTTTCGCTGGTTCGTTTTGCTGGTTCGAGTGTTCCAAGGAAGAAGAAGAAGCTTTGGTCAAATTAGGATTTGACCAGGGACTTCCTTGCAAACTACAAAAGTTCTCAAGGAGGGATCACTTGTAATTTTCATAAATTTTGGGGTCCTTTTCTGTAATTTTCTCTAGTCCTCAAAATATTAATTTTGACGCTCTAAAATCTTCAATTTCTTAGTAAGCATCTACAATGCAAGATTAAGCACAAGGTAGCATTAAAAGTTTAAGAGATCATTTGTATGAATAATTAACAAATTTTTACCATTTTGCCCCTGATTACAATTAATTCAATACGAATGTCCCTAACTCAAATTAGTGCTTAATCATATAATAATGTCCAAAAAATGCATTAATCTAACTTATTGTATGTTATCAAATTTTAATTTTAATTTTTCACTTCAATTATCACAATATATATAAATAATATATATATATATGATCAATGCTCTTTTCAATCATTTTCATCTAAACGGGTTTTTCAAATACTAATCCAAATAAGTTTAAGGTGAAAAAAAAGTCACTTCTTTCACCGCCAATCCAAACATAAATCACATCTACAACCTGACTTTTCTAAAAGTTCATCTATAAAAAAACTCCTTCTCCACCGCTAATCTAAATAGGCACTTAACAGGGGGCTATGGCCAAGCACTTCGTCCTCTTCTTTTATTTTTTTCATTATTATTGTGTTTTTGAATAAAGGCCACGCACATTTCGCAGCTCGGTCTTCCATCAATCCCTGCGACCTCTTCAATGACAATGAGGACGATTCTGAAGCAGGTAAGGTCTAGTCAGTGATCCTTGCTTCTATATCAATTACGAAAACTTTTATCTTTTGTTTATCCTCTGGGATTGCTTTGGGGTGGGGGTGGGGGTACATTTGGCTCCAGTTCATGAACGCATGCCACATTTGCCTTTTTCCTATCACTTGGGCCTTGTGAACTAGTTTCTGTTTGATATCACTACTCGGAAGAAAGTATTTGGACTAGCAAGTTTCAATATCTTGGTTTATAGTCTCACTGCCTTTATTTTCATTTGGAACAGTTATCATAATCTATTAAACCGTATCACTCGCCTTTGATGCTGAGAAAACGTTAGGCAGTTAGATCATAGTGACTGACTTAAGTTAGTTATGAGGCTTATATGCATGTTTGCTCAGATGAAAGGGTAGTTATGACAACTGCCATGATCTGAGTTTTCGTCTTTTTTCTGTATTATCCTTCTCTATTTCCCTTTCCCTTATCAAAGATGAACACCAAAGAAAATCTAACTTGTCCTTAATTTTTGGAATGATATCCAAAACCCATCAGGGAGGTGTTTGTTCAGGAATATATTTAAATGCTGAAAACGAGCTGTGAAGAATATGAGAGCAGTAAGCAAATCTAACGGGTGTAGTTTGGATCCTACAGTCTTAGAAAGACTGATCTTGTCTTGCCATTCGACCATTTTAATGGTTCTTTATATCTATCGAATGTTTGGAAACAGAGGGTGGATGTAATTTCTTTAGGTAGGGATCATTCTTATTTAAAGGATTGATACTATTGACCTCAAACGGTTATCGTATATATCTCATTTCCCCGGACAAAATATTTTGTCTGGTGAGGAAACTATTTTGCGGTCAAGAAGGGTAAAAGGGAGCAAAAATGTCCAAAAAACATATATAATTGCCAATTTCACAGCACAAGACCTTCGATACCCACTAGTTAATTGGTCTGCCCTGGTTTGTCATTTGAAATTTGCATCGAGTATCTTAAAACATTGTCAATCTCTCTTGACAACTCTTATGTATGAGATGTCTGACATGTTTCTAATACCAATTAGAGGTGCTTGCTATGATACTCTATCCTTCTTGAAATTTACTGTTTATTTTTTATTTAATGCTCATGGGAGTCATCGGTTACATGGTTAAAAATGAGAATATATACCTGTAGAACTGCAAAAAGTTTTTCACAAGTGTTCATATGTGTTGTCAAAATACGTTGAAGAACAGGTATTTCTCTAGTCTTCATTCTGGTGTTGTTTGGCTGATCCTACATTCTTCAGCCAATCAGCAACTTCTCTGATGCTTGGTCTCATGAAAGGATTTTGCCTGACACACATGCAAGCCACATCAAATACCTGCAGCAACTCCTCTTCAAAGCCCTTTCCTCTTAAAAGTGGGTCGAAGACTTGATCTTGTTTTCCTTCACTCCTCATTTGTTGCATCCAAAGAACCTGTTCCATTGGCATTTTTGTCTTGCACATGTCAAGAGGCCTCCTCCCGGTGATCAACTCAAGCATGAGAATGCCAAAGCTGTACACATCTCCCCGAAGAGTGGCCTCAGATGCTTGTCCATACTCAGGTGGAATGTAACCTAATGTACCCACAAGTTCAGTTGTAACATGATTTTGAAAAGGGGGAATCAATCGGGATAAGCCAAAATCAGCAATGAGCGCATCAAAATTTTCGTTTAGGAGGATATTGCTTGACTTTATATTGCGATGTACAATGTGTGGTACACATGCGTGATGCATGTAAACCAACCCACAACTCACACCCTGTGCTATCTTCAGTCGAGTTGGCCAATCTAGTTGAAATGCAGTGCCAGCCTTCTCATGCAACCAATAATCTAGACTTCCATTTTCCATGTAGGTATATATGAGAAGCTGAAAGCTATTGTGCACACAATAACCTTGCAATGCAACCAGATTCTTGTGTTGGGCTGTTGACAAAGCCTCTACCTCTGCTTTAAATTCCCTTTCCGTAAGTCTAAATTCTCCTGTAAGTTTCTTAATGGCTAGTTTGTTTCCATCTGATAAGGTTGCTCTATAAACTAAACCGCAATCCTCAGATCCTATAATGTTTGCCAGACTAAAATTTTCTGTGGCTTTCAAGATCTCTGATATAGTAAGATCTTTGATTTCATTTGTTTTATTGGGGAACAATACCACTTGGCCAGCCTTCTTATCTACTTCAGGATGAAAACCGTTGTTATAGTCTGCAAAAGCTGATTCATGTTCAATCTCATCTGGATCTCCTCTTGGATTGATCCTCCTCTTGAAAAGTATCCGGACTGTGTAAACAATGGTGATACAAACAGCAGCAAAGCTAACTGCAACGACAATTCCAATTATTTTACTTTTGCTCCATGTTGTCTTTTTGTTCAAGGTTGTGCTGTTACCTTGTGGACTAGGGCAAGAGCGTTGAATAACTGAACCGCACAATTGCGGGTTTCCTAAAAAGCTGGAAGGAGGGAAAGTATCAAATTGGCCACCCGTTGGTATCTCTCCTTGAAGATCATTGTTTGCCACAGTAAAAAATGACAAGAAATGGAGGCTTTTGAGTGAAGAAGGAATTTCACCAGACAGTTGGTTTCCTGAGAGGTCTAACTTCTCTAAATTTGTCAAGTTAGAAATTTGAACAGGAATACTGCCAGAGAAGTTGTTACCACCCAGGTCCAGCTGATGTAGGACTTTCATAAGGCCAATCTCCTTAGGAATAGTGCCACTGAGACCATTGTTTCTCAGATATATCCCTGGTGGTAGGTTGGAAAGCTGATTATACTGCTGCTTAGAAGCATTTTGCGGCAAAATGAAGACAGGTAACTCCAGGTAAGACCTTGCTATTCTATCATTTGTCTGTTGTGATGTTAATGCTGGAAATCCTGTGGGTTCCGCGGGAAATACTCCTGTAAGTTGGTTATGAGACAAGTCTACGTAGAATAGCTGTGGAAGTTTACCCAACCAAGGAGGAATTGATCCGGTCATGAGATTAAAGGACAGATCGATGACCTCGAGCTTCCTAAGCCTTGCAAGCCAGCGTGGTATTTGACCTGTGAGATTACAACCACCCAAGGCTAGAACCTGGAGTTTTTCAAATCCACCTGGGCCTACTAAGCTCTCATCATACGGCAAGGTTTCATTATAAAAATTCTTTGAGAGGACAAGGCTACTAAGGTTCTTGAGTCCCGCAAGTATCTTCATAGCCCCAGTGAAATTTCTTAGGTGGTTGGTAGATATTGCTAGGAAAGAAAGAGACTCAAGTCTAAGTATATCCGGTGTGATCTGTCCCACGAGATCATTAGATGCCAGTCTTACCGCAGCTAGTGATTTGCATCCATAAAGGGTTGTTGGTAAAGTGCCCCTAAAATTATTGTTGCCAAGATCAAGAGTAACAAGCCGCTGGAATCCGGAGAAATTAAAATCTACAAGATTCCCCTTCAAGAAGTTGACCCTCAAATTTAACTCAACTAGATTGACACAGTTCACCAGAGATGGGGGTAAAGTACCCGTCAAATCGTTTATATGAAGGAGTAGCTTTTCCAGCTTGAATAGCTTCCCAATATCTCGTGGTATGAGTCCTCTGAAATTATTGGAGAAGAGCTCCAGGACTGTGAGGTTGGTAAGTCTAGCAATGCCATCATCAATATTTCCTGAGAGTTGATTGAGGGGCAAGGAGATCTCTCTGAGGGAAACAGGACCAAAAAGATCATTAGGAAGAGGCCCAGAGAGAAAATTGAAACCTGCTCGGAAAATCTCAAGCTTGGAACATGCTCCCAATCCAGGTTGAATTGAACCGTTGAATTTATTGTAGGAAAGATCCAAGAATCTGAGACTGTCTTTAGTGCAAAGTTGAGAAGTGGGGATTGGACCTACGAAGCTATTGTTACTAACATTAAAAGATGTCAAAGTGCCTGCTGCTGCTGCAGCTCCAAGGTACTGAAGGAAAGAAGAAGTGAGTGTTCCTTGAAATAGATTGCTAGACAAATCAAGCTTCTGGATAATACTACTGGTTTCGTTATTATTATCCACAACAGATGCTGGCAACTCATCAGAGAGACGATTGTAGCTTAAATCAAGAATCTGCAGGTGACTAAGGAGTGAGATGAATTGGGTTGGGAGATTACCAGAAAGTCGATTATGAGAGAGATTGAGCTGAGACAGAGCAGTGAGGTTCGTGAGAGCAGGGGATATAGAACCAGAGAGACCTCTGGATGGAAGCAATAAGCCAATAACTCGGTGATCCCCATTACCCATATTGCTCTCATCGCAAAGAATGCCTTCCCAAGAGCAGCAATCAACAGAAGAAGACCAATTAAGATGAGGGTGAGATTCTGTGGATAAATTGTAGTAGAAGTCCAAGAGAGAATCTTTATCCAATTGGGTACAGGAGGAGGAGACTGTGACAACTAGTCGAGACAGAAATAACGGTGCCATTAGCCTCATAACCATAATTATGGAAGATGAAGGAGAGGCATAGGATCTTCTTGTTGGTGATTTTGATGGGGTTGGCATTTCTCTGGAATATCTGTGTGTCTTCATGACAGACGATTTCTTGGGGATCTCTTTTTCTTGAGAATGATGAAAAGGGGCTGATAAAAGTGGAAAGAATGGGAATATATGGGTGTTGTTATTGGCTAATCTGGTAAGCGGAGTTCGGTGTGTTGAGGATTCCGGTCATTGACCCTGAAACAGGAAGCCAAGTCTTCGTTTTATTTTCAAGTCGTGCATTCATGTTACTGTAAGTCTGTAACTCCTGTTTTGATTTGCAATAAAGCTAAGATATAATATTTGGAAGCTCAAAAGCAAGCCCAAACCATGGATAGTAGTTAATCCTTTCATTTGATCTCACAAGCTGGTTTTTCCTTGATTGTTGATTTGAATAGCTGGTGCGTTTATTTTTCTATAAATCCACTGGAATAAGCCCTTTTTAGGAGGAAAAGAAAAGAGTTAGTCCCTTTTTTTGTTTTTTTTAATAAAAGTACTTCCGAATTCCTACAACAGTTCAAAGTTGAAACTCCCACCGGGGTGGACTCGGCGAGAAACTTCCTCGAATGTATTGTTCCATTGTCTCCAGAGTCTTTGGTTGACTTCAGTTATGACTATACTTGTAAAGGCAATATAAAAATTAATTCCATTAAACCAAAAACTGTCATCGGCAAGCAGCAACTAATACATCAAAATAAACAAATGTAATAAAATTAAAATATTAACATTGGCAACCGACCTAGTGAAAGCGCCAGCTCTTAGCCTTGGTTTGGATATGAATTAAAAAAAAAAGGAGAAACTAGGGAGGAGAAAATGCTGAGAAAACAACTTTAAAAAATTACTATTTTTATGAGTTTCCTTCCAGCATCGTTTTAAGTTTAAACCAAAAGTTAAAGTTTAAACTAAAACAAAGGAAAATGTCAATTGCTCAAGTTTTGGACGCAGGTGCAATAACTTAAAAAGAAAATTACGCAGAGAATGAGGTCTCAAAAAAAAAAAAAATTATAAAAAATGTGCATAACAAGTTAACAGCATATAATAATAAGTTCGTGCTGCTCACTTGTTGAGATTTTTTTTTTTTTTTTTGTAATTATAATTCATCCTTAAGACCTCATTGATTTCCCAATTAGTTATGGCTCTACTGCCCAAAAAGTAATTAACCATTTATAAATTCATCCTCATCAATCGACAAATTCCTTAAACCCTTTATAAAGTCACCTAATTTTGAGATAATAAGTAAAAATTTGTGCATTTAATATCAAATTTTAACTACTCACAAATATTATTGTTCCGTTTTAATGTGTGCAATGGCCATTGAAAGCAGTAACAAAAAGATAATACACCCTCTTATCCTTAATATAGGACCTAATTGAGGATTTGATTTTGGTTCTAAATATAAGACTTATTTCTCATATTTGCCAATATTTAATAAAATTATTCAATAATAATCAAGTAAATAAAATTAAAAGTGGGCTTAAAGTTTAGGCTCAAAAAAGCAGGCTTAAAGCTTTACACCCAAACAAAGTAGGCTTAAAGCTTGAGTCCCAAAACAAGTAAGCGCCCATCAGGTCCAAGATAAGATTGGGCCTTCTGTGCCATTCTGCAAGATGCCATTTGCTCCAGGAACGACGAAGCAACGATCGGTGATGAGAGGGGGTAAGCTTGAGCTACAGGAAATCGCCTGCTAGAGAGGTTGCCTTTGATTGTTCATTCGATCGAGAAAAAGATCGCCTTTTTGCCCTCCTATTTCTGATAGCTAGATTCACTTAGGAGACAGAAAAAAATGTCTGCTAGATTGATTAAGAGAGTCCTAAATGAACAACACCGTCCCCTTGAAGTGAAGGAAGAGGAGGAAGAAGATAATCAACTTCAAGGAGAAGAATCGGCGTCCCCAGAATCCGTATCCCGTCCTTCAATCAATCCTTTCGACCTCCTCAATGACGACGATTCTGAACCAGACCAGGTTTAATTATCAATTACAAAACTATTTTTTTATCTGTTAGGGTTTTGGGGTGAGGGTGATGCTAAGTTCAATTCAAATTCTTGGATGCAGGCGACATTAGTAAGTTTCAATATCAAGTGTATTGTCCAATTTTCTCTATTTTCGGCTCCAATATATTTCGGTCTATTAAACCATATAATCGCACTTCCTTACCAGAGAAAATTAAGAAAAGTTCTAACTTGCCCTGGTATTCGGAAATATATCCAGACTGACCCATTAAGGTGATGATTATTCTATAAGTTATATTCATACCTGACATAAAGTTTGTATGACTGTGTGCTCTTTGTTGAAAGTAGGGAATATTCTCATTAGATGTCTGAATTTTTTTTCTTTCTGTAGTTAAATGGTGTTCACGTTTGCAGGGAAGAGATCTGAAATCCACCAATGAAGGATTTAGGCGATCTGATGATAAAGAGGAGTCGCCTTCATCAAAATACGCTGCTGTAGTTTCATCATCTAATCTAAAATCAAAGAAGAAGAAAAAGAGGAAAAACAAGAATAATTCTTTATTAAGTAAAGATGGAGGTGAAAAAGAATTGGACCAAATTATAGAGAATTTATCACTAGATGTCAATCCTTCTACTGGGCAACAAGTCTCTACAAAGGACAGAGTAGCAAACGTCAAAGACAAATATAAAACTGTCAAGCAGCAGTCATTCTCCATACTACAAGTGGATCCTAAATATTTGAATGCTGAAAATGAGCTGAAACGAATATTTGGTTCCAAGGTAGTAAAATCATTCGAGAGTAGTAATCAAGCTAGTGGTTCTAGGCCAATTCGGGGGGTGAGGCGTGGGCACTATAATCTTAGAAAGACTGTTCTAGTCCATCCAGCTGACCATTGGCCCCGGTGGGATGGTTCTTTGTCCATGGAATTTTTGGAAACAAAGGATGGATATAACTACTTTAGGTAAGGATTACTCTTAGTTTGTTAGTTGATGGCATTGACCTCCCTTTCATTTTTCCGCCCCATCCCATATGGTTATATGCCTGTATATGTTTGACTTAATAGCGGCATCCTATAAAATTAACCAATCAGAAATGTTGGCTGAACAACTCTTAAGTTACTTGTTATTTATTATTTTATTTTTTGCTCCCTTTTGTGGGGACTTCTTTCCCCAGCAATCCCCTTTTGGAAACGGGATTGGAGAGCCGGATATGTGTGTTCTTTATATATGCCAGATTGTTTTTAATCTTTGAAGTTTGATTTCTTGCTCAATACTTTATGATTAAATTAATGTGTTAACAACAAAAACATTGATAGTTGTATATTTCTACAGCCCTCTTAATTTTTTTCCAATTTTCATGATTTTGATTTGTTCTGTAATGTAGATATGAACACACATCATCCTATTCTCAAGCTCAGAAGGCGTTTGAAGCTGCCAAAGCCATTAATGACTTAAATAGTCTAGCTAGCATACTATTGCACCATCCTTATCATCTAGATACACTTTTAACAATGGCAGAGTATTTCAAGGTTGTTGGTGAGCAGCAGATGTCTGCAGATTCTATTGCCAAATGTCTTTATGCCCTTGAGTGCGCATGGCATCCCATGTTCATGCCTATGCAGGCCAATTGTCAATTGAAATTCAGCCATGAAACTAACAAACCGATGTTCACAGCTCTTTTCACTCACATGAAGAACTTGGACAGGCGTGGCTGTCATAGATCTGCTTTAGAGGTCTGTAAATTGCTGCTTTCACTAGATTCTGATGATCGAATGGGGGCAATTTTCTGCATTGACTACTTTGCTTTAAGGGCTGAGGAGTATGCATGGCTGGAAAAATTTTCTGAGGATTATAAAAGTGATAACTCCATCTGGTTATTTCCAAATTTCTCTTATTCTCTTGCTGTTTGCCGGTTTTACCTTGAGAAACTTGAGCAAGAGGTGTCGGAAGATGCTTGTGGGCATGATAAAAAGGCTTCTTCAACTGATCTTATGAAACAAGCATTGATGCTTCATTCCTCTGTTATAAAGAAGCTAGTGGCAAAAGTACCTTTGAAAGACCGTGTGTGGACAAATATTCTCAAGCATGCCTTTTTCCGATCAGATCAAATAGGAATTCCATCTCAAGATCACTTGATAAATATATACGTAGAAAGAAATTATCTTATATGGAGGCTTCCAAATCTGCAGAAATTGCTCAGTGATGCTGCACAACTAGTCCTTGAAACTATAGAAAATGATAGGAGTGAAGTAAAGGATTGGGCTTGTGTCAGAAAAGAAGCATTCTCGTCTGAGAAAAATGAGTAAGTGAATTTCATTTGCTTTATCTAAATTTTTTCATGTTTATCTCAATTTAAAGAAACATCAGGTTTGCTATCATGTTTACTACCATCTGAACTTAATTTTTGTTTAGTTTTGAACTTCTTATGTTCTTAGGTTGGCTTATTTGGAATAACGATGCGATGGTTGATTAATTGTAATCTATGAACAGGATCTTGCAGCACTTCAGAGGCATAATCTAAGTCTATATACTACTTATCTGAAGTCTGTCTATTCTGTTCTATCAATAGGAAAACCCTGAATGATGCATATGCTTTCGAGTGAATCTAGTTTACATGAGGTGTTGCCCTTGCAAACTCGCGTTTGTAACCGCTAGACATTTTGCTAACAATTGAGAATGCAAAAATAATGAGCAGATAAATAATTAACAATCATGTGATATGGCTGTGTAGTTGATCTGTTTGAAACCTGTGCATTTGATTCATAAGTGGTAAAAGAGATGATGTAAATAAATTAATATGTTGAAACTCATGTTTTTCCCTTAAAGAAACTTATGTCAACTTACATGCGATATGCTGGCAGCTGTAGCTCCATCCCTTGGTCTTTCCTTATTAGACTGAAACTTTCTATTTTGCTAGGTATGGACATTTGTTGGTTTCTGATTTTTCTGACTCGGTGGCCTCAATTCCGCAAGAGAATCTGCAAAATTTTATGGGCGCTCCAAGGATGAGGGAGGTTGGACAGAATGAGAATGAAGTTGTTAATTGGCCTGGAAATGGCCATGTTCATCGCCATGTTAATAACAGGAGTGCATTGACTGTCTTGTTTGAGTCAATGCTACCATGGGTTACCTATGGTGATGGGGAGGACGGTGTAGCCGATGAGCATCAACACGGAGATCAATGATTCGGGATGCAACTTGGTCATCAAAGGTCTCCATGGTGCTTTAAAGAAAATATCTCAACATATTCTCTTTTTCTTCATGATGGGTTTGTGGAATGGGAGGAGTAGCAGTTAAACTCTCCGTGAAGAATATCTCTCTGTATGGAGCCATGCGGTCATTGCCTAGTCCTTTTATGTTTATATTCTTAAATTAAATCTCTATCTGGGATCTCT
The DNA here is from genome assembly GCA_963855925.1 of Inga laurina. NCBI lineage: Eukaryota > Viridiplantae > Streptophyta > Magnoliopsida > Fabales > Fabaceae > Inga > Inga laurina. The sequence continues at coordinate 4,738,335 of OY979711.1, read as the reverse complement.
AGGTGCGTATAGATGGCATGGTCCACAGAAAGTTTTGTGGTGTCTAATTTTAGAAATACTGAGTCATACGTTATCATTAACGAGGTCTGATCCTGGTGTTGGTAGCAGAGTGGGGATACTAATAATTGGGGTTGTTCTACTATTGGAACTCTGTAGTTGTTCTACTCTAAATTGTTAAGGCATTTATAGCTTCTTTCTGAAATTTTTGTGCACCTATACTTACTAGTAATGCATCTTTACATCATCAGAAACAATTGATTCATTACATGTTTAAGCTGAATCAGGATCAAGAAACGTGACAGCTAGTATAAAAGATTCCTGTATGAGTCAATCTGTACAATTTGTCAAATGTAAATCGTCTGAGGATGTATATGTTGAGGTGGTGGTTGTTTTTCACGCGCACACGTTGCAATCTGATGGGTGTTTGCACGAAGATAAAAATAAGAAGCCACAGTTGAAACAAATTTTCTTTCAAATGATCTGTACTGATACACAGATGTCTGGCCTCTTCAGGATAAGAGGGAGTAATATTGTGATGGATTGATTATTGTAAGAAAAAAGATAGTTACAATAAGAAAAACTTATTGAATCGGACAGTGTACACTTGGAGACAGAGGAATAAGAAAATGGAGTGGCTAGTGCTGTGTGTTATTGAAGGAGCATGCGTAATAGTTTAATGGTGGTAGGAGCAGAAAGCAGAGTGAGCAGCCATTGATGACAATTATGGTCCCTCCTCCAACCCAATCCTACGTTGGACTTGGTTACCATCTCTCTCTCCCTCTCTTGCTTTATTTTCTGTCCGCGGATATTGCGGGGATTTCAACGCTTAAGCTCCATGGATGATATGGGGGACCAAAGCTATGTATTATTGAGTTGTCATGTGAATTGATTTTAGTTGATATATTATTAGCCACATGCACACTCCATTATAGGCTGCAAACATCATTACAATACTCCTCCCTTCAGCTTTATCAACCTCATAATATTATCACTTCCTTAGGCTCAACAAGTTTTAAATTCATGTATGCCAGGCTTAACAAGAATGATATAGAAAAGGGGAGGCATTTTAGTTTATATTACCTCTGGTCCTAATTATAAAATAAAGTTGACTTTTTTTAGAGAAATTAAGGAAGCCAAATAAGTTACTTAATCATATCATATGTTATATATCCTTATATTATATATTAATTTATTAATCAAACTAATTAGTTTGAAAATAAAAATAAAAATAAAAATACTTTAAAGTAATTTAATTAACTTCCTTAATTTCTCTAAAAAAGTCAATTTTGTCTTATAATTAGGACTGGAGGGTGTACTTTTTATTTAAACTTATAGTTAAGAAACAAAATCATCTTAGACTCCAACGATCAAGCCTGTCAATCTATCATTATACCTTGAGAAGTAAAAAGAATTACAATCCCCATCCCTCCAACAAGTCTTATCCCTTTGAATGGGGTTGGCTACATGGATTTTTTGATACTATTGAGCTATATCTACGACCAAATATTTGGATAAACTATATGTTGACCAAGAGATTCCGCACAATAACCTTTTTAAATGTTTTTTTGTTTTGTTTTTTCTCTATCCTTTTTCACATGACTCCTAATTGTTTGATATCCAATGACATCTCTATACATATCCAAAACACCTCAAACGATTTTTTATTATCTTTTCTTCAATAGATGTCACTTCTACTCTTTCTCAAATATAGTCATTACAAATCATATGTTTTCTGGTATAATCACGCGTTTATCTTAAGTCTTAATATCTTCATACCAGCTACCCCCGCAGTATACTCATGTTGTCTTTTTAGAGCCCAACACTTGCTACCATATAAGATTGCTGGGGGATAGCAGTATGATAAAACCTCCCTCTTACCTTGGTTGATAACATAAATTTCTTCCATATCTGTAGCCGTCTGGAAGGTGAGAACACACAACACATCAACCTGAGTACTAGTTATTTTTTAATTTGTAGTGGGAACCACAAGCAGAAAGTGAATTCTATGAATCTCCCTTCATTGACACCTATCATTTGAGGGGTTTCAGGCTTTCTCCTTTTGCTTTTCAAGATGCTATAAAAAGGGAGAACATAACAACCTTGAATACACCAAACCATAGGAATTGAAAATCAAGCATCACAAAAATATGGGTAGGAATCTGAAGAACGCTGCAATGGCATTCCTTGTTCCTCTCCCCTCCATACTCTTTTATCTCTCCTTCCTCAACAACTACAACTCTTCAATACTTGACACTGACTCTAACCTCTGGACATGGTGCTATCACCACCCTCTCTTGCTTCCCAATGCACTCTTGTTCCTCAACGTCACTCTTCTCTTCTGGGTCATCGCCCTTATTCAGTGCAGCCATTGGGTACGTTTTCATTCCAACTTCTAAATACATACCCTAAATTGAGCATATGGCTGGGTTAGGCAACATTCAATACACTGAAGTATTTTTTCAGTAGCATTCAGCTATTTTTTCAGTAATACTCAGTATTTAAAGTAATTTTTTATGCATCCATTATCCTAAAATATTTTTCGAGGAGCACTTAGTATTCAAAATTTAGGGGTGCTTATTACTACTGAGAAAATAGGTAAAATTGCATTAAGAACTATGTTAAACTACTGGGTATTACTGTTGGATGCACCAAAAGTAACTCCAGGATACCAAGTGTTACTGAAAAAATACTTGAGGGTATTGTATAGTGTATACTATTTAACCCGGCTAGTTTGTGGGTTTGTCTTGAAGGTGAGTGTTTTTGTGGACTGTGATGAAAAGTGAGTGATATGGTGCAGATGATAGACCTGTATTGGACGGTGATTCCAGTGATGCTGGTTCATTACTATGCAAGTCAGCCATGGGGAGAGTGTAATTGGTGGAGATCAAGGGTTGTGATATTCTTGACTTGGCTATGGAGTGTTAGGCTGAGCCATAACTATTTTAGGCGAGAAAACTGGCAATGGGGTGCCAGACAGGATTGGAGGTTCACCAACATGAGCCTTTCCTATGGCAACCATTGGTGGTGGATTTCATTCTTCACTGTTTACTTCTCTCAACAGGTTTCTCTTTATAACTAACTGCTTACTTCAATTTCTTTTCAATCTTGTTATGGAGTTATTACTGATCTGCATAAACTGATTAAGATAAACAATAAATCTTCTAATAAAATTCAACTTTGACACTATATATCACTCCTATAAGAATGGACTTTTTTTACGTAATATTTCAACCGGAAATCCAATGAGCCTAATCGTCTCATTTTCTTAACCTTTCAAGAAAAAGGGTAATAGAAATGTCCTATTTAGGTGATTCTCCTTTTACCTTAAATAATATGTCTAACTGTCTATTTAGGAAGTCGTTAGTGAACCCAAAACCATTTTTTGTTTCAGGCAAAATGCTACCTAACATAGTCTAAAACATGGTAAAATCATGTCTTACCATGCTTATGGATCGTAATTTCAAACAAGCACCAAGTGAGTCTATTTTAATTTCCTAAAATTGGGAATAAATTAATTTTTGACACTATGAATGAACTTTTTTCCTTGATACTTCTTATAGACAATATGTTCTCCATCCCTAATCTCAAGTCAAGTGGACCATTCCTAAGAAAATTTTTACAAACAGGAAAAAAAATTGCAACCTTTACTCATTATTTTATCAGTTTCCATTACCCAAATGGTCATCATGAGCCTGATCTTCTCATTTTCTCAACCAAAACAAAAGTAAAGAAAAAAAGTAAGAAAAAGATCCTATTTTGGGTGCTTTATTTTCTCTCTTTAACAATGTCTCAACTTTTGCAGATACTACTGATAGCACTATCTCTTCCATTCTATGCAATCCACTCAGTGAATAAGCCTCTGAGCATCATGGACTTGGTGGCCACTGTAATGTGTTCATCAGGCATTCTCATAGCATACTTTGCTGACACACAACTTCACAACTTTGTAACCAGAAACAACAACCTTAAATATGCTGGAAAACCCATAGTTGCTGTTCTGGACAAGGGCTTGTGGTATTACTCAAGGCATCCAAACTACTTTGGAGAACAACTATGGTGGTGGGGCCTAGCTTTATATGCTTGGAACATAGGATATGGATGGACCTTGGTAGGGACAATAGGTAATACCTTGTGTTTGTCTTATGTGACTAAGCTTGTGGAAGAGAGGATGTTGAGACAGAAGAACAGAACAGAGGCTTATACAAGGTATCAGAAGACAACCTCAATATGGGTTCCTTGGTTTAAGGTTTTTGATCCTTCAGGTGTAAGAAATAAGAATGCTTGATGCTTTTTGGTTCGGTCCCTTTTAAGTGCCATGTGTGGTTTGTACTTTGTTCATTGTTTGGACAAGAAGTGTATTGTTGGTTTTTTTTTTTTTTTGGTACTGCTTTGCATATATAGTTTTGTTATGAAGTTCATTTGGTGGGATAATTGATTGGATCCATGTATAAATTAATGTGATGTGAATAAAATCTTTATGGTTATTTATGCCGTATACTTTTTCCCTTTTTGTTATAGGGAAAAAAAACTTTACATTTTATAAATTTTTTCTTAGATGGTAAACAAATCCTACATGCAATTCTCATTATAAATTATGAACATTTGAATCCGCATTTTACCTTTTGAGCAACACATGTGATTCGCATATCTTTAAAAAAAATAATAGAAATAAGGCCTTTCTTTCTTAAGAACTTTACGAAAATTAAGATTAATATCAATTTATAAAATAAAATATATAATAAATCACACTATATATAAATTATGAATAAAAAATCTCATTTTAGATTCCATATAATATATAGCAAAATTTGTAGCACGCAATACTAATTATAAAATCATAAAGAATAAAACTTGTCTATCAAAGTTTGTAACTTTGTATAATATCAACAAAAAAAAAAAATTGCAGGAAGAAAAGGATCCTTCATAAAATCCAATGTTGTGGAATTGATTGATGGTGATTTTAAACGGTTCTGAATTAAAATATTTTTTAATGCATATGAAGAAATATGACCTAGATAAACCCTCTTTTCCCGATAGCGCTCTCGAGTGTCGTCCCTTTCTCGCCGACGACACGGCTCTTCTCCGGCTTTATCTCCCTGCTCGGCCCTCGCAACCGTCGTGCGATCTCTCTCCACTCAGGTACGTTTCCTCCGTCCTCTCTCTCTGCCTTTTCCCTCTTTGCTGCTCTCTGGTGGGTCAGCTATATGGATCAATCCAAATTGAGTGTTTACTTCGATCTAAAGAGGAATTAGAACCATGAAAAATTTGTCTGATTTGCGTTTTTTGCTTTTTGATCAAGTTTTTATTTTATTGGATCAATTTTTAAACGATTCCCTCTTTTCTCCGGAGCCTTCCTATTCATCTTTTTTTTTTTTTTTTTAATATGACAGCACTAAGAAGGGACAAAAAATGCATCAAGCACTCTTTCTTATTCCTTGCGTATACCCTGCAAATGGGGATCTGTGGGGAGGTTAACTTTTCTGTTGATTTTGAGTTTTTGACTCAGATATTTCAACTGTCAGAATCAAGCTTTTAAAAAAAAAAAAAGAAAAATTGAAGGGTTTAGATTTAATATTTTATCTTTTCGTGTCCTAGTTTAATGATCGACCTTATGTTTAAATTTAAATTTTTAATATTTAATTTGGGTAATTCACGATAAAAAGTTTTAATTTATAAACTATTAATATTATGATAATAATTTTATTAAATAGTAAATTGAAACTATCTATTTGTTTTTTTTGAGCGTGGAGATGGGATCATAAGGGAAGAATGAGAGAGAATATTTTGAGAGGATGTGATCTGATCTTCAAATAATTAGCGGGAGTCACACTTTACCCCAAGTATGGAATTAGTATCTCTTATTCTAATTATAAGATAAAGTTGATTTTTTTTTTGGAGGAATTAAGGAAGCTAAATAAATTACTTAATCATATCATATGTTATGTATATTTAGATTATATATTAATTTATTAGTTAAACTAATTAGCTTAAAGAAAAAAATAAAATATAAATACTCTAAAGTAATTTAATTAATTTTCTTAATTTCTCTAAAAAAATCAACTTTATCTTATAATTAGGATCAAAGGGAATAATTAATATGAATAAATGACTAAAACCTTCCAAAACGCAAGATTAAAGGTTCGTCTAATTTAAAAAGTAAATTATTTGAATAGTACTAATGTACTTCGGTCAAAAAAATGAGTACTGATGTACTATTATTTTTTTTTATTATGGTTAACATTAAATTTTAGAATATCAATTGAGATTATTTTATCGCCCTTGGAACTTTAGGGACATGCTTCTATCGCATAATTATGTTAATCACTCTTTTGTTTTTTTTGTTTTTTTGTTTTTTGCCAACAACCAAACTAATAGAATTAAGCGCAGCAAAGATACAATGTCACATAAGTAGAGTTATAACAACCAAACATACCAAATGAAGAAGTAATCGCCAAAACCTAGCTAATAGAATAGAGAAGCAAATATCTAAGAGTTCTTCAATACAACAAAAGCGTAATAATAGAGCTAATACATCATCCACACCATTCAATATATAAGCCTGTATTTGAGACGAAGGTCGAAATGCCCAAACACTGGAGCAAGACCTTGCCAATGAAGCTTTGGCAATCCTCTCAACTACCAAATCAGCTTCTCTGGGAACACACCTGCAAGAGAGGTTCCTAACCAAATTCTTTGACATAAAAGTGTACTCAAGGAAGAAAACATTCAACAAAATATTAGAGAACGCACAATCGAAGAGACAATAGGAAAAGGAAACCCAACTCCAGACTGAGGATGAGCAGTAATGCCATACACACTGAACAGGCCCATGTCGAGTCCTATAATGAACAGTGTTGATCACCACACTAAACAGGTATATGTTGAGCTAAAAATGAATAGTGCTCACAGGCATACTGAACAAGCCTAGAATAATATTTGTCAATTGTCTATTTATTGCACATTCCTTAGATAGAAGACCCACCAAATTCATGATCTCTTTATCACATACAACAACCTTGAACCAAACATGATTAACTCTTGAAGGTGCCTAAAGAACTCTAGTTTTGGGGTTTAGAATAGTCGAACCGACTCTTTCCCACCAATAATCCTTCCACACCAATTTAAGTAGGGCAAAGACAAATTGGACAAGGCATACTAATTTATAATACACACAGACCAGTGAAAATAGATAATAAACCACCCAATCATATAAGATTAACCTAGCTACATCAGATGTCAAATCTTCTAAATAATCATCAGAGCTAAACATAGAGAAGCCAACACCTAAAGGGGTTATCCTACCAATAGCAAATCTCAAACCCGACAAATCATCAGTGGGAAATGATCGAACTTGTGAGCCACTACCTTTAGGAGCCCAAGACCACCAAATTAATTCCTTTAACTGCATTTATTTCGGTGCCTTTGGTTTCCTCAGGGCGACTGAAGAGACCCAATTCCCACTAATCCATTGATTCTTCATCACTTGATCATCACCTGAGAGTTCGCCGCCAGAGAGGCCATCAGACTCCATAGCTATAACTTGTGTATTCCCTGTGCTCCGATATCGTTTGCGCCACGTTTCCGCCACGAATTTGCCCCCAACTGTCGGAAAAGCCCTCCTCTCGACCCTCAAATCCGCAATCAGTAACGTTTGTGCACTAGAAGAGGGAGAGAGCCATCGCTTCAAAACACTCAGCTATCTCGAAGGCCATGAGGGTACCCATCGAAGGTCGTCGGCGGATTTGGTCAAAGGGGTTTGAGGTATGAACACCTCCTCATATCCATCCACCCTACGATTTCGCGCCTTGCTGTCACCAAATTCGAGTTCAACCAAAACATCCTTCATACACAGCAAAGGAAATCTACCAATGAACTCCACCTGAGGCAGAGAGAAAACCCTACGCACATGGGGGAGCAGTCGACACTCATTCAGCAATTAGCTTCGTCTTGTTAGCGCTCTCACCCTATCAGAGGGAGAGAAACCCTAGCGGAGGGAAATTTTCGCACTGAAGCGAAGAGAAGCAGACTAAGGTTCCTAATCACTCTTCTCTCTATTTCTTTTGAAAACTGTCGTCCTTGATCAATGTTATTCTAATTTGGAAAAATTTTTTTAAAAAAAATACTTTCAAAATTGGAAAATATTCACTGTCATCCTCGGCGCTGTCTGTTTTCTTCCGATTTGCGTATCACCCACATGTGTCAGCAGTCTCATAAATACGATACTTTTTTATGTCTTTAATATAAGATATATTTATCTAATTTAATTAGAATAAGAAAGTTAATTAAGTCGGTTAATATGACATATATTTTCTGAAACGCCCTTTCCTCGTTCAATTTCCTCCTTAATTATAATTAAGCATCAATAAGGATAAATTAAAAAAAAATTAATAAATATAAAAACTATATCTTATATTTAAGATTAAGATTCACTTTTTAAATATATTTTATATTAAAAATTGATGGGAGTATCAGTCCGTATGAATATAAAAGACGTATGGAATACAAGACCTCAACCGAGGCCCAAACGGACGAAGAGTAGGGGCGCTTGAATTGCAGTTTGATATAAATGAGACTGCACGACGTTTGGTGACAACCATTTTATATACAAACACCTTCAAAAAGTCGTTGGTTTCAAAATAGTACTACTTCCGATTTTAAATATAAGATTTAATTAATTTTTTAAAAAAATTAAGAAAATTAAATAAATTATTTAATTATATTATATATTGTATGTGATTAAATTATATATCAGTTTATAAGTCAGATAAATTAGTTTAGAGAAAAAATAATAAATATAAATACTTTAAAGTAATTTAATTAAGTTATTTAATCTCTCCAAAAAGTCAATTGAATCTTATATTTAAGATCGGAGCTAGTATTTATAAAGCTATTTTCCAACAAAAAAATTTATCTATAAGTTTATTCATTATTACACTCCCCAAGTATTGTTCAGCCTCCAAAGTCCAAACAATTGATCAATAAATACTACCTTATTGTAATTCTTTTTTATTGATAAAAATAATTCCTATAAGTAATTCAACTCCATCAAGTTGACAAGAAGAAGTCCATGGGATGAAAACAAGAGTAAATATAAAATACTCAACAAGAGCAACAAAAAATTATAGAAGAGAGAAGAGAAATAGAAAGTTTGGCCATCCATATTGGGAAAACCTATATGTAATAAGCACCTATGCTTTTTTTTTAATTTCTAATTTAATGTTTGTGTGTTTTTCTCTCCTAATCAAATAATTAGTTTTGCTTTACTAACACCGTTAGCTCATGCAAGTTTGTTCTATTAGCATTGTTAGTCCATCTAAAGAAGTTACTAGAGCAAGATTAAAGGATTTAATTATGAGAAAAAATGCGATAATATCAAATTAAAAATTGAAGAAAAGTATAAGCTTTCTCATTTATATTAAAAAAATATATAAAATATTAAATGTATCATACTATGATGATTACTACAAGGGAAAACAAAAAGTGCCCAATGACATGTTAAGAATGGTTGTTGAGATAAAAAAGCTGCTTCCAGTCCGACTATGAAAATATGAACAAATAATTAAAAACATTATTATGATGACATGAGACCATCAGCAGCTAATTAAATAAAAGGTGCATGTATAAGAAATCGTTATATATACTTTTTTAAATGGAGAAAATGGTTGTTACAGACTTAATTTATATACTTTTTTAAATGGAGAAAATGGTTGTTACAGACTTAATTTATATACTTTTTTAAATGGAGAAAATGGTTGTTACAGACTCACGGTGGCCATAAAGCAACACGAGACTCGTGGCGCACACTTTAAAAAAAAAAAACGCAAAAAAACGGTTAAATATTGCTTCTAGATGTAATGAGGGAACCTTCTATGCAAATGCCCTGCTGAGTGCTACTGCTAACAATAATTTTCCTATTTATTAAAAAACAATATTTTTCATAAATTAGACGTTAACTAAATTTATACGAGGATGATACCCTCTAATCCTCTATTCGATTTTAGTTGAATAAATGAGAGATAATATTTTAATTACCTTCTTTTATTCTCTATCATGTAATGTGAGTGTTTGGAATATTTTATTTCTGAAAAATAAATACTTATTACGTAAGTCGAAATAAAACTTTTCTCACATACTTACCTCGTATACTGTAAATCATGATTTATAAGTGTTAGCAGGACTTGCGAGTTTCCAATTCCATAGTAATGTTACTGAGGATTATGGACAGGACTGAGGAGGGATAGGCTCGCTTTTGATCTCTCTTCTTGTTTATTTCTTTCTGTTTTCTTTGCTTTTTCCTTGTGTCTTTGTTTGTGGTTATTTTCTTTGCTGTTTTTATTTCCAGAGAACTTTGCATTTTCTGATTTTTTCTTCAACTTAATCTTAATGTTATTACCGCTCCCTACATTCTTTTTTATTTTTTTATAAGGAAAAACTTATAAAATTATGCAGTTGAAAATATTACTTAGAAGCAATAAATGTATAATTTATGTTCCTTTCTTCCCAATTATACATTTAATTAAAAAGAGTGTACATGAGAGATAATAAGTAAAAATTTATTTCAAAAATAATGAATGATATATATTAATAAAAGTAAAAAAATCATTTTAATATTTTGGATAAAAAATATTTATTTCTTATATTAAAAACCCTCATATAAGAAAGAATTTTTTTTTTTTGAATGAAAGCTGGATTACAATACCCTATGACTGGGTACCAATAGTACACGTTTCACAAAGGAAACCCAAAAAGCAACACAATCATCCATGATCAACAACCACCCCCTGGAGGGAAGGTGGCGGGTGATCAAAGATAGCAAAGTTGACGGACATATTATGAGCTAAACCAGCCAAATAATCCGCAAGGATGTTTTCCTCCCTAGGAACAAAAGTTAGACACACTTGTCAATCGTTAGACAGCCACCGCCTTCCCTCCTCAATCACATCCCAGAAGGGGTGGTCCCTGACTGAGCCAAGAGTGAGAAGATTGATAGCCTCCAGGCAGTCTGTGGAAATCATAATCTTTTCCAGATTCCTATTCCAATAAATTTGAAATCCCTAAATAATTGCAATTATCTCAGCTGGCACATAGAAAGAATTTTTCACATAAGAGCGACCAGGGAGAAACAGAAACAGTCAAACCCCATCAAACTTAACTATTTAAACAAATATTGTATAAATAAATAAAATGGGAGCTTCGTAGCAAGTGAGAGGAAAGATGGTAGGAAAAAAATAGACCCACAGAAAGCGACTGCAGTCAATGGTCTTTGGAGTCAACAAGTCTTCTCTGAAATAGAAAGAAATTAATACCGCGTCACAGCTAACATTAATGTCATATAGTGCTTTTTTTTTTTTATTATCATCCGTACTTAGTTTAAAGTTTGTTACAGTGCTTCTCAATATAAGTATTTTTTTTAAGACTCAAATTTGAGATTTAGATAGTGTTTAATGGAGCCTTACATTATTAAACTAACTTTATATTGATAGATTATTATTAATAATATACTCTTTTCTTTTTTTCCCCTCAACATTTAACTGAGTCTACATTCGTTATTATATTCCTCATTGAGTCATTCTTTGAGAAAGGTCAAGTAGTATGAAATACCTTTAAAAGTATTTTTTTCAGCAGCCACTATAATATTAAGTGGGTGTTTGAGAAACCACAAAATCGTAGTTTTAGAAGCCCTCTTTCACAAACAGAGACAAAACCTCTTTTTCGTACTCACCTCATAAATAGTGAAAGATATTTTCTAAAAGCTAATCCAAATATACATTAAATTAGTTTTGACACATCAGTTATTCATTGTCATTCTAATTTGGAAAAATTTTTAAAAAAATACTTTCAAAATTGAAAAATATTAAATCAGTAATCTTCTACTAAAATGAGTTATGAATTGCTAAGTAAGTATATTCAATACATAAACTATTATAGAAAATAAAACTGATTTGAGATTCTGATATTTTAGAAAATTTTTTCTGAAAATTTGCCTTTGAATTTTTTTAATTATTTTTTTTAAATACTAAAAAATAATATTTTGTCTAGGTAGCTTCGACTCAGCTTAGTTTGTATTTGGTTTTTTTGGTTTCCTGATATGTTTTTTTTTTTTTGTTGCTTCAAAGTAGTTGTGTTGTACTTTGACTCTTATATTTTGTGGCAATAAAATTCAATTTTTGGTTAAAAAAAAGTGGGCTAATTTATTAGGGACTAAGTTATAATTAATGCTAAATTAAAGGCCTAATTTACTATACTCGTCCTATATATTAAAGTTTATACAGTAACGACGAATGAAAAATCAACGAGTGGGAAACGTGAGCTGTTTTTTATTTATATAGATGATTCGCATCCATATCTACATTAACTAACCCCCAGCTGAACTAGCAATCCCCAGTTGAACTAACCAAAATTTTGGTTGATGCTCCCAAATTTTCAGAAAACAGCCATGATTTGGAGCAATGGAAATAGAAATTCCTACAGTGGCAAGAGGGTGACCAATGGAACGAGTTTCAATTACATGGCCGCGGTGATCCTTGGCGCCGTCTGTTTTCTTCCGATTTGCGTATCCGCAGTGAATCTGCGGTTCGGAAATAATGGCGAATTCAAGATATTGCAGGTGGCAGACATGCACTACGCAAACGGCAAAAGTACGCATTGCTTGGATGTGGTTAGTTCTCAGTATGCGTCTTGTTCTGACCTGAACACCACCGCTTTCATTCGAAGGATGATCCTTGCTGAGAAACCTGATCTAATTGTTTTTACAGGTATGTATTAGTTATCTTATTTCTAATTTGGGCTCTTCTCTTCTTTTGTGTTTCATTCTAATCTTCACTTTTTACTTTAAATCACTTTATAAACTGCATCCATCCCACGACGACGTGTTAACGGGCGATTAAGAGAAACAGGATGGCGATAAAATGATTTTTGGACTTCTATTGCATCTCTGAGAAAGGGTTTAAGTTTGTTTGGTGAAGCTAACTAATTATGCATGAATTCTGGTACACAGGGGATAATATCTTTGGAAAAGACTGTGACGATCCGGCTAAATCAATGGATGCAGCATTTGCTCCTGCAATTGAATCTAACATACCTTGGGTTGCTGTTTTGGGAAACCATGACCAGGAAGGATCGCTTTCTAGAGAAAGGGTGATGAAGCATGTTGTTGGGTTGAAAAACACACTGTCTAAACTCAATCCTCCAGATGTAAACTTTATTGATGGTTTTGGGAACTATAACTTGGAGGTCCATGGGGTTGAGAACTCTGAACTTGGCAACAAGTCAGTTCTTAACCTTTACCTTCTTGACAGTGGAGACCACTCCACCGTCCCTTTCATCTCTGGCTATGGTTGGATCAAACCCTCACAGAAACTTTGGTACCAACGAACATCTGAAAAGCTTCAGGTGCTGATCTGTCTGATCCATATATTTTAAGATATTATTCTATCCATCTTGTTTCTCTTTTTGTTTAATACTCCCCCTGGTACTTAACACCTAATTTGATTAGATTGGTTAAATTAGTTAATATGATATGTATTATAGAACTTCCTAGTCATCTTCTTTAATTCCCTCGTTTTCTCTCGTTCTTGATTATTATTAAGGGATCATCAATATCGGTAAATTAAGAAAAGATTAAAAAATATAAAAAATGTGTTTTATATTTAGGACCATGATCAACTTCTCAAATATGTCTTATATTCAGGGACCGAGGGAATAGCTGCTTAGAGATGTGAATTTGTGTGGATTTTAAGTTTTCTACCGAAGATATAACTGATTTCAGTTGCTTTGCTTGATGAATATCTCTGATTAATTATTATCTTAATTTTTCAGAGGGTATACAAGGATGGACCTGTGCCTCAGAAAACAGCGGCTCCCAGTGTTGCATACTTTCACATTCCTTTACCAGAATATGCTAGATTCCACCCATCAGACTTCACAGGTGTGAAACAGGAGAAGATAGGCTCGGCTTCTGTGAACTCTGGCTTCTTCACAACCTTAGTTGAAACAGGAGATGTCAAGGCAGTTTTCACTGGCCATGATCATGTCAATGACTTCTGTGGTAAGCTACAAGGCATAAGGCTCTGTTATGGTGGGGGATTTGGATATCATGCTTACGGAAAGGCTGGATGGTCAAGGAGAGCGAGAGTGGTGGTTGTTAGTTTGGATAAAACAGCGAAGGGCGGTTGGGGAGATGTCAAGTCCATCAAAACATGGAAGCGCCTTGATGATCAGTCTCTAACTACAATTGATTCTCAGGTCTTATGGAGCAAGAGCGTTGGTCACAGGTAAGACTACTCAGTAATACCTTCAACTTTTTTGCTTCTTCCTTTTCCTTATGATAAAAAATTAATAGGTCCTTAATCTCTATTGTAATTTATGAAGATATACCTGCTAAATATGTGTACATCATTCTTAGCATATGAGTAAATGATACTGGAAGACAAGGTAGTTTGTATACCTTAGGATAAGCCATAGCCAAAGCAATGTTATGGAAATAATTAAATATCGCAATTACAGTGATTTGGTTCAAGACGGGATAAGGAGATGAAGACCGCATTGGTTTGACAGCCACTACTTTCTTATTGGAATAACAGCTGAAGCTGGTAACAATTTGCGTTCACACCTGGAAATGCTGAACTGAAGTAAAACTGTTTAGGACAAATGTGATGCTATATATGAAATAGAAGTCATCCACGGATTAAACTAGTAAACGGTATCAAATGCTAGTACCAACAGAGGGCAACTGCTGTAGAGTTGTTGTCAATTATTGAGTATACTATTGATCTGCTATGGAATTGTGGTGTTTATCTTAGTATATCTGTCTTACTCACAGAATGAAACTGATTATCCTTCTGCTTCGTATTAAAAATTTAGAGTAAGAAGTGAATACTTCTGCTGCGTCATCAACTTAGGAACCAATGTCGGCAAACAAGAATCCAAAATTCATTTTGGTGTTACATTATAGAATCAATACCTGTTTTCATTCTCGACCCCAGGAATTGATAAAAGTTTGCTTGCCATTCCGGAAGTTTTTATATAATGGTTTTTATTTGAAGTTTTAACCAGAAGCCTCGGTGGAAACACTGCCATCAGAATTTGGGGGAGGGACAAATAAATATCCCCATAAATCATAAAACCCAAATCAACTCCTCCAATTAGACAAATCCCAAATCAGTTAAAATGTAATATTTTAGAACTTGTCAATGTTGTGCGTTTACCAAATTGTCTGTTTTTTCCTTAAGAAAAATTCCACCCACAGGCAGTCCCCCACACTTTTTTTGGCAAGGTTGGTATAAGGGAATAACACCTCATTCAATATTCACTGCAATGTAAAGGATATTAACCATAATAATTAAGGCGTTAGTAAGTTTTCTTCTATTTTAAAATTTAGCATCTCCAAAGTTGAGGTGAATAACGACGCCACTTCTTAAAGTCACTATAATGCAACGACTATTATTAACAATAATAATTCAGGTAATACTTCATTCATGAAATTTAACACTCCCAAGAGATGAAAGAAATAACAACTCTTTACATTCACACGGTTGTTAACTGCTCTTCTGCTATTCACAAGATTGAACGGGTGTTAAAAACTGTTGGTTGAGGTAAAATTGATTTTTTTTTTCCGCCCATGATCCATTTTTAATATATCAAGGATAAAATTTAATCATAAGATATTTTAAAGGGAAAAAGATACTTAAATATCATTTAAACTTCAAAATCTCAAATTGGTTTTGTTGACAAAAAAAGTAATGAGATTGACAAAAAGGGTATAACAATTGATAACTCAGATTTTTAAGAAATCACTAATTCGGGATTTTGAAGTTCAAGTGGTATTTTAAGTGTTTTTTTTATCTATGTTTTTAAAGCCTTGGATGCACTTAAATTGCAAAATAAGAGTAAAAGGAAAGTTGAATCATACTACAAATTTTTATTGATGCTACAAAATGCACTTAAATTAATGTGATGTGAATAAAATCCTCATGGTTATCTATGCTGTATATTTTTTTCCCTTTTTGGTACAGGAAAAAAAAAACAAACCTTGATATTTTATAAATGTTTTCGTAGATGGTAACCAAGTCCTACATGCACATTATAAATTATGAACATTTGAATCCGCATTTTACCTTTTGTGCAACACATGCGATTCGCATATCTTACGAAAAAAAAATAGAAATAAGGCCTTTCTTTCTTAAGAACTTTAGGAAAATTAATATTAATATCAATATATAAAATAAAATATATAATAAATCACACTATATATAAATTATGAATAAAAAATCTCATTTTAGATTCCATATAATATATATAAAAAAAAATTTGTAGCAAGCAATACTAATTATAAAATCATAAATAATATAACTTGTCTATCAAAGTTTGTAGCTTTGTATAATATCAAAAAAAAAAAAATTGCGGGAAGGCAAGGAAGAAAAGGATCCTTCATAAAATCCAATGTTGTGGAATTGATTAGGACAGTGATTTTAAACCGTTCTGAATTAAAATATTTTTTAATAAATATGAGAAAACATATGACCTACACAAACCCGAGTTTCCCGATAGCGTTCTCCAGTGTCGCCCCTTTCTCGTCCACGGCACGGCGCTTCGCCGGCGTTAACTCGCTGCTCGGCGGTCGCAACCGTCGTGCGATCTCTCTCCTCTCAGGTACGTTTCCTCCGTCCTCTCTCTCTACCTTTCCCCTCTGGGCTCGCTCTCTGGTGGGTCAGCTATATGAATAGTAGGATAATCCCATTGAGTGTTCATTTCGATCTTGCTCTGCCAATTTTAAGATTATATAAAGAGGAATTATAACCATGAAAAATTTGTCTGATTTGCGTTTTTTCATTTTGATCAAGTTTTTATTTTATTAGATCAGTTTTTTAAAAGATTCCCTCTTTTCTCCGGAGCCTTCCTAATTTCCTATTCATCTTTTTTTTTCCCGCATGTATGACAGTACTAAGAAGGGACAAAAAAAGCATCAAGCATTTTTATTCCTTGCGTAAACCCTGCGACTGGGATATGTGGGAAGCTTAACTTTTCTGTGGAAGCTTAACTTTTCGACTGAGATGTTTCAACTTTCAGAATCAAGTTTTGTTTAAAAGGCAAAGGAGGAGGAGGAGGAGGAGGAGGGTTTAGATTTAATATTTTATTATAATATTATTTAACATAAATTTAACTGGTTAATATTTAATTTGGGTAATTCATAATGGTTGGTATATAAAAAGTAAAAATTTTTAATTTATAAACTATTAATATTATAATAATAGTTTTATAAAATATTAAATTTAAACCATTTATTTTTTCATTGAGCACGGAGATGGGATTACGATTTACGAAGGAAGAATAAGAGAAAATATTTTGAGAGGATATGATCTGATCTTAAAATAATTAGCTCGAGTGACACTTTGCACCAAATAAGGAGTTAATTAATGTGAATAAATTACAAAAACCTTCCAAAACACAGGATTAAATGTTCATAATTTAAAAAGTAAATTATTTGAATGGTCCTAATGTACTATTATTTATTTATTATGGTTAACGTTAAATTTTACAATATCCATTGAGATTAGTTTATCTTCCTTGTAAATTAAGGGATATGCTTATATCACATAATTATATTTATCATTCCTCTCTCTATTTTTTTTAATTTAGGAAAATTTTAGAAAAATACTTTTAAACTTTGAAAATATCAAATTAATGATTTCTGCTAAAACAAAATGTGAATTACTAATCAAGTGTAGTTAATATCTAAATTATTATAGAAAAAAAAAACTAATTTAGGATTTTGATGAGGGAAAATCATCCAAAAATACCTTTGGAACAAATTAATTGCTGAATGCTACCAAGCGTGCAAGCAATCTTCTGTGTGTACAAATGAGCTTCCGTTGTGTGCGAGCAATTTTTTATATGTGCAGAAATCTTCCATATGAACATGCAAACAATCTTCCGTTGTGTGCAAAATATCTTCTGTTCAAATGCAACAAATCTTCTAAAGTAGCATCCAGCAATTAATTTACCCTAAAGGTATTTTTGAACGATTTGCCCTTTTGATTATTTGAAAGTATTTTTCTGGAATTTTGTCTTTTAATTGTTTTTAATATACTAAAAAATAATATTTTGTCTAAGTAGCTTTGACTCAGCTTAGTTTTATCGGTTTTTTTTTTTTTTTTGGTTTTCTGATATGTTTTTTAGTTGCTTCGTTTCTGGACAGAAGTAGTTGTGTTGGTTTTTTTTTTTTGGGCCGGTAATAATTGTGTTGTATTTTGACTCTTATATTTTGATGGGAGATAAATAAATACTACTTAAACTTCAAAATCCTAAATAAATTATTTTTAAAAAATTTGAGTTATCAATTGTTATTTTTTTTTTTTTGTCAATCTAATTATTCCTGTTATCAATAAAATCAATTTACGCCATCT
Source organism: Inga laurina (assembly GCA_963855925.1). Lineage (NCBI taxonomy): Eukaryota > Viridiplantae > Streptophyta > Magnoliopsida > Fabales > Fabaceae > Inga > Inga laurina. The sequence goes on along the minus strand of OY979711.1, from coordinate 4,719,931 downwards.
ATTTTCTTTCGATTTGCGTATCACCCACATGTGTCGGCAGTCTCATAATTACGATACTTTTTTATGTTTTTAATATAAGATATATTTATTTAATTTAATTAGAATAAGAAAGTTAATTAAGTTGATTAATATGACATATTTTCTGAAATGCCCTTTCCTCGTTCAATTTTCTCCTTAATTATAATTAAAGGGCATCAATAAGGTTAAATTTAAAAAAATTGATAAATATGAAAATTATATCTTATATTTAAAATTAAGATTCACTCTTTAAATATATTTTATATTAAAAATCGATGGTAGTATCAGTCCGCATGAATATAAAAGACGCATGGAATACAAGACCTCAACCGAGGCCCAGACGGACAAAGAATAGGGGCGCTTGAATTGCAGTTTGATATAAATGAGACTGCACCACGTTTGGTGACAACCATTTTATATACACACACCTTCAAAAAGTCGTTGGTTTCAAAATAGTACTATTTCTGATCTTAAATATAAGATTTAATTAATTTTTTTAAAAAAAATTAATAAAATTAAATAAATTATTTAATCATATTATATGTTGTATATGATTAAATTATATATCAGTTTATAAGTCAGACAAATTAGTTTGGAGGAAAAAAATAAATATAAATACCTTAAAGTAATTTAATTAACTTCTTTAATCTCTCCAAACAATCTGAGTTTTATATTTAGGATCGGAGCTAGTATTTATAAAGTTATTTTCCAAACAGTCAATAAGTTTATTCATTATTAAACTCCCCAAGTACTGTTCAGCCTTTAAAGTCCAAACAATTGATCAAAAAATACTATCTTATTGTAATTCTTTTTTATTGATAAAAATAATTCCTATAAGTAATTCAACTCGTTCAAGTTGACAAGAAGAAGTCCATGTGATGAAAACAAGAGTAAATATAAAATACTCAACAAGAGCAACAAAAAATTATAGAAGAGAGAAGAGAAATAGAAAGTTTGGTCATTTATATTGGGAAAACCTATATGTAATAAGCACCTATGCTTTTTTTTAAAAATTTTTAATTTAATGTTTGTGTGTTTTTCTCTCCTAATCAAATAATTAGTTTTGCTCTACTAACACTGTTAGCTCATGCAACTTTGTTCTATTAGCATTGTTAGTCCATTTAAAGAAGTTAATAGAGCAAGATTAAAGCATTTAATTATGAGAAAAAATGCAATAGTATCAAATTAAAAATTGAAGAAAAGTACAAGTACCTTTAAATAAGCTTTCTCATTTATATTAAAAAAATACATAAAATATTAAATGTATCATACTATGATGATTACTGCAAGGGAAAACAGAAAGTGCACAATGACATGTTAAGAATGGTTGTTGAGATAAAAAAGCTGCTTCCAGTCCGACTATGAAAATATGAACATATAATTAAAATAGACATATTGTTTTGTTTTATAATAAAAAGCAACTAGTTGCATCTGCCATCTCGTGGGTTATGATGACATGAGACCATCAGCAGCTAATTAAATAAAAGGTGCATGTATAAGAAATCGTTATATATACTTTTTTAAATGGAGAAAATGGTTGTTACAGACTTAATTTATATACTTTTTTAAATGGAGAAAATGGTTACTCCAGGTCAAAAAAAAAAAAGGTTGTTACAGACTCACTGTGGCCATAAAGCAACAGGAGACTAGTGGCGCACACTTTTAAAAAACACGCAAAAAAAGGGTTAAATATTGCTTCGAAATGTAATGAGGGAACCTTCTATGCAAATACCCTGCTGAGTAAATGACAGATAATATTTTAATTACCTTCTTTTCTTCTCTATCACGTAACGTGAATGTTTGGAATAACTTATTTTTAGAAAATAAGTACTTATTACGTAAATCGAGATACAACTCCTCTCATATACTCGCATCGTATACCGTAAATCACGATTTATAAGTGATACCAGGAATTGGGAGTTTCCAATTCCATAGTGATGTTACTGAGGAATATGGACATGACTGAGAAGGGATAGGCTCGCTTTTGATCTCTCTTCTTGTTTATTTCTTTCTGTTTTCTTTGCTTTTTCCTTGTGTCTTTGTTTGTGGTTATTTTCTTTGCTGTTTTTATTTCCGGAGAACTTTGCATGTTCTGATTTTTTCTTCAACTTAATCTTAATGTTATTACCGCTCCCTACATTCTTTTTTATTTTTTTATAAGGAAAAACTTATAAAATTATGCAGTTGAAAATATTACTTAGGAGTAATAAATGTGTAATATATGTTCCTTTCTTCCCAATTATACCTTTAATTAAAAAAATGTACATGAGAGATAATAAGTAAAAATTTATTTCAAAAATAATAAATGACATATATTTAATAAAGATAAAAAATCAGTTTAATATTTTAAATAAAAAAGATTTATTTCTTATATTAGAGAACCCTTGTATAAGAGAGAATTTTTCTTAAAAGAGGGACCAGGGAGAAACAAAAACAGTGAAACCCCATCAAACTTAACAATTTAAACAAATGTTGTATAAATAAATAAAATGGGAGCTTCGTAGCAAGTGAGAGGAAAGATGGTAGGAAAAAAATAGACCCACGAGAAAGCGACTGCAATCAATGGTCTTTGGAGTCAACAAGTCTTCTCTGAAAAAGAAAGAAATTAGTACCGTGTCACAGCTAACATTAATGCCATATAGTGCATTTTTTTAATTATCATCCGTGTTTGGTATGGGTTTGTTACAGTTTTTTTTAATAGAAGTATTTTTTTTAAGACTTAAATTTGAGATTTAGATAGTGTTTAATGGAGCCTTACACTGTTAAACTAACTTTATATTGATAGATTATCATTAATAATATACTCTTTTCTTTTTCCCTCTCAACATTTAACGGAGTCTACATTCGTCATTATATTCCTCATTGAGTCATTATTTGAGAGAGGTCAAGTAGTATGAAGTACCTTTAAAGGTATTTTTTTCAGCAACCACTACTATATTAAGTAAGTGTTTGGGAAACCATAAAACCGTAGTTTCAGAAGTCCTCTTTCACAAACGGAGACAAAATTCCTTTCTCATACTTACCTTATAAATAGTGAAAGTTATTTTCTAAAAGCTAATCCAAATGCACATTAAATTAGTTTTGACACATCAGTTATTCACTGTCATTCTAATTTGGAAAAATTTTAAAAAAAATACTTTTAAAATTGAAAAATATTAAATCAGTAATTATCTGCTAAAATGAGTTATGAATCGCTAAGCAAGTATATTCAATACATAAACTATTATAGAAAATAAAACTGATTTGAGATTTTGATATTTTAAAAGTGTTTTTCTGAAAATTTGCCTTTGAATTTTTTAAATTAATTTGTTTTTAAAATACTAAAAAATAATATTTTGTCTAGGTAGCTTCGACTCAGCTTAGTTTGTAATTGGTTTTTTTGGTTTCCTGATATGTTCTTTTTTTGTTGCTTCGTTTCTGGACAGAAGAAGTTGTGTTGTACTTTGACTCTTATATTTTGTGGTAATAAAATTCAATTTTTGGTTAAAAAAGAGTGGGCTAATTTATTAGGGACTAAGTTATAATTAAGGCTAAATTAAAGGGCTAATTTACTATACTACTCGTCCTATATATTAAAGTTTATGCAGTAACGACGAATGAAAAATTAACGACTGGGAAACGTGAGCTGTTTTTTATTTATATATAGATGATTCGCATCCATATCCACATTAACTAACCCCCAGCTAAACTAACCAAAATCTTGGTTGATGCTCCCAAATTTTCAGAAAACAGCCATGATTTGGAGCAATGGAAATAGAAATTCCTACAGTGGCAAGAGGGTGACCAATGGAACGAGTTTCAATTACATGGCCGCGGTGATCCTCGGCGCCGTCTGTTTTCTTCCGATTTGCGTATCCGCAGTGAATCTGCGGTTCGGAAATAATGGCGAATTCAAGATATTGCAGGTGGCAGACATGCACTACGCAAACGGCAAAAGTACGCATTGCTTGGATGTGGTTAGTTCTCAGCATGCGTCTTGTTCTGACCTGAACACCACCGCTTTCATTCGAAGGATGATCCTTGCTGAGATACCTGATCTAATTGTTTTTACAGGTATGTATTAGTTATTTTATTTCTAATTTGGGCTCCTCTTCTTTTGTGTTTCATTCTAATCTTCACTTCTTACTTTAAATCACTTTATAAACTGCATCCATCCCACGACGACGTGTTAACGGGCGATTAAGAGAAACAGGATGGCGATAAAATGATTTTTGGACTTCTATTGCATCTCTGAGAAAGGGTTTAAGTTTGTTTGGTGAAGCTAACTAATTATGCATGAATTCTGGTACACAGGGGATAATATCTTTGGAAAAGACTGTGACGATCCGGCTAAATCAATGGATGCAGCATTTGCTCCTGCAATTGAATCTAACATACCTTGGGTTGCTGTTTTGGGAAACCATGACCAGGAAGGATCGCTTTCTAGAGAAAGGGTGATGAAGCATGTTGTTGGGTTGAAAAACACACTGTCTAAACTCAATCCTCCAGATGTAAACTTTATTGATGGTTTTGGGAACTATAACTTGGAGGTCCATGGGGTTGAGAACTCTGAACTTGGCAACAAGTCAGTTCTTAATCTTTACCTTCTTGACAGTGGAGACCACTCCACCGTCCCTTTCATCTCTGGCTATGGTTGGATCAAACCCTCACAGAAACTTTGGTACCAACGAACATCTGAAAAGCTTCAGGTGCTGATCTGTGTGGTCCATATATTTTAAGATATTATTCTATCCATCTTGTTTCTCTTTTTGTTTAATACTCCCCGTGGTCCTTAACACCTAATTTGATTAGATTGGTTAAATTAGTTAGTATGATATGTATTATAGAACTTCCTAGTCATCTTCTTTAATTCCCTCGTTTTCTCTCATTCTTGATTATTATTAAGGGATCATCAATATCGGTAAATTAAGAAAATATTGAAAAATATAAAAAATGTGTCTTATATTTAAGACCATGATCAACTTCTCAGATATGCCTTATATTCAGGGCCCGAGGGAATAGCTGCTTAGAGATGTGAATTTGTGTGGATTTTAAGTTTTCTACGGAAGATATAACTGATTTCAGTTGCTTTGCTTGATGAAAATCTCTGATTAATTATTATCTTAATTTTTCAGAGGGCATACAAGGATGGACCTGTGCCTCAGAAAACAGTGGCTCCCAGTATTGCATACTTTCACATTCCTTTACCAGAATATGCTAGATTCCGCCCATCAGACTTCACAGGTGTGAAACAGGAGAAGATAGGCTCGGCTTCTGTGAACTCTGGCTTCTTCACAACCTTAGTTGAAACAGGAGATGTCAAGGCAGTTTTCACCGGCCATGATCATGTCAATGACTTCTGTGGTAAGCTACAAGGCATAAGGCTCTGTTATGGTGGGGGATTTGGATATCATGCTTACGGAAAGGCTGGATGGTCAAGGAGAGCGAGAGTGGTGGTTGTTAGTTTGGATAAAACAGCGAAGGGCGGTTGGGGAGATGTCAAGTCCATCAAAACATGGAAGCGCCTTGATGATCAGTCTCTAACTACAATTGATTCTCAGGTCTTATGGAGCAAGAGCGTTGGTCACGGGTAAGACTACTCAGTAGTACCTTCAACTTTTTTGCTTCTTCCTTTTTTTTATGATAAAAAATTAATAGGTCCTTAATCTCTATTGTAATTTATGAAGATAGACCTGCTGAGTGTGTGTTTGGAACAGCGGTTGGAAAAATGGAGTTTGTCCATTTAGCTTTTGGTAATTTTATTTTTGGTAAAAGCCCGATTGTGTAATGTGATTTATGTTTGGATTGGTGATTGAAAAAATGGAGTTTGTCAATTTAACTTTTACAACCTTGTTTGGATTGGCTTAAGCATAAGTGATTTTAGAGAGAATAGTAAGAAAGAAATTAAATTTGAAATTGAAAAAAAAATTTATAAAAGCTAAAGTTGGGAAAATTGGAATTTAAAATTAACACAATTTGTCCAAAAAATATTACATAACAACTTGTATCACATGTCTCGTACAATGTGGTCTCTAATTGAGTCACGCAACTAATTCATTTGAATGGAAAATCGCCTACCATAATTTGACGCGGAAGGCTGTTCATCTACGCTATTATTATCTACATCGACGATATTCCCAGCTTCACCCTGGCGAAACACCACGTCTCGAACATCATTTCTCCTAATAAAATTATGTAGGGCCGTTGTTGCACAAACAATGCGAACTTGTGTCTGGTAACTATATTTACACATGTTCTGTAACAAAAAAAAAATCGATTATTCCATACTCCAAAAGTCCTTTCTATAGTTGACATCAAACTAGAATGATAAAAATTAAATGTCTCGTTAGCATTTCTAAATCCGGGTTGGCGGCTAAATTCTGGCATATGATAACGCTCACACCTATAGGGACCAAGGTAACCAAGTTGTGTCGAATAGCCAGCATCAATCAAATAATATTTTCCTAATAAATGTTGAATTCAATTCAAACTGTTAGATAAATATAAGTGCGGCATGGCGTGAAAGTAATTGACATGAAGGTGACTGAAATATACCTGCAGGTGGATGAGGGAAGGTCATAGCTGGATTTGAAACAACATGTTTAAACACACGAGCATCATGTGCAGTACCTTCCCAGCCCGCCGACTCGAACGTAAAGCACATATCCCAATCACATGCAGCCATTACATTCTGTGTTAAATATCCCTTTCTGCCGATATATTTTTCTCGATTGCCACCAGTGATCACACACCTAATGTGTGTTCCATCTATTGCTCCAATAGCATCTTTGAAGTATAGATAATAACGGGGATCGTTTTCGATCTTTGGGTGGCATACAGTGAATTCGAGATCACTCGGTTTGATATTTTCCTGAGCTAGATTGATGCAAGCATCTAATACCTTGTGCAAAAGTCTACTGATCGTTTCCCCTGAATGTTGAAAGAGTTCCTGTACCACCCTATTGCCTATCCCATGGCCAACGGTGATAAAAAACATGGCAATCATTTCCTCGATCCCAACGTTCACTGAATTCTGTAAGCCATGTTCGACCAATTTATGACACAAGCCGTAAAAGACATGTTTTTCCACTCTAAACATGTCATGACAGCGTGAACCATGGGTTGCTAATACCTCTTGAACCCATAATCAACCAGTGCGTGCACTTGTTTTGCGGGGTTCTTTGCACATGAAAGGCACCCAATATTCACAGATCAAAGCGATCATTCGTTCATACTCATCACATTCCCCGTTTATAAGAGATATAAGTCGAGACTGGTCATCTTCCTCCACCATATCAGGTAAGTGTTGATTGTTCGAATTTGCCTTTGATTATGGACCTTGTGAGTGTGATTAAAAATTCAATTATGAGTAATGGAAGAAATAAAATACTTAATAAGGACTGAAAGGCATACAGTAAACAGATTCAAGTGATAATGGCATAAAATAGCTTTCATAAAGCATATTGTCATGAAGTCACATAGCGTCATGAAGTCACAAACATAATAAAACATTGTTTAGGTACATTTAGGAGCCATAAATCTTATAGCGTAACCACGGAACCACAAAATCCATGTTCTATTGACAGATTGACACAAACGTTTCCCGGTTTGTCTTATCCTGTACTAGGTCGATACAGCGGTGACGAAAGTCCTCATCACGTATGAGTTCGTCAACGGTAAGTAGCTGAGTCATAACAGCATTGACACTAATTTCTTTAATAGCATCTAATGTTGCCGCTCTGTCCTTGGATACATTTGCCATAACACTAACTGCATCCGCGATCTGTCTTGAAGCTGGCCCTTTCTGCTTCTTTCTCTGTCTAGACCCCTCGCTCACCTTTCTCTTACCCTGACTTCCTGACGCAGTACCAATAGTTGATGAAGTGCTTGTTGTTAGACCAATGCTAGCAAGCTCATCAATCACTCCGGTACTAGGCACGGGGTTAGTACCGAACAGATCATCTTCGCTATCCCCTGACCCTTCTTCTTCATGCATTGTTGGCCTGTACACATCTTAATTCTCAGCATCTTCTGTCTGTGTCTGTGGATTTGGAAAAGGCGGTGCAATAACATCCTCGTCGGTCGCCATAGCATCCTTAAATATAATCCTTAGTTCGCTTTCAAACTTGAGGCTTGTGTGTCTAAACTTTCGGTATGCTGAATTCTCCTGCAACCACACAAGACACAAAAAACTAATTAATTAAACAAAACGAATTAGTCGAGAGGAAAACAATTAATTGTATAAGCCGCTAAATTTTCTGCTACCTGTATTTTCCGCTGCCACCACTCTTTTGATGCGACGACTTTACCTGTAGGATCTGTACTTACACCAGTCTCTTTGATTAAGGATTCCCAAGCCTTGAAATCTTTCCTAAGGATATCAAACCTATTCTTCAATTGTGCCCTTGTATATTCGTTCCCAGTCTTCTTATTAAATCTAGAGACAATACCCTTCCATCCATCCTTTGTAAAATGCAATCGTTGGCGTTCTTTTTTGTAAATCTGCTCTATGTAGGCGTACACAAAAGTTTCCGTTGTTGCATCATCCCAAACAGCTTTATCCATATTGCTATGCCACTATTTCAACAATAGTCGCACCTTAAAACAACCATTCCAGAAACGTACAAATTGATCATTACACACACACAAGACTAAATGCATGTTTTTATTAATATGAAGGCTAAAACACAACATCATTGAATAAGAATTATTAATACAAATTGATAAGTATGATTTTATTACTTCTTTCAACTGCAGGAGCACATAATAATCAATACCACGACACTCCATCCTCCAACACATATGTGCACACCATTCAACAAGTTTCGTAGGATGGAAGATGCAAGGTTTCAGAAAAGATATATTGAGGTAACTCCTAAATCAATTAAAATGATTAGATGAGATGGTGTTTCTTGATAAAAACTCTCTTTTAACAGTTCCCTCCTTAATCTATATTACTATACTCGAATCTAACTAGTCCTACAGTTATATAACAAAAAAGAAAAGAAAAACGTGGAGTAAATTGAAAGTCAAGAATAAATGTAGCTTCTTCCTTGAACTACAATTGATAGGCACCTTTTTCAACTTCAATTTTACATGGTCTGTTTGAGAAAATGGAAAAGGGACGTAACTAGCTCTCGAGTCTCCACCACCATCTGCGTTTAAGCTTATATAACATTTTTAAAACTTAATGATCTGTCCATGGTTGGGTATTGAGGTTACACTCAAGCGCACATGAACTCCATCACTACAATCATAATTCATAAACAAAATAAATAAAGAGAAAGGGGAAAACTTTCTGTTACAAAAGATAATGCTATGATTCATAAACATAACAGAGACACAGTAATGCCGACAGACAACTCAGTAATCCTATGATTTAGTTTGCTATCTTCAATTTGTTTCTTAGTTAGTCCTTAAAATTGATTTGGAATTCGCTATCTTCACTCTTTACGGAGCAAATTCAGTTCGCTATCAACATTCAAGCCATACACAGTACCAGTCACCATATAGTATGATCTAATAATGGATTAAAAATTAAAAAACGAAACAGAGCCTGCAAACATTAATCAATGGGAGAAGAGGAGAAACAGAAACATTCTAGCAGATCATAGCAAACAACAATCACCAATGCAACTTCATATTCAAGCCATAAATGTTAGTTAAGAGGCCTTACAACAATGAAGAATGCACCGGAGCAGATCAATGGGAGAAGAAGAGACTCGGATTCACAGCGGCGTGTCGACAGGAAGAGATCTAATAATGGCTTAAAAATTAAAAAACGAAACAGAGCCTACAAACATGAATCAATGGGAGAAGAAGAGAAACAGAAACATTCTAGCAGATGGTAGCAAACAAGAATCACCAATGCAGCGGCGTGTCGACGGGAAGAGACTAGACGAAGACGGTTTAGATCGACGGACAACAGATCCACTCTTCACGGAGCAAAATCACAAATCGGCCACTGTCAGCTCAGAAGCTCCCCACCGGAGTCCACAACACGCTGTCCTGCATCAACGTCGATGACTCACAACTCGAGTTACCGGAAGGAAGAGCGACAGGCCCAACCACCGCCGACCACCACTCACGACAACACCCACAAAACGCACCTCGAGCGACAGTGAAGATCCAGCTAAACAACGACCTTCGGCAGGCGAGAGAGGGAAGATCGTGCAGAGGAACGACTGGTCTGTTTCGAGATTCAATGTGTGAGAGCCGATTTCGATTTCGAAGGAGAAGAGAGGAGAGGAGAGAGAGAAAACACTGACAGATACATTAAATGCAAACTAACGGTAATAAATTCCAAACGCTCTGTAATAAAAAGCTCCCTTAGTTAGCTTTAAATAAAAGCTATTTTAATGTCCAAAAGCTATTTTCACAATTGAGCCCACCAAACACTGGACATTTTTTTCCCAGTAGCCCATTGGCGTTTGGGTCAGTGACTGAGCTTATGGGGGCCCAAACGCCCCCACCAAACACTGCCTAAATATGTGTATATTATTCTTTGCATATGAGTAAATGATACTGGAAGACCAGGTAGTTTGTATACCTTAAGATAAGCCATAGCCAAAGCAATGTTATGGAAATAATCAAATATCGAAATTACAGTGATTTGGTTCAAGACGGGATAAGGAGATGACCGCATTGGTTTGACAGCCACTACTTTCTTATTGGAATAACAGCTGAAGCTGGTAATATATATCTTACCAAAAAAAAAAATAGAAATAAGGCCTTTCTTTCTTAAGAACTTTAGGAAAATTAATATTAATATCAATATATAATAAATCTCACTATATATAAATTATGAATAAAAAATCTCATTTTAGATTCCATATAATATATATAGCAAAATTTGTAGCACGCAATACTAATTATAAAATCATAAATAATATAACTTGTCTATCAAAGTTTGTAGCTTTGTATAATATCAAAAAAAAAAAAAAAAAATTGCGAGAAGGCAAGGAAGAAAAGGATTATTCATAAATAAGTTTTTAAGGAACATGGAATATATAACTTATAAATATAATCATCAGTCATATTGAATCCAATCATAAGAAAGGGATATCCACGAACCACTTTCTCTCACAAATAAGTTTTTAAGGAACATGGAAATCTCAAATCTATGGGTTGGACAAAATACATGTATTAGAGATTGAGTTTTTAAAAGACTCACTTCAACTAATTTTTTTTTTAATTTAAAAAAGACACTCTTCATGGTGAAATTCATTCAAATCCGTAATTTTTTTTACCATGATTCAAAAATGAAATTAAATTCAACTTTTTTTTTTTGACAAATTAAATCTAGTAATTTCTTTTCCTTTTTCTTGTCAAGTCCACATTAACAACACTAACCTACTTAAATTAGTGTCTTTCTTTTTGCCTATTCTTGTTGTTCCTAAATTTATGAGCAAATTAAAATTTCCTGAAATGCAGGATTTTTTTTTTTCAATCTGACCTAAAATGCAGTTTCTAAGAATCAGGAGAAAAAAAAATACAAACAATGATCAGATTCCACTCGCAAATCAAAGCCTATGCTTCAGCGATACGCTGGAAAACCTGTGGCACAGGGCCCCACCTTCATCTTCATCTCCCATTGTTTAATTTTTATTCCCCAAGGTGTGTTTGGAAGAGCGATGGGAAAAATAGAGTTTCTCAATTTAACGTTTAGTAATTTTAGTTTTGGTAAAAGCTCAATTGTGTAATATAATTTATGTTTGAAACAACGATAGAAAAAATGACTTTTATAAAAATAAAACTTGTTTGGATTGACTTAAGCACAATTGACTTTTGTGATAATAGTAAGAGAGAGTAGGTGGAAAAATATTTAAAAGGGTTAAAAACACCAAAAAATAGTTTAAAATAATTTTTGGAACTGAAAAAGTACATTAAAGATAAAATTACAATCAGTCTGATAACATATTGGGTACAGTTAAAAAAATATTTTAAGGGTTAAAAGCACCAAATAATAGTTGAAATTAATTTTTGTAGCAAAAAAAGTACATTAAGGGTAAAATTGTAATAAGTATGATAGTACACTGGATACAACTGAAAAAATATTTTAACCATTCTCACTTTCCCCAAAAGCTAAATCAGTAAAAGCTCCAAATTTAAGCTTATACCAAAAGCTATTTTTTCAATCTTAAGCTCAATTCGTAATTGGGGATACCAAACACTCACTTTTTTTTTCCAGTTGCTAATTGAGATTTTATGGTTAATTTAGCGTTTGGGGCCCAAACGCTGTCCCCAAACACACTGTTCATCACTCTATTTGCACCACACAAAACGCCTCGCGACGAGACTCATCACAACAAGCTGAAGTAGAGAGAGCACAAAAAGATAGGATTTCTAGTCCAATTATTTCCTCAAGCCTGATAAAATCTGTGATCCCTTTCAGATCCCATTATCAATCTCCCAAATTTCCGCTTCCAGGCATTCTTTTTATCGATCAGTCTGTCACGGTTTATCGATAGTGGCTAGATTTCTAAGAATGGTAGGTGACTCTCTCTCTCTCTATATATATATATCTGCTGCGTTCTGGGTTAGATGCATTTTAATTTCTTTGATTTGTTCTGGGATTGGAGTTTAGGTTGTAGCAGCAGGTTCCAAATCCAAGTTCAATTGGAGAAGAGCAAAGGACACTGCTCATCTTGTGATTACTGATGACAGTAATGGAGATCTTTCGAGAACTAATAGTAGCGGTTTCTCATCAATCACGGAGGTGGCAGAAAGGGACACCTCTTGTGTGTCATGTACCACTTTCAATATTTTGGCTCCTATTTACAAACGACTTGATCCTCAGGTATTGTTCTCTCTCCCCCTCGTGTATGTGATGCATTCTTTCAAAATGAGTTACATACTGTTCCAGGATCTCTCCCCCCTCAGGTACGTTTCCTCCGTCCTCTCTCTCTGCCTTTCCCCTCTGGGCTCGCTCTCTGGTGGGTCAGCTATATGAATAGCAGGATAATCCCATTTCATTTCGATCTTCCTCTGCCAATTTTAAGATTACATAAAGAGGAATTAGAACCATGAATAATTTGTCTGATTTGCGTTTTTTCATTTTGATCAAGTTTTTATTTTATTAGATCAATTTTTTAAACGATTCCCTCTTTTCTCCGGAGCCTTCCTATTCATCTTTTTTTTTTTTTTTTCCCGCATGCATGACAGTACTAAGTAGGGACAAAAAAAGCATCAAGCATTTTTATTCCTTGCGTAAACCCTGCGACTGGGATCTGTGGGAAGCTTAACTTTTCTGTGGGAAGTTTAACTTTTCTGTTGACTTTGAGTTTTTGACTGAGATGTTTCAACCTTCAGAATCAAGTTTTGTTCAAAAGGCAAAAAAAAAAAAAAAAACAAGAAGAAGAAGGAGAAGGGTTTAGATTTAATATTTTATTATAATATTATTTAACATAAATTTAACTGGTTAATATTTAATTTGGGTAATTCATAATGGTTGGTATATAAAAAGTAAAATTTTTTAATTTATAAACTATTAATATTATAACAATATTTTTATAAAATATTAAATTTAAACCATTTATTTTTTCATTGAGCACGAAGATGGGATTACGAGGGAAGAATAAGAGAAAATATTTTGAGAGGATATGATCTGATCTTAAAATAATTAGCTGGAGTGACACTTTGCCCCAAATAAGGAGTTAATTAATGTGAATAAATTACCAAAACCTTCCAAAACACAGGATTAAATGTTCATAATTTAAAAAGTAAATTATTTGAATGGTACTAATGTACTATTATTTATTTATTATGGTTAACGTTAAATTTCATAATATCCATTGAGGTTAGTTTATCTTCCTTGTAAATTAAGGGATATGCTTATATCGCATAATTATATTTATCATTCCTTTCTCTATTTTTTTTTAATTTAGGAAAATTTTAGAAAAATACTTTTAAACTTTGAAAATATCAAATTAATGATTTCCTGCTAAAAAAACAAGATGTGAATTACTAATTAAGTGTAGTCAATATCTAAATTATTGTAGAAAAAAACTAATTTAGGATTTTGATGAGAGAAAATCGTCAAAGGTATTTTTGGGCGATTTTCCTTTTTAATTATTTGAAAGTATTTTTCTGAAATTTTGTCTTTTAATTGTTTTTAATATACTAAAAAATAATATTTTGTCTAAGTAGCTTTGACTCAGCTTAGTTTGTAATTGGTTTTTTTTTTTTTTTTCCGGTTTTCTGATATGTTTTTTAGTTGCTTCGTTTCTGGATAGAAGTAGTTGTGTTGGTTTTTTTTTTTTGGGGGCCAGTGATAATTGTGTTGTATTTTAACTCTTATATTTTGAGGGGGAGATAAATAAATACCAATTGAGTTTTAAAATCTAAAATAAGTTATTTTTAAAAAATCTGAGTTATTAATTGCTATATTTTTTTTTATAAATCTAATTATTTCTATTGTGAATATTATCAATAGAATCAATTTAAGATTTTGGAATTCAGGTGGTATTTATTTATCTTTTTTTTATATATTTTGTGATAATAAAATTCAATTATTGGTTAAAAAATAGTGAGCTAATTTTTTAGTTAATGAGTTATAATTGAGGTTAAATTAAGGGTGCTGATTTATTAAATTTCTCAAAGATATATTACACGTCGTATATATTAAAAGGTTGTGCAGTAAGGACGAAAGAGAAATCAACGACTGGGAAACGTGAGCTGTTATTTATAAATGATTCGCATCCATATCCAAGTTAACGCAGCTGAACTAGCAACCCCCAGCTGAACTAACCAAAATTTTGGTTGCTGCTCCCAAATTTTCAGAAAACAGCCATGATTTGGAATAATAGAAATAGAAATTCCTACGGTGGCGAGAGGCTGAGGAATGGAACGAGTTTCAATTACATGGCCGCGATGATCCTCGGCGCCGTCTGTTTACTTCCGATTTGCGTCTCCGCAGCAAATTTGCGGTTCGGAACTAATGGCGAATTCAAGATATTGCAGGTGGCTGACATGCACTTCGCAAACGGCAAAACTACGCATTGCTTGGATGTTCTTCGTTCTCAGTATGCTTCATGTTCTGACTTGAACACCACCGCTTTCATTCGAAGGATGATCCTTGCCGAGAAGCCTGATCTAATTGTTTTTACCGGTATGAATTAGTTATCCTGTTTCTAATTCGGGTTCTTCTTTACTTTTTGCATGTCATCTGTATTCTGATCTTTACTACTTAGTTACTTTAAATCACTTTATAAACTGCGTCCATATTTGAGATTAAATATAAAGGGGAACAGGATGGTGATAAAACGATTTTTGGACTTCTATTGCATCTCTGAGAAATGGTTTAAGTTTGTTTGGTCAAGCTAACTAATTATGCGTGAATTCTGGTACACAGGGGATAATATCTATGGAAAAGACTGTGACGATCCGGCAAAATCAATGGATGCAGCATTTGCTCCTGCAATTGAATCTAACATACCTTGGGTTGCTGTTTTGGGAAACCATGACCAGGAAGGATCGCTCTCTAGAGAAAGGGTGATGAAGCATATTGTTGGGTTGAAAAACACGCTGTCTAAACTCAATCCTCAAGATATAAACTTCATTGATGGTTTTGGGAACTATAACTTGGAGGTCCATGGGGTTGAGAACTCTGAACTTCGCAACAAGTCAGTTCTTAATCTTTACCTTCTTGACAGTGGAGACTACTCCACCGTCCCTTTCATCTCTGGCTATGGTTGGATCAAACCCTCACAGCAGCTTTGGTACCAAAGAACGTCTGAAAAGCTTCAGGTGCTGATCTGTCTGGTCCATATATTTTAAGATATTATTCTATTCATCTTGTTTCTCTTTTGTTTATACTCCCTCCGGTCCTTAACACCTAATTTGATTAGATTAATTAAGTTAGTTAATATGACATGTATTCTAGAATATCCTAATCATCTTATTTAATTCCCTCTCTTCCTTGATTATTGTTGAGAGATCATCAATAAGGGTAAATTAGGAAAAGATTGACAAATATGAAAAATATGTCTTATATTTAGGATCATGATCAACTCTCTATATATATCTTATATTGAGGTCCTAGGGAGTAGCTGCTTAGAGATGTGAATTTGTGTGGATTTTAAGTTTTCTACGGAAGATATAACTGATTTCAGTTGCTTTGCTTGATGAAAATCTCTGATTAATTATTATCTTAATTTTTCAGAGGGCATACAAGGATGGACCTGTGCCTCAGAAAACAGCGGCTCCCAGTATTGCATACTTTCACATTCCTTTACCAGAATATGCAAGATTCCACCCATCAGACTTCACAGGTGTGAAACAGGAGAGCATTGGCTCGGCTTCTGTGAACTCTGGCTTCTTCACAACCTTAGTTGAAACAGGAGATGTCAAGGCAGTTTTCACTGGCCATGATCATGTCAATGACTTCTGTGGTAAGCTACAAGGCATAAGGCTCTGTTATGGTGGGGGATTTGGATATCATGCTTACGGAAAGGCTGGATGGTCAAGGAGAGCGAGAGTGGTGGTTGTTAGTTTGGATAAAACAGCGAAGGGCGGTTGGGGAGATGTCAAGTCCATCAAAACATGGAAGCGCCTTGATGATCAGTCTCTAACTACAATTGATTCTCAGGTCTTATGGAGCAAGAGCGTAGGTCACAGGTAAGACTATTCAGTAATACCTTCAACTTTTTTGCTACTTCCTTTTTCTTATGATAAAAACTTATAGGTCCTTAATCTCTATTGTAATACCTGCTGAATATGAATGTAATGCTCGTCTGTGTGTACATCATTCTTTGCATATGAGTAAATGATGCTGGAACACATGGTAGTTTGTATACCTTAGGATAAGCCAAAGGAATGTTATGGACATAATCAAATATGGAAATTATAGTGATTTGGTTCAAGACGGGATAAGGAGATGAAGACTGCATCGGTTTGACAGCCACTACTTTCTTATTGGAATAACTGCTGAAGCTGGTAACAATTTGCATTCACACCTGGAAATGCTAAACTGAAGTAAAACTATTTAGGACAAATATGATGCTATATATGAAACACAAGTCATCCACGGATTAAACTAGTAAAGGGTATCAAATGCTAGTACCAACAGAGGGCAACTGCTGTAGAGTTGTTGTCAATTATTGAGTATACTATTGATCTGCTATGGAATTGTGGTGTTTATCTTAGTATATCTGTCTTACTCACAGAAGGAAACTGATTATCCTTCTGCTTCGTATTAAAAATTTAGAGTAAGAAGTGAATACTTCTGCTGCGTCATCAACTTAGGAACCGATGTCGGCAAACAAGAATCCAAAATTCATTTTGGTGTTACATTATAGAATCAATACTTCTTTTCATTCTCGACCCCAGGAATTGATACAAGTTTGCTTTCCATTCTGGAATCTTGGAGTGTCCATGTTAAATCGCATTATTTTTCGTGCCATGAAGTGTTGCTCATTGTTTATCTTGGTTTTCCTTGTAACAGGTAAGCATAGGAGAAAACAACATGTCGGTTCGTGGTTCTTGAGAATCTAAACGTTATTTTTGGAAGTCGGATAGAAAAAATTTACACCTAGAAGTTGTCTGTATGTCCCACATATAGAAGCAAAAGAATATATGAAAGGAACGGAAGTTGGTGGGGATGATTGTATTGCATGCTATGTGATTATAACTTTTTATATATACCTCAATATATATATAATGGTTTTTATTTGAAGTTTTAACCAGAAGCCCCCCCGGTGGAAACACTACCTTTAGAATTTGGGAGAGAGACAAATAAATTCCCCCATAAATCATAAAACCCAAATAAACTCCTCCAATTAGACAAATCCCAAATCAGTCCAAATGTAATAATTTAGAACTTGTCAATGTTGTGCATTTACCATATGGTCTGTTTTTTCCTTGAGAAAAATTCCACCCACAAGCAGTCCTCCACACTTTTTTAGGCGAGGTTGGTACAAGGGAATAACACCTCGTTCAATATTCACTGCAATGTAAAGGATATTAACCTTAATAATTAGGGTTAAGGAACAAATTTACTAATAAAGTTTTATGGAATGAGCGTCTGATATAATTATGTTTTAAAGGGGATAAAAATACACAAAAGGTGTTAAAAGTGGAGCATCCAACACAAAACCGTTAAATTTATCCTAACGTCGTCAGTAGTTTTCTTTTCTTATAATTTATCGCCGTGAGGTCAAATTTTACGGTTTTGTGCTGGATGCTCCACTTTTAATACCTTATGTGTATTTTTTCCCCCTTTAAAACATAATTGTGTTAGATGCTCCTTCCATAAAACTTAGTTGATAAATTTATTTTTTTAACCCTAATAATTATAGTGTTAGCAAGTTTTCTTCTATTTTAAAATTTAGCATCTCCAAAGTTGAGGTGAATAACGACGCCGCTTCGTAAATTCACTATATTGCAGAGACTATTAACAATAATAATTCAGGTATTAACAAGTTTTTACTTCGTTCATGAAATTTAACACTCCCAGGGATGAAAGAAATAACAACTCTTTACACGCACAAGGTTATTAATCATAACAATTAAGGCATTAACAAATTTTTTCTTCGGGCACAAAATTTGTCACTCTCAAAGTTGAGGTGATTAACGACTCTTGATATTCATAAGATTAAACGCGTGTTTGCAACTGTCAGTTGAGGTAAACTTGATTATTTTGGCCCATAATCCGTTTTTAATATATTAGCGATGAAATTTAATCATAAGATATTTTAAAGCCTTGGATGCACTTAAATTGCAAAATAAGCGTAGCAAGGAAGTTGAATAATACTACTACCTCCAGTCCTAAATATAGGACAAAGTTTATAGTGCAATTTGCACTACAAACTTTGTCCTATATTTAGGACTGAAGGGAGTACAAATTTTTATTTTTTTAATTTTGTAAATTAAGGTAATTCTTTTTTGTTTTCATTTATTTTGTTTAAAGTTATGGGCAAATTGGAGAAAAGTCTACTATTACAAATTTTATTGGTAAGAAAGACTCAAATCAGAATACTGAAACTTTTCTTCCCCGTTTTTTTAGAATTATATGAAAATATGTTTTTGATCATCAAATTATATGAAAATATAACCAGGGGTAAAGGATACAGAGTTTACATCATAGACGGTTTCATTTCTAATTTGTTTTGATAAAAAATGGTGAAATAAAGAATATATAATGAATTTTTCAGGAGAAACTTAATTAATTAATCAAACCTGCCTCCGTTCCTAAAACCCTAACCAGCAAACTGCCGCTGCCTTTCTTCCTCCCACATTGTCTTCCTCCGTTTATCTGATTTCTTCCACCCGTGTTTCCCATTTGCTCTTTTTCCCTAGCGTTAACGGGTCGGGTCGGAAGGTTCGAGTCCTCTAAGGCTCTAACTAGCGTTTTTAGAGTGTTTGGCTCTTCCCAATTTGTCAGCAATTTCCGCGGCCCATTGATCAATGGGTGGTAAGAGGAAAAAGAGCAATGGGAAGGGTGGTGAATCATCTTTGCCTGACGATGGTGAAGGGGCTGAGAGCAACAAGAAAACAAAGATGGAAGTGCTTCCGTCGATGATCAAGAACAAGGAGAAGAGGTCGGCGGTGCACGCCAAGCTCAAACACCAGAAGAAACTTGAGAAGCGTAAGAAGGCAAAGGCTCGAGACTCTGCGGAGAAAAGAGCTCTCGAGCTTGGAGAGGAGGTTCCTTATTCTCTCATAAAGTGTTTTTTTTTTAATTTGCCCCCTTTTGAGGGCGGAGATTGTAGTATGTGTGGTGTGAATTAGCTGTTGGTAATAGGATTTGATCGTTTTGCTTTATTTGAATTCCTGCAGCCGCCGGAGAAGAAGGTGCCTCGTACAATTGAGAACACTAGGGAAGCCGATGAGACTGTCTGTAAGCCGGATGATGAAGAGGTCTTCTTTCTCCTTTCTAACCTTGCTTGTTACTACACCCTTCTTCTAGCTGTTATCAAATATACTTTTCCAAATGACTTTATCTGATCAAAACTAGTAGCTTTTATTTTAAGCGGATTATATGTCTATGTCTAGGTTGTTATGTCCAGGTACTTGGGATTAAGTCAAATTTCGTATGTTTATGCTTGTACACTAAGAAATACTTAATCATGTTATCTCCAACCGTAGCGGTTTTCCTTGATCACATTGGGGGTAATGGCTGGAAAAATGGTGTTTGCTAGAAAATGGCATAACACTTTAAGAAACTTGGGCTCTTTTGTTGTTTTTCCCCAAATGGTGATGGGTTAAGATCGGTGACTCACTGTTTTATTTTGTTGGTTCTATGAATCAGACACTGGATGAGATATAAGGAAAATAGAACTTGGCTTTTAACAGCAAATTTTGCATTGCTAGGAAAAGAGCTAGACGCCTTTTGGGTTTTATTGCCACTAACAGGAAAATAATACGTTCATGTTTCTTCCATGCACATTTTGTTTTAGCTTCTCGTTTTTCTTTTGCCTGCCTTGAACAATAGACTCATTTGTTATAATTGTTCATTTGCTTGCAGCTATTTGCTGGAAATGATTGTGATGAATTCAGTGCAATTTTAAAACGACAACAGACTCCCAAGATATTAATCACCACTTGCCGTTTCAACTCTACGGTGTGTTTTGATCATTCCATTTTATATTATATATTAAGCTCATGTCATTGTATATTATATTAAATGTGATCTCAGCATTTACACTCCTTCGATGTTTGTATGTTTTCCTACGATAAACTTCTAGGAACAGCATTTAAGTAAGGAAATTTTGCATCTGATTTTTTTGTGCTATCATGTTCTTACTTTTAATTGGAATATATGGTGATCTGCAGATGGGTCCTGCTTTTATATCGGATTTACTTTCAGTTATACCTCATGCACATTACTACAAGAGAGGGACCTATGATTTAAAGAAGGTGCTTGTCTCAATTTTCGTTGTTAATGATAACATAGAGCTTTATCTGTTTGAATGTTAATCAAAAATTGCAATTGCAGATTGTAGAGTATGCAAAGAATAAGGACTTCACTTCTGTTATAGTCGTTCACACGAATCGCCGGGAACCAGGTATTTGATGTCCTTGGCTGGATGTCCTCTGTGTGTGTGTGTGTGTGTGTGTGTGTTTAAGGTGTATTAGGAACAATTTATCATCAAATGCTCATTTATGCCTTTTGTTATTAGTTTTAGGGATCCAATGTCCTTTACATGTATTAATTCTTCATTTGTCTGAATTGTAGATGCTCTGTTAATCATTGGCTTACCTGATGGGCCTACTGCTCATTTCAAGCTCTCAAAGCTTAGGCTGCGCAAGGATATTAAGGTTTGTTATTTGTTGTTTGATTAGTATAATGTGCGGCCTTTTGTCTTTGGAATTCCAAATGACGTTGCTATTTATTGTACTTTGTAAGTTATGATAATAGAGTGTAATAATAATATAGGGTCAAGGAAAATACTTTGACTGATTGGGTGATACTCATAATGAACTTGGTTGTTTATCCTATTTATTCTGTGACTTGTGTTGTCATTATTGGGTGAATTTGGCTCTATTTGGGTAAGAGCCTAAGATCTATTTTCTTCAGCTTACAGTTTGTTTTGTTGCAGTGGTTATAGGAATTCACATTTATATTAACATCTAAGCTTGGTGGATGAATTTGTTTCTCTGTTTCTATTAATTTGGCTTCTCATGTTGATCAAATGAAAATTTTTATCTGCCCTTTTTATTATTCTCTCTTATGTACCAAGTGAAGTTTTCCTACCCATATACTTTACTTGCAGGGTCATGGAAATCCAACCAGTCACAAGCCTGAGCTAGTTTTAAATAACTTCACTACGCGTCTAGGGCATCGAATTGGAAGGTTACCATTTTCTCTAATTCTGTGCTCCATATGTTGAATACAGTGCATGATTGACTCTGTTTCATTCATACTTCCTACACTTTGCCAGATTTAAATTGAAGTTAAATGCTAGCTTAGCTTTTTGTAAGGCTCATGATAGGCCTGGGGGGGGTAACAATAGGATAGCTTTCCTACTTTACTAATAATTACAGTTATACTTGGTTTTTACTTTATTTTTTATTTATTTTAGTAGTTAAGGGTATGGTCTGGAACCTTTCCTTCTACTCTTAATTTACCAATTCTTTTCTTTGATAGGTTAATACAGTCACTTTTTCCCCAAGATCCAGAATTTAAAGGTAGACGAGTAGTCACTTTCCACAACCAGAGAGACTTCATATTCTTCCGGCATCACCGGTATGTATCCACAAGATTTGAATAATTAATCCACATTTTTATGTTTATGCATTTTCTTTCTTTCAATATTGCTGTGCACAGCTCTGCTTTGCTGATGTTCTGTTGGTTTCTGATCTGTACTCACAATTTTAATTTGTACTATTCCCCCATAGTGGTAGGGTTGTTTCTATGTTATTTTGATTAGCATAATGCCAGAAGAGCATAGTCTATCAATTTCAGCTATTCTTTGCATTTTATAGTGTAGTTACTCACCCCCCTCCCCCAAAAAAAATGTGTGCTGTAGGTACATTTTTGAAACAAAAGAAGTAAAAAAGACCGACTCCAAAGGCAACAAGACCAAGGATTCCAAGGAGGAGAATGCTTCTCAAATGAAGACAATTGCCCGTCTTCAGGTTAGTTCCAGCTCTATTCGTTGGCTGGTTTTACCCCTCAAACTAATTCATGGAAGTTGTTATACGTGGACCTTATGTGCTGTTAAATGCTTCTCATTATTATCTTGCCTCATTGTGAGGACACTGTGGTTGATATGTCTGATTCCCCCTTTCTAGCTTTGGAATGGGTATTGCGTCTTTGATGGAGTGTATTGGGATGGATTCAGTGAAACATGGAAATAAATATTTTAACTATGATGGGTAAACCAGTAATTTAAAATAAAATTGTCACATTCATTTTAATTTATGCATCAATTGAATATCATTAGGTCTCTAAACTTGGCAATAACTTGGATTTAAAATTGCAGGAATGTGGCCCTCGTTTCACATTGAAGTTGATCAGCCTGCAGCTTGGAACATTTGACAGCAAGGGTGGAGAATATGAGTGGGTTCACAAGGTAAATTTACTTGTTAACCGAACTTGCAGGATAAATTATGTTGCCTAATCTTCTTTCTAACTCAGTCCATTTTTACTTTATTTTCTTTCTCTTTAGCCGGAAATGGACACAAGCCGAAGGAGGTTTTTCTTGTAACTGGATTGGGGCATTGCTAATCAGGCGCGATTTTTTTTCTAGCAAGTGGTGTCTTTTTGTTCGAGGGAGTTGGTTATAGTGCAAATGGGTGTTGCAATCTTTAGGAACAAGGGGCTAATGCTAATCTTTGTCTTAAATTTTTTTTTGCATCAGTTTTGACCGCAAAATCTGTCATGGAGGAAGAGAACATCTGAAATAGCTGAGAAAAATTCATGTTCATTGTAATTGATAACTTATTCGTATGCTTTAAATTACACCGTCTTTACCTCTTTCGCTCTTTTGTTGTAAAATGGATTCTTTGCTGTAGTAGTTCATCTATATTCTTCTACATATATATGCCAGAAAAATGCAGCTGCTGTGGTAGCAACAACTAATAATATTATACTCATGATCGTCATGTTTGTTTTTTTTTTTTTTTGGGGTCAAAAATCGCTATGTTGATTGTTTGTGAAATGCCAAGATTAAAGTTACTGTTGGCCAAGTGTTGACTGTTGATCATGAATGTCGAAACTGCTTTTGGGAAAATATTGTCTAATAAGATTAGATAAGGGAAAATCTCAGATAAATACCTTTTGAATTAACAAAACCCCCAAAATCTATTAACACTTTAAAAAGACTTAAAGGTACCAAGTACCAAATTGGGTTTTTCAAGTTTTGACACATTTATCATTTTACCCTTCAATTTTTTTTTTAAAGTAACAGTGGTGCCCGGGGCCGCCGCCGCCCCGGTGGCGGGCCGACCAGGACCCCTGATGGCCGGAGCTCCGGTCACCGGTGGTAAGAGCTCCGGTCGGTGGAAGCTTTTTTTGTGGGGAGGGGTTTTTTTTTTTTTTTGAAAAAAAGTTTCATTGAAATGGCAAGGGGTGGGATCGAACCCATCCCACTCCTTTACAAGGCAAGTATGGTGGTCATTGGGCCACCAAAGCTTCTTTGTTATATATATGCATTATTAAATATGTATAATATAATTAAAAGTGTAGTAGCTTTGACAAAGTCAGTAATGGCGTTGACAAATTCAATAATGGAAATAACAAGATTCGTAATGGTATTGATAAAACCGTTTGCTGTTGCATGTTTTCATCAGCATTTTTACACAAAACGTTTTTGTCAAAACCATTACAATTCTTGTCAAAATCATTACTAAACTTGTCAATCTCATTACTAAATTTGTTAAAATCATTTTATTTATATTATGAATGTTTTCATAATGGAATTGTCAAAACCATTACAATTCTTGTCAATCTCATTACTAAACTTGTCAATCTCATTACTGAATTTGTCAAAACCAATGGCCACCATGCTTGCCTTGTAAAGGGGTGGGATGGGTTCGATCTCACCCCTTATTATTTCAATGAAACTTTTTTTCAAAAAAAAAAAAACCCGGAGCTCCTACCACCGCTGACCGGAGCTCCGGCCGTCGAGGGTCCTGGTCGGCCCGCCACCGGGGCGGCGGCCGGCCAGCCGGCGGTGGTGCTACGGCGGGGGCACCACTGTTATTTTTTTAAAAAAAATTTGAGGGGTAAAATGGTAAATGTGTCAAAACTTGAAAAACCCAATTTAGTACTTGGTACCTTTAAGTCTTTTTAAAGTGTGAATAGACTTTTGGGGGTTTTGTTAATTCAAAAGGTATTTATCTGGGATTTTCCCATTAGATAATCTATTTAGCCAATCCCACAGGTGAGGTATGTTGTTTGTTGGAACTGGATCTATTATATATATATATATATATATTTCGCGGATGGAAGCTTCAAGTTATAAACCAGAAAAGATCATTATTATGGGTGTTGCCCTCTTTAAGATAAAACGGAAGGAATCGAAGAACTTTGGAGATATTCTTGAAGTAACGGCTAAGAAAGAGGGTGCGTTTTTTCTTCTTGGGGACATTCAAGAAAGATTGCTTGAAAGGTACTCCCTCCAGTTTTATATATAAGACATAGCTGATTTTTATGGAGAGATTAAGGAAGCTAATTAAATTATTTTAGAGTATTTATATTTTTTCTCCATACTAATTAATTTGACTAATATACTGATATATAATTTAATAATACAAAACATATGATATGATTAAATAACTTATTTAACTTGCTTAATTTCTCTAAAAAAAAATTAACTCTGTCTTATATTTAGGACCGGAGGGAGAATATAATGATGAGTCCCACTTTATGGATATGCATTAAATCCATGCACACTACTCAGTAATCTGATTTTTCTGTGGACTTGATTCCCTCCATTACCCTTATTCTATTCTTCCCTCCATCAAATAATATTCTCAAGTATTAATTATTTCTTTCCACCATTAACCCTTATTCTATTCTTTCCTCCCATCACGATTGAAAAGTTACGGTTTCAATCGTTATTATAAATAAGCACAATCAGTGGTGTCTAAAAGCTTATGATTCCAAAGAAGCAGCAACAAATAACAGAGGGCACACAGTAGAGGACCACACGGCTTATTTATATATATCCAATAATTAACAGCTAACCTACGAAATCGTCTTAATTTAAATTAAAATCAATTGAGTTTACCATAAAGCCCAATCTCATCAAAAGACACTCTTCATTGAGTCTATCAAAATTTGGCAATTCACTCCCCATTTAATTGCAAGATCAAATCCCATCATACAACATATGGAGAGAAAAGGGTTATATATGTGTGATTTCTTCTCTCTCTCTCTCTCTCTCTCTCTCTCTCTATATATATATATATATATTGAAGTTGCCATTTTGGGTGATTGGATTGGGATAAGTTGAGTGAAGAATTAAGCATGAAGTTTTAGGCAATTTTATTTTAATAAATATACGTAGCTCTATACACGCAAGACTCCTACCAAGTGGAGAGTCGTTTGTACACAGCTTTATATCAAATAATGACTTCTAAAACTGCAAATTCTAATTAATGGATTCCACAAACAATGCGGATTCCAAATAATTCATTACCTCAAAATGTCCTAGTATTAGAAAAACACCTAATAATTTTTGTCTCTTTTCCTGGTTTCTGCAACTTTTAGATTCTACCTTGTCTTTTGCTTCCAAATAAAAAAAGAATTGAAGCAGCTAATAACAACAAAGCCACACAATAGCAGAGGAGGACCTCACGGCTTATCCAATTTTAATTATCAGCAAATTGATAATAACATACAACTAACGTACAAACTCGTCTTAATTTAAAATCAGGTGAGTTTACCATATATAAATAAAGCCCAATCTCAAAAGCCATTCTCTAAGTCTATCTATGAAAATGATAACAAAAATATATATATATATATATATAGCTAGAAAACAAAGTAGACAGATGAAGAACCATATATATATGATGCTCATTTTAATAAATTACAAGCAACACTTTGATCATGAATAATGCAGAAAATTTGTTTCAAAAAAAAATGTTTTGGGAGAACATTCCCGTGTAAGATTCGAGAATGTTTTAATATGATCTACAACTGCATCTCATATATATAAACAAAGATAATCATAAACTTATCTGACATAATAATTAATTAAATGGCACCTGAGTTCTATAATATTCCGTATTGATTCTATGTTTACATAGCACGGCCGTCAAGCCCACCCAGCTTTGTCCACTACTAGAGAGGATCATTGCTTTTAATCAAGTTCTAAACCAGAAAGGATCAGTATTATTAATTTTTAAAATAAAACGAAAGGAATCAAAGTTGAAATAGTTTGGAGATATTCTTCAAGTAACGGCTAAGAAGGTTTTCTTTTTTCTTTGACATTTAATTGAGAAAGCTTGCTTGAAAGCTATATAATGATGAGTCCCACTTTAATTATAGATATGGATGAGCCCATTGTAATCTCATCAAAAATCTGCTTTCCACCATTAGCCTTTTGTATTTTTAAACTTTAGACAACTAGACAAGATTTGATACGGAAAAAAGTGCATGTCTTTTACAAAAGAAAAAAGTGCATTTCTTAAATATTAACTTAATCTCTGGTCACTATGATGCGTGTGTGAGCTTCCTTCCCTGGATGAAATATGACAAGAAAATGCATTTTCTTATTTCCTTTCTACATAACACCCTTTCACGTACAAAATATGGCATGGATGTAGCATTTATCCCTTTTATGTTTGTTTGGAATTGTTTATCAAGAACATGTTCAAACGAGTCAAGAAAAAACCCCTATCACAAATTTACCTCATACACTATAAATTGTGATTGAAATGACGCTTTCGAAGGTTCAAAACCCCATTCTAAATAAGTCCTTTGTTACCTGGATTTAGAAACAACATCTCTACTAATAAGGGTAATTAAGGTTGCATACATTTATTATTTTTCAGATCCAACCTAATGGAAACCTTGTACATTACATTAGGTCACACTTTGTTGTTTGTATGAAGTTGCCAATTTGGGTGATTGGATAGGGATGGGTTGAGTGGACAAGCATGGGGTTTTAGGTATAGTTTAGGAACCCAGACCGGACCGGTCGATCCAGCCCATAAACCGGCGAACCGGTGGATAAATCGGTCCGGTTCAACATCAAGTCTGGGTCACAATTGTTTTTTTAAAAAAAATTGATTTTCTTTAAAGTTTCATATTAATAAGTCTAAAACCTTCAATTTCTTTATAGTTTGGCTCCGATCTGACCCACTAACCCTTAATCCAATACCCTAACCTATTTAATACTGGATCCGGCTCATGAACTTTGGTTTCAAGCAACTTTACTTTTTTTTTAAAAAAAATAAGGCAACTTTACTTTAAAAAGGACGTGCGACTCTATAATTTGAGAATTTTTTTGTCGACGATGAATCGTTTCAAATGTAAAGTTTGTGATTTTTTTTAATTAAAAAAAAACAAAATCATGATAAAGAGAAAAGGCAGCATGGCTTAAATAATTTTTCCTTTTTTGGATCGAGCGAGAATAAGAATTTCAATCCTATGAGATAACAAATGTGTGAACTGTGAATTATTGTTTTGAAGGAAAAAAAAAGTGAAATACGATCTCAATCCTTAATATAAAATATATTTATTTAATTTGATTATATTAAAAAATTTAGTTCAGTTAGTTAATATTACATATATTTTCTAAAACATCATAGTTATCTTCCTTAAGTTTCTTATTCCCTCTTCTCTTTGATTATTATTGAGAGAATATCAATGGGGTAAATTAAAAAATATTGACAAATATAAAAATATGTTTTATATTGGGGGAATTACAATGAGGTCCCAAGGAAGGAAAAAAAATGAAGAAATGATCCCTATATATTGCAAAATGAAAAAATGGTCCAATTAACAACTCCATGAGCCTATATTGACAACTCATTAACAACTCCAGGAGTCTGTATTAACAACTCCATGGGACCATTTTTTTCATTTTGTAATCTATTGGGACTATTTTTTCATTTCTCTTCTTCTATGGGACCTTAGTGTAATTCTCCCTTTTATATTTAAGCTTAAGATTAACTCCCTCAATATATCATATATTAAAGGGTAGGTGGGAGTACTTCAAGAATAAATTATATATTCTAATAATTTGTTTTAAAAAAATTTCAATCTTATTTAAATTGAAATATTTTATTAGTTTTATGTTTTTAAAATTTATACTCCGTTTTTTGCTGGCATTTTAATAATTATATCTGTCGGCGATTTCTTTTTTGTTTTTTATCAAAGGAGAAGAATGTGGTTGGGCCACAAAAAATAAAAAAGGAAATATGTTTTTGTAAGTGAGAAGTCGGCAAGTGGTTAGAGGGGGTTGCGTGTGGGATGTTAATTTGTGTTAAGATACAATGAATGAGGACGACACCGTCACATGACACATAAACCGTACATCACATTTAATGTTTATACTCCCAATCATAAATATAGGATAAAATTAATTTTTTTAGAAAGATCAAGGAAACTAAATAAATTATTATTTTAGAATATTTTCATTTTTTTGTCAAAACTAATTAGTTTAACTAATAAACTAATATATAATCTAATAATACACAACATATGATATAATTAACTAACTTATTTAATTTCCTTAATTCCTCCAAAAAAAAAAATTAATTCTATCTTATATTTAGAACCTGAGGGGGTAGGTTTTTTTCTTAATAAGATTTTTTTTTTATTTGAAAAGGTTTCTACTTTCAAAACATGGAGCTAAAGAGTGCACTCCCCGATATTAAAACTTATATTTTTTCTTACGGGATGAGGTCAACCAATATGTTTTCACATAAAGAAAGCATCGGTTTCAATAAATTGTTGGTTAAAGTTCAATATCCGATCCAAGTTTTAATACCTTGGTGATAAAAGGGCACACCCCCATAAGAAGGATAACACAAATTCAAATATAGAAAACATATTTATTAGAAGAGACGAAAACCCTTTATGCTTTTAGTCTTAAAAGAGAAATCTTTAATCAAATTAAAAAACTATCAGTGCTGTGATGGCATTATGAATATGACAAAAAAAATTTTCCCCTACACTATAAATCGAACCAAAGTATATGTATTCAAATTCAAGCAACACTATACTGTTAATTAATTCTCCAACAAGGTATTCGTCAACCATTTTTCCAACAAAATTTAGTCAGTCCAAGATTTTCACACTCTTTTTTTTTTTAAAAAAATAAGTTTCACAAAAATATTTGCAGACGATTAATTAAAGAAAAGAGCTTCTCACATTGATAATGTAAATTAAATTCCTCAATTTTTGATGTAGCTAGGAGCTGAATTCAATTAACTACACAAAATTTGAACACATAAAGCAGAGTTTAAGTGTTTAACTAACTATACCAACTTTTTAAAAGGAGGCGATTTTGGGTTGGTGCAAATTAAATGATTTGCTTTGCTGGCTTGCTGCGTTCCACTAGTTTGCCAGTTATTGCCTCCCACACATTTCAAATACTCATTCCTTTTGTATATGATATCAATACTTTATGTTTAGGACCAATCATAATTCTTCATTTTGAACAGTTTAACTAATTGACTAATTCTTTTGACTTTTTCATGTATCTGGGACCAATCATAGTTCTTCATTTAGTACCATACTTGCTTGTAAAATGTTTGACTCTGTGTGTGTTTGACTCCTTGTCTCACTGCTTTCTAATGCATTCTATTCTATCTACACTTTTGTTTTTACCAACCTACGCACAGACGCTAATACTCCCTCCTACGGTTTTAATTATAAGATAAAATTAATTTTATTTTAAAAATTAAAAAAATTAATTAAATTATTTTAGAGTATTTATATTTTTAATCTCCTTAGATTATATATCAATTTATTTTTTAAATTAATTAGTTTAGAGAAAACAATAAAAATATAAATACTCTGAAGTTATTTAATTGGCTTCCTTAATTTCTCCAAAAAAATCAATTTTATCTTATAATTAAGACCAGAGGGAGTATGATGCTAGCAAATAAAAATTGGTTTAGTTGGTAAAAAATTGACTCATAACTTATAAAATTATAAGCTCGATCTAATTACTAAAATGAGAATGTTGCTAAGAGGCGATTTGTATATATCACTATAAGCAATCTTTAAATTATGGGACATGTCTTGGCTCTGATAAATCTAATAACCAATTCATCTAAAATTTTGGCGTATTGAAAAAACATTATAGATTCAGTTTTCTTGAAAAAATATTTATTATTTAACCTACTACAGTCTTTCTTTCATCTGACGAAAGGAATTTATACTGTTTTACGAAAAGTAGTGACTAAATAATTCACTTTTTATAACGTAATAGTAGTACACCACGTCTTCTTTCAACGTACTACATATGAGTGTCCTGCTTTTTATGTATGTGAAGTTTGAGGCACACGTCACGTAACAATTGAATATGGATATATTGATATTATAGCACTAGATAATAATTTAATAATAAGATATAAAATATTTTTAAACACGTAAAAAATATTTTCTTTAATTGTTCTGTTCAATCATCCAAAAAAAAAAAAAATTGACCTGATGTCAAAAATTGTTTGACTGCCGTATATCCCATTCCTCTTTAATTAAGATGGATATAACAGATTCCAAACGGTCGGCAACCTCCCTTGTCCTTTCTGTTTGTTTACAAGGAATTAATTTTTTTATTATATTTGAGTTAATTGTAAATAATGTATTTCTATATATCTCTTAGACTTTATATTGATTGATTTAAGATTCATTTAAAATATTAAATGAAATAAATATATTTTTCTATTTTGTAAAAAGAATAATGAATAGTAAAATGTAATATGATTTACCTAATTAAATATAATTTAATTTAAATAAGAGATTTAATTTATACCATCTCAATAATCCAGATATCATGGTTTATATGATTTAATTCAATATATTTTAATTGAAATCGTTTAATCCATGATCCAAATATCATAAATATCTATGATAAAATCTAACTGCATTTAAATTCAAATTGTGTGTGTGTATTATCTAACTGATTAAGATAATAGAGAGATTATGATAAATTAACTAATATAGTACTCACTCCAGTCTTAAATATAGGATAAAGTTTGTACTGCAATTTGCACTACAAACTTCATCCTATATTTAGGATCGAAGGTAGTATGATATATCCGGAATAAAATATGGATATTTTGTCTTCCTAAAACATCAGAATGAAATATGCTCCTTCCATATGTTGCAAATAATCTCCTAAGGCTTGAGTTTTCGATTATCTTTTTGTTGTGTTTCAAATTCAAACCTGGTAATTTATTCTCCCTCGCCTTTTAATTTTCTGAAAAAAAAAAACACACACACAGCACATATACTTTATTTGCAACTTAAAGCATAGACTAGTGAAAATGATGATGTGCATAGATAATGATTGAAGTTTAATTTTAATATAATATATAACTTACAAATATAATCATCAGTCATATTGAATCTAATCATAAGGGATATCCACCAACCATTTTCTCTCACAAATAAGATTTTAAGGAACATGGAAATCTCAAATCTATGGGTTGGACAAAATACATGGTATTAGAGATTGACTTTTTAAAAGACTCACTTCAACTATTTTTTTTTAATTTAAAAAATCCACTCTTCATGGTGAAATTCATTCAAAGTCGAGATTTTTTTACCATGATTCAAAAATGAAATTAAATTCAACTTTTTTTTGACAAATTAAATCTAGAAATTTCTTTTCCTTTTTTTTTTTTGTCAAGTCCACATTAACAACACTAACCTACTTAAATTAGTGTCTTTCTTTTTGCCTATTCTTGTTGTTCCTAAATTTATGAGCAAATAAAATTTCCTGAAATGCAGGATTTTTTTTTTTTAATTTGACCTAAAATGCAGTTTCTAAGAATCAGCGAAAAAAAATACAAACAATGATCAGATTCCACTCGCAAATCACAGCCTATGCTTCAGCGATACGCTGGAAAACCTGTGGCAGAGGGCCCCACCTTCATCTTCATCTCCCATTGTTTAACTTTTATTCACGCGACACCGCGGAATTCATAACCCTTCTTCATCACTCTATTTGTACCACACAAAACGCCTCGCGACGAGACTCATCACAACAAGCTGAAGTAGAGAAAGCACAAAAAGATAGGATTTCTAGTCCAATTATTTCCTCAAGCCTGATAAAATCTGTGATCCCTTTCAGATCCCATTATCAATCTCCCAAATTTCCGCTTCCAGGGCATTCTTTTTATCGATCAGTCTGTCACGGTTTATCGATAGTGGCGAGATTTCTAAGAATGGTAGGTGACTCTCTCTCTCTCTCTCGCTCTCTATACATATATATATATATATATATCTGCTGCGTTCTGGGTTAGATGCATTTTAATTTCTTTGATTTGTTCTGGGATTGGAGTTTAGGTTGTAGCAGCAGGTTCCAAATCCAAGTTCAATTGGAGAAGAGCAAAGGACACTGCTCATCTTGTGATTACTGATGACAGTAATGGAGATCTTTCGAGAACTAATAGTAGCGGTTTCTCATCAATCACGGAGGTGGCAGAAAGGGACACCTCTTGTGTGTCATGTACCACTTTCAACATTTTGGCTCCTATTTACAAACGTCTTGATCCTCAGGTATTGTTCTCTCTCCCCCTCTCCCCCTCGTGTATTTGATGCATTCTTTCAAAAGGAGTTACATACTGTTCCAGGATATCTTTCTCCTTCCAAGGAACCTAAATTCATATTGTTCTTGTTGTACTTAAGCGGTGATGTATGTTTCGGATTATTTGTTCTGGAGGACTTTACTGATTCTATTTTTGCCTGATTCTCGTGGCTTTAAACAGAATCAGCGCCTTAGAGAAAGTGACTTTAGATCATTATGGTTGGCCAGGAACCAAAGGATTCTGGAGTGGTTGCTTTATGAATCATCTTCCATTATGTGCCTCCAGGTAGCAATTTCTCCCCTTTTTCTTTGTTACTAGGAGAGGGTTATGTTCATTCTGAAGACATATTTTGAAACGACCTCTACTTTTTCCTATCAGCTCTTACTTCACCATGTACTGAGTTATGAGAAATTTATGTTTTGCGCATAGGAATTCTGGGTTGGAAATGAAGAGCTTGTTCAGATGTATGAGGAGAGACTTGGGAATGCAGGGTACCTTCTTTTAAAGCTTGCTCGGACCAACAATCGTGGTGATGGTAAGTGGATTTTCCTCTCTCAATTTAAATTCTTAAGCAGCGATCAGACTCATGAATGACCTTACACTAATTTCTGGTTAGTTGTTGGTCAACGTAAACTCAAAGCTGGGCGATTTACTGCTCAAGCAATCATCTGAGTTGTATGTTGAGTATTCTAGGTTGTCCACTTATTATGATCTGGTAAATTTCTGGCTAATTCAATATGCTTAATGCCAACAATTTGTCCTTTGTGTTGGAACATTGTTGCTTTCTCATCACTTTGAAAACTTATTTCCTTTCTTCCTGTGTTCTATCCTTGAAATTTTAGGTTATACATTACATGTTGACACACCAATGAATATTGTTGCATGCTCAAATATCTTTTAAACCTAATTATTTCTGTCAAACATTCCAAAGCCTCATTTTTCATGAAAAAGTTAGATTTTTTTTTTTTATCAATTTGAAAAATTTAGATTTGGTTCCAAAGAATTCCTGTGATTTTATTAATAATGATAAGTTGTCCAAACTGCAAAATAGCAGCCATCCTTTAACGAGGGCTAACTTTAAATTAATGAATGAAGACTTGATTTCATGTTAGTGGCTGGCACCATTCTATTACTCCACGTGTTGTTCTAATGCTTCAAACTCAAAATTCATATTTCTGTGACGCAGGCCTTCTGACTGCTATACGCAAGGATTATCTAAGAGTTGTGAACTATCGGGAGCTGCTTTTCAACGACTTCGGTGATCGTGTTGCTCAGTTAATACATGTTGAGTCAGTTGCCCCCTCTTCACAAAGCCAAAAGGGTATTTTTCACCAAGAGTTCCTGATTGTCAATACACATTTGTTATTTCCTCATGATTCAAGTCTGTCTGTAGTGAGATTGCATCAGGTATAAACATGCTCTGCAATATGAACTTACATTTTTATTCATAAACTGGTTTCACAGCTACATTGTTTTTACACATAAACCTCACTTTTTTGTTTGTCCTTAGGTTTACCAAATATTGCAAAATGTTGAACTGTATCAAAGAGAAAACAGGCTTAAACCCATGCCTATTATACTCTGTGGGTGAGTTAATTCTTTGATTATTCTTTCACGTTGCAAGATGAATCTCTATATTAAGTATTGAATTGAATGTCTGATCTTCATTGTTTGTAGTGATTGGAACGGAAGCAAGCGCGGGCATGTTTACAAGTTCCTTAGATCACAGGGATTTATATCTTCCTATGACATTGCTCATCAATATACTGACAGTGATGCTGATTGCCACAAGGTTGATAATCTGCAATTACTTCTCTAATTATGTACTTTCTAGCAAACAATGCATAATATTAATAGATATCTTTCCTTTTTTCAATCCATTGATCTTGCAGTGGGTTAGCCACCGGAATCATCGGGGAAATATCTGTGGTGTTGACTTCGTTTGGCTTTGCAATCCTAACAAAGCACGAAAACCCTTGAAGACAAGTTGGGCTGAAGCTTTATTCAGTATAATAAAGGTGACTACAGACCATTGCTATATCTCCTAGTTGTATTTAAATATCCAATTAACTTGTTGAACTAGCAGACTAGATATGCAACTGAAGGTATATAGGAAGAATGTGTATCAAGCTTTTAATAAGCTTCTTGTTAATAGAATTCAGTCAATTACATTGGCCTTGGCAATCAGATATCCGTGGATCAAAGGATGGTTTACAGCTTTACATGCTTTTTGTTAGAGGAAGTTTAGTAGAACTTGCTTTCTGGCTTAGAGCCCTACAAAGAGCATTCATATTCCTTTTCCTTTATTATTGTTAATGGTGTTATTAATACCATATCAGCTTCGTATCTAATACTTAGATTTTCTTTCCCCTTTTGGATTTTAGTACCAATTTAGAAAAGCTTCATTGTCAGAAGATGATGCATTTGCCTTTCTGAAAGGAGACAACCGTGATGATTTTGTGACATTCTGTAGTTTCTCTGATGCACTTCGTCAGGTACTTTATAAGCTTTTGATAAACGAACGTGTAATATACTAATATATTCCTATGCGATAGACTTACACTACCAAACCTATTGCACAGGTGAAGTTGATTGGTGTGCCCCATGGATTATGCTTCCAAGAGTTAAAGGATCTGTGGGCTGAAGCAGATATCGATGGAAGTGGTGTCCTTGACTTTGAAAAATTCAAGGTAATACTGAATCTTATCTTCGTAGTTCATAGTATTGACATTTGTCTGGTCAAAATCGTTCAGAGCTCTGAAACTTGATTTATTTGTTCTACAGAAGATTTGGAATTGCGCATGGTCAGATAACATGTTGGAGAATCTCAATAATGGGTCTCTGGAAGATGGTGATACAGAGTCCAATGAGGAAGCCATTGGATTCAAGGTGAAGAATGCAGTGCTCTTCCCCCATGAAGTGGAGGAAGGATTGTGGCCAGACGACTACTCTCTTTCTGATCATGCTTGTCTCACAGTCGATTTTTTGCCCACAAGAATGCGGTGTTCCGGGTTGCAGAACCGTATGTAAGCTTCAACTAGTGTTTGCATTATTGGAAACAAACGTATAGCTTCAACATATAAGAGAACGCTCTCTATGATGCCCTGCCTGCATATTTGTGTGGAGTTAGGTTTGTGCAGAAGGATACATAAGTAGCCAATTTTGTCTTTAGTTCTTGCCAACTTTTTCAGGCGATTGGAGAACTGTGTATAGATAATTTATCAGTAATATATAGAAAATGCATTAATGAACAGGACTGCTATAGTTCATTTGAACTTGATGTGTTGTTCACCATATACTTCATTACTATGTATTAGTCGTTGGTTTTGTGAAAAGGCCCTCGTTCACAAACTTGACAACGAAGTATTTGGCC
Source organism: Inga laurina (assembly GCA_963855925.1). Classification (NCBI taxonomy): domain Eukaryota; kingdom Viridiplantae; phylum Streptophyta; class Magnoliopsida; order Fabales; family Fabaceae; genus Inga; species Inga laurina. The sequence goes on along the minus strand of OY979711.1, from coordinate 4,683,399 downwards.
AAGTCATAACAATGTGGAAGAATAAGTCATAACATTGGTGCAATTGGGAGTTAGCATAACCCTAGCTCGACTTGTATCATACAATTTTTGCTTTAGCTTCGTAGATGTTTTAATATTTACAATGTTTGATTCAGGTTTCATACCTTGAAATTGAAACAAGAGACAATGTAAGTAGTGTGTAAGTTAAATGGAGGGACTTAGTGTACATTTGGGATAGCGGTAAGAAAAATAACTTATTATGATCCTGACTTTAAAAATTATTTAATAGAAAAATCAATTTTTGTAATGTGATTTATGTTTAGATGAGCGATTTATTTTTGAACAATAAGTGCTTATAAAACGTGATTTACGATATATGAGGTAAGTATGTGAGAGAAGTTTTATTTCGACTTACGTAATAAATGACTTAATAGAAAAGCGGCGAGGAGCTTATTTAATAAGTAACTTATTCTACCTGTGATGCAATTAGAAAACGTGATACCAAACACTGTAAAAACGCAACCCATTTTTATTTAGACTTATTGCCTAAAAACGGGCTTATTTCTACCTAAAACGTATACTAAACTCTCACTTAATTTTATTCTGATTCTCTAGCATCTTTCTGTCTTAATGTAGCATTGTGAATGAAAAGGGCCAAATCATATTTAATGTGTAATGGAAATGAAGAGTTAAAATGACCTTTCTCTCTTGGGACAGGCTTTGGTTCTTTACCCCAAAAGAAAAGGAGGTCTTTTTTCCTCCTATGGGCCGTTGGATCAAGATCTCAACGGTCCAGAGATCTTGACCGTTGAGATCTTGATCCAACGGCCCATAGGAGGAAAAAAGACCTCCTTTTCTTTTGGGGCAAAGGAGAGAAACCGGGTCTTTCTCTTTTCTGGGATGAAGGAGAAGAGAAAGGGAAGGAATGTATCAAACACTTGAATGACTATGATACCCCTAAATATTATCCTATTAAATAAGGAAGTTAAAAAAAAAAAGTAGTTGCAACCATAAATATATAAAACCCTTTTTATTTATTTTAATTTACGAACCTATTATAAAGGGGTCTCTCAAGTATTCCCAAGCTGCTCTCCAAAAAAAAATTTCATTGGCTCTACCAAACAAGATGAAGTGCTCCAAACTCCTCCTCTCCATATGCCTCACCTTTCCACCGAACAAAACGAAGCCTAAAAGTGTAATGCAAAAAAGAAAAAGACCCAAGAGAAGTTCTTTAACTTGGTGGCATAATAAAATATTGAATCGATAAGCCAATATAATATACAAAATATAATATTTATATTAAGTTAAATTATATACAAACCATTATTTATTTGTTAGATAATAGGCTAAGCTGCACGAGCAGAAAGAGAGGCTAATAATCTAGTTCAGAAAATCAGAAGAAATTCTTTAAACATTTAGGAAAAATATGAAATGGGGTGAGAGAGGCTCGAACTCTCGACCTCAGGATAACTCAACAAAGCTATGAGACCTACGCGCTAGCCAACTGCGCCACCACCCCAGTTGATGGGAAACGTCCATTAATTATTATTTATTTCTAATACGTAAATTCTAACTGCCTATAGTATGTTGATTTTTTTCCCCTAAAAACGATACATAAATTTAAATAGATTAATACTGAAAAAAAATATTTGATGAAAACTAAAGTCATGATTTTTATATTTGAATTAGTCTAAAACTACATTGTATATATATAGTTGAACCACGCACACGACTCTTCTTTCTGAGGCCGTTCTTCTAACCTGATGTCCCCCCATCATTACAGACAAATGGAACTAGCGACGAAAAGGACGTGCCCTCGAATTTCTGGATTTTGGGTGGCTCTAGAATTTGATTCTACTCCTCCACCAACAATTAAGATTTTCTTTTTTTAAAAAATGAACTCATAGATATATGAATGGGTCGATAATCTTTAGATATGTATATTGATTATATATAGTGTTTGTTTGAAATAGCTTATTTTTAAATAATAAGTGTTTATAAATCGTCATTCACGATATATGAGGTAGATATGTGAGAAGAGTTTTATCTCAGCTTGCGTAATAAACACTTATTCTCTAAAATTAAGTGATCCCAAACACAGTTATAATCATTCTTCTGCCATAATTATTCTCATGTCCATCTCGTTTTTTACCCTGCTTTCGTTTGAATCACATTGAGCTCCGTATCGAACTGGGGAAATAGAAAAAGAAAATAAAATAAAATATTTTCCCCTGTATATGTGTAAATATATAAATATAATCTGCTTTTGCTCTCCTCTTCTGACTTGAGTATATATAGGAGAACCATTTGCAGTCAGCACGGCTAACAAGAATATTAGTGAGGCCTATATATATATATATAATCACTGTAACACCAGAATCGAGACCCAAACACAGTAACGAAGTGAAACAATGACAAGTGCCAGAATAATAGAGAGGGCTGAGAGGCCTTAGCTTCTTTCTGGTTCTGCTAAAAAAGAAGCTTCGTGGAGACTACATAACATTCTCGAGTTCCTTTCGTATTTAGTGCTCATGTAGAGTAATAACAAAACAAAACACAAAAAACAGACAAAAAGGATCATTATTATTATATTAAATATCAAGACAAGCCATCGTGAAACCTAGAATACCTATAGCTGCCCTACCCTCCCCACCTATATATATAGTACGTACTTTCTGACTTCTGAGTTTTGATGCCCTTCATGTTAGAATCCAGAATCCCGTAACTAACTAGGTTTTTTGCCCTTCCGCATGCCAAGGAATATACACACATACATATTATTGTTGAGATATTATGCTACTCTAATCCTTTATCCTTAAAATAAGATATATTTATTTAATTTGGTTAGATTAAGAAAGTTAGTTAAGTTCGTTAATATGGTATGTATTTTCTAATATACCTTAGTCATCTTTCTTACTTCTTTAATTTCCTCCCCTTCTTGATTATTGTTGAGAGATCAACAATAGGGATAAATTAGAAAAATATTGATAAATATAAAAACTATATATTATATTTAGGATTAAAATCAAATCCTCAAATATGTCTCATATTAAGGACCAAAGGAGTAACTTATAGTGATTATATTAAATTCTAGGGTTAGCTTATTAACTTATGTTTTGCCTATAAAGGTTTATTTGAACTCTCATTCTTTTAATAATTAATAATATTTAGAGACCCTGACTTTTTCATCTGCTTCAATATAACCCTAGTTTTCAGATGGAGGCCCAAGCTGCATCATCTCTTCACTGAAATAGACGCACACACATGTGTACACACACACACACAATAATGTAGAGTTGAGATCACAACAAAAACATACATTCTATGTATAAGTGAGCGAGTGGGTGAGGTTGAGTACGTAGTGGACCAGTAGGAGAGGATTACGTCTCAAGTGGTATGAGCACATGTGAGGTGGGTTGGGGTTTTTTTGTTGGGGAGGGGTTTGTTTTTGTGTTTGGAAGAGAAGTGTATGAAGGGGATAAACTATAATGGTCCTTTTTGTTTGGCTGCATGCAGAAATAATGGTCCCAGGAAGAAGAAGAAGCTAAGCATAATAAATGAGGATGTTGTGTGAATTCAATTACATATATATATTATTATGACGATCCTCGCAACCAAACTTGGCAGAAGCTTCAGTCACTTTTGGGGATCGCTTCCCTTCATGACACCCTCTCTGTGGTCCTCCATGCCCTTCCCATTCCCTGTGAACATATATCAATATATATATATATATGTATTACTCCCATCCTTCATTTCTTTACCGTCCAATCCAAGTTTCATTTATTTGGCTAGAATGCCTAAATATGATTTCTTTTTAACAGTGAGTAAAATATATATATATAAATGGAGGTGTTAAAAGAAGTTTCGTGCAGGCTACAACATTCTCTAGTTCCTTTCGTATTTAGTACTGCGGAAGTAACAGGACACATAGAGCAGAACAGACAACAAGGATCATTAAATATTAAGACATGCGAGATGCCGAGACACCTACCTACCGACCTATATACTTTAATTTGGGTGCCTTATCGATATCATAGGTTGCAATTCAAAGTTTTACCTAACCACGTTTTGGCCTTACCCTTGGCAAAGGCATATAGAGAACCCTAGGTTCAGATGGATTTGTTGACTTCACACACACACACACACACACACACACACACACACACACACACACATAAAAGAATGTGTGTGTGTGTGTGTGTGTTTGTAACAAAGTGTATGTACAGTGAGTAAGGATATAATATGCGTGATGGAGTGGGAATAGAATGGACCATTATATATATGAAGCACATGTGATGAGAAGAGTTGGAATTATATATGCAGAGTTAGGTGTTAGGATATTATCTTGGGGGGGACGAAGGAGACGTGAGCTTTTTGTCTATCTGTTTCTGTAGGGAGAGATGGTCCTTGTTTGGCTGCATGCTTGCTGTGATACATAGATGGTCCTGCAGATATATAGAATCATCATAAATGAGGCTCTTGTGTGAATGCAAATAATACATGAGTGTGTGAATGCATCTTATCTCAGATGATCCCTTAACCATACTTCACAGATTTTCAGTCACTTTTGGGGCTGCCTTTCCCTTCTCTAGGGCACCCTCTCTCTCTCTCTCTCTCTGGTCCTGCCCGTTTTCTTTTATACCAGATAATTAAGGTACTCTCTCTCTCTCTGCGTATATATACAGGGCTGAGATTAATGAAACTTTGATCTACAAGCTAAGGCACCTATACGTACGTACAAAAATGAATGATGTTTGTGAAAGAGAAAAAAAGATTGCGATGGAGGTATTAAATTGAGATGAATAATTAAGGGGCATGGTCGCATGGATTGTGAGCAGAGAAGTAGAAACCTGCTTGTTCAATTGGCATGGGACTTTTTGATAATAACATTCTTTTTGAGGACTTCAGAGTGATTTTCTCATGATGAAATGAAGAAGGTTATGATAAAAAAGAAAAGTGGTCCAAAGAAATAGAGAGAGAGAGAGAGAGAGAGTTATTAATGAAAGAAAATGAGAATGATTAGGATGGATCACTGATGCGCCACAAGGCATGCGTGCAAATGTTGAATCAATAGGAAGCATCCAAAACAAAACAAAAAAGTTGAAGCGCAGCGATAGAGAGATATTTTAGATATATATATATATATATATATATATTGTGTTCACTTTTACGACGACGACCAAGTGTGTGTAACTCTTTATTATGAATTGAATTCAAATATGTATATATGTGAAAATTCAGAGTCCATCACTATCACCACTTAATTAGCCCTAACCTCTACTTCATAGGGTGGTCACCCCACCGCCTTTCATCATTATCCCTTTCTCTCTCACGCCTCTTTTTTCCTTCTGTAATTTCTTCCACCCCTAATTAACCACTCATAACTAGCCTCTTCTTACACGGCATTTACATCTATCTTCTTCAAAAAATACTTCAAATTTTAGAAAAATAAATTATTTATCCCAGTATAATCCTCCCTCTGTTCTTTATTATAAGGTATCAGCTAACAATTCTCACAAACCAATAAAAACAATTAAACCCATTAAATTCGTCCTAAAATTTAATTAATTTTCAATATTACCCCTACTAGTTCCACTAAACTCTAATATGATATTAATTATCACTCTCACCCACTACCCTTATTAATTATGGGCATGCATGCAAAAAAATATTTAATATTCTTTGAAAACAAGCAGGTGTGGACTAAATACACTTATTAGGTGGTACCTTATAATAAGGACAAGAGGGAGTATATCTAAACTTTATTTGCCCGGCCCTTTCAAAATACGGGGAAGTAAAACTGAAACAAAATAAAAAGGGTAGTTTTTCACATTTTTGTAAATAGGATTAAGCTGAGACACATTATTCATGTGTTTGCGTATTGAGATTTATTTTGTGTATAGCTCATATCTTAAACTTCATACGCAACAGAGGCTGATTTGGTAATATAATTATATTATTGGTTTATGTTTTTTTATATGTGAAGTCTAAGATTATATACATTAAATTTGTAAGTAATATACAACTCGCTAGTCCCTACAGATTTTACGTGACACCATTAAATTTACATATTAATTGTACTTTTTATCACTATCCACATCTTATATTATCTAAGCTAGGTAGCCTCATGTGCCCATATGAATTATACTTTGAAGACACTACTGTCATATATCTCTATAAATAGTTCGTTTTAATTAGAGGTTAATCCTACAGCTGTAAAGAACAATGAAAAAAATAATTTAATTAATTATTAGCATATTACATCAGAAATAAACATATAGTTAACTCCAACTTAAGAAATAAATAAGTCAGAAAACCATTGGAATAAAATAAAGTTACAAATCTAGAAAGGAAAGTTAATTTGGATGAAGACTGAATATAGGTCAAAATTTAAAGTCAAATGTCAAAATAACAACAGTAACTAAATTATTGTTTATCTATGAAATAGGAAGCATTGATTTAAATTTAAAAAATACAACCAAAGAATTCCATCCTTTTAATTAATAAACATGTAGGAGTATATTGCTAGAGGCTGCTGGCATTTGCAAGAGGGCAAATAATCATATCTCTTGACTCTTAGCTTCGTACGTCTCTTTTTGTGGCCGTTTAATTTTTCTCCACTCAATTAATTAAATTTGACAGTGTGTGTATGTGTGTGTGGTGCTTGTGTTGTAAGTGAGTGGGCTCTTCTTGTACTTGTAGTGACTTATTTGTACACATCAGGCACTAAAAATCCCATGTGTTATCAATAATAGACTAATATACCGTGCTTCTTACTGATCTTAATATAAGACATATTTAGAAAGTTAATTTTAGTTCTAAATGTAAAACATGTTGTTCATATTTATTAATATTTTTCTAGTTTATCCCTATAGATACTCATTCAATAATAATCAAGAAGGAGAGGATAATAAGGAAATTGAGGAAGATGATTATAACACTTTAGAAAAAATATGTCATGTTAATTAACTCAACTAATGTTTTAAATATAATTAAATTACGTAAACATGTCTTATATTAAGAATCGGAGGAGTACCATACTTTGAGGTCAAAAATAAATACTACTAGTAGGACCATACCATTTGACAACGTACAGAAAATGTGAAATCAAAATTAAAGACTAGCTTGTTATATTATAAGCGTAAGTAGCCTTACACACACACACACACACACACTGACACACACATGTACTTGGTTTAAATTAAATGTATATTTTTTAATCCATTATTTACCCTCTAATTTTGTTATTAACACTTTTATATTTTGTTATTAACGCTTTTATTTTATACAAATTTAAATCCACCAGTAGTAATTTAATTGAGAGGAATAATATAAGATTAAGTAACGTTTGAGTCAAAATAAGAATTTAGTCTTGAAAACAAAATCACATAAATATAACTGATCAACTCACTGTACGAAAAGCAGATATTATTAATTTCTGTCAGCTCCTTCGGAACAATTTTAAGAGCAGTTATTTTATGAGAAGCCAAGAATGGTTAACAAAAAGCCATTATTTAAAACCGCGAACAATTAACAAAGTGCAATACTGCAACGTAAATTATTTACCCTTCGACTTTACTATACTATAATCAATTTGGAAGAAATATTTATTGTATTTTTGCTAGACACTGAAAAAATTTAGTTGGTTAGGAAACAAATGATTAGTTATTAATATGCGTTGCTGACAACACAAAAATGCAATCCAAAAAAAAAAAAAAAAGAACTCCCATTAAGCAAGTACATCGGGTTATTAATTATGGAGAAAAGTTAAGTAATATTTTGTCTTTTTTTTTTTTTTTGCATGCCGGATATTTTTATTAAAGAATTTAATCTAATTACAAAGAAATAAAAAGTGCAATACAAGGAACGCCAGAATAATAAGCTTAATTATATTGTTAAACTAACTGGCGATTAATGCTGCTACACACACACAAAACGTCAGATATATCTGATTAAAACTTTGAATTCAGAGCAGTAGGTGATGTGATTTTTATGAACATGAACTCTTATCCTAATTAAGTCCGATATATGATTTATTAGTTATATTTTTAGTATATATAATTAAGTTATAATCAAGCATTTCGTGTTGAAATATGATATACAAGTATGATATAATTCAAAAAATTAAAATATTTCACAGACGACTACTGATGTTTGGATTCTCGTACCATAAGAGATAATCTGATTCACTTTATGATTAGGAACATTAATCTCAGAATGCACTGCTTATTTTGACATACATGATCCATGACAGAGATTCGAATATAATTAAGCTAAAACCCCTGCCGTATAAATTACTACAATATTACTCAAATTAAACAACTCCTTCCACTGAAAAGGTTCATCCTACCCTCTCAATGTCGGGTGTTATTTTATATATATATATATATATATATATATAATTCTTAATTATTGCCTATAATTTAGGATATATCCATGCATGTCAAACCTTGGTTAAAACTAAACTACGTAAACTTAATACAAATAAGAAACATGACAATATATTATCAGAAGCAGTTCATTAGCGCATGCAGGAGCATCGAAAATGAACTCCCATCTATTTTCACTAAACGACGCATGCTACATATAGTAAGTTCACGAATTAATCACTACACCATGCATAATTAATGCAAACATATATGTTTAATGCATTATCTATTATATCCAATATATCCATCTTGATATAATTTGATCACATTAGCCTCGGAGCTCTGATTAATTAATTAACGAATTGAAATACCACTAAATCATGGTTACTCTCTCTCTCTCTCTCTCTCTCTCTCTCACACACACACACACACACAACTTTGCCATTAATTAATCAAATACAAAAAAACTCGTTGGCCACAAGATAATCAGCCAGCAGTAGCAGCCTACACACAAATCATCATCATCATCGCATTAATTTCATTTGCTAACTAGATATCTACACTACCAAAAAAGATATAGCTTAGCATCATTATATGCAAGCAATTAGAATGCAGCATGGATTTGAGCATATGTATATATAAGAACAACATAAATGATCTTGTGTGAAGTTAATGCATGAGAACAAATGCAATGAAAAAGGTTATAATATAAAAGGGATAGGATTTAAAATCAATCTTCTGAGAAGTCATATATTTCTTCGTTTTGTAATCTGCCTTGTTTCTTCCAAAAATGCAATAGTATTTTTCCCCCCTATTTTCTAGCTTTGCATAGTATGGACTAATTAATATTCATCCAAAGATGTGAGAGAATATATATACACACACACAGTTAAACAGAAGGAACATGGCGATGCTGGAAAAGTGATGAAAATCACAAGATATATCTCGTTTTGCATACTGTAGATTGTAGCACCTATATACAGTCTTGAGTCTTCAGCATATCGCTTTTGCTTTCCACCATCACAAGGTAAAACATAAATTTCTGTTTAATCTCTCCTTTTTAGGTATGAATAGTCCATTTGTTAGTATTACATGTGATTTTATTATTTTAATATTCAATCGTGAGAGAGACTTTGATTTTTCAACCATATCCTACACCAAATAACATTGAGTGAATAAACGAAATGATGCTGGTAAATGCATGAAGGTACCATTAAAGGTGGAGACGACCCCTCTTTAGTCTTTACCTATCTCCATACTAAAAACCACACAATTTCAAAATACTAAATGTTTTACTTTAATCCTTTTTACAAAAAAACAAAAAAAAAGCTAAACGAATCATGCTACCTTAGTCCAACAAATGGTCGGCGCACCGGATATCTAGGTAATCCAAAATGATAAATTTCCACAAGCTAGAATATATATGCTCTAAAGATTCAGAGACGTAAGAGAAGAGAAGAAATGAAAATTTCAATCTAGATTATCAAAAGAAAGAAAAAGGAATATTTTAAGACTTGGAAGTATATGGATGAAAAGAAAGAGGGGGTTTATGGTTATCACTACTTGATTTTATGAACCCCAATCCTCACTTCATCAGATGATATTTTTTATATGTGAAAATTTAAATTTTCCAGATCAGAAGAGCTGTTTATACAATTAAGATAGTGATAGAGCAAATATTAAAAAAAATAATATTCATGTGGACTGTGTTTTTACTATTAATAATCCCCCTGGCACACATTATATATCCACTGGTTTTGAAATCGACATCAAGTCACGAGATCCAAAAGATAATACCAAACACCAAAATACCCACAGATTAATCAACGGGGTCAATTTATATCTCATCAATAATAATGCCAGAGCCAACAGATTAATTAACTATGATTATCGCAATTACACTGTGGCAAATCATAAAAACACATAGCTAATCAGTTATTTTTTCAACTTTTAAACTGTGAAAAAACAGTAATGCAGACTATATAACATTGACCATGACATGCAATATAGAATTACTAAAAAATCAAAGGGTGGTTTTAAGTTTTACCCATTGAGCATACACATACAAAGATGACTTATGATCGATCATCATCAGAGAGAGACAAAGCATTAAATTTTACTGTAATGGAATCATAATAGTAAAGAATACTTACCAGTGGGAAAAAGGTAACTTTTATTCCACCTAAAACACGTTCTTGTGCAGTAATAATTCAGACATGAAGGCGGCTGCAATAGGAAACTATACTCATCAATAAATGAAGCATAAGGATGATATAGCAGTAACTACAAAGTTACAGTGGGAAATTATTTAAGTAAAAAAGTAGTACTAATCAAGTCGGTCGGACCAGTTTTGGAAAGACAGAAGCCAAAGAAGAGAAAAAATTTCACCTTTTTTTACAGCTGTACAACTTTCTGCGCTTTATTTTTTCCCTGCAAGGCTTAAAAAAATGCCTTACCAAGCAGCAGCAGGATCATCATCAGATGCAGAAACAGAAGCAGAAGCAGAGAAAAACAACCCAACAAGCGTAACAGAAACATTAGAGGTAAAGAAGAAAAGTAACGAGCTTTTCTGCCATATCATTTAATGCTCCAAAAAGTAAAAGAGATCGAGCTGATCAGGAAACTAAAAATAAAACAACCTACTATTATATATATCTATTCCAATATTAACTGTATTATACACAATTGAAAGATTCAAACATAGTTCATATATATATATATATATATATCTCCATTTTCCCCGCTTGGAAGTTAAACAATCCAAAACCTCCAGCTATGATAAATAATTAATGTACTAATATCCATGATACTCTCTAAGGACTAAAATATTAAATACGATTGAGGGGAAATAAAAAAATAATTAGGATTTATAACAGAAAATGTTGATGATGCAAAAGAGTGTGATGGCCTGAGATCATCATTCTTTTTTATTGGTTGTCTCTGTTTGATTTGATTCCTAATTTCGATCATTCTTCACTGCCTGTAATGCAAAGAGGGATCCAAATCAAAAAGCATCGAAGTTTCCCCTTTCTGATGATGATGACTACTCTGAAATCTTGCTGGTGATGATAACAACGCCGACGACGACGACGAAGAAATTGGATCCTCATGGGGTACCCTCAGATACTGATGAAGAGGTGGCGGGATAAGAGAAGATGACGAAGATGAAATTGATGGATTAGCCATTACTGTCACATTACAACATCTGGATTCTTCCACTACTGATGGTGATGAAGACGACGACGACGAAGAAGAAGCACACTCCATGTTCACCCCAAATAGCCTAAGTCTTTTGCCAGCACTAGCAGCAGTATTATTAGTAGTGGTACTACTATTTTTGCCATGGTAATAGTTTTGATGAGAATGATAATGATCAACTGGAACAGAATCTATAATGATCGGAACATTTCTTACTTCTTGTTGCCCTATCAAGTTTGAATGCATCGAACCTGCAGATCTAGAATTCATCGCATTATGATGATGGCCTTGGAACTGCCATGGATGATGATGTCGCTCTTGTTGCTGTTGATGATGATATAAGGGAAACATATTACTATGGTTCATCTGTCGCGGCGGCAGCGCCTGAGAGGGAAGCGAAAACAATCGGCCGCCCCATCTGATAGAATACTGAGAAAATTGTGTCGTCGGCGAGTTCGGATGATACTGATTCGGATGATGAAGAAGAAAAGGTGCGAACAGGCTGGGATCAGGGCCGCCGGGTGGACCGTGGTGATCAGGTTTCCGCCTCCAATCTATGTACAACCGGTGCCGATACGACTCGCCGGCGCCGCGGTGGAACGAGACAATGTCCCCGGCGTCGAGCTTCTTCTCCTTGACGAAGCGGCTCCAACCTTTGGTCATGACATAGCTCTGGCTACTATTCCAGTATGAGTACCGGAACCGCCATAGCTTGCCGTTCCGGTCCTCAAAATTCAAAAGCAGGCCTTTCTCGTTGGAGGATGAATCCAGAGGGAAGTACTTCTCTGCGTGTTGCTTTGGTATCACGAGGCGGTTGAGCTTGCCTACGTCACTCGGAGTCACCACTTTATCGAACATGTGCTCTTTCTCAATAGCAGCACCACCAACATCGTCACCGCCGCCGCCGGTACCTCCTCCTTGGAAATTACCTTCTTCTTGTTCTTCACCGTCTTTTCCGATTCCAATTCCTCCGAGCGACAACTCCATGAGGTCCGGTTTTCTGTGATTGACGGTAAAATTGGTGGTCGGTGCTGATGCTAACCCTAATCGAGGCAATGAACTGTGAGATTCGATGGTGGTGGTAGCAGCATCTGGAGAGTAATGGTGATCATGATGAAGCCCCAACCATGAATTTTGATGAAGACGACGATGAGTATTAGTTTCGTAATTTGGCGAGAAATGAAGGTAATTATTATTCTTACTGTTGCGGCTGCTTTCCTCTCTAACAATCTCTGCTTCGTCTTCTTCCTCCTCCTCCTCCTCCTCGTCTTCTTGCTTATCATCAGAATGCATTTTGACATCTTGCCTCAGCAATTCCATGAGAATTACACGAGAGAGTCGTGCACAGCCACCTGGAATTAATTTTCTGAACTCGGAATCTCAGAAAATCTAACGTGAAGAAACAATAAATATAAATTTAATTTAAAAAAAAGGGAGAAATCAAGAAAATGGTGGAGAGCATACCAAGGAGGGAGAGTATCTGGGGGAGGATATGGGAGAGTAAAGAATTCAAGAGAGTCGGTGGCTTCTCATTTGAGCTTGAAATTAAGCCCTAAAGAATAATGGAGGAAAAAGGAGTGGAGGATTCAAATTATTGTTGACCTACACAGCCATAGCATGAGGGGATATAGAATTGGAAGGTGGGAGAGAGAGAGGGAGGGAGGGAGGGAGGGAACGGCCAGGTAACGATATGAGTAGGAATTAATGAAGAGGTCATGTGGGGGAAGCTAGGGGCTAAGCTAACAAAAAGTGAGGTTAATTACCTCTATCTCTCTTTCTCTCTCCTAATTGTCCAAAGTTTTATAAATCCCCCTCAATCATCTTGTCCGTAGTGGGAAAAAAGTGATTAGTTCATTAAATTTGTTTCAATTGAAAAAAGGTTTTAGCTCAGTTCACTTTTGTTTTGAAGAGATTAAAGGAACTTAATAAATTATTTAATCATAATATATAGTATGTATAATTAGATTATATTCTCTCCGCTCATATTTATAAGAACCCGATAATCATATTATGTAGTTTAAAAAAATTGTTAAAATTAGTTAAAAACTATAAGTATATCTGAAATAAATCTTTTTTTTTATAAATATGCTTTTATTTACAAGGGGCAAGTAAGAGAGATAAATAAAGTAAACATGTATATCATCAACGTTTTAATTCATGTAATTGACAATATTAATGAAGGGGAAAATGGGGGAAAAACACATTAAATGTTTAGACAACTCTTGTCAAGCTCTTACAAAAAGCACTAAGACAATTGAAATTTGAGGCTCTTATAAAAAGGACCAAAGGAAGTATATCGGTTTACAAACCAAACAAATTAGTTTGGAGAAAAACAGTAAATATAAATACTTTAAATAAATTTATTTAATTCCCTTGATCTATCTAAAAAAATTAATTGAGTCGTATATTAAAGACCGGAAATAATTTAAGAAACTACATTTAACCATTAATTACTCCTCCAATCCTTAACATAAGGTATGTTTGGGAGTTAATGTTGGTGTTAAATATAAGACACAGTTTTCATATTTATCAGTCTTTTCTTAATTTACTCCTATTGATACTCATTTACAATAATTAAGGAGGGGAGCTGAGAAGAGAATTAGGAAAGATAGTTATGACATTTTAGAAAATACATGTCTTATTAACTAACTTTCTTAATTTAATTAAATTATGTAATTATGATTTATATTAAGGAGTGAAAAAATATTATCTAAATAACTTATGTTAGAGACTAAATTAGCCTTGTAGAAGGTGACTTATGCCCTGAATTACAAGGATAAGCTGCTTTACAGGTAGGGGGTGGAATTGGGGAGGGGGCAAACCCAGTTATATATTCTCATGAGAGAGAGAGAGAGGGAGGGAGGGGGCCCACGCGATGAATAATGTGGGTATTTGAGGGTCATGTGAGCAAGCTGTCGTTTTCCTCACATATATGCCTCCACCTTGACGCCAAATAAATGTCCATTTGTTCCCCCCAAACAATTAATAAATGCAATCATATTAATTTTTGTTAACACTTATATAATTTTTTTTTTTTTTTTTTGGCCTGGTTAACACTTATATAATTACTACTAGTATATTTTCAAAGAGGGAGATAAAATTGACTGGTGAATTGGTTTAGGCGTGATAGAGATTGAATGGTGATAATAATAGTACAAAAATAAGAAGTCATATATATATATATATATATGAAGAGGGTAGCTAGTGTGGGGGTAGAGTGGTGGAGGGGGAGTATTGGAGGCATGGGAGAGCTGGGACTAATGAATTTGTTAGGTTATGGGGGTGGTCCCACCTCCAATAAGGAAATTAAGGAAAGAGCCAACAATTGAATGGACAAAGACCTGTCTCCATGCTTTGCATTCATCCCCTCCATTTCTTTCTAATTAGATCATATTTGAGTATTGTCAGATAATATTTTTTAAAAAATGCTATCTCCGATCTTAAATATAAGATAAAATTTACTTTTTAAAAAAAAAAAAAGAGATTAAGGAAGCTAAATAAGTTACTTAATCATATCATATGTTATGTATCTTTAGATTATATATTAATTTATTAGTTAAACTAATTAATTTGAAGAAAAAAATAAAAATACTCTAAAATAATTTAATTAGCTTACTTAATTTCTCCAAACAAATCAACTTTATCTTATAATTAGGACCGGAGAGAGTATTATATTACATGTGCGCTACGTCAAGAATGGCATAGTTTGAAAGAAGAAAAATGCATACTTGGATTATATTTGCCATTTTATGACATTTTTTTTTTTTTTGCCAGATGAGATTAGGTTAATGTGTAAAATTAATTTATATTTGAGGAGTGATATAAGAAAACAAGAGAGATCTAACGAAACGAGTAACCTTAATTATCCCCTATAATGGGGCCGGACTAGATGATCATCAATACATCTCTCAGTGCTATCAATTCAGATCATCCTAAACTTAATCTAGTCTCTAAATTATACCCAAAATAAGTAAAAAATATATATTCTTTCAGTAAATCTCATCCATTAGTTCACAAATCACAAGGCTCATATAGTCTCCTACACGAATAGGTTCGTTATCAGAACGTAAATTTGCCTTCCCAAATAAACAACTTGATTACTCACGTTTAATTATTAAATTCATCAAATACAATTAAAAAAGATATATTTACATAGCGCCTTGCAATATTTCCAACAAAATGTTCCAAGATTCCTTTGCATAAAAAAGGACACACTTTGAGTTAGCTCTATCTGAGACCTAACAATATACTATGGAATCTTAGGGCTACTTAATATTTTCTTTGGTCGCTTAAGAACACTATTAAAATTAGTTAAAAATAATAAATACGTAGAAAATATACCTTTTTAAATAAGCTCTTTTTACAAGTGGCCGGGTGAATGAGAGATTGAGAGAGTAATAATAAAAATAAATGTATGGAAAAAAATAACTAGAGGTAAATTTAGTAAAAAGACATTCACTCTTTAGACAACCCCAAAGTAAATCTTATAAGAAAAAGGGAAGGATTTAAAATTTTGAATCATATAAAAAGAGATTGACGAGCAAGCAAAATATAAGAGCGAATAAACATTAATTTGCACCAGTGTGCTGGGAGAAGAGATTTAATTGACCCATATATATATATATATATATTCTCTAGAACTTTTATAACTCAAGAAAATAAGATATCCAGCTAGCAAACTATCATGATTTACAACAGCTGAGAATAATTGAAAGATCATAATTTGCAATCATTTTTCAATCATAATCGATAATAATTTAAAGAGTAAAATTCTGCCTCTGAGAAATATCGCTGTAATTTTCACACATTATTTTACGAAACTCCGGACTAAAATCAAATTGATCGCCCATTTTTTCCCTCGTGCCTGTTAATTTAAATGCACACAAAAACCACATTAAGACAAAAACAGATCAAGAACATATCAAAATCAGAATCGTCCTTTTTTTGTAATCATATTAGTACAACTAAAATTATTGATTAAGACCATTTTCGTCTTCTATCTGCGTCAAAATATTATTTTTATTTGTATGCTGTGAGTTATATATGTCTTTTCCTTGTTCCCCTTGCCCTGCAGGTTTTATTTTTGGAATTTTTCCCACTTCAAAATTGAAAAAAAAAAAATTTGAGTCAAAATAGGTGTGCACTAATTTAATTACAGGCATATGTACATTATCCGTGTGTATGTGTGGTTATATAATTTGTTTAAACCAATGATTTTATAAGGGAAAAGTTGTAACGTTAGGTTCGGTCCATGAAAATTAGGTAGACGACCTATACAAATGGTGGGTTAATTAACGAGTTTTTTTAAAAAGAAAATCAATATTTATTTACATATTGCAAATTATTAAGAACAGAAAATTAACGCTGAAGTTTTCATGAGAGTTCGATTTTCATTAGATAAATTATAAATATTTAATAGTACAAAGGAGGATTAATGAACCAAAATGTTGAAAGATACTCTATATAAAGCAAGTTGATCTGATTAACCTACCAAGCTAATAATTATTATGCTCTGCACGTGGTTGACCTTTAGGTCTTCATTTTATATATATTGCTTTAATTTCTACATTTAAGTGAGTACATTTGGCAGAATATATATATAAATTCATGCATTAATGCCAGACAATGCCAACTTTTATATTAGAAGAAAATGTTTAGGCAGACTTCAGGGAAGATTACAGATACCTTCGAGTAAGGTCCCAGGTCAAAGTAGTTAATTAATTATGAATTGAGTTTATAAATGAGCTAAATTATTCTTATTCGAAGAGCCTCACTAACAAAATCCACTCCATAAAAAATAACAAAAAATCTCATTAATCAAGCATAGGTAATCCATGAATAGAATTTTGCAACTTATTATTATTATTATTGAAAAAAAAATATGAACATTAATTCAAGGCTGAAAGGAAAATTAAATTAGTAAACAACGCGGCTAGAGTAATCAGTTGATTAATTAGGATGAGTATTAATTAATTTATTGATTATGTTATCTCACATGACAGGTTATCTGAGTAGGTAAAGTTGCAATACTCTATTACTACACATTTAGCAAAGTTTATTAGTCAAACATTGCATCCACGAAAGTCAGTCGCTGTCGTTCATTATCTTCTACGAAACACTCCAAGGGATCCAGTATTAAAATATTTTCTGATATAGAAAAAGAAAAATAAAAAAGTTGATTATATATTATTGATGGTCGTATATCAAACACATCTAGCTTTTTCACCCAATCCGATCAGTATGAACATGCACACACACCCCAAGAAGATCATGAAAGAAAAAAGTACTCATCACTGAAATATAAAATGAATAAGAGTGTAGTATATAGATATTTTTCAGTAATAAGAAGAAAATTTTTTGTCTGTTTTCACTCTTTTAAGAATGCTGATAGTATATTTCTTTTTACATTTAAGTATTACATGAGGTCAATAATCAGGGGAAAAAACTAGATCCTTAAACTTATGTACTAAAGATACTTTATTTCTTTTGCTTTTGCCAGCTAAAGATAGTACGTACTTTATTTCTAATCAAATAAGGCTGCTATTCGAAAAAAATGGTTAATTATGTTAGTTTAAGAGTGGTACGGTCCTTCCAGTAAAATATTCCATCCTTTTGATTCCTAAGCATGATTTTCCCAAATTATAATTGTAAGCCTTAGAGGCAAAGTGACAAATAAAAGGAAAATCGGGCATCAAACTGTGTTAGGGTTTTTTAAAATTAAAAAATAAATGTATATGCAAATTAAATTTATCATCTTCATGGTCAATTAATAGTTGTTTCATTAAGTTACAAAGGCATTGACAAAATTTGTTTGAATCATCATTATTTTCTTATAAAAAATTTAAGTACTAATGACCTGACGTTGCAAGCAAGATTGCAAGATTGAACATATGACTTCTATTTTAGGCAAATAAGACCAAAATTTAGCTGTTTAAATTAATTAATTATTTTTAAATGTTTTAATATTTTATAAAGCTATTAAACTTGAATATTCAAAATTAATATAGCATACATATAACCAAGATGGTGCAAAGCAAAAAGATCCTCCACTACTGTATAGGTATAAGCTTATGTACTAGTGATTACGAAGAGGAGCTGAGGGAACTGCTCTCCGGAGAGTGGCTTGGTTATGCTTGGAACGAGAAATACAAATATATAAAATATCAAGTTGGAAATTAAAGGCAAAGACGAAAGCTCAGTGAACACTACTGTTTAACACAGTCAAGGTTTTGTATTTATTACGCAGAAAAAATCAGCTAGGTCGTTTAATCAAACATTAAAAGAGAATGCGTACGAGGAGCTAGTCCACCAAAAAGAAACTAGCTAGGGCTTCGACAAGATTCACACCCGAACACATCTTTCAGTTTGTTTGGATGAGTAATTAAAAAGTTTATAAATATTTATACACTTAAATCGATATAACACTCCTCTCACATACTTATCTTGTATACCATAAATTACGATTGAA
Source organism: Inga laurina (assembly GCA_963855925.1). NCBI lineage: Eukaryota > Viridiplantae > Streptophyta > Magnoliopsida > Fabales > Fabaceae > Inga > Inga laurina. The sequence goes on along the minus strand of OY979711.1, from coordinate 4,664,385 downwards.
AACCTGTTTTTGAAGACTCCAATTGCTATCCTAAACGAACCCTTTGGCTGTTTTGGAGTTCTTAATTATATTATACCAGAGTTAGCATTTAGCACTGTGTGTCTCTGTGTGTGTTTTGGTTACAACTGTGCATTGAAACTTATAGCTAGCTATATTGATGATAGCTGGTGGTGATATATATGAAGAGTAAGCATCAAGGTGGTCCATCAGTACACGTAGTACTCTACTGTGGTGTGTGTGTGTGAGAGAGGGGGGGGGGTGCCCATTTCTTTGGGTTTGGACTATTCCTATCAGTATATACTATAGTATATGTGTATAGTTGGGTATATGTGATATAGACAAGCAAAATAAGATTAACATTGTCACACTCAACTCCAATTGTGTGTGGGGAGAGAGGAAGTGTGCGTGTTTATATATCAAACAATAATAACAACTTGGGTTAATTTGCCTTGGCAAGAGGAATAATTAATAGAGTGTCTAGTCACATGCAAGTTTCAAAATGCACAATTGTATGTATCTGACAGCTTATATTTAATTATCTCGAGCATAATAGTAATAGGACCTCTTATCTTTAATATAAGATGTCGTTCGTAGTATAATTTTCACTATGAATGGTATCTTTTATATTACATTTGATACTTGATATAAGGTAAAGTTGACTAATTTGGAAAAATTAAGAAAACTAAATGAATTATTTTAAAGTATTTATATTTATTATTTTTCTTCAAATTAAATTGTCTAGCTCATAAGCTAATATTAATCTAATGATATATGTGTGTATGTGTGTAAAAAGGTATTTCAAATAGGTCATGTAACATATGTTATAATTAAGCGATTTATTTAACTTCATTAATCTTCTCAAACTAGCAATAGGGTTTTATATTAATTATTGAAGATAGTACTCTCTCCGGTCCTTAATATAAGATATACAAATACCTTTGAACAAAAACATTCAATATTTGCAACAAATAGGGCATTCTCTGAGAAAAATGTTTTGAATTAGATAGTGGCCTGGCTTAGGAGACAAGGTGTATTAAGGTTTTATATTTAGGACTAAATTTAATCCTTAACCAGTTCTTATATTAGGAATCGAAACAGTATATGCTATGTATTCATATTAATATAAAATGATAGGAGAAAGTAACTTGAAGGATGGACATCAATTCTTGTTACCACAATATATAAAGGACTATTAATGAAGGAGCCCCAGCTAGCTTATTTTGACTAGAGTGACAATGAGAGTTTGTCTTTTTTTTCTAAAGTCGCTGGTAATTTTCTGGTTTCATTAACTCTACTTTCATTCTGAAAACGGGCATCATATATTCTTTTTTATTTAATCAATTAATAATGGATGAGTATGGAAAATAATAAAAAGTGATGGAGACCCGCCGATAATCTGGAAACATCCGAAACAAAAAAAAAAAAAAAAACAAGAAGAAGAAAAATCTATTTCGTAACAATAAAAAGGATATAAAATTGACTAAATTTGTTGCCTAAATACATGATAAAAATGAACGTAGATCGATCGATCAATCAATCAATCAGTCTCTTCTGCATATTAAATATCAGTCAATAATAGGAAGCTAGCTACAAACTACAAAGAATTATCCATTATTTTTTCGTGTACGTAGCTATTAGTTTCCTTTTTGTGAGTATGTAGCAATAATCTGAACAGTTGCCAGTTCTTATTCCAAGAATTTCCGAGGAGACGTCACAAACATGCCCCCATGCCTATGCCTTTGTGTTCATTGTTCAAAGGTACGAGAATTTGAGGGGAAACCGATTCCGCGGCCTTAATTGATCATCCAGAATATTTTTTTTGGCAACATTAATTATCCAAAATTTTGAAGCTTAATTATGCTCATTAATTTCATACTAAAATACTTTCCTGGTTCTATTTATAGGTATGGATGGAGAAAATTTTTTGTTCTGTTTATAAGGTATAATGAGAAATTTTTATATGAATGTAAAATTTTAACCCTTAATTTATTATTGTATTGACTTTGTTCTCAATGGGTATAATACATATTAAATATGGATAAATTTAAATTTTATTGAATTTTATGGAAGAGTTAACAAAATTTAGATTTTTCTTGTATGTGTGAAACACACTTGAGGGGCTTTATATATAGGATCAACAAAGTATTCGATATTCTCAAATGATGATTTAGGGTGTTTTGTGATACTTCTTGATGCCATTTATAAAGCACTTTCAGTGTGTTGCACACCGACAAAAAAAATTGTTAATTCTTCTATAAAATTCAACAACTTTCTAACGTTATCTTTATTTAATAAACATTATACTCTATGGGAACAACGTCGATACAATAATAATTGAAGGATTAAATTTGTATATTTATATGAAAATTTTCTCTCTCAACCCTATAAATAGGACAAAAAATTTTCTTCTCTCACTATTGTTAACTCTTAGAAACTGATAATATTCAAACACATTTTCTTCTCATTTTACCTATTTTTGAAATCAAAATATGCATAAAAAGAATTTTATTCAAGAAAATGTGCATGTCGATGTATCAAGCAAAAAGCCAAAGAAATTCTTGTTTTATTTTATATGTTTTGTAATTAAATTGAGAACTTATGCATTATCTCTTTTGTAGTAGAAACAAATGGGGAAGTTTTTCAAAAACCAAGGAACAAAACTTGTAGCAGCAAAGATCAAACAAAAATCAACTTATGAAGCTAGAAAGAAAGTTGTTGTGTTGTTGGCTTTAGCTAACAATACATGTACTGAAGCGAACAAGATTCAATGAGAAAGAAATTTACTATATCATATGCTTCAGCCAACAACACGTTAGCCGAAGGTAATAGAGATCTGAACTTACTAAGTCATACATTTTAGCCAACAACATGTGTGCTGGAGAAGGATATGAACTTATTATATCATATGCTTTAGCCAACGACATATGTGCCAAAACCAACGACATATGTGTTTTACTTGTTGAAATGCATTTTGAGGGTTTTTATTGAAGAGATAGGCCAAAAATAGACCAGTCTTCACTTCCTAAGGGTTCTTGTAGCATTTCTCTGCTAGGTATGGCTTCTTGAAGAGTTTGGAGTTTGGGGTTTGGGGTTGAAGTCTAAAAGAGATTTGAAGCTTCAGTCCTTGATTTTTCTTTTTCTTCCTCCTTTTCTTTGCTTGTTTCTTCATATGATCATTGTAATTATTTTGGATAGTTGTAGCCATTTTATGATTATGGGTAGCTCAACTCTTCACTCTAGAATTATTTTAAGCCTTTATATGGATTAAGACTTGATTATTCCTCTCTTTTAATAGTTAATGATATATGTGTGTTGATTTTATCTTTAGTTTAATGCTTCTAAATGTTAATTTGGCCACCATTTAGATTGATTTATTCATTTGGATTTGACTTTAGAAAGCTAAACTAGATATATATAACTTGTTAAAATCAAACTTGACTTGAAGTTTATATGATAAATGCATGGTTTGTTGGTAAAATAGGGCATATTGACTAACTATATATTGTCACACTAAGATTATTACTTAAAGGTGATTTTCATTAATTATAGCGAGAGATTGTGCATGTTCATTTGATATTTTCTCATTCTGCCCCGTAAATAGAACAAAAACTTTTTCTCTCACTATCCTATAGATAGGATCAGATCAGATGATAGAGCGGGTAGTTTAGTGAAGCCCTTCAACTAATTAAGGGCCATGAGAGTCCTGAACGAGACCTCTGCAAGTAGCAGAACCATTTCTTTAGTCTACAGAACCATCTACGTCCAGTCTAATTATATATGCTTTGAGATCCATCGTTAATTATGCTTTGGGTGCTTGTGAAGAAGGCGATGTCTTGATAAGACACATCGTTGTTCCAGCAAAACATTCAGATGCAAAGAGATTCTCCAATTGATTCATTCAGTCTCTCCAACTTGGTTGTTTGCATTCCATAAAATCCATTCCTACAGGGGAGAGAATTTAGTATTAATTTTGGGGATGTCTTTACAAGTTTAAGGCAAACCTATTTTAATTTGCTGTGGCCTGTGGGGCAAATATTCCTTAGGACATGTAGAGAGGTGTACATGTCCATGAAATTAAGGATCTTTAATTTCCACATGTATAGTTAGCTATAACTTGGTTTGTTTCGGAGCATGTTCTTTGAAAGCAAAGAGAGAGCCATATATTTTAGAGTATTATGATATTATTGGACACAAAATATATGATTATGATGAACAAGAGGAAAAGAATGATAACTAGAACAGTTAATTAGATTATATGGTGGATATATAACTGTTGTATAGCTTTAGGACCACCTCGTCCTATGTACCCCCCAAACCTACTCGATCTTCCCCCAACTTGTACATCTCTCTCTCTCTCATGATATTAACTGTGAACAAATACAAATCCCGGTTAATACATAATTGCTCGTACGGTTGTATTATGGAAAAGCATGGCACATATTTACCCCCAACTATTATACACAAAGTAAAAGGAAAACAATAAGTAAACTAATAAAAGGGTAAGATCAAGTCACATTTATTGATTCTATATTTTCTGAATAAATCTTATTAACAATAATGTCTACTGTCTGATCTCCCATAAAGACTCAAAAATTTCATGATTAGAGAGAGAGAGAGAGAGAGAGAGAGAGAGAGAGAGAGAGAGAGAGTTGATGTTATTATAATCAAAATATTTTACATTATAGATGCATCCCTCATACTTCTGGCTCTTCAAATTATAACTAATACTCTTACCTTCCTTAACATACACATTTGATGATATTACTCATTTCTAATTAGCAAGGTGAAGTATACTTTTGGAAAACGTTTGTGTCTATTATTACCACACGGCCCTCACTTGAACTTCAAATTAAATAAAATTTATATTAATCCCTCTAGCTATATGTTAGCTCTCTAGCTCAACCTATATACTCTATTAATTAGTGGTGAATTACATAGTATTTGTTAACAACTAATTATTGAATAGTAGATCACGGTTGATCAATTAATAATGCTTTGACAGAAAATAAGACAATTATTATCGTACGCAAACTGATCAGTTTGTTAAATGTTGAGTACTTCCATTATTTCTGGCTCTGTAAGTTTATGAAGAAGTACGATCTCGATGGTGGGGCCGCACCACCTTAACCAATGAAAGAGGTATATTCAGAACTCACAAGTCACAACATTCCTCCTTTAAATTCCTAATATGTTAATAATCTTCAATCCTAATGGTGCATTAAAAAAACCTCAAAAAATGAAAAGGATCGATCTTAAATCTTTAGCCTGTTCTGAGTATTTTCACTCTAGTTCTCTCTCTACACACACCCTAATTAATGATTCTTATATATATAGCTATAGAGAGACAAAACATGGCATATTCCTAAGAACCTCTGTATATATAGAGCTATGTGTGGATCATTACATACCACAAATTTAAGACTTAACTAGCTACATAAACCTAACCTGATGAATTGAAATTACACTTCCTGCTATATATTACACGCACGCACGCACACTGTCTTAACAATTATATACAAGTTTACATATAGTTTATCTAATTCCCATTGTTGAAAGTTAGCTTATATATGGCCTGAAATATATTGTACACTCCTAGCTACCAAATTTAATAAGAGAACGAAGGAATTATTGATTGAGATTTTGTTATTTACAGCAAAAGGGGCTCCTTTTGGGGGTTTCAAATTTGTGCAGCATCACATGCCGCAAAGAAGTCTACGAATTAATAGGGCTCATCATATAGCTTAGCTTTGAACAAAGCATGCATGCATGTACATCTGTACTATATATATAGATATATATATATATATATTCCTATACACACTTTAATACATAGCAGCTAGTATATAGCTAGAGTCTCTTTTCTAGATTACCTTCGTCAATATGCGTCATTAATAATGGCCGTCTGTCAATATATATTATCGCTTTCCATTAAATAGATAATATTTTATATGTACATATAATGCGTAGCAGGCATGCCATTGGCATTTGGCAGCAACCCCGATTAATTAAATGCTTTATTTAAAGTATGTTTGGAATCATGATTGAAAATTCTAAAAATGTTTATTCATATAAGTTGAGATAATATTATTCTCACATATTTATCTCATATACCGTAAATCATGATTGAAAAATTATTTATCTCATATATCACAGAAAGTAAAATTCTTTATGTGGCAACTGTTTTAAGAAAGAATTCCTACAAATTCTATTCGTGCAAAGAGAGATGAGAGATTAAATCCTGAGTGCCCTTTCGAGTGTAATTGTGAGGAATCAGCATTACATACTCTGAGAGACTGCGAGTTTGCTAGTTCTGTATGGTTTTCTTGTATTAACCCTGTTTATCACTCTGCTTTTTTCTCTGAAAATTTACAGGATTGGATCAAATAGAACATGCAACAATCACCAGGGAACCGTAAGTATTCCCAGTGGCCCTGGCTGAGGGTCTTCGGTTCTCTATGCTGGCTAATTTGGAAGAACAGATGCAACAAAGTTTTTGAAGGGACTTTTGTCCTACCTCAAAAACTACTACACAAAGGATTGCATTTTCTACATGAAGGAATTGAAGAAGGCCGATTCAAGCACAAGATCTTCAGAGTTCCTGAGCGATACTCTGCAAATTGGAAAGCTCCACCAGAAGGTTTTATTCGGATCGATGTGGATGCCACGGTGGATGTTCACAGGATGTCAGCAGTTGGAGGAGTGGTACGGGACAGCTTCGGAGCGTGGATTTGTGGTTTCCAACAAAATACTGGTTTCAGTTTGGGCTCAACGGCTACGGAGATTCAGGCTATCCGCATTGGTCTCCAAATTTGTAAAACCAAGAAGTTCAGAAAGATCAAACTCTTCACTGACTCATTAGAGGCAATTCAGTTGTTATTCTAGACAGGTGGCCACTATCATCCCCTACAGCATGAGTTGGACGAGGTCAGAGATTTAATCCACACGGATTGGGAATTAGAGATTTACCACTGTCATAGAGAAGCACTTAAATGTGCCGACGTTTTGGCAAAGAAAGCATTGGACTTGAACAGCAATCTGTCTTTATTGCAGTACCCTCCGGATTTCTGTTCGTCCCAAATGTTAGCTGATCTCAGCCTACATTTGGAATCATAAGTTATGTTTCTCTGTATTTGTCTTATCGGCCACTATGGCCTCAAGAGCTTGCTCTTGTCATTGTAATTCAAAAAAAAAAATTATTTTTGAAAACTCCAATCGTTATTCCAAATAAACACTTGTATTTTGTGAATGGAACTTTTCAAGAAGAATCTGTCTTCAAATTACCCTCCGAGAGATTTAATTATTGTGCAAGAAAAAATAATATATTAATATTCTCGATCGATCAGATCTAGCTTATTCATATATAACACTGGCAAATTAAATATTCTACTGTTGTGGTTTCAGATTCTTCTGGGCTTGCTTGTGTGTGAATTACTCTTCTTATGGAATACATAGAGTCCATTGGGGTGAGAGGAGATTCATAGAACAGTTTCTGAGAGTGATGGAATCCAATTATATATGTACATCACTTATATCAAATTAAATATGCCATGTTTAATATATTATGATATACTCCTCCGATGTTTAAATAAGACATATTTATCTAATTTGATTAAATTAAGAAAGTTGTTAAGTTAGTTAATATGATATATATATTTTCTAAAACACTTTAGTCACTTTCCTTAATTCCCTCCCCCTCTCTCCTCCTTGATTATTGTTAAGGGAGCATCAATAAGAGTAAATTAGAAAAATATTAAAAATATGAAAACTTTATTTTATATTTAACACTAAGATCAACTATCCAATTATATTTTATATTAAAGACTAGAGGAGTAATAATTTTGAGTCCTACTTTGATTTATGGGTTTGATTAAGAATAAATACATTAACTATGTAGTCTTCTAAAGAAATTATCCATCTAATCAGTTTCTTCTTACGAAAATTAAGATTTCTTAAATTAATTCTTGAAATATTTTTTCTTTCAATGGACATAGTCTCCAACAATATTCTTCTCCTTACGATAAATTATTTTGTATTGGTATAAATTTCAATGCATTGAAGAGCAGGCAAATACTTTGGGATAATCTATTGAATTGAGGTGTTTATAAAAAATAAGACACGTTTTTTCCATAACTTTCACAAAATTTGAGACAATGTACTATTGTTCATGTCATGGAGTTTATAATAGATTACTAGTAATATATATATATATATATAGAGAGAGAGAGAGAGAGAGAGAGAGAGCGCGAGATTGCCCAATGAATATACAGTGATATCGGATTTGAATTTAATTAGTGCCTTAGTGGGGTCGGTATCTTTTTTGGTATTATATATTATAAAGAAATTACAGTCGATTTCAATCTGTCATCTTTTATATTTCACTACAAAACTATAGTAATATTATTGATCGACAAAAGTTTCAAAATGATATCATTTCACTGAGTATATAAGACCTATGATGAATTATCTTAAATGATAGATCATCAATCACAACAAATACCCCAAAAAAAAAACCCTAGTAACAGTATATATCTCTATCTTTACATATATAACATTAAAAATTCACGTACTACTCCTTACTGACCTTACAGCAAGGAATGTATATAGCATATAATTTATCATGAATAGCGAAGAAGAAAACAGATAGGAGAAAATAAATAAGATGAGTACTAAGGATAGAATGTAATTACTAGAACAATCTTAATAACAAATGAGCATCATGAACATGTCTTCATTAATTTTTTCGGTGTGAACCTAGGATGATCCTAATTCACTTTGGATTTAATATCAATCCCTGTCAGGCCTTGAACATTTAAGACATAGCCGTTTCAATAAATGTGTTTCTCAGGATTCAAACTTATGTTTTTCTCCTTACAGAGTAAGACTGCCACTACTTCAACCAATAACTTATTTATGAACATGTTATTTCTTATATAAAAACTTGTTATTGCATGATACTTATTTATTTATTTCTTTTTTGAGTGATCAAATTTTTTTGGCGATTTTCTCAATAAATAATGGCACGCACACACATTTCAGACATATAGGAGGAGGGGTATAGGGAGGGGACAAATTAAGATGATATTATTATGATACGAATCTAAAGGAGATAGTGGGTGACCTATGAACTAAGGTATTGCCCCCAAACAGAGATAGAGTTGTGGGACCACAGTGTATCACAGATTGGGGACACCTCCTCAGCCTAATCAAATGCTCATTGCTGTTAAAAGCGACTTTATTCACTCCCCATCCCCTCTCTTTAATTTCTCACATTTCATTCCGTCTCTTTTATACACATTCTTCTGGCCCTATATATACTATAATCTCTCACTTCACCATATATATACACTTGTTTATCCATATACGTGATTACAACTTCAATGTCAGTCCTACTAGTAAAAGCTAGCTAGTTAAGAGAGATAAGTTGATGTCTTAAATGTAAGACATCAATCTACTCTATTTCTCACATTTGTTATTTTCCCACAAATTACCCCGCATTGATTGCTGTCAATTGGAGTAGTTTTTCATATAGATGTATTTTAGGAAAACCAATAACATACATCTTCGGCAAATAACTTAGTTGATTTTCTTAATTTATATGTAAATTAGCTATCCAGCTCCTATGTTTAGGAGAAAAGAGAGTAGTACCGATATATTGATGATTCAATTAATTGGCAAGATTAAAGAGAGTCATTTATTATTAAATGAATATGAACAAGGTTTGTGAGCTAGAAGATACCTTAAAGAAAGAAAAGTAAAAAGGGCCGGGAAGGGCAGAGTAATTTAGGAAGAATAGTGGGTTCGTATTTGTGCAGGTTAGGTCGCTTTCCAAGGCCTTGAATTATATAAAAAGGCACACATACACATATATATAGCCTCTTCTCTTCTCTCACTTGTAGCCCCTCCCTATATAGCCTCTCTCTCTCTCTCTCTCTCTCACACACACACACACACACATTCATTCATTCATTCATGTTTTGCTTTCCCTTTTCTGCTCTGCTGAGCTGTGACATTATGTTGCTACCTTCTTTCCTTTTGTTTATTGTATTAACAAACTATGCCCCTTTGAATTCGTTCCTTTCCTACATTAATTCCACTACTTTCTCTTTGCCCATTGCTTCTCTTCCCCCAAACTTTTCCTTTTATCATTATGTATCTATCTCCCTTCTTCCATCCCTATCAATTGTCCGTACCCCAACAATATACATGTGTGTTGCTTCAAATGATACATATGACAATTACACAGCTTTTGCTCTCACAAGAACTTGATACTAGAACTATTAAATAATGAACCTCTTAGATTCATCTGAATTGATCACCCAAAGCAATTCTGGTGGGATCCTACAAGAAGAGTAGCTTACAAATAATTTTTCTATTGGATCAAAGTAGTACAACAACGAGATCCATATACATGGCATTTAAATCTGCAGGAAGTAATATTTATTGGGAAAATTACTATGAGGTTCTAAAGAAAAATGTAATCCACCAGAAAGTTCCAATAATAAGTGTGAGCAATATAAACCTGTTATCATTTTTTGTACTAAAACTTGTCATTACATGCTGCTCACTTATTGTGAGACTTTTTTGTGATTATATTCATTCCCTGAAACCTCATAGTGATTTTTCCATATTTATTTAAGAATGGGTTAAATTGGATGTTGATTGCTTGATCAGTCTTCAAAGTAAGGCCACTTGTAAAGGGTTCAAATTCGATGAAAATGGAAGTTGGAGTTGTGGGTTCATGGGGAAGTGGGCTATGTTTGGGGAAATATTGTTGAGATGACGAGCACTGCTTTTAGTTTTTAATGTAAGATCTCATTCGTAGAGTATGAAAGAGATTTTATATTAGAGACCAGATGTAGTATTTAAGAATAGTTAAGTCTTTGTTGGAAACTTGGAACCAAGGATATAGAAAAGTCAAGGTGTTTCCTAATTTTGCATGGAAGCTATATATGAACAATGCATATCAAAAGTGTAGGACATATATTGAGATCACTCAGCTTTCAGTTTAGTTGAAGACATAAGAGGTCTTCGAATGTTTGATCTTTTGCTTGGCTTTTTTTTTCTACCAATTCCTTCCTTTCCCATTTATTGAAATTAAAAACAATAGTTTTTTCTCTATTATATATATCATACTCGTTTTGTTTCTCCCCCCCCCCCCCCAAATTACCAAACTTTCAATGGAAATATATGCAATAGAATCAGGATTCAATTATATTAGCTACTAGCTAGGAGGTGTCTTTCGAATCACTCGACATGTTTGTGGTTAGTTTCTGATCTTGTTTGTTGGTTGGTTTGTTGGTTTTGTACTTCTTTATTTCAGGTTAATTAATGGAAGTTTTACACTTTTACGGGCCAAATTTTTTTTTTTCTTAAAAAGAACGCTACTTATGAGATCATTTATTCATTTATGTGATTTTATATAATAATTGATGTTTAATGTGCGGGTTAAAATTAAAATAAATGTTTATAAAGTTGAAAGTAATACTTGAAAGAAAAAAGGAGAATCATTGTCCAACTCCAATTAACATATATATGCAATTTTTTTAATCAACGATACATTAGCAAAATTGAATCCTGATCAAGAACAACACAAGAATGAAACAGAGAGATCAGTCTTCTAACATCCACGTTACATTTTTTGCATTTCTTTTATATCTACTGATCATTACTAATATCCTCGTTGTGACATAAAAACGTGAAATCATTAATCTACTCACAATTTCTAAATATTAAATTGTATAATTTTCACTAAGAAAGGGGGGCAAGAATGGGAAAAAAACATTGTTTTAAAACGCTACCTTGATCAAAATATGCAGCATTTCTAATTAACAAGCTAGTGCTGGATGGAATCGAGATCATTTCTAATTGTTTTATTAAAAGGATTATTAGTTTCATTAAAATAAGTATCTCTTCAATTTGATCTGAAATCAAATTTAGATCATTTTTAGATATCTTAATTATTTAGATTTTTAAATAAATATAATCTATAACTGTTTTTCAAACCCGAAGACATGCCCTGACCTTGATAAGCTCCTGAAATCCTACTTACCTAAATTTTGGTACATCATACATCTAGAACGCCAAGTAAACTAAAATGGCTAGATTAGGTTACATCTGCCCCTCAGAGAATATTTTTGGGGTATCCCACATGTATATGAGATAATGTTTTCTTAGATTATTCTATTGTTGCTGTTAGTGACACACTTGTGGAAATTCCATTATTATTTATCAGTAACACTTTAATACTCCCTCCGGTCCTAACTATAAGACAAAGTTGACTTTTTTTGGAGAAATTAAGGAAGTCAATTAAATTAATTTAAAGTATTTATATTTTTATTTTTTTCTCCAAACTAATTAATTTAATTAATAAACTAATATATAATATAAGAATACTAAAAATATAAACACTCTAAAGTAATTTAATTGACTTCCTTAATTTCTCCAAAAAAATCAACTTTGTCTTATAATTAGGACCGGAGGGAATAATAAATAGCACTATTAGTGGCATTTTACTGATCTCTACAAGAAGAGTAAAAGGACCGTCATAATCTAATTGGAAGGTTAATTTGTTTAAGCCCAGATTTGAATTATATGAATTGTCAAAGTCATGAATATCCCTTTGTCTTAACAAAATGTTGCTTATTCAGGTCCCCAAAAAAAAAAATGTTGCTTTGCCCTCGTAGCGTGATTAAAGTTGATTATTTTCAAAAAATTTAATTGTGACGTGTCATAAAGATAAGATAAGAGTTGGAAAGTACTAAGTTATCGGGAAATAAGATGATTAGGCATATATAGATAAGAATCCATTAACCATATCACTTGTTTGATTCCAGGGCCCTGTGTATTATTCTCCACTCTTATATATATGTATATATATATATCCCATATTTAATATGGCAGGTAATAAATTAATAATAGTGGTCCAGTCATTCTTGGATGGTAATATCACACAAGTGTGTGTGTTGTGACCCATGAATATATTAGTGGCCCACATAATTTCCCTTATTTCATTTTCAGCCTCAAATTAAATATATCGATTATCTCAACACATTAATATACACACACATATGTATGTATGTGATTTTCAATTTAATAAATAAATAAATTATTTAATGAAACCAGCATTTAATATTTCAATATAAAAATATTTTTAGCTGATATACCTATAAACATATATCTAATGCAGTTTCAATCTAGAGTTGTCATGTATTGACCAAAATATATATATAGAGTTATCATGTTAGTTCTACGAGTAGTTAGGCCCAGACTTTTAGGAGCACATCGTTAGAGGCCTACATTAATTTTGGACCATCAGGCCCATATTATTTGGTCTGATGTATTCCCCCATAAAACGCTGTTATGGGGTTATATTAAAAAAAATAGCTGTTGGGATTACTTTTTCCAAACATGGAGATTTATCAATGGGAGTTGATCTAAGTGATAAGTGACTTGTTTTGTTTAAGTAAGGTTTCAAGTTCGAGCCTTATATATGCAGAAAATTCCTATTGGGAGACTCTCCCACCATAGTCAGGTGCACGACGTGAGTTGGATCCGGATGTAGTCGGAGCAAAGCTCCGGTGAAAAGGGTGGACAACCAAAAAAAAAAAACATGGAGATTTTAAAATTATAAGATACTTCTATTTTTATTTTATGACACTTATATTCGATCATATGGAGAGAGACACAACTTGATTTGCACCTGTTGAATGATTATTTCATAGGGAAAAAAGTGTCAAAGGATAGCGATTTGTGATTCTGAAATCAAGATATTTCTCTTCAATCTTATGTTTATCTTTACATATCATATTTTACTAATTAAATAATAAACTAATTAATTATCAAAAAATTAATAAAGCCTTAATATTTCATAAAAATTATTGTTATGTTTGAGAAATAACATATTAATTAAATACGACCAAAAGATTAAATGAATTGTGCTCAGCGTGATTTTTTTTTAAAAAAATGTATCCTATATACATGAAATACAAGTCTAATATATACATAGGGAAATCGTGAAATTCCTTTTGCATGTACCTATATGTTATCTCTATTTTTAGTCTGGTGCTTATATTTTTTTTTCCTCCTAATTAAATCCTTTAACTATCCTATAATAACACGTTTAGCTCTTGTATAGGGGTTAGTTTCAGGGTAAATGGTGCTAATAAAGCAAAATTAAAATATTTAATTGAAAGAGAAAAATATGTATATACTCCCTTTAATCCTTAATGTATGATCTAATCAAGGAGTTCATGTTGGTCATAAATGTCAGACATATTTCACATTATTATCAATCTTTTTCCAAATTTTCCTATTGGTATCCCTTCAACAATAATCAAGTATGAAAGGAATAGAGAAAATTAAGGAAGATAATTAAGGTGTTTTAGAAAAATATATCATTAACTAACTTAACTCACATCATTAATTTACTAAAACTAGTTATAACTAGGTCTTACATTAAGAATCGGGGAGCACCGAATTAAAAATTACTATTTCTCCAATCCTATTTGTAAGCAGAGATATCTTAATTTTATTGGAAAGTTATTGACTTTTAATGCAAATCTAATAAAATTTAAAGTTTTTCTTATCCATCCATGTGAAACATAATGGAAGTGGCTTATTTTTTTAGTGTTACAAGATCAAAGAAGTAAGAGAAAGTATTAAGATGCCATATATATAAATATATATGAAAACATGAAATACGTGTGGCGCTTGAAAAAAAAAAGTGATAATGCAAGTTGGGTGGGAGGAAAATGGTCGTGGGGTATGGGGCACAAGTTGACCAAAAATGAAAGGTAATTGTCATGTTGTCAGCCAAATATTTTCAGGCCTTTACATCATTGTCGTCCTTTTTGCTTCATTCCCCTACTTTTCTTCTGAATTCAAACAGCAATAAGAGAAGTTTTATTTCCAATCCTTGCCCCTCCATTACTCAATTACTATTGCTATATGACTACATATGTTGTACTCCTGCCCAACTCATTATTATGTTTTCCATTTTTATGTCCAATCCCAGTACTTGCAAAAAAAAAAAAAAAAAAAAAACATACACGAACACTTTTACTGTGATGCTTTTTCAAAAATATAAATATTTTTATTCTAATTTTACTGTGATACTTGTATACTTGTATTTTTATTTCTTGCCATATTTTATACCTGTATTTTATTGTATAATAATAATAATGAGTAAGGTGCTAGTTAGAAATATAATCACTAGAAGGGTGCAATGCTAGCTTAATCAGATCCTCTCATTTGTAGTTGCTCAATTTTGCGTAAAGAATATTGAATACAATAACTCTCTGTATTACTTGCTCCCAATCGTTTTCTTCTGCATTCTCTTTTTCTTTCACAATTATGAATACCCATAAGTGATATCAGAGTTGTTAGAAAATTTGGCCCTGATATCACTGATGAATGTTTAATTCCAAAAGATTAATTATTAGTTCACTATAAGTTATCAGGAAATTAGATGGTTATGCATATATAGATAAGAATCCATTAACCATATCACTTGTTTGATTCTAGGGCCCTATGTATTACTCTCCACTCTTATATTTAAATATATATATATATATATCCCATATTTAATATGCCAGGTAATAAATTAATAATAGTGGTCCAGTCATTCTTGGATCATAATATTATGATTGGGAAAATGAGCCGGCCCGTGATAGACTCGGGCCTAAATTGGTCAAAAAAGTATATCAAATTCGCGGCTTGGCCTGTTTATGTAAAGCCTGTGGGCTTTAGGCCCATTTAACCCTTTTCCTTTTTTTGTTATGACTTTTTTCTCCTTATTCTCTTAAAGATTAAAATACATAATTTAAAACATAAACATCATTAAAACGAATTTAAAACATAAATATTATTCAAGTTTAATAAAACACAAATACTAAAACTTAAGTCCAAACCATAATTAATGTCCAAAACTAATCAAACAAGTCCGTAGCCACAATCAAACAAGTCTACAAGTTTCAAATATCAATAATAATAGAACACCTGATTTGGATTTTGGCATATACATACAAAAAAAGAAAAAAGAAAAGCAAAGAAGAGAAGCGTCAAATGAGGTATGAGTAAGTATGAGAGTGTTTCTGATATGAGGGTTAGGTTAGGTTAACTCTGCCCCCTGACCATTGCTTGCTGCCTTGTGCTCAATTTAAAAAAAAAAAAAATTAACGGGCCTAAAAGGGCCGACCCTGTAGGCCCTCCTTTTTTCATCATAAATTATAAATCTGGCCCTGGATGAGTTTAGACCTAAACCGGCTTACCTCAATTTCCCGGCTCTACGTAATATCACACAAAAAGTTGTTGTGAGTTGTGACCCATGAACAGATTAGTGGCCCACATAATCTCCTTTATTTCATTTTCAGCCTCAGATTAAATGTATCGATTATCTCAACATATTAATATATATACACATATATATATGTATGTGATTTTCAATTTAATAAATTGATTAATTAATTAATGAAACCAGCATTTAATAGTTCAATATAAAATTTTTTTTAGCTGATATATACCTATAAACATATATCTAATGCAGTTTGCCAGTTTCAATTTAGGGTTGTCATATCTTGACCAAAAAAAAATATATCTATATATAGAGTTGTCATGTTAGTTCCGCGAGTAGTTAGGCCCAGTCTTTTAGGAGAACATCGTTAGAGACCCACATTAATTATGGACCATCAGGCCCATATTACTGGTCTGATGCATTCCACCATAAAACGCTGTTATTGGGTTATATAAAAAAAAATTGCTGTTGGGATTACTTTTTCCAAACATGGTGATTTTAAAATTATAAGATACTTCTATTTTTATTTTATGACACTTATATTCGATCTTATGGAAAGAGACACAAGTTTATTTGCACCTGTTGAGTGATTATTTTATACGGAAAAAAGTGTCAAAGGATAGCGATTTGTGATTCTGAAATCAAGATATCTCTCTTCAATCCTGTGTTTATCTTTACATATCATATTTTACTAATTAAATAATAAACTAATTAATTATAAAAAAATTTAATATCTCATAAAAATTATTTTTATGTTTGAAAAATAACATATTAATTAAATACAACCAAAAGATTAAATGAATTGTGCTCAGCTTGATTTAAAAAGTAAAATCTATCCTATATACATGAAATACAAATCTAATAGGGAAAATCATGAAATTCCTTTTGCATATGCCTATATGTTATCTCTATTTTTAATTTGGCACTTATAATTTTTTTTCTCCTAATTAAATCATTTAACTTCTCTCTATTAACACGTTTAGCTCTTGGATAGGGGCTAGTTATATTAATAAAACAAAGTTTCAGGGATAAATGGTGCTAATAGAGCAAAATTAAAATATTTAATTGAGAGAGAAAAATACGTATATACTCCCTTTAGTCTTTAATGTATGATCTAATTAAGGAGTTAATGTTGGTCATAAATGTAAGACATATTTCACATTTTTATCAATCTTTTTCCAAAATTTTCTATTGGTATTCTTTCAACAATAATCAAGTAGGAGAGAAATAAAGAAAATTAAGGAAGATGATTAGAGTGTTTTTGAAAAACATATCATTAACTAACTTAACTAATATCATTAATATACTTAAATTAGTTATAATTAGGTCTTACATTAAAAACCGGGGAGCACCGGATTAAAAATTACCACTTCTCTAATCCTATTTATAAAGTAGAGATAGAGTGTATTTTTTGTTCTTATAATTATAAGGCATGCCATTAAATTTTTTATATGAATGTATAATTTTATCATTTATTTATTATTATACATGTCTTAATTTTATTTGGAAAGTTATTGACTTTTAATTGCAACTCTAATAAAATTTAAGATTTTTCTAGTACATATGAAACATAACGGAAGTGGCTTATTTTTTTAGTTTTTAGGGCATGTTTGTTTTAGTGATTCGATTGTTTATAAGTAACTTTTTAATAGTGATTTACGGTATACGAAGTAAGTATGTGAGAGGAGTTGTGTCTCAATTTACGTAAAAAATAACTTATAAGCAATCATAACGCCTAAACAAACATACCCTAACATCAAAGAAGTAAGAGAAAGTATTAAGATGCCATATATATAAATATAAATGAAATGCGTGTGGCGCTGAAAAAAGTAGTCGTGGGGTATGGGGCACAAGTTGACCCAAAATGAAAGGTAATTGTCATGTTGTCAGCCAAATATTTTCAGGCCTTTACATCATTGTCGTCCTTTTTGCTTCATTCCCCTACTTTTCTTCTGAATTCAAACAGCAATAAGAGAAGTTTTATTTCCCATTCTTGCCCCTCCATTTCTCAATTACTGTTGCTATATGCCTACATATGTGGTACTCCTGCCCTACCCATTATTATGTCTTCCATTTTTTTGTCCAATCCCAGTACTTGCAAAAAAAAAAAAAAAAAAAAACGTATACGAACCCTTCTACTGTGATGCTTTTTCAAAAATATAAGGGTTACTATAATTTTTGGTTCATGAAGTTTGATCTAATTTTGGTTTTGACCTCTCAAGTTTAAAATCAGTGGTTTTGATCCCAGATGTTTGACTCTTGGTCCCTTAAGTTTGAAATTTTTAGTCTTAGTCCTTCAAGTTTGAAAAGGACTTAATTATTTCCGGTTCGGTTCGGTTTTTTTTTGGTTTAGTTCGGTTTTCCTTGGTTCGGTTCAGTTTTCGACTAAGTTCTTCTCAAACTTGAGGGACCAACAGTTACAGACGAAGTAAATTTGAGGGATAAAAGTCAAAAAATTTTAACTTGAGGGATCAAGGGTCAAACTTCGGGGACCAAAATCATCTATTTTAAACTTGAAGGACCAAAACTAAAATTTGATCAAACTTTAGGGACCAAAAGTTATATTAACCCAAAATATAAATATTTTTATTCTAATTTTAAATTATAAAGAACGCGCTTTGTGGAGAGAGGGCTCGAACATTAATAAGAAAACTATATATTTACCTTCCTAAAAACTTTTATACTTGTATTTTTTACCATATTTTATATTTGCATTTTATTGTGTAATAATAATGATGATGAGTAAGGTGTTAGTTAGAAATATAGTCATTAGAAGGGTGCAGCGCTTGCTTAATTAGATATTCTCATTTGTAATTGATAAATTTTGCGTAAAAAATATAGAATACCATATCTCTCTATATTATTCGCTCTCAATCCTTTTCTTCCGCTATTCTCTTTCACTTTCACAATTATGAATACCCACAAGTGGTACCAGCGTTATTAGAAAGTCTGGCCCTAATACCACCGATAGATGTTTAATTCCAAAAGATTAATTATTAGTTCACTTGTACATTTTAATAAAATAATGTAAAATATTATATATATATATATATATATATATATATATATATATATATATATATATATATATATATATATATATATATATAGTAATAATCAATATTCCTGATAAAAATAAATAACAACTTATCATCACAACTTAGCCTCTAATGAACAAATCAATATAATTAGCTACGTGTAAATGATAATTTATACCTTTTCTAACTCTAACATTAGTCACTTCATATAAATTAATAATTACAAATGACTTTTAAATACTAGCTACTAGCCAACGAAAGAAAGGAAAAAAAAAAAAAAAAATTAGACGGGCGTTTCTATTTTTTGAAATCACAAGAATTTTTCTAAGCAAGTAAAATTAATAACAATTTTTGTAAAATTTAAAAAAAGCACTCTTCAAATTACTAGGATGCATTTCCTCAAAAGTCTTTTTAATGAAAGTGAGTTTCGAACTTAACTCTAGACCAAGTATAGTATTGAAGACAAAAAAAAAAAAAAAAACTCTAGATCCAGTATCCCTGGTATGTATATATTCACTAATTTTTTCATGTGTAACTCATGTAACTTGATATCTAATTCTATTTATAAGTCTAATTTAAGAAAAAATATTGATTTTTATTATAAGTTCACTTCTAAAATAATAAATGAAAATGTTATAATTTTACTCTATTAAAGATAGAGAGAAAAGCAATAAGTAAAAAATATTCATTTATAAATGAGGATAAAATAAAAAAAAATTATTATTATTTTTTCATATTTATTGAATTAGCTAACTTTCTTTAATACACGAATGATATAATTTAGGTTTATAAATGAGATATAGTGCTCGTTTGGAATAGCTTATTTTTGGATAATAAGTGCTTATAATTCGTGATTCACGGTATATGAGATAAATATGTAAGAGAAGTTTTATCTCAACTTACGTAATAAAAATTTATTTTTCAAGTATAAACTCTTCCAAACGCACACATTATATTTACTCATAGGGAAAAAAATTAAATATAAGAGCGTGTCAATGTGTCAATAACAACAAATAGTGTTTTAATAAATAGTGTTTGCTCTTTCAGCATGTAGGTCTGTTATTTCGGCCCGTCGCGGCCTTAAGAGTTTTCTCTATTGTTTTTGTAATCCAAAAAAAAATAAATAGTGTTTTAATGGCATTAGAATTGGTGCTGCCGTAGTGGGACCCACATATCTGAAAAAGAGTAAATTATATGCTGCAAGGCAATTAAAGCTTTAAAAGCGCAGGGTGCTCTACAGACTAATTTCAAAGATCACTCCACCCACCCATAATTCCATTATATATCTCGAATATTAAGTATTAAACAATTAGTATATATTATTCCCCAACTAAACAAATGGCCAACTCTGTCTAAATCGGAATTGGCTTCTCTCCATTTCTGCTCTCATCTTTTTATTTTTCTTTGCTCTCCTCTACCTTTTTCAATGTTGGATCAAAATTTTAATTATTTAGATTTAATATTTTATAAAAATATTTAAAAAAAATAAACTACTAAAATTTAATCTGAAGAGAGATATATTATTATCATAGTAGAATTTTTTCCCATTTTTTACTACAGTTGCTAACTTTTCATATGAATTTTTAACAGTTTATATTTATTTAAGTATTTTTTAAATAAAATTATTATGATATTTTTAAAAAATATTAAATTTAGACTATTAAAATTTTGATCCAACAATTATAATTATAAAGGGGATGAGGAGGGCAAAAAAGAAAAATGATGGGACGGACAATGGAGAGAAACCAAATCTTAATCTTTCCTCTTTTGACTTTCAAACCACACACAACCCAATCCAACAAACATTTGTCCGTACTCTAACGCCGTTACTTTACCCGCGCTTTTCGGAGTTCTCACCCCCACTGTTCTAATATCTTACCCATGCCACGTGTCCAACACTGGCTGCTCACTTGAGTTCTGCATTGACCAATGGCGTGTTGACATGTAGATATACTGAAACGTGTTGATATTTGATTGGGTATTCCGGGTTTCCACCTTTGGGTAGCCCTTAACTTTTTGAGAGATATTATCGAGTGGGTTGGATCGCCCCGATCGAGATCCGGGTCTTGACCCGTGAGAACATCAATCGATAAAGTTTAAGCCCGAAAATCTCGTTCTCTTCCGTGTCTCCAGTTCCCGAGTTATCCGCAGTTGTAGTTTCAGGTTCCGATTTCCAAAACTTTCGATCCAACCCGTACTCCAAAAACCTTAAAAGGTTTAAATATTTGGGAAAATTCTAAAAAATTATATTGGAAATAGTAAAAGGACAATTCAGTATATTGAAATTGTAAAAGGACAGATCAGGTTGTGTCAGACGGACAGAGGAATCTGGCATTTTGAAATTTCGGCCAAATGACGAAAATGCCCTTCAGCCCTCAGTAGGAATAACAACATAGGAGTTGTTAATAACGAATCCAGAATTGTTAATGGCGAGATCGATGGTGTTATTGGCCCTGAAATTTGTTAAGTGCAAAAGAAGAAAATGGAGTTGTTAATATCAAATTCGGAGTTGTTAATGACGAGATCGGTGGTGTTATTGGCTCTGAAACTTGTGAATTGTAAAAGAAGAATTGAAGTTGTTAATAACGAATCTGAAGGTGTTAATTACGAATATCATGCTGTTATTCTGAAGTGTGCATGAAGTGCTGAAGGACATTTTCGTAATTTGGCCGAAATTTCAAAAGGACAGATTCCTCTTTTTTCTGACACCCGCCTGATTCGTTTTTCTAAATTTCGATGTACTGATTTGTCCTTTTTATATTTTGAGTGTAGTTTTTTGGAATTTTTCCTAAATATTTTTTGGGCATAATTTAATTAATTAATTAATTTACTCGCCGTCTTATTGTCTTTTATATCTCCTGTTGCCCTCTCGGTTCTCTTGAGTCTTCTATCTCTGTCGCTGCGGCGAAGTAACAGCGGCGAGAAGAAGGGGCAAAATTCAGGCTGAAATATAATGAAAGAGGAAAAGAGATAGGCGAGATAGAGTGAAAGAGATTCCGGAACTGTGTGGTGCTGGTGTGTGCACGCACGTGTAGTCCAGGAAAGGAAAGGGAAAGAGAGCAGAATAGGCGTTGATAGACCGTGGAATCTTGTAGAATCGCACACAGAATTTGTGATTTTAGGGTTAGGGGGTTCTTTCTTTCAGTCTTTTCTTGAGAGACTAAATCCCCCCTTTCTGCCCATCACTCTTTTGCGTGCTTCGTACGGTCTATCTACCCTCCACTCTGCTTAAACTTTACACTCTTTGATCCTTATTTTAGCAATTTAGCTCTCACCCGGAAAGTTTCTTCGTCCTTTCTATTGGCAATCCTTTGCCTTTTCTCTGTCCTTTTTCACTTCTTCTTTTGATTTTTTGTTTTATTTACTTCTCTTGTTTGTTGTTAGTCAATTCAATTGAGTAATTGAAAGAAATGGGGGATGGGAGTATTAGGGTTTCAGGGAAAGTTGAGGATGACCCAGAAGTTCCTCGCTCCTCTCCTTCCTACTGGCTGGATGCCGTTGAGGACATTTCCTGCGATCTCATTCACTTTGATGATAGGTCCTTAGTCTCAGAACAGGTCGATAACAATTTGATACAGGATGGACTGGTTAGTGATTTCTTCGGCGGCATTGATAGCATTCTTGACAGTATTAAGAACGGTAGTGGCCTCCCTGTGGCCCCCGAGACTGGAAATGGAAACAAAGACTTATCATTGTCACTGCAAGCTGAAATCTCCGATCAGAAAGATAATATTGTGAAGAATGGGTTGGCTGGTGAAAAACATGGTCGTACTGTTGAAGTGTGTGAGCGTTCAGAAGCTGAAAGTAATGGGTATAAAGTATCTAATGGCAATGAAGGGAGAGCTTTGGGCGATTCTAAGGAAAATGGAGATGGTGATCTATCTAGGGAGCATCATGTGGATGGTGAAGAAAGATTTGGCAAGAGGGCTCGGCTTGGCAGTTATAAGAATGAGAGGCTTTATCCTGGCAGAGGGAATTACCACCCCAAGGAGAGGGAGAGGGGTCCTAATAGAAAGAGGCCCCGGGAGTGGGATGAGGTTGATAGGAAGGAAAAAGATAGTTTGAGGAGAAGAGAAAATTTAAATGGTTGTGGTAGGAGAGATGTTAGAGATAGGGATTGGAGGGATAGAGAAAGGGGTTACTGGGAGAGGGATAAGTCAGGTTCCCATGACATGGTCTTTCGCTTAGGCACTTGGGAAGCTGATCGGCATCGAGATGGTAAGGTAGCTAATGACACTAAACAAGAATGCAATGGAAAGACTGAGACTAAAACTGAGGAGCCAAAGGAAAGAGTTCCTGAGGAAAAGGCTAGAAAGTACCAGTTAGATGTTCTTGAGCAGGCAAAGCAGAGAAATACTATAGCTTTTCTTGAAACTGGGGCAGGGAAGACCCTCATTGCTGTTCTTCTCATGAAAAGTATTCATGAGAGTTTACAAAAGCATAATAAAAAAATGCTTGCCGTATTCTTAGTTCCCAAAGTACCACTTGTTTATCAGGTAAAATAAATTTGAGACATTAAAATTTATAAGCTTGAATGTCTTCTGTGAAGAGACAAATTTTGCTGTAGAAGGCGATTTAATTTTGGTGCTTTGTCTCATCTCAGCAAGCAGAAGTAATTCGAGAGCGAACTGGCTATCAAGTGGGTCACTACTGTGGAGAAATGGGACAGGACTTCTGGGATGCTCGAAGGTGGCAACGTGAATTTGAAACAAAACAGGTAGGCTTTGAAATTTTGTTGGAGATATGCTGGTCTACGCCTTCTAGCACTTTGTATTTTCTTTTATTAATTTTGGTTTCAGTCCATTAGCCCCGGTCTCTTTTTATTCTGTACAGCATAACATTCCACTTAAGCTTCAATTTTGCTAATTTTTCTTCATAATTTGTCTTTAAACATCTATACTTCACTTATCTATACAGTTGGCTAGATTTTTTATTGGACGGTTTCCTCATGGAAAATAAGTCTTTTGATTTGTGGCCTTTTATGTTGATATCTTCTACAATTGGTTGGAAAGACTTTCTGATAGTAGAATATTATTAAAAGCTAAGCTTGTAGCAAATGCTACACGGTTACTTCTATAGAATGAGTAAGCCGATGCTTCAATTAAAATTTTACCTTGGTTTCTAATGTGGCTCCTTGAGTGGGGACTCCTCTAAAGCACTCAATCTGATTCCTAGAAAGAGGGGTGCCCATGCTATTGGGATAAGTTTCAGACAACAGCTGCACCTTCCTTGCGGGCTCACTTGGTTGCACCCTCCATAGGCGAGCAATTTAACTTAAGTCCAAGCAATGAAGTTGATAAATTTACATCTGATGTGCATATAAATCAGTAAGAATATTATGCAAAGGATAGTTAATTTTCAATCAGCATATATTTCCAACAAGTAATCTTTACCTATTAAATTGTGGAACATAACTACGAAAGTTGACCATACTTTCCTTTCCCCCCCAATTTTCTTAATTTTTGCAGAGTTGAGTTTAACCTCGAAATTTGGGATTTGTTTTTTTCCACCCATTAATCGACTTTTCAGAATTTATGTGGGCATTTTGATAAATTTGTACTTAACTTTTTTCTTCCTTGCTCAACTAAGGTTTACCTTATTTAGTGCTTTATCTGGTAGATCTTTTGTCATTATTATTTGTGTTGCTTTGGCTCTTAATTAAGACAACTTTTTTTGTCACAAGATTAGCTGGCTATTTAGTTTTATCTTATCTTAATTTCTTGCGTTATTCCTCAGCTTTGTGTGTTTATACTGCAATTACCCGGTTGGCTATTCTTGCTTTAGGTTCTAGTCATGACAGCTCAAATTCTTTTGAACATTCTGAGGCACAGCATAATAAAAATGGAAACAATCAATCTCCTGATTCTGGATGAGTGCCATCATGCTGTGAAGAAACATCCATATTCACTGGTGATGTCTGAGTTCTATCATACAACACCCAAAGAGAAGAGACCGTCTGTATTTGGAATGACTGCTTCTCCTGTTAACTTGAAAGGTACTCTTATTTGTTGAGGGATGAATTTCTTTTTAATTATTTTATCTTCTTATTTGTTGGTCCCTATTTAGTCTTTTGCCTGTTTGAACTTGCAATCTTGCTGTTTAGTGCATAGCACACTAACCAGCAAGCTGCAAGTCTTCAAGGCTGATATTCTTTTAGAGAACACAATACTTTGCTCTGATTTCACAAGTCAACATTGCTCTTGATTATGCATGATCAGGTGTATCCAGCCAAGTGGATTGCGCAATAAAAATTCGGAATCTTGAAAGTAAGCTAGATTCTGTAGTTTGTACCATCAAAGATCGTAAGGAGTTGGAGAAGCATGTACCAATGCCTTCTGAAGTTGTTGTAGAGTATGATAAAGCAGCCAGTTTGTGTTATCTTCATGAGCAGATAAAGCAAATGGAAGTTGAAGTTGAAGAAGCTGCAAAATCAAGTTCAAGAAGAAGTAAATGGCAGTTCATGGGAGCTAGAGATGCAGGAGCCAAAGAAGAGCTCCGTCAAGTATATGGTGTGTCTGAAAGAACAGAAAGTGATGGAGCTGCAAACCTAATCCAGAAGTTGAGAGCTATCAATTATGCACTTGGTGAACTGGGTCAGTGGTGTGCTTATAAGGTGAGTTCTGTTGTGAGAATAATGATTAGTCATTGATTTCCTGAACTTTCTTAGAAATTATATTCTTTTACAGGTTGCACATTCTTTTCTGTCGGCTTTGCAAAATGATGAGAGGGCAAACTACCAACTTGATGTCAAGTTTCAGGAATCCTATCTGAATAAAGTTGTGTCTCTTCTGCAATGTCAACTGTCAGAGGGTGCAGCGTCTGAAAAGAATGCTGGTGCTTCTGACTCGGAATGTAGTAAGGCACGGGGTGGTTCTGAACCTGATGAGATTGAGGAAGGGGAGCTTCCAGACAGTCATGGTGAGATTGACTGCTGAAACTTTGTAGTGCCTTAGGGATGCACTATTATGTGGCTATGGCTCATTGTTCAAATTTGTCAATTGTCCTGACTAACTGAAAGTTTTGAGAAGTTCCTTTTCTTGTTGCTGAGTATGCAAACATTTTGAAAAAAAATGCTATTGGACTAATCTGTGAGAATGTTCGACATGATATATTAATGTTTGACATAATATATGATTATGATGGTCTTTGCTTTGACATTTGTGCTTGAACACAAGGGCATAGTGTTACTTATCAGTCTTGCTTTTCATATAAGAATGTCCAAATGGATTCTAATTATCTAATATCTCAAAGGGTTAAGGTGCAAATTTGCTTTGAAAGTTTTCATTAAGGAGCAATGTTACCTTGGAAGTTTTTTTAGGTTCAATATTGCCCCGAAAGTGTTAAAATGGAGCAATGTTGCTATTTTCCATTAAAAAGTTAACGGTTAACGTCAATTTTTTGACGGTATGGGAAAACATTGTTACGCTTTAAAACTTTCGGAGTGACATTAAACCTGAAAAAACTTTCAGGGCAACATTGCTCCTCAGCAAAAACTTCTGGGGCAAATTTGCACCTTAACTCTCTCAAATGTACTGTGTGATTGTTAATGTAACTCAGCAACATCATGATTTTCAGCATATATGTTACGATGTATTCTTAACTTTTGTAATACTTACCACCTATTTAATGCCAATGTGTAAGATGGAATTTAGTTTGCTGTTTTACTTAAGCTGCTGCACTTGTAGTTGTCTCTGGAGGGGAGCATGTGGATGTCATTATTGGAGCTGCTGTGGCGGATGGCAAGGTGACCCCTAAGGTTCAGGCTCTGATCAAAGTACTTCTCAAGTATCAGCATACAGAAGACTTTCGTGCAATCATCTTTGTTGAGCGTGTTGTGTCTGCTTTAGTTCTACCCAAGGTTAAATAAAATATATACACCACTCTTATAGTTCATCTTGGTTTATTCAGTTACTTGGTCAAGATCCCACCAGTCCACTGTCTTTGAACCTTTCAGGTTTTTGCGGAGCTTCCATCTCTGAGTTTTGTTAAGTGTGCAAGCTTGATTGGCCACAACAATAGTCAGGAAATGAGAACCTCACAGATGCAGGATACAATTGCTAGGTTCCGTGATGGACGAGTAAGATCTTTCTTTTAATGGCTGCACGTCTGCTCAGTCAGTTCTTTATGAACGTTAAAATAATTTATTATGTTCTTTCCATCTAACTCTAGCACCTCTTTGTAGGTTACATTATTAGTTGCAACCAGTGTTGCTGAAGAAGGACTTGATATACGGCAATGCAATGTTGTTATCCGCTTTGACCTTGCAAAGACTGTTTTGGCATACATTCAATCTAGAGGTCGTGCCAGAAAGCCTGGGTCTGACTATATCTTGATGGTTGAGAGGTATTTTTAAGATTTGATTGACTATCGGCATTTTCTCTTTTTCATGATGTTGATTGACTATGATTTTGGGTATTCTGATGAGTTTGAGAGAACTTAAAATTCTACTGAGAAATTCATTGTTTTTGGCTTCTGTTGGTTAGTTTCCTCCCTCAAATTACTACTCTTACTGCTTGTGTCTACGTAGTTAAACCCATGAGCTACCAATGGAGTAGCTTTTGCTTTTAATAAAATTGAAGGTTCAATTCTTTTCTGTAGCCACTGCAGCTGGTAAGAGGTTACAAGCCTTCTTGGTTTCCTTCTAAATAATTTTTTCTATCTGAGGAAGGAAACATCTTTTGCTTTTGTTTTTGTACAGTTTGGTTAAACTGTGACTTCTTGTTGCAGTTTGCATCATTAATATACAATGAAAATTTAATGCTGCTTTAGGAGTTTGTGCCTCTGCTTCTTGCATTTTGTTAAACCTTGATCATCTTTATGACATCACAAATGACAATGGGTCTTGAGTTGTCTCCTCCCAACTGCTCTCAATCTTCTGTTTTTTCCCTTTCTTTCCTGTACTTAGGGGGAACTTGTCCCATGAAGCATTTCTGAAGAATGCCAGGGATAGTGAAGAGACTTTGCGGAGGGAAGCAATAGAGAGAACAGACCTAAGTCATCTTAAAGACACTTCAAGGTTGATTTCAGTAGATACAAGACCAGGAACTGTTTACCAGGTGGAGTCAACTGGTGCAGTTGTGAGCTTAAATTCTGCCGTTGGTCTTATCCACTTCTACTGCTCTCAGCTACCTAGTGACAGGTTCTGCCTTTCTACTTGACATTGATTATTTGCTTTACTATATATTTTTGTACTCAACTAGGGTTGTTTCTGAATGTCGATTTTGAATTCTGGTGCATCTATTCAGATATTCGATTCTTCGTCCTGAGTTTATAATGGAGAAGCATGAACAACCTGAAGGTCCCACTGAATATTCTTGCAAGCTTCAATTGCCTTGTAATGCGCCATTCGAAAATCTTGAGGGTCCCATATGCAGTTCAATGCGCCTTGCTCAACAGGTTTGACGTCATTCGATCATAATTGGAATGCTTTTTAGTCATTTTTACACAAGAAGCAATGGTTATCACTTCCTTGTTTTGCAGGCTGTTTGTCTAGCTGCTTGCAAGAAGCTGCATGAGATGGGAGCGTTCACTGACATGCTATTGCCAGATAAAGGAAGTGGAGAAGAAAAAGAAAAGGCTGAACAAAATGATGAAGGAGATCCACTTCCAGGGACTGCTAGACACAGAGAGTTTTATCCTGAAGGTGTGGCAGATGTACTAAAGGTTCGTTTGCCCTACAAATCACTTAGTCTATGCTGTTATTTGGTAAGCCTGGATATAAGTTCGATGGCATCAGAGCATGGGTATAATCCACCTTAATTTTGAATGCTATTTAAGTTTAAAGTGATCCTTGGCATGATATTAGATCTTCCTTAACTAAGCTAGGACTTCAACACTTGCCCTTTCCTAACAACTTAAGCCTGTTAGATGAAGTAGTCCTTGATGTTATTGCACTTCTTCCCAAATTTATTCTTGCTTATCTCGATCTGGATTTTCAGGGAGAATGGATCTTATCTGGAAAAGATGCTTGCAGCAATTCCAAAGTGCTTCATCTTTATATGTATGCTGTTATGAGCGAAAACATAGGCCATTCAAAGGATCCATTCTTGACTCAAGTTTCAGATTTTGCAGTACTTTTTGGCAATGAGCTGGATGCAGAGGTACTAATTCTTGTTTGCATGTAACAGTCCTGTCCATGAGTTTTTTTTTTTTTCTTTTACCTGAGAATTTCAAAACGTTTTTCTCCCGTGTTTTTTGCAGGTGTTATCGATGTCGATGGATCTATTTATCGCACGAACCATGACTACAAAGGCATCCCTTGTCTTTAGAGGGTCAATAGATATTTCTGAGAGTCAGGTGTGTGGATTAACTATCGTGAATGGTTGTATTGGATGTCTTCAACTGTTAGAATTATTGTTGCTGATGACAAATTGTTGCCTTTTCTTTTTCGTATGCAGTTGGCATCCTTAAAAGGCTTTCATGTAAGATTAATGAGCATTGTCCTAGATGTGGATGTTGAACCTTCCACTACTCCTTGGGATTCTGCAAAAGCATATTTATTTGTTCCAATGGTTAGCGATAAGTCTCTAGATCCTATGAACCAAATTGATTGGCACCTGGTTGAGACAGTAATTGAAACAGATGCATGGAAAAATCCACTTCAGAAGGCTCGACCAGATGTTTATCTTGGCACGAACGAGAGAACTTTAGGTGGAGATAGAAGGGAATATGGATTTGGGAAATTGCGTCATGGCATGGCTTTTGGGCAAAAACCACACCCAACCTATGGAATCAGAGGAGCTGTTGCACAGTTTGATATAGTAAAAGCTTCAGGATTGGTTCCTAATAGACAAGCTGTGCCATTGCAAAAGCATAATGGTAAGACTGTTCAAGGAAAATTGATGATGGCAGATGCCCATACTAATGCAGAGGATCTGGTAGGGAGGATAGTTACCGCTGCTCACTCAGGGAAGAGGTTTTATGTTGATTCAATACGCAATGATATGACTGCAGAGAACTCTTTTCCTAGGAAAGAAGGCTATCTTGGTCCTCTGGAGTACAGCTCATATGCTGATTACTACAAACAAAAGTATGAGATGTATTTTCCTTTAGGTGGTATTATTTTATTCTAGTTTTCTTCCTTGTTTAAAGGTTTTGTGACTTTGTCCCCTAGCTAAACCTCCTACCAATTTTCTCTCCTTTTTCTGTCTTGAAATTGGTTAACTATAACTTGTTGACCATGTTGGACCTGTGATATTGTGCATGAAGAACAGGAAGCTACTCTTAATCAGTGAAGGAATATGCTTTTTTCATCTTAAAAGTGAGGGTGTTGCCAATATTGTCTGGCATTATGCGACAATAGCTTATGAATCCTTCTGGATTAGAGGAGCTTTTTGTATCTTGCATAACGGAGGGTGCAAATGGTAACTGATCCTCTTTTTAATTGCTATATGTAGGTATGGTGTTGATTTAATTTACAAGCATCAGCCTCTTATAAGAGGACGGGGTGTTTCATACTGCAAGAATCTTTTATCCCCTCGATTTGAACACAGTGAAAGTATGCTCTCCTTATTCCTATACTGAACTTATATTTTCCTGGCAAGTGTCTAAATTCTCATATTTATTATATCTTGCCTTCTGTAGCTCATGAAGTCGAATCTGAAGAGGCTCTTGACAAAACTTATTATGTCTTTCTTCCTCCTGAGCTATGCCTTGTACACCCCCTGCTTGGATCACTTGTTCGTGGGGCCCAGAGGCTGCCTTCAATAATGAGGAGGGTTGAAAGTATGCTTCTGGCAATTCAACTTAAGAATATGATAAATTATCCAGTCCAGTCTTCCAAGGTAATGTTTCTTCTCAATGTAATCAATTTGTCTTGGTTCTAGTTTTTGCAGTTAACCCATGCCTTCTCAATGCACAGATATTGGAGGCCTTGACTGCTGCCTCCTGCCAGGAGACGTTCTGCTATGAAAGGGCAGAGCTTCTAGGAGATGCATATCTCAAATGGGTTGTTAGTAGATTTCTTTTCCTAAAATACCCACAGAAACATGAAGGCCAGCTTACTAGGATGAGGCAACAAATGGTCAGTAACATGATATTATATCAATATGCATTGAGCAAAGGACTTCAATCGTATATTCAAGCAGATCGCTTTGCTCCATCCAGATGGGCAGCTCCAGGGGTGCTGCCTGTCTTTGATGAGGATACCAGAGATGGAGAGTCATCTTTATTTGATCAGGAGGGATTGATTTCAAAAACGGAGAAGATGGATCGCCTTTCTGATGGATTTGAGGATGATGAAATGGAAGATGGTGAGCTTGAGAGCGATTCAAGTTCTTATAGAGTCCTATCCAGCAAGACACTTGCCGACGTTGTAGAAGCTCTGATTGGGGTGTACTATGTTGAAGGTGGGAAGAACGCTGCGAATCATCTTATGAAATGGATTGGCATTCAGATAGAGTTTGATCCTGATAAGATGGAGTGTACAAGGAAGCCAAATACTGTTCCTGAGAGCATACTTCGGAGTGTTGACTTTGATGCTCTGGAGGGCGCTCTGAGTATCAAGTTTAGAGACAAGGGGCTGCTTATAGAAGCAATAACTCATGCATCAAGACCATCCTCTGGAGTATCCTGTTATCAGCGGTTAGAGTTTGTTGGTGATGCTGTCTTGGATCATCTCATTACTAGGCACTTGTTTTTCACTTATACAGATTTACCACCGGGACGTCTGACTGACCTTCGAGCTGCTGCTGTAAACAATGAAAACTTTGCACGTGTTGCAGTTAAACACAATCTTCATGCCCATCTTCGACATGGGTCCAGTGCCCTAGAAAAACAGGTTTCATGTTTGCTTCCTGGTTCTAAGTCACATTACTCCTTATTGCCCAGAGCTTGTTGAGCAATATTCTTGGGGCGGTTCTAATGTTGTGCTTTTGGTTTTATATGTCTGCAGATTACAGAATTTGTGAAGGAAGTTCAAGAAGAGTTGTCAAAGCCAGGGTTTAACTCCTTTGGCTTGGGAGACTGCAAAGCACCTAAAGTCCTTGGTGACATTGTTGAATCTATTGCTGGTGCCATTTTTCTTGACAGTGGACGAGATACTTCCGTTGTTTGGAAGGTGAGGCACCCACCCTTCGAAACTGCATCTCTTCCTATTCATTTCACTTAAAAATAGATAAAATGATTTTGAGTCTTGCGATTTTCTCAGGTTTTTCAGCCTCTTCTGCATCCAATGGTGACGCCTGAGACTCTGCCAATGCATCCTGTGCGGGAGCTACAAGAACGATGCCAGCAGCAGGCAGAAGGCTTAGAATATAGAGCCTGTCGAATCGGAAATTTGGCTACTGTTGAAGTATTCATTGATGGCGTGCAAGTAGGGGCTGCTCAAAATCCTCAAAAGAAAATGGCACAGAAATTAGCTGCTAGAAATGCCCTTGCTGCATTGAAAGAGAAAGAGAAGGAGGTAGCCAAATCTAAGGAGAAGGATGAAGAAAATGGTAAGAAGAAGAAGAATGGAAGCCAGACATTCACCAGACAAACGTTAAACGATATCTGCTTGCGGAGAAATTGGCCTATGCCATTCTACCGGTATGAAGTGACTCGTTTTCAATACCATCATTAAAATGCTGATTACTGGCTAAAGTGTGATCTGTTTTACTAACTGTAATTTGCTACACTAAAATCTATAGGTGTGTGAATGAGGGTGGTCCAGCACATGCAAAGAGGTTTACATTTGCAGTTCGTGTCAATACTACTGATAGAGGATGGACAGATGAATGTATCGGAGAGCCAATGCCAAGCGTGAAGAAAGCAAAGGATTCTGCTGCTGTTCTTCTCTTAGAACTTCTAAATAAATTATACTCCTAAATGATAGATTTATTGTAATTTCCATGCTCCTTGACATTAGGCACTAAGCCTAATATTGGAGTGATAAAGTTATGTTGTACTATCTCTTCAATGCAGATATGGGTCTAGAATGAGAAACGAGAAAATCATTTCATGGTTGAAAATTTGGAGTGATTAGATACGTTTAGCTTATTTTAGTTCTGGATATTACTCCCTTCTGTACTTAATATAAAATATATTTATGAGTTGATCTTGGTCTTAATTATAAGATATAAGTTTCAAATTTGTCATTTTTTTTATAATATATTCCTATTGATGCTCTCTCATCAATAATCAAGGAGGAGAGAAAATGAGAGAATTAAGGAAGATGACTAGGATATTTTAGAAAAGATATATCATATTAACTAACTCAACTAACTTTTTTAATCTAATGAAATTAGGTAGATATCTTACATTAAGGATCGGAGGAGTATATATTGATATTCATAATGTGGAAAGTTGACCATATTAAATAACTGATAAAATTTAAATTAATGTATCAGTCATTACCAACGTCAAGTAAATATAATGCAAGTAAATATGGGAGAGGGGTGTCACCATTTGCTCTTTATTTAATGTCTCGACTATTAGTTCAACTTTTAATAGTTGAGATTTAATGATAGATGTAAACATATTATTATAATTTTAAATATAATGAAAATCTATAATTAAATATCAATTATTAAAAGTTGATTTAATGGTTGAGAGTTGAGACATTAAATGGAGAATAAATGGAGAGAGAAGTCAATAAAGACAACCTCTCCTAGTAAATATGTAAATTGCTTGACAATGGTTTGAATTTTTTAATCTACTTAACAGTGAATTCGATGTGTACAATTGTGCAAGTAATCAAAATAGATAAAAATACCAGACCATGCACTAAATAAACTCATGATAGGGGATTATTTATTTACTTATTTATTTTTGTTCGAGATGATAGGGGATTATATTTCAATCAATAGGAACTATACATGATACATTTCCAAAAAAGTTGATGGATGTTCTTTAGCTTAATCAACCAAACAACTTGTATAATTCCAATAATCAATACAAAGAAACAATTCCAACAAAACATAATCAACAACGGTCTCCTGTAATATATTATCTAGGGAGAGATTTAGCCACAAGTAAAACCCAAGAACACCTTAATTAATTGTAGTATATACTAAATAGTTATGATAACTAGTAGATAGCATTATAGTCTATTGCTTCAAACTGCGCAGAATATACTCAGCATAAAGATCCCTGCACCAAATCAAAGAGAAAAAACTTACTATAATGAAGAAAAATAGTGCCATTTTTCCTGTGATATTGACATGGGAAGGAATAATTGGTGATGATTTAGTTGTTGTTTCTTTTTTTCATTTCATATATGCAACATTGTCTCCCTCAGCTGGTTTCGTTAGAAGTCAAAATAGAGGTTGGATTAAAAAAAAAAAAACATAAGAGTAACAGTTTCTCAAAATATACTAACATTGAGTACTGGATGGCTTCAATGGCAGTAGAAGGAGGCAAAAAATCATTAACTGCCACCTCCTTATGCTCATTCTTCTTGTCTGATCAATTTGTCAAGAAACACACGTCAAGCTTATAGAAGCTTAGGGAACAAGTTCCTGATTTTAAAAGGTTCCATAATAGGTCTTGTTCAATATTTCATTTTTTTGTTTCAGTCTAATATCTTAGTATGATTTTGATTCAATTTCATTAAAGTGATACTAAAAATATGCGAACTATCAGATTGGTTTAAGGATACAATCTTCAAAGAAGCGACGAATCTCAGAGAGGCGATGAGGTGGAAGTTCTTTGTAGTCGGTATAGTGCTTGAACTCAGGATCATCAACACATACTGCAATAATCTTATCATCTGTCTCACCCTGTAATGTATCATCAATAGTATCACTTTATTTATTACAAGAATCAGTGGACAGGAGGAAATTTCATTTAAATACTTGCTAGTCGCCTGACAGTTTATGACAAACACTTGAAAACATAATACCTGGTCAATCATAGGCATCAGTCCAATGGCCCTGGCTCTCAGGAAACAACCAGGAAGAACTGGCTCCTATACACATGGAATATTGAGTAAGCCACTTAGAATTTCCTTAGTTATGTCAAGTTCAAACACAGGACTTTCATTCATATGAAGTTGACAATAACACAGACTATGACAATGATCAGAAGTAGCTTTATATTTACTGATAACAATGAGAGAATAGCGTGAAAAGAATAGGTTTTTGAAAAACAAGCTTAAGCCTGGTGGCAGTGTTTAAAATGACTGTTATGTATAGACATTTGAATTTCAAATGGTATGGAAGTTACCTGCATAAGGATCAAGACATCAAGTGGATCATTATCTTCACAAAGAGTACGAGGAATGAAGCCATAGTTGTGAGGGTAAACAACTGATGAATACAAAATGCGATCAACCTAAGCAGGGTAAGAAAGAAATAGAACGTTAATAACTTGTATTATTTTCATCATTTAGTCATAATTATTGAATGAGGAAAATTGTTCAAACCTTGATCATTCCAGTTTTTTTGTCAAGTTCATATTTGACCTTGCTTCCCTTAGTGATCTCCACAACCTGCAGGCAGCAACTAACCATTCAACAATATGCAGAAACACCAAACCTTCCCTTGAGAGAAAACCAGACATTGAAGATTTCAAAATGTATGTGTAGGTAGGTGACTACTATTTATTCCTGAAGAAGATGAGGACTTACACAATTGAAAACATTGGGAGCATCAGGTCCTGCAATAAATAGTCAAAAATAATTTGAACCATCAGGTTAAGTGTCAATAAACAAGACAAATTTGGTTGAGCATCATGGTCAACAATATTAGTACGTACCAATTTCAAGATCATGCCAAGGATGAGCAGCAACTGATCTTCTTGACAAAGATGAAAGAATCCTTTGGTTTAAACGGGGACGGTTATCTGTAGGTTCAGCATTCTGTTCTGGCTGACTCATCTTAAGACATAACATACAAGGACAAGAAAAAAGAAATTATTAGTTCAGAAATATGCCGTTTGTTTCTCAACCTTGTTTATTAGTTTTGGCCAAATGAATTGCTCCCAAAAGGGAATGACTTTTTGTTGTTGACATCATTCTTATTACAAATCTCAAAATTGATGATGCCTAATAAAATGAACCCCAAAAACGGTTGCTTCTGTCTCTGCTGAACAAGAGTGAAAAAGACGTGACTTAAAAATTGTAGCCATGGAAGAAAAAGTATAAAAAGATGACAGCTTGGCACATTTAACAAACACCCTTTGAGCAATAATTAAAGGAAAAGCCAGAAAGAATATGAATGATAAGATTTCAAAGAAAAGGATAATTTGTACCTTGACAAAGAGTAAGTATGAAGGAAGAAGGGGTAAATGGTTTGAACAACGAAAAGAGAGATTGAATTGAAGAAGTTATTGTGATTAGCAATGGCATATTTATAGCTCAAAGTGAAGAAATGGTCAATTTTGGGGATCAAAGGAGGGAACTAAGCTTGACCATTCCCATCTTTTGATGAACTTCTAAAGTTTCTCATTTCCATTCGTTCGGGTGGGAGCAGCCCAAAAATAAAATGATCTTTTTTGCTAATTTTAAATTGTTTATAACATCTGTTCTTTAATTTTCTTTTTAATTGATATTTTTTAAAATTATTTTTTTTCAATATTTTGTCAGATAAAAATTCTTAACACAAAATTTCTGTATTTTTTATCAATAAAATAAATAAAATTAGGAAAAAAGGTAGAAAAAGAACTTTAAAATTACAAAATTCTAAGTTAGGTTTGTTACTTAGAGTTGATAAAGGAATGATGAAACTTGATAACCAATTCACAACTCATTTTTTGGGAAAATACCTGATATAGAATTTTATAATTTTAAAGTTCTTTTTTTGTTTTTTTCCAATAAACTTATTAATTAAAATAAAAATAAACTCAAGACAATATAGTAAAGCTCATGATTATGCAGTTGAAGCACCTCGGCGGAGCGCCAAGTTATGAAACCTAGACTAGACCGGCCGGTTTGTCCCAGAAATAGGCGAACCTGTTAGATCCGAGAGTCAAACCGGTTCGCTTTTAAAAAAATCAATTTTCTTAAATTTTTCTTTATAATTTCATATTAATAACTCTGAAATCTTCACTTTTTCACCGGTTTAGTCTCAGGTTAGCTCCAGTTTAACCCACTGATTTTTGACTTAATACCCCAACTGATTCAATAAATGGTCCAGGTTTAATTACCTTGGTGGAGCAACCACCATTGGGACATGGCATCACAATTGTCTTTATCATCTTAAGTAAAAAAATAAATAAATAAAACTTGCGATTCAATTTGACAATTAAATTATAACAAGATAAAATTAAGGAAACAAATTAAAAATTAAAAATTAATTAAAAATAAATAAAATTATGAAATAAAAAAAACTTAAGATGAAGTTTCAAAAAATAAAAAATAAAAAGCTAAAAATATTTTGTGGTTTTTGTTCACGATTTTGGACAATTCTCATATAGGGCATGTCATTGTTCTCCATTTTTTTAGTAAAAAAGAAGACACCAAGGAGACAAGGACAAGTTGCTCCTATTTACAAGGCGATCTGAGAATTAAATGTGTTTGAAAGAGCAGAGAAATAAATAGAGAGAAATATGGATACCCCTCCTATCCTGTTATTTTTATAAAAACCTGATAATCAATAGTTTAAGAAAGTAATTAAAATTTATTAAAAACAATAAGTATGTCTAAAATAAACTTTATTTTTCAAGTATGCCCTCATTTATAAGAGACATGTATGAGAGAGAAATAGAGTAAATATAAATATTACCAACATTTTAATTAATACAATTTATATAATTAATGAGAGGTAAACATGAAAAAAAAAACTCATTAAATGTTTAGAAAACTTTTTTCAGACTTTTATAAAAAGGACCATAACAATTCAAATCTTGAACTCTTATAAAAAAGATTGGAGGGAGCATAGGATAATTATATCTCTAAAGATCATTATTGTTGTTATTGTGGTTGTTGAAAATTTAAGTTTCAAATGAGTTGGATTCTTCAGGGAAAAAAAAGAGTTGGATTCTGAGATTTATTAAAGTCAAGAAAATTTCTCACTATTAAAAGAGATATTAGTATAAACATTATTAAAAATTATTTTTTTCTTAATTGGAAAAAAATAATTGGAATTTCTCATTTTCTTGAATTAAAGTGGATCCTTACGAAAAATAAAAATATAATCTTAGCTTTAGCCCAAATCTTGAGCGTGACTTATAATTTTGTTGGGTTTATAAGTTTTAATTTGATTAAAATTTAAACTATGTCAAATCATTGAGAAATTGTGTTGACTTGGCATCTAAGGGGGTAATTGGCCAAAAAAATATAATAAAAAAGATTATAAAACATGGGTCAGAACAAAATGAAAATAACTTCTAATCGTCAAACAACACTTGGTAAGGCTAATATAAACAACTTTGCCTGTGAAAAAGTTATTAGAATATAAAAAGATACTCCCTCCGATTCTATTTATAAGTAAATTTTTCTTTGATTGCGCAAAATAAATTGGTAGTTAAAAACAATAAATGTGTCAAAAATGTCATATTTTTTCCCATATATGCCCCTATTTATGAAAAGAGTATAGGAGAGAAAATACATAAAAAATATGAGAGATATGAGTATTTAATAAAGATAAAATAGGAAAAAGAAGCTTATATTTTCGGACAAAAAGTGAAAGTTGTTTATAAAAGGGACCAATCCTATGAAAGAGAAAGTTGCTTATAAATTGGACCAGAATGAGTAAAACAATGAAAAATAAATTCAGATGACCCGAAACACTGAAACTCAGAAATTACAAGAACTAATATACCCATTAAAGACTACTAATCATTTATATACAGAGTGATTTTCATACAAATGCATAATACGTTATATCTGATTCTATTTGTAAAGAGACATAAAACCATATATACACTTTGCTCATAGAGCCAAGTGAATTACATGCCAGAACCAGATTATTCAATCCATTCCCCAAATGCACAATGGCTGGGAATCTCTCATCTCCACACTAAGCAAATTATAAAACTGAAACCGACCATAGATCTCATCATCATGTGAAGAAGTTTTCAAGGTACATGCATAGAATCAGGAGACATTGATATCATCTGAAGAAGGCTAGAATTTGAGAATGTCTCTTCCAAAGCACGTCCTCCTCTTTTGATTCCTCCATCAACACTCTCTTTTGTTACGTGTGTCAACTCTCTTGCAACATCAATCATTCCCAGCTTCCCATCTGAACCAAACAACATACATCTTGTTGCTAGGTCCGCTATTATCTGTATCTGTTCTTGGCAAGAACGAGGTTGCTCGTGGTAGTAGAGAAGGGGATCGATGATTTCTACGAGCTTCCCTGTCCTAATCTTCTGAAGTGCCTGGGTTGGTGTGTTCAAGTGATTATTATTTGAGCCTGAAATGATCTCAAGAAGCAACACACCCATGTCATAAACATCATTCTTGCAGAAACTCGAGCCTTCAATATTGTTATCATAGCAATAGTTGAATTTGGTATTGACAAGCCTGAATCCTGCAATCTTGACAGAAAAATCATCATCTACGAATATGCAACCAGGTTTAAGGTTG
The DNA here is from genome assembly GCA_963855925.1 of Inga laurina. Taxonomy (NCBI): domain Eukaryota; kingdom Viridiplantae; phylum Streptophyta; class Magnoliopsida; order Fabales; family Fabaceae; genus Inga; species Inga laurina. The sequence continues at coordinate 4,624,607 of OY979711.1, read as the reverse complement.
TGGTGGAATATGGGAGGGGAAGTGTCATATTGTAAGAATGCAAGAACATTAGCTGTTTCTGCAGCAATAATCAATCTCTTGTTCCAGTCCAAACAAAGTTTATGTCCCTTTCTTGGATGTAAATGGTCCTCCAAGGTACCATTTGCAGGATACTCATAGACAACCAAAGAAGGATAGCCAGAATCTATACAGCATCCGAGAAGGCGGGCCAAGTTCTTATGTGACATAGCAGACAGGACCTCAATTTGTGCCAGGACTTGTATAAGGTCTTTCTCAGTATCATATTGCAACTTGTGGACAGCTGCATGTGATCCATCCCCAAGAACACCGGCGAAAATTGTACCATTGTTGCTGCTCTGCATGAGTTTCTGATCCTCAGCGAAATCTTTCGTCGCTTCCTCAAGCTCGCGGAGGCTGAACAACTGAGTTCTACAAGCCTTTTGAACTGAGGTGTGGTGATAGTAAGCCTGCTCACTGTCAAAAGTGCCTGGTTTTTGTGGTCTTTTCAGTAGACAAAATAGTGCTAGTAATGAGGCAACAATAAGAACTGGACCAACGATTCCTGCATTTGAAGAATTTCATGACAGTGAATAATCATGAAAAGTGACAGAACATTTCAACAGAAAATGGTCCTAATTGGCCTTTTTAGTACACAAAAATGAGTATAGTGTTGCTAGTTGCTTGATTAATTACCTGCGATGATGACAAATTTTCTTTGATCTTTTCTTCTGATGTAGCAGTCACTACCATATGCTTCATGTCCATCCTTCACACAGGCTGCAAAAGATGCATCAAAGACAAGCCAACGTCAAATCTGAATTGAGTAAGTTCTAAAACATCATGAAACTTCAAAAGAACTCTGTCCAGAAACACATTCATAAACTGTATCTTGTGGATAACCTTAGATTGACCAAGCTTTCTCATATGTGCACTATCACTATCAGGTCTCATGTAAGGAAACATGCTCCTTTCAATAGATGCAAATTTATATCTCAACTATTAAAGAATGTAACAAATCTCTAAACATTATTCAAGGCCAGCCTAAAGGTCTAAGTAAAGAAGAAAAAGAAAAGCAGAGGCTGGCTTCTGTATTTCAACAAGAGAATCTCCCTTATCTTACAGTGACAATTTCCCCAACCATGTTCATTACTTCATATTTTGTTTACCAGTCTTTTAGATCAGACCAAGAGAACAATAAAGTATAAAACATATCAACAAAGAAAAAGGCGCTAATGCAATTTTTCAGAGATGAGGAAAATAAAACTACTACTTACCCTGCAAGCATCCGGTTCCATTAGCAAATCCATCACCAACATACCCATCTTGACACATACACCTTGCTCCACCTTCAACTGATGTAGCATTCACTAAGTCTGCATTGCTTGAACAAACTTGCTTGGATGAGTTATTAGGAACAGCCCATTCCAATTTTACCCCTCGCTTTCCTGAATTTGACCCTCTCAAAACAGCCCAACTAGAAAATCCCCTGCATCCATACTCAGAAAACACTGAAAACCCTTCTCCTACATTCCATATACTATGGTCTGAAAGTGGATAGCAGCACCCAAGTGAGCCACCTCCACCGTCACCGTCTCCGTCACAACCCGGCAAGTCAACTGTTTCACAATCTGCTTTGCACAGAGAAGAATCTTCACAGTCATAGAGACCAATGACGTTTTCCACTGAGACTCCAAAGTGTTCATTTCTCACAAAACTTTTGCCAAAAGAGTTCAGGTCATTGTACTGGCGACATGATAATGTGCCAGGGAAGTCCACTAGGACGCCGTCACGGAAGAATTCAATAACTGGGTAGTTTTCTGAGCCGATTCTGAGAAGAAGGGAAGAGGAATTCGAGCAAGACAGATTGAAAGCATGAGAAATTGATACACACGACGAGTTCACGTAGAATGGAAAAGGAACATGGTGTTTCCCACATGTTTCGTTGCAGGAATTGCGAAGCAAATCATTAGTGGATGATTCTAGTTCCTTTTCTTGGTTCTGAAAGGAACCACAAGAAAAAGGCAGGCAGGCAAGGAGGAGGAGTAATCCAAAAAGAACAGGAGCTAACATTGAAAGAGCTTTTGAAGAAGAAGAAGTGAGTGATGATGTTGTTCAACAAATCAAGCAAATGGTTTCACATGACCCTCCCTTTTATTTGCTCTAAGTCTTGAAAAAATGAGAACTTGATAAATACCCAAATGAGAATGGCATGTCTCTCTCGAAAGAAACTCATAGGATATTTTAGAAAAGTATGTACAAACATTGACATAAATAGCACTCTATACATGTTTTACAAGGGTCAATTAATAAAAATCTTAAACTACATTAGTTATACTTTGAAATTCAATAATTTTCTAATTTTATCTTATTTATTATACATTTTATCATGTGATAACAAAGTTAATACGATAATAAATGAAATCTAAATTATACCACTCTGGTCCTATTTATTAGTCCATTTTGATAAAAAAAATTGTTTTTATTATAAATCCACTTTCAGAACAATAAATGATATTGTCACAATTTTATCCCATTAATTATAATAAAAAAAATAATTTATTCATGTTAACTATTGGAACCTCATTTATAGATGAGGACAAAATTGAAAATCTAATCTATAATTCATGATGAGTGAACTAACTCTTCTTACGTAATTTAGACTTATAAATATAATTAAAGTGATATATTCATATGAAAAATTTCTCTCTTTACCCTATTACCAAATTTTTTCTCTCTCCCTACTTTATAAATAGGGGTATATCAGAATGCGAATATTAAATTGAAGTTGATGAACGATAATGAACGGAAGAAAGGGAAGATCATTGAAACTGAGGAAGAAGAAAACCCAAAAAAAGGACAGGTGGCAAGATGAGAGAGGTACTAGGTAATGAGGAAGACATAGAAGTTGGAGAAGGAGAAGACGATTGGTCTGAGGAATGGGCTACACTTGCTATCAAAAAATGGAAATAAATATGGAAAAGCGTGAGCGTGCCTTTCATATTTCATTTTTGTTGTGAGCATTTCGATCAAAAGTTTAAATCCACAGTTTGGTGGGTGAATTACGTAGACGAGAGATTGGTACTATTATATTATAATTATAGTAATAGTAAAACTTGCATGGGTTTCTAGATTTCGAGGAATATATATATATATATAAAATAATTTGTCCGAGAAATATTTAGTTTGAGAATTACGGAATGTCAGATCAGTCCAACAACGTAAGGATGCGTACCTTGCAAAAAAAATAAAAAATAAAAAACTTATGTTATCTTCTCTTTTATATATATATATATATATATATATATATATATATATATATATATATATATCCAGAAAACGATGCCGCGACTTATAAAGCCTCAATATGCGCTAACCTAATTCACTACTCCTACGTTTCCTTGTTACTATTACATGTTTTCTTTTTTGTTTTTTTTTTTGCCATCATACTATTATATGTTTTCAATGAGAAAGAATATGAGTTCTCAGGAAATGTGACTCCGGTTCTTTTCATAAAAATAATTATTGAGATTATCATTTAAAATATTGTTATAATAAATGTGTAACTTTTAATGTTTCTTTCGAATTATATTCTTCTTTAGAAAGCGAATGTATAAGAGATAATGAGAGAGAATTTATTATAGGATAATAAATGATATATATTTAATGAGAGTAAAAATAAAAATATCAATTTAAAATTTTAGACAAAAAAAATTATTCATTTTATTAGAGATTACCCCTATAAAAAGATAATGTTCCTTACGAAAAGGACCCGTGGGAGTAATTTGTATAAATAATTTCTATTTTAATATATCTTATATAAATCTTGTATAAGAGATATCTAACACAAATCTGTAGTCTTATGTAAAATCTTATAAATATGAAATTAAACTATTTGCATTCGTGTGCTCATATATGTGATTTAGCATATAGGGCTCAACGTTATTTGTATATTATTCATTAACACGACGAGTATTGCATACACATATGATGAATGTATTTAAACAATTATCAAATCGTGTTAATTTATATAACCAAAATAGAATCACTTACCTGACATATGTATATTTATTATCATCACACTTTTAATTATGTATTTTCAGTGAGCGACATAAAAAGCCTTTTAGAATTTACTTATAAATAAATTAAACGTCTTATTACTAACAATAGTAGTTTTGTGAATTTATAATTAATTTTAGGCAGGCATAATAAATAGAATATATTAAAAGAAAGTTGTATAGATGAAGTGATTGTGCTTTGGAGAACGTAGCAGCTGCGTGTTATAGCTTGAAACTTGAGATTTCGTCACTCAATGCACGTGAAAAGGTTAAACTGCAGGTTCCGTGTACTAAATTTGTCTTTTTTATATTCCCAATTTTCAACGTCAAATTCCTCATTTTTTATTTCCATTTATTTAGTTAAAAGATGCAATTCAATTGTGTGTGTGTGTGTGTGTGTGTGTGTGTGTGTGTGTGTGTGTGTGTGTGTGTGTGTGTGTGTGTGTGTGTGTGTGTGTGTGTGTGTGTGTGTGTGTGTGTGTGTGTGTGTGTGTGTGTGTGTGTGTGTGTGTGATGATCAAAATGCATTAATGAAACAAATGATAATACATCAATTCCGCAATTGATTTCACCCAAAAAAACATTTTAAAAATTAATACAGTTAAAAAAAGAAGTTATGCCTTTCTGGAGAATACTAGCAGAATTCTTGTTTGATCCTTTCTATGGCAAAAGTATCTTTTTACTACATAAAACTTCAATGGTACATATATATATAAATATATATTAGTTTTAAGGTACAAGGACGATAAATTTTAGAAAAAATTGTTCAAAATTTTTTCATTATAAAATTTATTGTATTAAAGGACTTAAATCCTTAAGCCGGTGGAACACTTCTTCAGTTGCATGCAACATATATTTGACTATATATACATGGCTTCTATTTTGTGAGTAATTAAAGATAGGTTCAGTAAAAGAAAGAGTTGCACCCACCAAAAATATGTTACACTTGGGTGCTTGAATAAATTTCATATATGTTTGGTACTAAATTTTGTAATGAGAATTTTTCTTAAATTATATATGTACTACATCTGATATTTAATATAATATAAGTTCTTATTCATAGAGTATATTAAACACTGGAGGTAGTATATATCTATTTTATTAAATTGGGTAAAATAAAGGGAAAAGATATTTAAAAGATAATTCAAGTACCCCAATTTGAATATTAAGAAAATTTAGTTTATAAAATTAAGATAAAGTGTTATTATATGTACGAGCTGGGTAAATACTAAATAGTACTGCCTCTGATTCTTAATATATTAGCAAAATAACTAATTTGTAAAGATTAAAAAAATTAATTATATTAAGTTCATTATTTATAAAAGATGTGTGCTGGTTTCTTTAAATATTTCTTTAGTCATTTGCATTTGAGTTACCTTCAGGTGGAGATCGCTTAATATGTGTAATTAGAATATTATATTTATTATCAAAGTAAACTATCCAACTAACTCTTACGTCTAGAATTGAAAATAATTGCAGTAACAAAGATTATTATGGAGCCGATGATTGTGTGGCCCAATAACACTAACTTCCTCCTTATTTGTAAAAGATTGTGGGCTTGATCTAACTATTTCAAGCTGTTTCAGGCTTTCAGTTACCCTATACTAAAAAAAATCGGTAAGCAGATTAATTATTATTCCCTCCGATCCTAAATATAGGATATAGTTTGTAGTACAAATTGCACTACAAACTATGTCCTAGTGCTCGTTTGGGATAACTTATTTTTGGGTAATAAGTGTTTATAAATCGTGATTCACGGTATACGAGGTAAGTATATGAGAGGAGTTTTGTCTCGACTTACGTAATAAGGACTTATTATCCCAAAATAAGCGATGTCAAACACTCACTTTAACTCTTATATGAAAACAACATGATAAATGGAAGTTAGTGTCCAAAAATCACGTCTATGCAAGCTAGAATAAAACCTCTCTTAGATACTTGCCTCGTCAATCATGTTGGAAAAATAACTTATAACGCTGATCCAAACAGCCGCTTAAACTCTTAAAGAAGCATTTTATTAAGTCTCTCAGGAGAATATGATTGATTTATTTATTCACTTTTAATCGAGGGAAAAACTATAAATAAAATAATTGCATGCAATGGCCAATGGACATAATTGGTTTTTTTAGGTGTTGTGTGATGTGTGAAAGTGGTTGACCATGAAATAGTTGAGTGAGAATAAAAGAAAGGTAAAATGAAGGTATTAGGGGTTTCATTAGATGCGTTAGGTGAGATACAATTGGGATGATGTGAGGAAAAGATTAATTGACAAATTAACCAAATAAAGTAAAGTTTTAACCTCGGGGGGCAAAAAAAAGCAGAAAAGGATTCTAAACTTTAATAATCCTCACTGCATTAAGACATTGTACCTCAACGATTTCCCACATCATGAGGTTTCGCAAATATTTAGGTGACCCTCTGCTGTTACAACAAATGTTCAGCCAACAATGTTCTTATTTATTACTACTAGTATTAAGAATTTTATATTTTATGATGATATTAATATATTAATATCGATTAATTGGGTTTCTTAATTATAAAAAATATAATAAGTGAACCATATTTTTCATGACATATCATTATTAGTGCTGCCTTTGATAAGATTTATTTTAACGAGAATCATGAAAAATTTGTTCCTTTTTTATACACAGGAATAAAAAGGCCAACATAAATACTCCCTCCAATTCACAATATAAGTCATTTCAACTAATTTATTAAAACTAAGAAATGGAAGTTAACTCATTAAATTTATCTTAAACTAAAAGTAATTTTCAACTTTAACCATATTAAATGATGTTTTAAAGGAGAGAGAAAAATATAACGAGTCGTGTTTAAACATTAACTAAAGGCATAAAATTGATAAATAAGTATTAATTTCTCTCCAAGTGATTTATATTCTGGACTAAATCATTTTTCTAAAAGAGATTTATATTGTGAACTAGAGGAAGTAAAAGTTAGGAACTAACAACAGAGACTACTGAAATCTCTATCATCAGTTTTAGATTGGGACTATATAATCTAATATTGGCTTTGTCCAGAGCCTTTTCGCAAGAATATTTGTCATTTTTTTTTATATATAAAAGGAAAGCAAAACAAAACTAATGATGCAACGTTTTTGGATTTTCACTTACCAAGAACGTTGCATCATACTTCTGATTTCAAAAATTACTCCTCAATCTTCACGAGTCTCCGGAACTTCGTTCAAAATCAATTGGATAGCCTTAGCAGAGTTACTTCTTAGGATTATGTCTTGAATTCCTTGATCACAGGCTCTTTTTAGCCCATTAAACATCCACACAATTTGGCTATAAGGTTATTGCTTTCTTCCAAAACCTTCTACCAAGGAAGTATCTCCCTCTTTCAAGACACCACGGCACACGGCTTTGCCAAAGTAGTGCAAGGATGCCCCGTCAACCTCGATCATGTAGAAGTCAAAAGAGTTCATCAAAACTTAAAATAACCTTTTGTTGTTGTTGTTGTTGTTAATAAACTCGCGTTTAGAAGCAACAAGGGTGTTTCCCTCTAAATTTGTGCACAAATATGCATTGTGAATAGCTCAAAGACACAATTACTCCCTCTAATCTCTAATATAAAACATATTTAGGTAGTTGATATTGATCCTAAATATAGGATATATTTATCAATATTTTCCTAATTTATTCTAATAAATACTCTCTCAACACTAATCAAGGAGAAGAAGGAATGAGATAGCTAAAAAAAATATGATTATGATATTTTAGAAAATATATGACATATTAACTAACTTTCTTAATTAATCAAATTAGGTAAATGTCTTATATTAAAGACAGGGGTATTTTTTTTTTTTAATCTTAGCCACCAAATTTGGGTGAAAGGATGTTAATCAGTTTTAAATACAATACCTAGTTAGTTAATTTATGGAGATTAAAAAATTAGTTAAATTAGTTATTTATTATTATTATGTGAAAATTATGTATCACTTTTTTGAAATATTCCTAATTTAATGAGAGTATTAAATGTGAGAGCCAAAAAGAATAAGAAAAACTGTGGAATCAATAATGGTAATATAAAACAAATATTAAATGAGGAAAATAAACTAAATCCAGATTTTATATTTATAACCAAATCATATTTATATAACTCGAATTCTCATTTCTTTCTTTCTTTTTTGCCCGACCGAATTCTCATCTCTACATTATTACCTTTTCCTCCGAATGTTTCCTAAATTACCGACATCCTAATTATATGCAAGAAAGCTAAGTATTGATATACTGTTTTCCCCGTGATTAATTAGGATAAAATTAATTATTACCCGTCATTTTTTCAGTTTTAACATTAAAAAACAATCAAGGTTAACTGCTAATCATACCTTAACATCAAATCTATTAAAGTGGAGAAGCTTGTAAAGCAGTAACCAAGTCTCCCGGAGGAGTAGCCCATCTTCCACCAAGCCCACCATTTTTGTTAACTCCAGAGAATAAAAGAAGTCATTATAAAAAATTAGGGTTGGGTTTAGTAGAAGGGGATAATTTCTTATAATGTGGCGAATCGAGGTTCAAATCTTTGTTGAGAGAGTTACTTACATTTAGTATCCGATAGTGCCTCAAACAGAATTGCCTTTAATATAAGGAAATCTGTGCCTAGCAAAAACAATAAAAGAAGTCATTATAAAGAATAAAATTTGGCCCAAAATATTTAAGGAAAGTTATACTTGCAATATAAGGATTGCGGATTAATTTGCTTAAGTAATAAGAACTTCTACAACTCATGCTAACATGAATTTATGCATTCCAATAATTTTCTTACAAGAAATTTGTAAAGATTGAGTCAACGTTTGGTACGTGGAATTTTTTTCAGAAAGGAAATGAAAAAAATGCATCTAAAAACGAAATGAGATATATTTTCTTTTTAGAAAACACTTTTCTATATACCAACAGCATTCTTGAAACAAAAACTTATCTGATCATTTTATAACTGTCGCGAATCTAAATTAAACATACAAAACACCTAGAAAACACGCATGCTATATAAATCACACACATGTTCATCTCCAAAGTCAGTAGCTACCCTATTCTAGATTTTCATTACCTTATTGTAATCGATTAATTATGTCATTCACCACCATGCATTTGTTTCTCCATTGCTCTAGAGTTTATTTATTCTTGCTAGTTACTACCATTACAGGTTCTAGTTATCAATAACGAGTGTAGAAAACATGAAATAAATCCAGCGAGAATATCCAGTATGAGGGAGACGAATCTAGAAAGGTGGGGGAGGGGATAGAGAGAATCGGTGTTATCTGAATAATCCCAACATAAGAAGAGAAAAAACTATTATTCTGGTTGAGGTGTAAAATGAAATAAAGAATTACATCAAAAGATAATTACATAAAATAAAATAAAATAAAATAAGCCCAATAAGTTGAGAATCACACCTATAATTTAACTCATTCATGCAAACTGCAAAGCACTTACACTTCATTACATCAACTATTTCTCGGCTACCACAATCAACATCCAAGCAGCAAGTCATGTCTTAGGATTTACCTGACCTGGGAAGAGATTCTTCTGCAGTAAACTAATTCACAGATGTCAAACAATAACATGGAGTAGTAGCTGAATGATTACTCATAAATTACTTAATGGTGAAGTCTCAATGTATCTTATCTAAAGCTATTTTTAGCGGAGTTCTTAACCGCAGCAACATCAGTTCAAGAAAGTAAATAAAGCGTATGCAGAAATTTAATATAGTACACACATCTACACGGCGAGTTTCGTGAGCTACATAAGTGGTAATAAACAATAAGGATATACGCATAGGGGAGCTAGAATTATAGCATGGAAATCCAAGGTTTCCTCCATGTGTTTCCATGCAATATCAGTGTCAAGTTGAAGCCTCCGCTTCCAAGCGTATTTTCTTGGCACTTTTCTCGTCACCTTGGTTGCTGTTAGTTCCAACCCTGTTTTCCTTGGCTTCCATTGAACATCTCTTGTAAGGTTTGAACCCTGTTCGACTAGTCTTCAGCTTTCCTTGTCCAAGCCCTATGGTTAGCAGCACCTCTTCCTCATCATGTCGTTTTCCGAGGAATGACAGTTTCTTCGCCATTCCTCTACAGTCAGAACCGCATCCGTTGATGCTGTCTAGTTTATCATCCATATTATGCTTGTTATCATCAATGTTGTCCGGCCGATGATCCTGATTTGTCAAGTCATGTGGAGGAGAAAAGCTCTGTGGCAACACCTCCCTGGAGAAGAGAGCCTGAAAGGCCAGCCTCCCCTGATAATAACAGTGATATGAGAATGCAATGCGACAAATGCATTTATAATGTCAAAACTTCATGGGGGTAAGAAATCATATTACCTCTTCAGAGACCTCCTTCCAAGGATCAGGAAGGCTGCCAGCACTTCTAGAACGACGATTTCTGGAGTCAATAGCTAAACAGTTTGCATCAGGTTCTTTGTCTTCATCTTTCTCTTTCTCGTACTTCTCTAATGCATCTGTCTCTACGTCGCTGCTGGAGGTGGTATTGGAACCACATGAGGAACGGTCAACCTGTTTTCGGCCTTTCATTTTGTTAGGGTCAAGGTGCTCAGCATTTGCTTTGTTCTTCTCATGATCAGTAGCCTTTGATGAAGTATCCATCTTAGCTTCTCCACTTTCCTCTGGGTCTGATGAAGAAATAGCTGGTGACTTAGAAGCTGATTGTTGAGCATGCAGAGCACCTGTGTATTCCGGATCCTGATCTTGCAGAGGAGTCTGGGGAGCAGTTTCACCACCTTGCTCTGTTTTGGCTGCTGGTATTTCACCATTATCCATTGATGAAACTGCTGCGGCTGATGCCGGAGGGCAAGGAAAAGCCGAATGGAAGGGAGCACACAAAGGAAGAAATCCATGGGCTGCCCACCATGCAGTTGCAGCAGCCACAGTAGCAGCTGCAATAGCTGCCATGCTTGGAGGAGAGCCAATTTGCGTAGAAGGAAAGGCTCCTTGCAAGCATGCTGGAGAATCTGCAGAAGTCTCTATATTCGCATAGGGCCAAAATGTAGCAGAAAAGCTTGCTGCAGCATGTGCTGCAGGGTTCTGAAGCAGGGTGGAGACAATAAGACTTGAAAATGTGGAGGACATTTGAAGAAATGATTGGTAGTGATCTTGATTCTGGTGAGTTTGAGGGAACGGAGGAGGATAAGCGGGAAAAGATTGATGAATTGAAGATTGTGCCCGGTTATTATGACTTTCACTTGCATTTGATGCAGATGCATTTGTGAAAATATTAGGTTGCCTGTTAACCCCACCCATAGGCTGAAATACAGATTCTGGAAACAAAATATCGTGGGACGGATTTTGAGTACCTGTTCCAAGTTTCCCATCAACAACATGCACAGGAACATGTCTTGGGTACTTCTGATTTCCTTGCATCCCTTCTTTTGTCAAAGCACAATTGAGATCATCTGTTTTCTTACAATGAACCAATTTTGCATGAGAAGCATCAGAATCCTCCATCTTAGAAGCTTTACTTGTGGCATTACTCTGTGCTGTGTGTTTCCCTTCAGCACCTTTCTCCAACTTCTTATTTTCTTTTAGTTCAGCAGTGATAAAAGATTCATCTGTTTCATCCCGACTTATCAATTCTTTTGCTGAAGGTATGAACTCCCTTAAGGTGCATGGATTTCTCTGTGGCGCTGACATTGAACTCTTGTCTGCTGATGTAACAAAGGAACAGGGTGCCTCCTGAAAAACGACAAATACTTTAGAGCAGTTCTCGTCCTTATTTTCTTTTACATTGGTCTGACTTACATCTACAGTAGGATTCTAATAAAACAGGAATGATCAGTTATTTTGCTGAAAGGTAAAATCATCAGAAGTTGAGAAAGATTGAAAAGAAATATAAACCTCTGGCGGTGGTTCCTTCTCCAAATCCAGTGCTTGTTTACAATGTGAAGATGAAACCGACACAAGAAGTTTTCCATCCTTTCCTCCGCCATGTGATGTTTGGGCACCAGCACTAGTCTTCCGAGGATAAGGATTGCTTGGTTTTCTTTTGGGTCGTGGAGGAGGTATGTCTATGTCAATAGATTGTCCAATTGGAACACCTTTTACAAGGGCTTCTTTCTCCAACTGGAAGTGAAAATAAATAGTAACAGCATCCTCAGCAAATGAAATTTCAAAAGCACTAATTTGAATCATTTGTGCATTAGCTGTTATGTGTAATTCAAAAAAGTTCTTTTGAACTGCTTTTGAACTATAAATATTCAGACTAACACTGACATTTCAATGCATTCTTTAGCTTAATGAACGATAAACTAGGCATATAGTTCTCAATCGAAAACTAAATTACATGAAAGGCAAGAAAGAAAACATTTTGAAACCTTCTCCACTCAAGTTTGGAAAAAATCACCTGATTCGTAGTCAAGGATTATCCATATTGGATTTGGAGGGCTGAAAACTGAGTTGTTTAAAGAAAAAATCTGTACAACAATGTCGTTGTAGACTACAGTAGGAAGCTATTGCCGTCAAGTTATTAAAGCCAGAAGTTACATTGAAAAGTCACTATAAGCAGTAGAGGTCAAAGAACAGTCCCCAGAACTTCATCTTTTAGAACCATATGATCTAATGTGGTATGCAGAAACTGCTTGCCACTGTTGAGACAGCATAGACATTGCTAAGAGATTTGACAGGAATCTAACTTGTACACAAGTTTGTACATCTTAGAAAGTAACATAAATATCTACTGAATCTCAACTTTTTCACAGAAACTATTCTTGCAAGTTTAAGAATATAAATATATAAAACCATTCCTAGAACTTCTAAAATCTTAAACCTTTGAGATAAAAGTTGTAAAATATATCCGATAACATCTCATAGCCAAAGATGAATTTCTATAGAAATGCTACCCCCTTTTGATGTCCCTTGTAGCATTTCAATCTAATGCATCCTTCCCTCACATGCAAACTGTAAGATCAATTTAGAAAGAAACTACCTAATAGACTGGTCTGGCGAGCCTGCAGTCAACTCATCACAATTATTTTTATTTACAAGTTCTATCAACTTCATTCAGCCATTTCGCTCTCATGTAACCCAATACTGCATAGTTTCTTTGGATAAAGGTCTGATTCTATTTTGCTGAAAGAGTGAATCATCAGCAAGTTCCTCCCTTCTAAACTTCAATGCATACCCGATTCAATCAATTCATGAATGTTTATCACTTTCCCTTCATTTTCTCCTTATAAACATGCGACATAGACTTTTTTTCAGAGGAAATGAAAATGATAAGTTGACAAAAAGTACCAAGATAGTCACATTTAACTTATATATATATATATAAAAGAAGAATTCCGCACAGTCAACATGCTATGTTCTTTGAGGCGAAACAATCGAAGACAGTACTCAGAAATCAGAAATTTTACTCACATCAGAATCCCATAACAACCAAAGATTCCTCTTTTTGTGGATGATTTCACAAATTCTAGGTTTGATATATCTCTACTATTGTATCACATCAACATTACTTGATCAATACTAGCAACAAATTATTCTGTTAGATGGAAGTTTAAGGTAATTTGAATGTGCTTTGCTTTCAATTCACTCCTCCTTTCTCAAGCAAAGGAAAAATCCACAAGTCCTTCAGTGACCTTATTTATTTTGTCAGGAAAAAATCCCAACTTTTTAAAACCCAAAACGACTAACTGGCCTCTTCTTTTAGCAGTACTACCCCTGGTTTAAATGTTTTTCATAAATCATAAGTAAACCCATCAGAATCATAACTTATTTATTAGGTTGAGCTCACCTAAAAAAATTTCTATTGGCTTGTTTGCGTACTAATTCCATTTGACCTCGTTCAAGATCAACCATGAAGGGTAGCATTAAGAGTTGCAATGACACATCATAAGAGTATACACAGGCCTCTATACTCAATAACCTTATGCTAAAAATGGTTTTTCAAATTTTTGCCTACTTATTGTAGCTTGGGCATATAGTAATACTCTGAAGATCCTAGATGGCATGCATACTAGACCATCAAACAAAAAAACGGGGGACTGGTTTGAGCAAGCAATCAAATAGACTGCTTGGCCAAACCAGCCCCCCTTGATTAATGCGGGAAAAGTATTTTCTAAGGTCCGAAAGTATTTTGCCGTATATTGTACAGCTTTAACTGACAATAAACTTTTTACATTTTGCCGCATACTGAAGCAATAGACCCTCATTTTTTTTCAAAATGTAAGATGCCTAAAGAAGGGTTAAGTCAACAGATTTTAAATCTTAGATTGATCCCCAATTCTATATAGTTAAGGCCTTAAACATAACAATAAACTATATGCAAAATATGTAAGGCTGGGACTGAGATCTATTGTTCTATGAGCTAATTAGGTGAAGCCGCTTTCATATTCTCAGTAGTTGACCTGCTGGTTGCGAGCTACAATTCCAGCATGAATAAGAATTTCAGTCTGCTTAGCAAGTGATCCAATTCGTACAATCATAAACTTTTGTTTGTTTCATTTACTCATCAGAATCCTTATCATAATCAAGAAGAAAAGTAACTGGAGCCCTGACCCTCTTCATCTATAGATGAGTCAGTGCTAATTCTTTATCATTATATTCAATAACAATAATATCTGAGTTAATAAGGGTGTGTGATTGACTAAAGGATATTAATGCAAAGTCAATGTTCGGGTGTTATGTTAGTTGGTTGAGGGGAACTGTTTCCTCACCACATGTCACAGATTCGAACGACATAGGGTAAAGCAAGAAGGATATTAATACAATTCCATTTCTCTTCATTTGAGAGGTTTATCTACCATTAGCAGTCATTTCGGTTCTGGACTGTGATCAAATCACAGCTAGTGAACACTCCTCTAAACTCCTTGATTGGACTTACATTCAACATAATCCTGCTGCCTAGCAAGCAAGCATCCGAGTCCCCGAACTCCAACCATCCTTTTGGGCTCTGAAGATCATCTTTCATGACCATAAGCCAATATTCAAACCATATGACTTAGGAGCCTCACACCCTTGGAAGATATCCAAAATCACTTCTACTTCAAATTCCAATAGTCATTTATTACTTTGGAAGCCCACCATAGTTCTCACTAATCTAACTGTCACTCTCCTGAAGTGTCATTTGATTTCAGAATAGGGAAATTACTTCTACTTCACTTGAAGTGTAGTCAAACTACAGAAATCTCCCATGACGGCACAATGCTGTTAAGACTTGTTAAAGGGTTACAGCAACTTAGCTTCAGGTGCTCTAGTTTGAAACATTTTATAAGAAAAAAATAATATAGATATTTAAACATATTTGTTTACGTTTATTATTTTACTATGCTTCAAGGTGTGTTAAGGTATGTTTTCGGGGGAAATATATTGCACCGTAAAATTAACAGTATTATAATGGAAGTGAAGTTTCTATAATGTGAGAACAACCTCAAGGGATATCATTGTAATTTAAATCAACCTCAAGGGGGAGACGATTATAATTTTCCCATTTAAATTACTACTAGCATGCATAATATGTCTTGGCAACAAATGCTCTCAGATTGGGTGACTTGAATCATCTCTAACCACCACTACATAATATAGCGACCTCATTACATATGTGCCTTAATTATCCTTCTTGCTCCCAAAAATTGACGGGGAAGGAATGAAACAACCAGCAAAGCTGCTACTTGCACTACTAAAGTTCCTATAATCTCATACGACAACTAAACGAAATACATAAAAGAGAAATGCTACTTGCACTACCTTCTCTCATGCATGTCCCACAAATTCCCAAGTCTATTTTGCTAGTTTTCCTAAAAAGATGATAGTTGATATTTTAAAACCCCACATTATATTTCCTACATGTTAACTAGTAATCTTCCTAGAAACCACAGAAGTTGATAAAAATTTATCCTAAAGTTTCAGAGCTTAATTTGCTAAAGGGAATATGCATCTCCATGAATAGACAAATAAGTGTCATGCTTACAATGGTCGACACAATATGCCTTACATGCTGCCTCCAATGACTTTCCACCATTTCCTCTTCAATAACTATCACGCCAACTCTTCCTCATATATGTTCATTTTGAATCATATCTTTTCTTATAAGACCGCACATCCATCTTAACATCCTCATCATTGTTGCCCCAATTTTATGCTCTTGTTGTCCTTTTTAAAGTCCAACATTCACAACCAAATAGCATTGTTGGTCCTATATTAATTCTATAAAATTTCCCTTTAAACTTATTAGACACTTTCCAATCACAAATTACTCTGGTGGCCTTTTTTTTTCATTTGAACCACCTAGCTTGTATTGTATGTGTAACATCTACATCAATTTCACCATTCTTTTGGATAATTGATCCCATATATATGAACTTTGTCATTTAAAGAATGATTTGATCTCCCATTTTAACCTCCAAATCACTTATAAATTGCCTCTTATAAAAAGTACAGTACATATAGTCTACCTTACTCATACTCAGGCAAAAACCCTTTGACTCTAATGTCCTTCTCCATAACTCAAGTTTAGAGTTAATCTCTTCTCTTAACTCAGCTATAAGAACTATATTATCAACAAAAAGCATGCACTTAGGGATTTCTTCTAAGAAAGTCCATTGTCGACCCTCCAAGTGTTCCTACACTAGTTATTACCCCTTGATGTTTTCAAAGCTAGCAAGAAATCTCATTTAATTACTTAACCATTATAAAATCAAAGATATTAGCATCTGTAGAAGCACCTAAAGTCAAGATCCACAATTATAGGCAGTAATTAGTCTTGATTGTACAGTGTTGTGTTGAAACATATTCCAATATTTTATTCTATCTTATGTGTATATATATGCGTATGTAATCTATCAAGCAATACAATAAAAAGAATTCAGTCTTCAATTCTCTTCATGGTATCAGAGATATAGGAGAGAATACGAAATCAAATTCCTACCAGAATTCTTCACACGCCCTCTGATAAGTCAGAATCAGCATCGGCGTTCTTAGTAATTTTGTCACACGCCCTCTGATAAGTCAGAATCAGCATCGGCGTTCTTAGTAATTTTGTTTCGCACCCTGAGTTCTCCACTTCGTCAGAATCAGAGCGGTCTCATACCACCTATGAGTCGGTCCTGTCCGCCACCGATACGGTTTCAAAGCGGATACCACGGCGAGATTCTAACAGAGTTTGGCCAAAGGAGTGACAGCCATTGTCGACCGTTGATCTTCAGTCCCTCAGCCCACTGTGACGCCATTGTCATCTCTGTCGGACTGCACTCCTGAGCCACTGTCGACAGTCAGTCTCCGACGGCCTTCTCGTCTCCGACACGACACTGCAATCATCCTCACTGGTTTTTTTCTTCCTACCTAGATTTCATCATCGTAGGACCTAACTTCTCCAGGCAAATCGCTTCGTTCGACTGCATCGTTCTTCTCCGGAGTCTTGACCGTCATCTTTGGCACTCTTGCGTTCTGTCAACCATCGACCCTCCGAAGCCACCGATTCTGGATCTACCCTCGACGCTCTTGTTCTTGCTCTCACTGCCCCTCTCAGCTCTCATCATTCTCAACTCTTAACTCCCAGGCTCGGTAAAGAACGAAAGAAAAGAGAAAAAATTTGGAATAATTATCTCTTCAGTCCTCTCACACCTTTCGTCTTTTCCTGTTACTGACTCAGCCAATATCTTCATTTAGTCTTCGGATTTATTGATTCTGAAGGAAAAGAGAAAGAAAAGGGGGAAAAAAGACAAAAGAGGAAGAAAAGGAAAAAGGAAGGAATCCAAGAAAAAAGGGGAGACAGCTACTATTCACAGGTACTGTTCATTGGTGCTGTTTTGTCCGTGACGCTTCACTATTCACTGTACTGTTGATCAAGGCTATTCATCGGTACTGGTTACTGTTTCTTCATTTCCAAATTGGTCAATATGTCTATAGTTTCTAATGCCTCTTCCTACGTGCCACGATCTAGTTCTAATGACATCTCTATTGTTCGAACCATAGAACAAAGAAATTCTAAAGGTCGTCCACTATGTTATCATTGCCAAAAACAGGGGCACACAAAGGACACTTGCTGGAACCTCTATGGTAAACCTATTAATTGGAAGCCGAAAAAAGGGCAAGACAGAGGTTACGTGGCTGAAGCTTCCAAGGAATCATCCCAAAGTGACAAACTGCACAAAATCATGGAAATGCTAGCCACACTACAAACTACGACAAAGCCTACTGCCATAGTAGTCAGAAGAGGTAATTTCTTTCAAGCCTTGACTATGATAAAAGAACTATATACAGGGAATTGTTGGATTGTTGACTCAGGTGCATCGGATCATATGACTGACAATAAGGCTCTCTTCTCATCCTATACTCCTATTACCAAAGGAGTGACAGTGCGAATTGCTGATAACTCAGAGTCTGTTGTAACTGGAATTGGTTCCATCAAAATCTCAGCTACACTCACTCTTCACTCAGTATTACATGTTCCAAAGTTGAAGTGTAATTTACTATCTGTGAGCAAATTAGCTAATGATGAACGATGTCAAGTTAACTTCTTTGCTACTCACTGTCTTTTTCAAGATCTGCTGACAGGGACGGTGATTGGGAGTGCAAAAGAGCTTGATGGTCTCTATTACCTTGATGAAAGTGATAGTCATCAGATTAAATCTTGCAATAAAGTGTCTCTCCCTAGCACTAATGACTTAGAGTTATGGCACAAACGTTTAGGTCATCCAAATTTAAATTACATGACTCAAATGTTTCCATCCCTCGTTCCTCATAAAATCACCTCTGATTTTCATTGTGATTCATGTGAAAAGGCTAAGCATCATCGTACTTCATTTCCAAAAATCCCATACCAAGTATCAAAACCTTTTTCCATAATTCATAATGACTTATAGGGACCATCCCGCACTCCAAACCGATCCAAAACAAAATGGTTCATCACATTTATCGATGATCATACACGTGTTAGTTGGGTCTACTTGTTGAAGGATAAAACAGAAGTGTATCAAACATTCCTTAACTTCTACAATATGATCCAAACCCAATTCCAAACCCAAATCCAGATCCTGCACACCGATAATGGGACTGAATACTTCAATCAGGTCCTGTCTACCTTCTTGACCGAAAATGGCATTGTTCACAAAGTACTTGTCCCAATACGCCTCAACAGAATGGTATTGCTGAACGAAAGAATCGCCATATTCTTGAGATTACCAGAGCCATCATGTTTAGCAGTAATGTTCCTAAATATCATTGGGATGATGCTGTCCTTACTGCCACATTTCTCATTAACCGAATGCCAAGCCGACCACTGTCTTACAAACACCACTTCAACTCCTCCACAAATACTATAACCTCCCATACCTTGAAAACACTCTACCACTCCGGGTGTTTGGTTGCACATCATACGTTCACCTCCATCACACTAATAAGCTTGACCTTAAAGCCCTTCGGTGTATCTTCCTTGGTTATTCTCATTCCCAGAAAGGATATAAGTGTTATGATTCGATCTCCAAACGTTTATTTATCACCTGTGATGTCACCTTTCTTGAAAATACACCCTATTATGCCTTGTCTGCAATTCAAGGGGAGAGAGATGGTGAATTTCAGACAAAAGAAATACTAAATGATGACCAAACAGTCACAATTTATACACCTGCCCACACAGAACCTAATCCTGATACCTCTGATGCTCCTGATAACAACCTTGATATCCCTGATAATCCTGACAACCTTGATAACTCTGATAATGTGCCAAATCCAGGGGGAGAAACAAATATGTGGGGTAATACCTATATACGGCGACACAAAAGAGGTAATGAGCCACATGCTATTAGCACTCACCAGGAGTCGATACCAGTGGCAGGTCCAGGAGAAACAGAAGGTTCTGATCTTAATCTTCCCATTGCAGTGCGAAAACAACCTAGACAACCCAAATCATCTACTAGATATCCCATTGAGAAATTCGTCTCCTATAAGGCCCTTTCATCTAAATACAATGCATTTGTATCTCATCTTGATAGAATTAGGATACCAGACACTATTGATGAAGCTATGGCTATACCTGAATGGAGACAAGCTGTCTTGGAGGAAATGGAAGCTCTTAAGCATAATAAGACATGGGATGTAGTAGATCTACTACGAGGGAAGAAGTCTGTTGGGTGCAAATGGGTATTCACTCCTAAGTATAAAGCAGATGGAACTCTTGAGAAATACAAAGCTAGGTTGGTTGCAAAAGGCTTCACACAAGTATATGGGGAAGATTACACTGAAACGTTTGCTCCAGTAGCCAAGTTAAATACCATCAGAATTCTCTTATCTATTGCAGTGAATTTAGATTGGAATCTGCACCAACTCGATGTAAAAAATGCTTTCCTCAACGGAGAACTCAAGGAAGAGGTGTATATGAAGTTACCTCCAGGGTTCCCAGGAAAAAAGGCTAACCAAGTCTGCAAGTTAAAAAGGTCGTTATATGGGTTAAAGCAATCTCCGCGTGCTTGGTTTGACAGATTCACCCAAGTTCTAAAGAGACATGGTTATACTCAGGGGCAGAGTGATCATACCTTGTTCTTTAAACATCATAAAGGCAAGATGGCTGTTCTAGCAGTATATGTTGATGATATAATCCTTACTGGAGATGATGAGGTAGAGATCAATCAGATCAAGGGAGCACTTACACGGGAATTCCAAGTCAAAGATCTTGGAGAGATGAAGTACTTTCTTGGGATGGAAGTTGCTCGGTCGAAAGGTGGTATCTATATTTCCCAAAGAAAGTATATACTGGATCTCTTAAAGGAAACAAGGATGACAGGCTGCAGACCTAGTAACACACCTATTCGGGTTGATAAAATAAACGAAGAAGCAGACATTGGTAAAGCTGTGGACATAGGAAACTACCAACGAATGGTAGGAAAATTAATATACTTGTCCCATACCAGACCCGATATTGCATTTGCCGTTAGTATGGTCAGTCAGCACTCCCATAATCCTACACAGAAGCATCTAAATGAAGTATACCGGATCCTTCGTTATTTGAAGGGATCTCCAGGACGTGGCTTACTGTTCAAAAAGACTGATAAACGAAATATAGAATTGTTTACAGATGCTGATTGGGCAGGTGATCAAGATGATAGGAAATCCACATCTGGATATTGTACGTATATATGGGGTAACTTGGTCACATGGAGAAGTAAAAAGCAAAGTGTAGTTGCAAGAAGCAGTGCTGAGGCTGAATACCGAGCTGTGTCACTTGGGATTTGTGAAGGCATATGGATAAAACGTGTTCTTGAAGATGTAAAAGAATGCATAAATCTACCGATCAAAGTCTATTGTGATAATATGGCTGCAATCAATATTGCTCATAATCCAGTTCAACATGATAGAACCAAACATGTCGAGATAGACAGACATTTTATAAGGGAAAAAGTTGATGAGGGTATCATTGATCTGAGGTATATACCCTCTAAAGAACAAACCTCGGACATCCTCACTAAAGGATTGCCCAAGGACAGATTTGAGTATCTGATTGGCAAGTTGAACTTGATTGATATCTACAGTCCAACTTGAGGGGGAGTGTAGAAGCACCTAAAGTCAAGATCCGCAATTATAGGCAGTAATTAGTCTTGATTGTACAGTGTTGTGTTGAAACATATTCCAATATTTTATTCTATCTTATGTATATATATATGCGTATGTAATCTATCAAGCAATACAATAAAAAGAATTCAGTCTTCAATTCTCTTCAGCATCCATCAACCGTATCTTACTGTAAAAGATTTATCTTCACAAGAGAAGGACTGTTTTAAATTAATATATAGTACCACCAAATGACTCTTAATTAAGGCTATCCTGATTATATATGTAAATTGGAAGATTTGACTATAAATGATACCCATGGTATATTGTATCTGAATCATTATAGCAACAATGTAGAATAGGACAGGAGAAGACAAGTAAAATTGAGTATTCTTCAAATTACTATTGAGATATATTCGTATGTAAAGATGGAAAACCCTCTAGGAGATATTAAGCCTTGTATAGGGGACTAAAACAACCCTTATCCCATTAGCATGAGTAATCCAATCTTAGGAGTCAAGAAATCATACTTCAAATAGGAAAAAGAGAATCCCAATTCCATTTATAAAATTTTTCTATGACCCAAACGCCTAAACCCTAATTTCCCAGACAACTCATAACTAAAATCCAACGTCCAAAATTACAAATACATCAATACATAATACAATAGTTACAAAAATGTTTTTATTCTTACGCATCATCAGCTACGACCAAAATATAAAAATAAAATGCAATGTTGCCGATAGATAATTATTCATATGCTTCAACATAAATTTGATCAATTTTAATAATGTCATAACAGACCACCATTATAATCTCTCAACATCTATTTCTCCACTTCTTTCTGTTCTCTTAGTCGCATTTATCAAGATCAGCATTTATCAAGATCAACAGATATAAGTGTGATGTTATCAGTCGGTCGCTTGAAGTATCATCAGCTAACAATATAGATAGCCTCTTTAATAAGTTTTGGTGATTTTCTCAAAAGAAGATTCAAAGTCTTTCTTTAGAAGTGCCATTTTTCCATTGGAATTGAATTTTAACAATACATATATGCATTTTGTTAGAATTATTTATATCTGAATTTTTGAGATTTCACTGTAGCTTCAAGTCAACCAATCCAAATAAGTTTTATTTTTGGTGCAGCCCAATGGACACTTCCATTGGATAAAGTGAATCAAACATCATATGCCAAAGAAAAATAATTCAACAGCAGATGAGAAGAAAGCATTAGAACAATAAAAGAACCAAAACTTGTAACATATTAGCCAAGGTGAGAACTGAGAAGGTACGCATTGACCTTTGAAAAGAACTTCTGTGCATGGCTCCTGATTTGCACAGCAGTCTTTGTACCTATATGCTCTGCACAGCAAGAAGTACAACACCAAAAAGGGAGTAAGGGGAGAAGACAACTTAAATTAAGAGATATTAAAGAAAGATATAAGTTCCTGACAGAAGATTTCAAAGGAACAAATCAGTATAACATATAACTTGACAATTCTAATCAAATTTCTCCATATGAAGAAACAAACAGAGGTATAAATATGCTCATTAAGTCATTATTACCTTCTATGCGCTGCCATGCTCTTCCATATAGCTTTAGAGCTTCAAGGAACTTATTGTGCTCCTCCTCTGTCCATCGTTCTCTTTGCTTTGTGATTGTATATGGTTTTCTTGTCTGCAATTCCCAGCTATCTACTTAGACAGTATCAAAATTTTCTAACCCCTAGCAGCAAATTATTGCATCTTCCGAATATACTAAACTTGCTCCATCCATAATAATTGTCAAGAACTATTAATCCCAACTAATGTATATTTCCCTTTTCTTTTATGTAAAGAAGCAAGCACTAACGGCCTGAGGTTACAAGCGGATTGAACCCGCAAATCCGAGACCTCCCCATTTACAAGGGAGCTTTCATGTCACTAGGCGGCTAAAAGGTCATTGGCTAATTTATATTTCTAAACAGCCTTACCTTAACGACCACTTCTTCTCCAGAAGAGTATGCGTCCATCACTGGACCTGTGCAGCTGGCGCTGCTTCAGATCTTCCCTCACGAGAAATGGATAAAAAGAACACCTTTCTTTTTTTGTGACATGGAACACAGTAAATAGTAAAGCCGTGGTGAATGTAATAAGAAGCTGATAAGGCGATGCTACTGCAAAACAAACAAAGGAAGAAGAATGGGTAGAGATCCGTCTCTGTTTCGTATCAGAAGTAATAAGCATTCCAGTTCACATGCACTCAGGAAAAAGATACATATTATGTAAATAATCAGAAAATATTAAAATTTTAAGACTCCACCGCAATAAGAAGACGCTTGTCCGAAAGAATAAAAGAAAGTTCCTTAATCAGAATCCTCACCAAAACGAACTTGAGTGCGCCAAAACCTTAAAAATCCGGAAAAAAAGAGAGGTAAAACATAATTAGTATCCAACAACTATCTTTGTCCTCACTCCATAATACTGTCACCGCAATACTCATACGGGAACTAGCATATTAGCCCTCGTGTTTGGTTGCCGAGAAAATGTAATCACAAAGCAGCTCAAAATAAATCAGTAAAATTTGAATTCAACTCTACTCATCCGGAAGAACCCTTCTTCTCAGTGAATTGAGTACATGATATATTTCTTTTCTAAATCAAGATTATAGTGAATAAGAAGGAGAAAACCGTTAAACAGAATGGTTATGTAGTTTGTTTCTCGGGAACCAAAAGGGAGGTAAAAAAGGCGAATGAAGGAGGACAAAGAGGAAAAATAAGAGAAAAAGGAAAGTTACCTTTAAATAAAGCCATGGTGATTAAGAGGACTAGGGGTCGGATGATGAGTACGATCATTGATCATACATATGGATTCAACCAGACACCAGCCGCAGAACCATTTCCGGCAATGGCGAATCGGAATCTGAGGGCGACTTCAGATCGGAGGAAAATAGCAGAAGCAAAATCAGAAGAAGCAGAGCAAGAGCTGTGAGTAAAATAGCTAACCCGAACCAGAAACCAGAAACCAAACATGCAAACAAACAAGCTTCTGAGAGTGCGGAGAAATCTCAGCCACTATAATTTCTTATGGATTTATTTTTATTTTCTGTTGTCATAAATATTAGGGGCTGTTCTTCGTTGAAGCTACCAAGGCTCCTAAGATGGTGCCAGGTGGCGATAATTTAGTGGCTGGTGATGGTAACGCCCACCTTTGCACTTTTCCCTTATTTTTTTCCTGCACTTTCTTTTATTAAATTCATAATTATTTTTAATTTATTTTATCTTCAAATCTCATCCACAAACTTGGCGACCGAGGGTTAGTGTCCGTAAAAGCGTCGCCAGCTGTGGGGAAGGTGGGGCCACTGATTACGTGGCGAACGGCACCGCCTGTATCCGGTCATTTGGCGTACGTAGCCTGGTAGTTAGTGGTCTAAGATTTAGCCACCTAGGCAATGAGCACTTGGGAGACCGGCACGCAGCGTTATGTTTGAAGGTAATTGGCGCACGGTACTGTTTTTTTTTAGTATTCCGGTTTTGCCATATAAAATTTATATTTTAAATTAAAAAATATTTAAAAATAAGAAATACCTCACAATACTCCCAATCTGATTCAATATTACTGAGTAACATATAGCTAAATAAAAAATAATAATTGATTTGAAAGTTTAAGACCCGGTTGGAGCCTGTGGCATAAAAAAAATATTTTTTCCAGTGATTGTACTAAAATTTATCAACTATGTGTATTCGTAAAACCACTTGCTTCGCAAGTGGATGGGGTAGTCCCGACTTTGCTGTTTTGCTTACCTTTTGTATTCTAAAAAATGAATGATTACTCATGGATGGGATACCCATGGTCTGCCATAAAAAATGAATGATTTATTTTTATTAAAGATAAAAAGGGAAATGACATAAAAAAAACTTTAAAATTGTAAAATCTCAAATTAAGTTATTATCAAGAGTTGATAAGGAAATAATGATATTTGATGAGTAATTTACAACTCATTTTTTTTAGAAATACCTAATTTAAAATATTGTAATTTTAAAATACTTTTTATATCATTTTCCCAAAATAAAACTTGATTAGATCTAATAATCCTGGTTTTGGTTAGGCAATACAGTTGGCTAGGTATTTAGGTTTGTTTTAGGGTGTGTTTAGGGGAGGGGTGGGATGAAAGCTAAAATTTTGACTTTAATTCTCTCCCCTCCCTCTAAACAAAATAAGGAATCATCTCCCCTCTCCTACACTCTTAACAAACCAAACAAGTTTGACTGCTTGTACTTTTTTTTTTAGGTCGAGTCAGGTTATCCCTCAAGTGACTGTTAGGATATGTTTGGTTTGAGAAGACGGGAGAGGATAAATTATCTTTTTAGGGGGATAGAATACAAAATTGTCCCCAAATTAATTAATGAAAGGGTAAATTTTAAATAAAAAAACCAAACGCAGCTCGCCCAATTCGTAAAACCCGCTCTTTTATAACTTGCTTCCAAGTTTCTCTGTCACCCGTTTAGGTCACTTCATTGTACGATGCGTTTGTGGGCACGAAAAAGACCACTTGAGTGCTAGAGAGACAAGAATGTACCCAAAAACTCTATGGAAGTCATCGGCAACATGTTGAAATTGCATAATGGAGACCATCTAACTTTTTGCGTAGACGAGGAAACTAGAGGAATTGTGTTAAAAAAATTATGAGATACCTTGTGATCACATCTTTATAGAACCGAATAAATGTGTTAATTGGCTTGCATGTAATGCCCATAATATGAATAAAGAGATTACCAACAAAAGCCTGGTACAGATGGTGGATAGCCGTGTCCTTTAAACATGATGTACTGGGTTTAAACTAGACTATGTGTATGAAAAAGACTTTATTAGGAGAGGCAAAACCTACTTCGGTAGTCTCTATGTTTTGAAAATATTAGTCTCTAGTTATTGGCTGAAGGATACCTCCTGTATTCTACAAAAAAAAAAAGAAAAAAAAAACAAAGATGAAGAATATTTAATACAGGGATTTATACAATGGTCAAATAAACCTAGTTAACATCCTAATTAACCATTTCTTTCTACAGTTTTGCCTCTTGTAATTAGAATGAATGCCATATGTATGTAGTAAATTTTGTAATTTATACAGAGATGGATGTTGATATAGATTTGATCCTCATGTCTGGTTGACCAAAACAAAGACAAGGGGAAAAAGCATCATAGATGGAGTCTTTTTTTTTTAAAAAAAAAAAAATCTTCCTTTCATGCCACATCAACTTAATCTCTTATATTAATAGCAATTAAAAGAATCACATAATAGCGTGGATTTTCTCCCATTTTTTTGTTACAATCTGATCTTTCCCATTCTTTCTATAAAAAATTACTCCTTCTTGTATTATTCACAATGTTGAATTCTAACCAATCAAACAGTAAATGGTGATTTTTATTTTTTTTTACTTCTTTGGATTTGTAAGATATTTTTCAATAAATATTACCTCCAGTATTAAATATAAGACAAATTTGATTTTTTTTTTTTGGAGAGGTTAAGGAAGCTAAATAAGTTATTTAATCATATCTTATGTTATGTATCATTAGATTATATATTAATTTATTAGTTAAGCTAATTAGTTTGAAAGGAAAAATATAAATATAAATACTCTAAAGTAATTTAATTAGCTTCTTTAATTTCTCTAAAAAAAATCAACTTTACTTTATAATTAGGACCGGAGGTAGTATTAAATTTAAGGTCTTTATTTCCAATTCTTTGGATCTGTTAAAAAAAAAAAAAAAAGCAGTTATTTGAGGCATAAATATTTTGAAGGCCCGGTCTCCAAGGCTCACCCTATGGTCTGGCGGCCTTGGAGACGGCCCACAATTTTTATTGTTCAATCTCGTAAAATGGTCTTCCGTTGTGAGGCCCATCAATCGCCCGTAGACTAGTTTTTATTTGTAGGATTGAGTTAATCTAGTAGTACAAAATCCAGTTATACTACTAGATACCGATAATGATATAAAAAAAACATTACACAATAACCCATAAGGGTGAAGTCAATAAAAGGGGTTAATTGTTCACAATATTACGAATGAAGGTCTAAACCCCTTATTAAAAGAGATACTCACATTTAATACCTGATAATATTTCAAACAAAATTACATCCAAAAGGAAGATCCCGGTGCTCAGGGAGGAACAAAAAAATTACACAACATTAACTAAATAAAACACCGTAAAAGTATTAAGATTATTATGTTGATATTCAGGTGCATGTTGGATTCATTGGTCAACAAATTTTTTTTTTTTAAAAAAATAGAAGACTACTTTTCTCCATACACCGAACAAGATGGGAACCAAACAAGTCTTGTTTCAATTGGGTTCATAGTGTGTGTTTGGAACAACGATTGATAATTGGACTTGTTATAATATTACTTTTGATAAAATCTAAATTGTGTAATGTGATTTATGTTTGAATTAGCGATTGTTAATTGGGCTTTTACAAAAATAAAACTTGTTTGAATTGACTTAAGCATGAGGGCTTTTGTGATAATGGTAAGAAAAAGTGGGTGGAAAAATATTTTAAAAATCAATTAAATATTTAAAAACTACTTTAAAATATTAGGTGCTACTGAAAAAATATTTTAGAGTTGGTGGAAATCAATAAATCAGTATTCTAAGTTTTGGGTGCTCTTTACTACTAAAAAAAATACATTAAAGGTAAAATTGTAGTTGGTTTTTTAAGACTGGGTACAACTGAAAAAATATTTTAAAAGGTTAAGAGCACCAAAAAATATTTTAAGGTAATTTTTAGAGCTGAAAAAGTACATTAAGGGTAAAATTGCAATCAGTCTGATAACACACTGGGTATAGTTGAAAAAATATTTTAAGGGGTTAAAAGCACAAAAAAATATTTTAAATTAATTTTTGTAGCTGAAAAAGTATATTAAAGATAAAATTGCAATCAATTTAATAGCACACTAAACACAACTGAAAAATTATTCACCTTCAATTGTAATTGCAGGCAAGAGAAAGAGAAAAGAAAACAAAATAGCTAGGACCATGGGACATAAGCCCGATTGAAAGAGGAAAAAAGCTCCAATTAAATGATTCTTCTATAAACTCTTTTTTTTTTTCACAAGCTCAATTAGCAATTAGATTAACCAAACACTCCAAAATTTTTTCTCAGCCATCTATTAAGCTTAAGGCTAAATTAAGCTCGATTGACCCATGCAATTGAGGGTCCAAACCCTCATACAATGAGCGATGATTATGATGAAGGCAATCATTTGGTTTAATAAGGATAATCAACCCATAAACCATAACTTGTTATTCATCCATAACACCAACAACCCCTATTATTAAGTAGGTGCATCACAGCTAGAAATTAAGGGCTCCATAATTTCAAGCTTTGGCATGGTCCAATAGATAGAATAAACATTAGTTACACCAAAAATATGCGACTATATTTGTCTTCTCCAGCACAAAAAGCTTTATTTTGTCCCCAATATTTCTAACTTAACTTATAGTATGCTTCTAGAAAACGTGTTGATAGCTTTTGATCTCTTTGGGGTATGAAGGTCAAATAATGCCAGCCACATGCATGCATGTCTCTTAATTGAACATTAATCCATAGGGGAAAAAAGATGCTTTTACTTCTTTTATCGTTTCTTATTTTGTTTCAAAGGAACAATTGAGTTTGACAGTGTAAAACACGTATTCTTCTGGGAAAGTACTACTATTGAATCATAGTTCATTATTTGTTCAAATTTACGACATATAGTCAAAAATATACTATCTTTCCTTTCCATAATTTCCTCGCAGTTTCTCATATTCTTCTATCCAGTTCAGACTTTTACTAGCTAGCTCGCAAGCTCTTTAATTTTTCAACTTTTTTTTATAAAAAATTTGGAGTTAGGATATTGTTTTGGGAGCATTTTAATAAATGACCACTATAGAGACAGACTGTACAAGCTCTAGATGGAGGGATGGATGATTTGACATTAAGTTTTCATGATTAATTATCAAATCCCTTCTCTAATTAAGGGGGAAAAAATCCAACATCTATCATCTTCTCTTCCTTGTAATCATTAAAATCTTAATTGAACTTGTCAATTTATTATAAAGATCCACATTTTCTATATTATTAAATCTTGTTGATATATAAGTTTTTACAATGAATTAACAAGTACATGTTATTAGTCGAATGATAAGTAATTTGGTGTAATTGATCATGCATGAAAATATATATAATGTTCGATTAGTCCCTTAATCCTGCGGTGAAATTTCGTTCAGGGAAGTGATTGAAGATGCAAGACTTTGAATATCGAGAGATTGGCAGGTCCTTCTTAAGTATGTGTCAAGGGAGATCAATACTCTTGCCGATTATTTAGTGGGTTTGGCTCATATATAGTAGTACTGAAAATTTTGTTATCCTTAATCACCCATCACCTTCCTTTCCGGAGGCGGTTGTTGATTATGGATAAGTGTATTTTGACGTTCCTCTTGTGAACGTGTGTCGTTGTAACCTCTTCTTGGGTTATTGTGATTCAAAATATATATATATATATATATATTTCATGTACCATAGTTTACACCTAATTTGAAATTATATCCTTTCAGTGATCTTTTATTGAAATTCTCACTCTGATGTACTCAATCATATTAACCAATTACTACAGCTTATGCGCCAAATTATATAAAACCATTTGAATTTTGAGTAATGTATATATGAATAATGATTTATATTAACCAATTATGAACTATCATGTCATGTTCCGTGAGTCAAATGATAAACTAATTAGAGATACCTACACCTAACTCATAAATGACAAACTTATATAAGGAGGATTGCATAATATTTATGCAAAGTAGGGGTCACTATTTTAGGGAAAACAACAAAAAAAGATTGGAGCATTTATGGGATAAAAAACGAAGTTGGCCTTTCAACACGTAATTTGACAATTGACCCGTTAACGGGTCAATTTTTTTTTGGACTGAGTTAACGGGTCAATTGAAAGAAAGAAAATCCCGATTGCATGCAAATTCCATAATGGAATTTGCAAGCAAATGAGTATTAAAGTGGAAGAAAGAAAATCCCATTATTGGGACCCAAACGAAAAAAATAAAAGTCATACTCATTTGGTCCAAGACGTTCAGCTTTGTCCATACCAGCATATCCCTACCAATCGTTTTTCTTTCTATACTTTTTCATTTCCATTATTTATTTATTAATTTACCCTAACCACGCTTTTGTTTTTTTCAGTGTCCCATTATTAATCAGAACCTTAATCCCCGGGCCACCGTCATAACCCATGACCAACATCATGACTTTGGATAATGGAGAAATTACACTTCAATTCTAGACGTAGATGTATTTGTTTTTCTTCTGCGCATGCAATTGCAGTGTGTGTGTAAAAAAGAATTATTCACATATAAGTTAACTTCATCTTGTAGGTTAAAAAGAAGGGAGAATATCATTTGGGTTCCAACCATAAAAAATAATATTAGAATAAAGTTCTCATTAACAAGTGAAGAGCTACAATTGATAATTGAAAGGGTTATAATTGACAACTCATGGGACTTGTTGATATATTATTTTTCTTATTTTTGACTTAAATAATATTATCCCAAAGAAGAACTTTTACTCTTTTAGACATTTTTGTCTTTTTTCCCAGATTTTAGAGATATATT
Organism: Inga laurina; assembly: GCA_963855925.1. NCBI lineage: Eukaryota > Viridiplantae > Streptophyta > Magnoliopsida > Fabales > Fabaceae > Inga > Inga laurina. The sequence goes on along the minus strand of OY979711.1, from coordinate 4,593,401 downwards.
CCCTTTGTCTTTATGTATAAGAGCCTTTTAACTGAATTACGATATTTTAAAAAACAGTTAAAAGTAGGAGAAATACTTATATACTTTAGGACCGTCAACTCATATGTACTATAACTAATTAAAATATAACAAATCATCTCATTTTAATTCCACATGGCTGATGAATCATTTGGAAAAATTCAAATTTTATGATTTTGAAAAACATGAACTTCAAAATTTAGAAAGACAAAACACGCAATTTCCTACCCTGAGTTGTTATTTTTCAAAATCATAAAATTTGAATTTCTCCAGATGACTTATCAACTATGTGGGATTAAAATAATATGAGTTGTTGTATTTTAATTAGCCAGAGTACAGATGAGATTGTACTCCTGGAGTGTGTAAGTATCCCTATAAAAGTAGTTAAATGTAATAATTATATAGGAAATTTATTTTTTTTTTCTAAAAATGCCCCTATTTATGAATGAAAGAAAAAAAAGAAAGTAATAATAAGAAAATAATGAAATAAAATGTATGTAGTATAATAATTAACTGAGGGCAAAATTTAAAAAAAAAATGTATTTATTATTGAGACAAATTCAAAAAAAAAAAAATCTTACACCTAGAGATAATTTTATTAAAAAAAAAAACCTCATATATAAGAAAGTACTTTTATGAAGACTTGCGCACACAAAACTTGAACATTAACAGAATAACAGCCTAGATAGTCTAATAGTTATGAATAATACTCTCTCAAACAACTGTTAAAGGGCGCTTTCTATATGGTATCTTTGGTCTTTTTGGTAAGGTATTTAATACTAAGAGAGGGTAGGACTTGGTTTTAATGTTTGTTGGCCACGAACTTATTATAAAAAATGTTATAGTATAAATAAATTTAAAAAGGGACAGGAATATCGTATCTTATGTGTGTTTAGATTAGTTTTTGAGAATAACTTTTACGATTTACGAGATAAGTGTGTGAGAGGAGTTTTATCTCAGATTATGTAAATATATGTTTGAAACCTAGGTTTGGGAAATTCTTAAACATTCAAAATGAGAAGTGATTATGACACGGAAGAAACTACATTGCCCAAAGGAAATCACCAAGAAAATTGAAAAAGAGAAGGGGGTGGCCATTGGTGTGTTTGGTTGGGGGCTTTTTTAAGTTATGTGAGTTTAGGTGAGGGCTGAAAATTAAAAAATCTTGTTTAATTGAAAGGAGGGAAGGTGAAAAACTTTTACCTTGTAGTGCTTCTTCCTCTTCTTGGTCAAACGTCTAAATTTGAGGTTTTTCTTAAATGAGAGAAAATTTATGACTCATTTTGACTAAATTCTTCATGATAATTTTTTTGTTATTCCACATCTATCCCTATAATATAAAACCTTTTCTCACAAAGGTACTCACTCTGTTCTTCTCATCTTTTTGGCCTTCTCTTAATCATTCTCTTCATGAAGAATTCTATTAATAAATTAAGAAATAATCAATTTATTAAAACAAACTGTAAAAGAATAAGGAAAATATATAGATAGAGAGAAAAGGGTATATTTGTCAATTTATAATTAACTCCCCCCACCTACTCTTCTAAACCAAACAAAAAACTAAGCCTCAACTTCTCTCATCTTAAATCAAATAAAGCTCATGTCGCTCCTAACTTAACTTTAATAAATCCCACCTCACTTCACTTTCGCTGAACCAAGTGCACCTTTAATAACAATGATGAGAGAATGCGTCATAAACTCTGACTCAACTGATTTTTGTATAATAAAATGATGATTTTTTAATTAAAAATCATTTTTAAAAATAATAGGTAAAAAATTACCTTTATTTCAAATTCTATAATCATTAAAATAATTTTTTTAAAAAAAAATACAGGCTTTAAAATAAATCAAATATGGAGAATCTAGATCTGATTAACTCTCTACTAATTAAAGAACTTAGTCAGTTTATACACAAAAGAAAGTTAAATTTCTTAAAGTCTCAAGTTTAAGTCACAGAAGAGACACATATATTAAAGGGATAATCTTGATTCATGAACAGTCGAACCAGATAAAAGAGAATAATATTAAAAAAAGCCAACAATTCTTTATTACTTTCTAATTTCTTTTAATGAACAAAATATCCTATAAAAATACATGCCCTCATCTTCATCATCCACCCAAGTCCATACTCTGTAACCTCTCTTTCTCTTCTCTTTCCCAATGGCTCCTCCCTTGAATTCCAACTCTGACCTCACCAATGGCGAATCATACAACCTCAAGCAACCGCATGAAGGGCACGTGCAAGAGGAGGAAGAAAGCTTCATCTCGGCCATGCAACTGGCCTCCTCCTCTGTTCTCTCCATGTCTCTACAAGCCGTCTTCGAGCTCGGAGTCTTTGATGCCATCGCCAGAGCCGGAGAAAACTCAAGTCTCTCAGCAAAGGACATCGCCACCATAATATCCTGCAACAACCCAGAAGCTCCGATGATGCTCGATCGTCTCCTCGGTCTACTTGCCAGCCACTCTGTTCTTCACTGCTCTGTCATTGACAATGAACAAGGAACAAAACAGAAGATGTACAGTCTCTCCCCTGTTTCAAAGCACTTTGTGTCAGATTCTAATGGCGTCTCTGTGGGACATCTCTTGACCCTAGTCCAAGACAGAGTCTTCCTCGAAAGCTGGTAACCAATAAAGTTTTGTTCTTGAATGTTACTGATCATAAATTAATACTCCCTTCCTATATATAAGATTTAGTTGAGTTTATTATAAAAGATTAAGGAAGTTAAATAAACTACTTAATTATAGTATGTATTATATATCATTAGATTATATATTAGTTTATAAGTTATATAAATTAATTTTAAAAAAGACGAATAAAAATAAATACTTTAAAACAATTTATTTAACTCATTTAATCTCTTCTAAAAAGTCAATCAGATCTTATATTTAAGATTAGAGGTGGTATCTTATATTTAAGATTAGAGGTGGTGTATTTGAAATTTAAGGTTTGAGTAAGAGATTAAAACTACGCAGGAGCGAGCTGAAGCGAGCGGTAAAGGAAGGAGGGATAGCATTTAACAGAGTATATGGGATGAATGCGTTTGAGTATCCAAGTAAGGATGCGAGGTTTAATGATACTTTCAACAAGGCAATGTATGATTCGACCATTCTGATAATGACCAACATTCTTAAATTCTACAATGGATTTGAGACACTTGACACAGTCGTAGATGTTGGAGGTGGTCTTGGGATCAATCTTAATTTGGTCACTTCCAAGTATCCTCATATACAGGGCATCAATTTTGATCTGCCTCATGTCATCCAAACTGCCCCTACCTACCCTCGTATGTTTATGTTTTGATTTGTTCAACAAACAAATATTTATATGAAGTTGCGTGCGTGTGCGTGTGTGGGAAGATTTTGATTGATTTAATGATTGTGTTGCAGGTGTTCAACATGTGGCAGGAGATATGTTTGAGAGTGTTCCTCAAGGGCATGCCATTTTCATGAAGGTGAGTCTTGATCTTTTGATTCTTTTCTCAAAATGAATTATTGTTTTGATATGTTTTACTTATTAGACTTGATGTGTGTTTGGATTAATTTTTAAGAATTGTTTTTATAATTTACGAAATAAGTATATAAAAGGAGTTTTATCTTGACTTGTGAAAAATAACTTCTGAAACCACTATTGGGGCGTTTCCCAAACATTCACTTGACCAGCCAAACCAAATCATATTTATTTCTTTTTCATATAACTATAACAAAATTACAATTCAAGCAATTTATAGCTTCACCTCACCCACCACTAAACGCGGATTAAAAAAACCTTTTTTTTTTTTTTTTAACTTTCATACTTGCTTACTTCTTTGAAAGATTTGATTTATATACATGTGTTCATATTCTGAATAGAAAAAAGTTTTTTTAATGTAATTTGAAAGATTTGATTTATAATGCAATCCATTTTTTCCCTTACAATAATATGTTACATGTAGAGTTTTTCCCCCTATTTTGATATTATTTTGTAAAAATGTATTTTAATTATATTTTTAAAAATAGCATTTAAACTTATTTTTTTATACATTATAATGAAAAAGTAACAAAAATTATTAGAATTTGTTCAATCCAAATGTTCCCGGCATATGTTCTGCCCATGGAACAAATTCGTGTAATAAATCTGATTTATGGATTGAACCACTTTAGCTTGCTTAAAAAGGAAGCCCAGTTTGACGTGGGCCCTATTCCAATAGGTTCTTAAATCTCAGGCGTCCACTTTAACGTGGATGGCGAGATGGATTTATTTAGCATCAAACTAATAGTAATAATTCGTGGAGAATAATGCAAATGAACCCAATGGTCCCACATCCGACAATATGGGTCCCACAAAGATGATGCATATATATATATGTTCGGATTCCTCTCCGCTTTGGGAAAGCTAGGTATAATGAATAAGCTGACAAAAACATGAATATAATATGTGTGTAGTGGATATTGCACGACTGGAGCGATGAACACTGTGTAAAGCTGTTGAAGAATTGCTACAAGGCAATTCCTGAAGATGGAAAAGTGATTATAGTGGACGCGATTCTCCCAGATGAACCAAACACTACTCTTGCTCTCCAATCTGCTCTTCAAGGAGACGTCCTCATGATGACCCAAAATCCTGGAGGCAAAGAACGAACCCAGCAGCAGTTTCTGGATTTAGCTTCTCATTCCGGGTTCTCCGGGATCCGATTCGTCTGTCCGGTTTCTGGATTCTGGGTCATGGAGTTCTACAAGTAAATAACATAATGTCGCTTTAATTATAAAATTACTAAGAATGGCTATCTATATATACATACTCGTTTAAATGAGTCTCACTGTACTTTTCTTTCATTTCTTTGTCATATTATTGTGTGTGGTGCAAAATGTTACTGTGTGTTTGAAACAACGATTGAAAAAATAGAGTTTTTCATTTTAGCTTTTGGTAATCTTATTTTTGGTCCGATTGTGTAATGTGATTTGTGTTTGAAATAGCGATTGTATAAATGACTTTTGTAAAAGTAAAACTTGTTTGGATTGACTTAAGTACAAGTGACTTTTATGATAATAGTTAGAGAAAATGGGTGGAAAAATATTTTAAAGGGTTAAAAGCACCCAAAAAATAGTTTAAAATAATTTTTGGAGCTGAAAAAGTACATTAAAGATAAAATTGCAATCAGTCTGATAACACACCGGGTATAGTTGAAAAAAAATTTTAAGGGTTAAAAGCAACAAAAAATAGTTTAAATTAATTTTTGTAGCCGAAAAAATATATTAAGGGTAAAATTGCAATCAGTCTGATAATACAATGGATACAACTGAAAAAATATTTTAATCATTCCCACCCTCCCCAAAAGCTAAATCAGTAAAAACTCCAATGTTGAGCTTATGACAAAAGTTATTTTGATCATCACAAGCTCAATTGGCAATTAGAAACTCCAAATATTCTCTCTCTGTTTTTTTTTTAATTGCCAATTAAGATTTGGGTACCAATTAAACGTTTGAAGGCCCATTCGCTCCCCCCAAACATAGCCAAGGTTTTCAGCTTTTGAATTTTCTTCTAACTGATGATCAGTGTCTCCAACAAGTCAATATATAAGCTTATTGCCTTCAATTTAAGTTCGGCTTCACCCAACCCACACACATACACGACACGCACAATATGAAGGGCCTTATATATATATATATATATTATCATCCATGATCCAATTTGAGGTTCATAGCTACTTATACCAATATAAATATCTCCTATAAGACTCGAACTCGATATTCAGAATTGACTTTTAAATGAAACTCATTATATATATATATATATATTGCACCTCCAATATTATTTGCCATCACTATTGCATAGAAAAGTGTGTGTGTGTGTGTGACGACTATGATTGTTTTACTTGCTATTTGTACTTGTTTCTAAGTGCCTTGTGAAAAAGCCTCAATATTATTTATCAAAAAAAGAAAAAAGAGAAAGCCTCAATATTCATTTGAGGTCTCTCTCTTTTTTATGAAAAAAAGTGTCTAATTAAGCATAATTTGACAAAGTCATTATTAGATTTGCCATAAATGCCCCTTTAGGGATATTATTGTAGAAGCTAGGCTTTGGTTGTCTAGAGATTAGACTGTTTTGTTGAGCTATATTCCTAGGGAATATAACAGAGAGGCTGACCACCTTGCTAGGTTAGGTCATACTAGTGCGGGGGTTTTTATTTTCTTTAATCACCCACCACCTTCATTAGTGGAGGCGGTTGTTGATGATGGATAGGGGTCCTCCCTGCTTTCTAGTTGTGCTTGTATTAAGTTTTCCCAGTTGAAACTTAATGAATTCCAGATTTCACTCAAAAAAAAAAAAAGATTTGCCATGAATGAGCCAGATCTAGGAATAAAAAAGTTACTACAAATAATGAAGTCCAGGGGTTTAATGAAATAAACAACTCCCTCCGGTCCTAAATATAGGACATAGTTTGTAGTGTAATTTACACTACAAATTATGTCCTATATTTAAGACCGAAGGTAGTACTATAATCAACGTAGAGTTTTTTCTCAGATAAAAAAAAACATTGAGTTTTTCCCCCTTCAACTCTTTGGAGACGACTTAGGTTGTTTTTTAATGTTTGTCATTTACTTTTAATAAAAAATAAAATAAATAAATATATAAATTGTCTAAAATGATTCAATCAAATAGTTAAAAGATAGTTGGTCTCAAATATATTGCAAGGATTTTTTTTTTTCTAAAACCTCCATCCTAATTTTTCCTATATATTAAGGCCGAGCATAGTATCCAATGGCCTGATATATAACATCCTAATTTTTATTTATAAGATATAATTATAATTTAAAGATAATTATGAATTTAGTAGTGATTTTTAGAAAAAAAGAAAATAAAAAATTAGTTAAAATATATATTTTTATTTAAAAAATAAATAATAATAATAATAATAATAATAATATTTTTTAAAAATGGATAGATGGCAGTGGCGCCACCCACCCCCATCAACAAATTAAAAAAAGGGGTGAGTGGAGCATAAAAATAAATAAATAAAATAAAATTAATTACTTTATGATGCCGCCTACCAAAAAGGGAAGGGGTATTATCTATATATATACCCCCAACAGCCTCCTTCACTTCGTCACAAAGACGAAGTGGAAATTTCGGGGAAAAAAGTCATAAAATTTCAGATTTTGTAGTTTTAGAGGTTAATAAGATGCTTAAATTATTTTTTTTGATCACAAAACTTTCTTAATGATAATCTTTTAAATAATTTTTTCTTTCTTATTATAATAATTTTGTATTGATTAGAGAATATTTTAGGATTACAATTTTGAGTAAGTTTAAATTTTATCAGTATATAATTATAAGAATGTAGAGAATGATTAATAATGAATTTTAATCGGTTTACTTTTATTATTCAGTTGGTATAATATTTTATAATGAATTTTCTATGTAATCCATTTATAAATAATTATATATTTGGCTGTTTAACAAATTAAATTTGGGTTAAATGATTTATTTGGATTAGTGGGGGCATTCTTTAGATTTTAGTCGGTTTATATATATTTTTTTTTAAAATGAAGATTTATAATCTAGTTATTTTATGTCCTAGACTTAAATTGGGGATTTTATGTAAGAGAATGAAATTAATAATAATCAATGACTTAAATAAGTTGTTTGGGTTAAGAAAAATATTTGAATTAATAATTTTGATTTTAGTGTGAAATTGAAATTTTTGGGAACTATTAATTCAAAACTTTAATTTAAAATTATAGGATTGAGCTTAGTAAGTTAATTATTCTAACAACTCAAAGAGTTATTAATGTATAATAAATTGATTGTTGTAGATTGATTTTTAGCATATACTTGAGCTCTTGAATTAGGCGCTTGGGGTTATAATTTTGTTTTGGTAAGAGGTAACCACTTTCCTTTTGTTGTGCATGATTATATGATGTTTGTGAGTAATTTGTAAGTATATATAATTGAAAATTTTGCTATTCATATATGATGTAGACTTTAAAAATATGTTGTTAATGAAATGGTCTTATGGGACTTATTTTCATTGAGAAAATAACTAGTGATATTTATTTATGAGATTGGAAAGTTCTTTTTAATAATTGTAAATTGATAATGACATGTTATAATTACACAATAGTAATATGAGAGGGGGTGGTGGATGTGGATTTGATGGGAGGTTAATTGAAGAGAAATTAAGGGGGTGAATTCTTGTACAAAAAGAGGAAATGAGGTGGTGGACTTCCATATGTACACTGGTTAGCTCTTTGGCCTATTTGTATCTAGTAGGGCCTTTACACCCCACTAATGTACTAGAGGGGGAACCTATGGTTCGGTTTTATGCTCTGTGAATTTTAGCCAGTCTATATCACTTGATCGGTGAGCTTGTTGAGTTAAACTATCAATCATATGGGTGAGTGCTACCACATGGGTTCAATGAGAGGAAATAAGGGAGGACAAAGAATAAATTCTTGTATATTAATTCTTGTGCACTTATGTAGACAATTTGAGAACGAGATTATGAATTGATATATGTAGAGGAAATAAGGGAGGGCAAAGAATAAATTCTTATGTATTGATTCTTATACACTTACGTGACAAATATGAGAACGAGATTATGATAATGTGAATTGATATACACGTATACATATGACATTTTTAATAATGCTATGATTTTATAATTGTTCCACTTGACACCTCACAGGCACTTACTCGTACGCCCGTTGAGATGGATTATTGGTTGCTAATTTGTCTCACCCCGTTGATTTAATATTTTTCAAATAATAGTTCTTTTGCTAGTCAGTTGGGGAAGGCTCTAGAGGCTTAATTATTGTGATAATCTTTGTAAAGCCTCCTCCTTTTTATATATATGTGGTGAATTGTTGTGTATTGCCATTGTAGAGCTCATACTGCATACTCTGATGTGATATTATGATTTTGATTATATTATTTCTTATCATGGATAAGCAACTCAAGTTGATATTTGAGATAATTATTGTTTAAGTATTTTAATAATTGAGTTTGATATTAGGTTTGTGGTTAAATGATTATGTTCTGGACTTAATGAAATTCAAGGTCCAAAGATGTTAATTAATTATAGTTTAATTTGTGAGGCAATGAGAAGAGTTTTATTATTCATGATAAATTTTAAATGAATAGTCTATTATTTTCCATCGTTGGTAGATATTTGTAAGGGCTTAATCTTTTTATTACCATGGTAAAGTTTTCAAATGGTTAGTTGAACTCTTTTCTACCATGGTAATCTTTTAAAAGATTAGTTGTAATCTTTTTATTATCATGGTAGAGTTTTCAAATGGTTCGTTGAACTCTTTTCTACCATGGTAATCTTTTGAAAAATAAGTTATAATCTTTTCTACCATGGTAATCCTTCAGGTTTAAATTTTTTCTTTTATGCAATGGTATTGTTCATTATCAGAGAATTTGATTAAGTGTTTTAAAAATTGAGTTTTAAGAAAAGGATTTTACACGATACACCCACTCGAGCCCAACCAAAAAATGCCTAGCCCAATCTCAAAAAATGGCCTGAAAAAGATTTGAGCATTTTTGGACAGGGCTTATTGTCGGATAGGGTCGGGTATCGGGCAAGGGGTGATGCTCTACTGATTTGACCCTACCCAAAAATACATATAATTTTATTTAAAATATACATTATTCAACATATAATTACAAATTCTTTTGCCTTGCTTTTAGTGGATTATGAATGTTATTTAATTATTGTCGAAACATGAATATTGTGTTAAGGCTTTTGGCAATATTTTGAATTTTATGACTCAAGTTGTAGACTTCTTTGTTTATGATAATGTCTTTGGTTTTTTTTTTACTCACTACCTTATCATTTTTTAGCTCTTTGCTTGCTTTGTTTGTGGTTGAGATTATGATGTAATCAGGCTTTTTGGCCCTTTGATTAAGGTACAGCCACACCAGTTTGGTAAAAAAAAAAAATATCAATAATGCTTATTATGTAATTTTTTATTATAAAATTATGGAATGATGATATTTGAACTTAGATAGGGAAGTCCACTCTACCCAACCCAACCCACAATATTGCCCAACCCAAAATTACTAGGACTTTTATTGGGGAAGGCTGGCCATTAGGCTGCATTTTATAGCCCGTTCATCTTTCAGGTCAGACATTGGGCATAAACCATCATACCCTGCCATATTCATGCACACCCCTACTACTTATATCTCATACAAGGCATGCTACTTCTAATTTTCTAGTCATGCGTGATTTCTTTTTACAATTTATTATTCAGAAGCCACTTGAATAGTATAGTAACTTGCACCGAGCTCCTTACCGGCCATTTTCTTTATTTTTACCATTATTATTTTTTACACAAAATGAATTATGTAGTTAAATTTATAATTTACTACCTAGATAGCAAGTAGCAACTTATTACACCATGTTATTGGCCAAAAAAAAAAAAAACTTATTACACCATGTTCTCTAAATCCTATAATGCAGAATTATGCACGCTATAAAATATGCCAATGATATTAATTATTACAGAGATGGGAGCATAAAAATGCAAAATGCACAAAAAAGAGTTGCCGTTAATTTACATTACAGAAACCTAATTACGATGACAGAATAGAGTTAATTACATTAATTTGAGTATAATACATGATTTACTTACCCTAATCTCAATCTTTAGCATGCACATATAGATCGATTAATCATTGGTTACCCGAAAATATGCGACTATATTTGATTTCTCCAGCACAAAAAGCTTTATCGCAAGATTTATAACCTAACTTTATATAGGTGTACTTCTGGGAAACGTGTTTAGCTTTTTATCTCTTTGGGATATGAAGGTCAAATAATGCCAGCCATATGCATGCATTTATCTTCATTAGCATTGGGGGAAAAAAAGATGGCTTTTAATTACTTCTTTTATTGATTCTTATTATTTTGTTTTAAAGGATCAGTTGAGTTTGACATTGTAAAACACTACGTTTTTGCTATTAGTGAAGATTCTGATGAGGATATACAACCCTCCAAATTTGTTTTCACAGACTGGGAAGGTCCAAATCTAATACAAAGACCACCCTCTTTCCACTGGTCTCAAAACAATGCAGGACATGATGATATGGAGGTTAAGAGAAGAAAGAACATAATTAATTGGAGAGGGGAGGCATGAAAAAGCAACCCAGGTTTCCAGGCTTCTGTTCTTCTATCAACGTACGATTCCTAGAGCATGATAATTGTATATAATGGATTTTCCTAATCTTCCTGAGAAATTTACGTTCAAGATTGTGGATGAGGACAATTTGAGATCGTGATTGACATTAGGACTGAAGATAATGCTTGATTTTGAGAAATTGATTGATTTGCCTGACCAGTGACAATAAGTTTCCAAGGCATTCTTCACAATATTATCACACTGTACATAATGATCTGCTTATTTTACTCCGTTAGACATTTATGTTTTTTCACACGTCCCTTTTTTGAATGTTTACTCCCCATCACACACATCTTTGATGTTTTTGAGAGCTTACATAACCTCTGAATTACATTCTCTTTTAATTATCTACTGGTATATCATAAATAATGGACAAACAAAAGAAGCATTTTTACTTCTACCTGACAGAATTGAGCTAATGAAACAACTTTCACAATCTGCAACCCTAAATCAAGAACAAGAACGAATCTCCAACATGGGAAGAACAATTATCATTTCCATATAACATTATTGCAATAAATAACTGTAGTAACTTTTGCAGTACAGACTACAGACTTATGAAATCCATAATCCCATATTCCATCACTGGCAATATAAGACTGCAAAAATGTCAATTTGAAACATGTTATTCAATAAACTTTCTCCAACAAACACGAAAATCTACGAATTTGAAACAACAATGACCAAAAAGTGAAACAATATAATTATAGAATAACCTTTCATCACAGCATGCATCTAAATAACATCTCAGACAACAAGCAATTAAGCAAAGTTAGAGTGGAGAAAAGATGTGAACACAAAAGAAGAATACCCTTTAATTTCATTCTGAAATTTGAATGTTGTACAGACACCTATCATAAAACCCCATGAGATTTGATAAAATTTGTGCATCAAATGTTACTTCAAGCTGTTGGAGCTTTCCGTGTAGCATATTTTCACATTTCATGATATATGGTATGAAACCAACATGGTGTTTCAGCTTTTGAAATGCACACCAACTCATCAAGGCAACTCACTAATAGCTTACATTTACTTGTTATATGGCAATTGCTTTCCTGATGATAGATAGTGCCACATCATGGTTAGATGTGAAATTAACTTGAATGATCCAAAATATCCAGTTTACTATTTTCAGCAATGGGCTGCAAATCAAGGAATACACATCACCATCAACAACCACAAAATGAAATTAAATGGTAAACACATTAGTAAAAATAACTCCAATTGCATCAACTTCATCAAGAAAAAGAAAAAGAAAAAGAAAACACAATACATGCCTTCTTTGGTCGGGTCATTTTGGTCAGATGATATGAGGATATTAAAGCAACATGAAAGATCTTAGAGGTTGACCTGAAATAGTTCACGAACTATCGGAGCCCCCTCACCAACATATTGCTGAACTAGCAGCTGATTTTAATCTCAACGGTGGGAAAATGGAGGAATGGGGGGGAATGGAAAGTGGAGATGGTGGGGTATAAATAGAGGAGGATCGATGTTGGTAATTATAAAATAGGAAATCGTGGATTAGAATTTTATTCTCACAATAGTGTTTCTGTTTCTGCTTGAACGATGGCTCGTGCGGTGTACATTAAGGTCGGTGATAAGCTGGGAGGAGCCGGTGGAGGTCCAAGGCTGCCGCAAGGAGGAGGCAAAGGAGGAGGGAGCGATGCGTTTGAGTTTGAGGTCAGTGTCGTCTGACGATTTTATCTTTTAAATACTGAGTCAAGTAGTCCCTGTTCGCTGGTAGTCAATGTATTGTCGTCGTTTGTCTTTTGAAAAATAATGAAATATATATACACACGAATTATCTTTTGGGATTTCTGTTATAATGGAATATCATATTTTGGCATGAGATTATGCAAATCAGCAAGGAAAATAAAAATATTTCTGCAACTGGACTTTACTTTACAGAGAATATTTTTATTAAGGCAACTTCATGAGCAACCTCATATGTAGACATTATAAAGGTAGGATACTAAATGTAATAGAAGCAAGTTTTATTGGGAATTTTGAATTGGTTCCCAACTCTCCGACAGAGGGCATGAGAGCTTAATGACATTGAGGGCGGGCAATATGGGAAGTGAAAAGTGGGGTGGGGTAAGTGGAATCCACTCAAACAGTATTTTTGAAATATAAAAATATTTTAATTTCTAAATATTGTGGGTTCGAGAAAGTTGTAATCTGATAAGATTTTAAAATATTTTAAAACCATTTTTTTTATTATCTCTCTATTTTTAATATTTTTATTTTATATTTCAATATTTTCAAACTCTCTTTATTTTTTGATCATATTTTATTTTTTATCATTATTTTAGTTTTTACGATAATCATGATAGGAAGGGGGAGTGATTCTCAACGTAGAGTATTTTATTTTATAATCTAATATTTTAAAGTATTTTATAGTTTGTAACTATCTCCCCCATATATCTCTTTATTTTTTAAGCATAATTAATATTTTGTAATTTGTAACTAGGGAAAATCTCTAAAAAAATATTATGGAAATAGATAAATTTCAAATCAGTGTGCCGAAATTGCAAAATCCTGGTTCAATGTTATGTCAGTACTGATGTCAGATCTGTTGAAAAGACGAATTTGCCTTTCAGCCCTCCCTTTCTCCACTTCGGAATAACAACACCTCCCTCTTAATTAACAACATCTCATTCTACATTAACAACTCCGCTTTATTATTTCACATCTTTGTATCTCAACAAATGGGATTATTAATATAAAATACGGTGTTGTTAATAAAGAAATAAGTGTTGTTATTGGGCCTGAAACTTAAATTATGAAGTTGTGAAATAAGAAAGTGAAGTTGTTAATATAGAATACGGTGTTATTAATAACAAAACCGGTGTTGCTATTGTGAAAGTATAAAACGGAGTTGTTAATTGTTAAAGAAGAAATAGTAGTTGTTAATCTAAAATCCGGACTTGTTAATGAAGAGTCTCGTGTTGTTATTCCAAAGTGGAGAGAGGGAGGGTTAAAGGGCAAATTCGTATTTTTGCCGATACAAATCTGACTTCCATACTAACATAACACTAAACCGAAATTTTATAATTTTGGTGTACTGATTTGAGATTTAGCTAATTCCATAGTATTTTTTAGACATTTTCCCTTGTAGCTATCTCCCACATATTTCTCTTTAGTTTTTTTAGCATAATTTATTTTATATCTTTATTGTAATTATTACGATATTAATAACAGAAAGAGGACTCTCAACATGCCTCTTTTTATATAACCAATCGATACTGTCGTGAAAAAGAAAACCAGAAATCCAGAATGCTTACATTTATATATTAATACATTGTTGGCAAGAAAATATTGATTAATATATTAGAAAAATTTCCACCTTTTTTTTACCTTCAAATTTCGCCATTCTCTATAAACCCTGGAGGCCGAAAACGAACCCAGCAACAGTTTCTGGATCTGGCTTCTCATTCCGGCTTCGCCGGCATCCGATTAGTTTGTCGATCGGGTTTGTGGATTTGTTGGGTCATGGAGTTCTGCAAGTAAATAACTTATATAACACAACGTCGCTTTAATAAAATTAAATAATTAGGATCGAGTGGCTATATGTGTGTGTGAGATATAAATATGCATTCATTTAAATGAGAGTCTATCTGTATTCTCTCTCTCTCTCTCTTTTTTGGGTCAACCTCTGTATTATCTTTTAACATATACACATATCTTTTTTTTTCCCTTGTCATACTGTCATGTATGAAGCAAAATGTTGTTCTATAGAGTTCAGGGTTGTTTACCTTTTGAATTTTCTTGTAACAGAGCGGTTTGTTTCATGAGTTACTACTCCTTGGACTTTTAGTGTCGGTTCTAGTTACGTAATTTAATTAGATTAAGAAAATTAGTTAAGTTAATTGATATAATATTTTTTTTAAAATACTTTGATTATCTTTTTTAATTCTCTCCATTTTTTTCTTACTTGACTATTGAGGAATAATTAATAAGAGTATATTAAAAAAAAATTGACTAATATATATAGGAAATATGTAGGCTTTACATTTAAACTAATATCAACTTTTTAATTAGATCCTCTATTAAAGGCTGGAAAAGTTTTCTACGCCTGACGGCTTGATCATGGAAGTCAATACACTTATTATCTTCAATTTAAATTCCTCGTCTTCACCCCAACCCTAACCCCAACACAACACAATATGAAGTTTTTAGCTGCACGTGTACTGACTTTTAATATGAAACATAAGATTTGACAATATTTAGATTAAATGGCTTCTTCGACTCAATTATGGCATTTCCAATAATTGATACTCTCTTCGGTCCTAAATATAGAATATAATTTATAGTGTAATTTATACTACAAACTATGTTCTATATTTAAGACTAGAGGTAGTATTATTTGGCATATGTAGCAACAAAATTGTACTATTATATATATATACCATATATATCTGACCCCTACAGGCTATAATTTTGCTATTTGTACTTGTTTCTCATCTTGCCTTGTGAAAAAGCCTGCAATATTCATTTGAGTTTTTTTTCCCCCGAAAAAAGTGTTTAGTTAAGCATAATTTGACAAAGTCACTATTGCCAGCCAGAGTTAGGAATAAAAAAGTTACTTCAAATAATGAAGTCCAAGACTTCCACGAAACAAACTATCATCAAAATAGACATTTTTTTTATTTTTAAGAAAAGACTTAGGTTTTTTTTAAGCTTGTCATTTATTTTTAATCAAAAAATAAACATAAAAATAAAAATAAAATTATCTAAATCGTTCAACTAAATAGTTGAAAGATAGATGGTTTCAATTGCAAGGATTATTTTTCTACGAATCTACGTATATCTCCATAATAATATCTCATACAAGGCATGCTATTTTATAATTTTCTAGTCGTGTGATTTCTCTTTACAATTTATTATTCATACGCCACTTGAATAGTATAGCTTGCATCGAGCTTCTTACCTTTTTATATGTTATTAGTTTTTACCGAAAATGAATTGTCTAGTTAAATTGATAAGATTTAACTTATTAGATGGCATGCAAGAAGTAGCAACTTGTTATAACATGTTATCTATGTAAGTATTATAAAGCAGAGTTATGCTCGCTATAAAATGTGCCAATGATATTAATTATAGAATGATGGGACTTAAAATGTAAAATACACAAAAAGGAGTTGCCTTTATTTTTGTTATACAGATTACATCACAGTAACCTAATTACGATGACAAAATGGAGCATAGTTACACTGATCTCAACAAGTTAGCCACATTATTAATTTGAGTATAATACATTTACTTACACAATTCTAGCCGCGGCTCCCAATTATTTCATTATATGTGTCTTTTATCTTTTGTAATAAAGCTTCCCTGCAATTCCACTCAATAGGTTTAAATCATTGACATAATTAATATAATAATATTCAAATATGCATATTCAAAAAAAAAAAAAAAAAGGAAGCAAAAGTCAATGTGCATGATATATATTGAATCAGATAGTGATTAATTATTATTCAAGATAAGTCATGATTACCTGTCTGGCTTGTTAAGTAGGTTCTTATATGCAAACCACTGTAAACAGATAAGGGAAAATGAAGTTAATTTCATAAGACATGATGACAATAATTTTTCTTAGAAAAATGAATTCGACATAATGATTTTACTTAAAGTGATCAAAGGAAAAGAAGAATAAGAAGGAAAGGAGGGGCTCATTTTCTATTTTCTTGTTCTAGTTTTATTTTTCTTAAATTCAATTTAATTTCAATTTTGCCTCCTCTAAACTTGTACAGATCTTTTTTTTACCATCTTAAATTTTATCTCCTGACTTTGTCTAAAGTCCATTTTGTTTCAAACTGACCTTAATAAACATTTCAAAAACAAAAAAACTTATCCAATATGTTTTCCTCCATTCATTTGCTTTCATGTTTTTCATTCGCATACTAGTTTGAAACATGATAGTAAAATTTCAAATCAAACAAAATTTTAATCATATACGTGTCCCATATATTCTTCATGAACATAAGATATCTAGTTAGAATAAAAAAAAAAAGAGATAGGAATTAATTAAGTTGTAATGTGAATCTGAAATATTAAGAGTAGGTAGGTATAGAAGGGAAGAAAATCAAAGTTACCCCAGAGTAGCCAATGCCAACGACCTCAAGAACCCCAGGAATCAAAGGAAGCCTGTCAATTGCCTGCAATTACATATATACAATTCATACTTTTATTACTTACTAATTAATCACGCTTAATCAAGTAATACAATTAAGTTGATGGATTAATTATTGTTAGAACGTACTGAGACGACACCAGTTGAGCCCCACAATGCAACCACAACAACCACAGCCACCGTACTTACTGCATATTTATCTTCAGTCTTCTCCCACTACATATACATATATATACACACATTTGTCAAGTAATGATATACACTACCTCCCGTCCCAAATATTACCTAGTTATTTTTTTTTAGGGTTAAAAAAATTAAATAAGTTATTTAATCATATTATATGTTATATATGATTAAATTATATATCAGTTTATAATTCAGACTCGATAAATTAGTTTAAAAAATATAATAAATATAAATACATTAAAATAATTTGATTAAGTTCTTTAATATTTAAAAAAAATTAATTAGGTTTTATATTTTAGAATGGAAAAGTGAAAAAAAAAATTATATATGGTCTTATATAGTAAGTCACTTCAAATTTAAGCCTCTCACAGTTTCTTGAACAGTCTTGAGGAATTCTGGCGGTTCAGTCGTGGTGGCCACCTCTGTGGAAGCATCTCCGGTCGCCATCGCCAACACATTCCGAGCAACTTTCCGACCTGAAATTATCAGTTATATCATCATCATCATCATCACCAACACTGCGCGTGCGTGTGTGTATGCATGTCAGATCCAAATCTTTACACCACCAGGCCAGTTACATACAGTAAGCAGTGGCCTTCCATGGATGGTGGTTCTGGGAGGTGGTGGGAGGAGGGGGAAGAGTGGGAAGGCTGACGCATTGGGGAGGAGAAGGAGCTGATGAGTGTCTGGGAGCTTTCCGATCTACAATGGTGGTCGAAGAAGATGATGATAAAGATGAGGTTGAAGCCATTAAGATCTGACAGTAGTGTGCTCTCTAGTACTAGGACTTTAATTTGAGCGGGGTCCCTGATGTGCATTACTTGATGCGCAGTGTGATGTGCACAATCTCAGCCGTTCGTCCCATCTATGGTGAGAAATAATTCATTAATCAAAACGACGTCGTTTTGATTACTGAATCTGGACCACTCATTCAAAATCTCAATCACAACCGTTCATAACATTTTATTTAAACTTCTTTTGTTAACCTTTTTCCTCAACACGCTGTGACCTCCGGTTCTTATATATATATATATATATATTTTGCCATTCAGTTTTTATATCAAGTGAAGCTTTATCTTTATATTCCATGGAATTTTTACCTTATTACTTTTGTAATTATAAACTCTCCCAGTTATTTTATTTCTCACTTTTTTTGCCAAATATTTTATTTCTCACTTAATTTAATGTAAATGTTTCTTTACATCAATAAATTTGATTAAAAAAATAAAAAATTACCTCCAACTTGCTGCGCTGATAATATTAATGTCAACCTCCCAATTTTCTCCTATTAGTTACGTATTTGTCTCTTCTTTATGTAAAATGCAATTCATCCTTCTATTATATGGAGATAAAGAGAAAAACTGATAAAATACAATGCCAAAAGAATTAGTCAAAATACAATGTTTTTGCTCTCCATCCATTAACTTACTATCATCTCATCTATCACAATAATTAAATATTTAGTATTAAATTGCCAAAATTATCGCTACATCAAAATGGTTGACGGAACCCAAAAGTTCTGCTGAAGAATAATGAACCACAATCTCTCAAGAAGGTACATTGTTCTGCCAAAATGGGTAGCTGAATCAACATATAAACCCAAAGATGGAGGAGCTAACAAAATTATCTGAAATCTCATTTCTACACAAGACTAATGGTGCTACATTGAGAACCTGTTATTAAGACAACATTGTCAAAATATAATTATTGTAAAAAATTGAAATAAAATTTCATGTAATTAATATTGATTGTCTTAATGCAAGAAGTTGAAGTGTACCTAGTGATTGAAGAGATTTGATTTTTCTTTTCTTGCCTTGCTTTTGATTTTTCTTTTCTTGCCTTACTTTAGATTCAAGAGGCTTTTGCAAAGAGTTGACATTTTGTCTTCTCTTACCTTGCTTTTGAAGGACACAACTGGGTTTATTTTGTAACACTTTAGCACCCTGCAATTAAAAAATGGTAAATATTAGCTAAACTTAAGATGAAAATGACAAAAGAAAAATTTAGTCATTACCTTGTATATATGATTAGATTGAACTTTTCTCTTTTTGTTTGATTGATTATCAACCCAACTCATCCATCGCCTTTTATGCCTCTTCCCCTCTTTCTTCTTCAAAACAGCAGTTATAGCACATTTTGTACACATTTTGCAAGATGTTTCATCTTCAGAAGATTCACGCATGGCCAGAATATCACTAACTTTCTTGCTTAGTTCTAAGATCGCATGTTGCACAATATCAAAAGTCTCTTGACATTTTGACGCTTCAGACACCAATCTTACAAACATAGGGCATAATTGCCTGTAACGCATTGAACTTTCCATCTTTGGATCAACTTTAATCTCATTACCCAATATATCTTGTACAACTTCACATCTTGCTTCCCTTGTCCACCTTTTTAATATATATTGTTTCGGAAGTTCATCAACTTCTAAATGTGTATATATCCTTAATGCATGGCAACAGATTAGTCCATATTGCTGAAACTTCATGCAACTACAATTGGTGCAACCATTAGTACTATCATAAGTAACTTTCCACTCTCCTGGTCTAGTAATCATTCTAACCACATATTGCTTTACATCACCTATCTCATCTCTTTCTTTTATACGACATGCACAACTACAATCCCATTCATCTTGGAAGACATCAAATATAGCAGGAGTGTAGATTTGAGAAACTTGTTGGAGCATCGGTGCATTTCTCACAATCAATCTAGGAAGTTTCTCACGTGTGTTAAAGTCTTGTTGCAACTCAGTATATCGCTTGTCATAAACAACCATTTCAAAGAGTTTCAAGAATCTATTAATATCAAGTTCAGGAGTCATACAATCCTTCAAAGATGAATTGACACTTTCACTTAATTGGGTGCTCCTCATGCCAATTGTGAAAGCATGTTTCATATAGCAAACTGCCCAATTTTCTTTTATCTTGTATATGGAGGACAACCAAGAATTTTCTTCCAAATTGTAAGTCGATAGTAGCTTTCTCCAAGCATCCTCAAACTCAGATTCTTCATCATAGTTGAACAAGCACTTGTTAAGATCAGTCAAGAAATGTGATCCATCTTTCATCAAGTTCCCTAAATGTTTAATGCCATTTCTATGCAAATGGAAAATGCACAACCCATGTTTAACCTCAGGCATTACATCTTGTAGTGCTCTAGCCATTGCTTGATCTTGATCAGTAAAAATAGTATGTGGTTGCTTTTGTTTGTGAGCCTGCAAGAATGTTTCAAAAAGCCATTTAAATGACTCTATTGTCTCATCATACAATAATGCAACACCAAATATTACCGCTGTTCTATAATGGTTGAAACCTGAAAATACAGCAAGGGGTCTATTTTGACGATTTGTGCAGTATGTAGTATCAAATGAAACAACATCACCAAAACAAGCATAATCAATTAGCATGTGAGGATCAGCCCAAAACACATTTGTTATTTGCTCATCAAAATCCATCTGATAAGCATGAAAGAAAGATGGATTCTCTATCAGCTGCTGTTGAAAATATTGTAATAGACATCCAGCTTCTCCATACTTCATTTCTCGTTGCCTCCTTTGCCTCAAATAGCTTTTGACATCCTCTCTTGTAAACCCCAAATTGGCTCTACCTCCAACTTGTTTACTCATTAAATTAAATGTATCCTTTTGTTTAAGCCCTACATCATTTGCCGTCTCTATTTCAATGCCTTGAGTTGCATTTACTTGGCGTTGAGATCGTAGGAGATGTGCTGATTCTTTAGAATGCAAAGGGTGATTATGTTCACCAACAAATTCGCTAACTCTCCACTTTCCATTCACAAGCTTCACATACATTTTTGCTTTGCAATCCGTTCTAGTCTCTGCTCGAGGATATTTTATTGTATAATCCCTCTTGTCTGGCTGTCGCACTCCTTGCTTACTACATACATATCTATAACAAGTAATGATAGACTTGTCCCTCCTACTATAAGTGAAATTGTGCTTCCTAACATTAAAACCCATTTCATGTCTATAATTAGTCCAAAATTCATATGCCTCATCTAAATTTTCAAATTCAAGACCTATTCTCGGTGTGAAGTTGATATCCATCCTGTTGAATCTACACAATCTGGGTTGCAGTGACTACAATCACAAAAGCAATTAAAAACTAGAGGGAATTCATTCAAAATATATCCAAAAAAATTTAAGTGCATGAGATTCAGTTCATATTAACAAGTATGTACTCATATCATGTAGCAGCAAAATGAACCCGGCAGTTTAGAAGCCTAATGATAATGCAATGTCATTAATCAAAACAATTTTGCACAAGCTCTAGAATTTATGGACAGCAGCAAGTGATGAATTCAGGGCACAAACATATTCAAATTCTCAATTCCAAGATTCTTGTCATAGCAACTAAATGATAGCAAGAAGTAATTTAGCAAGTTTCCAAACATGTATAGTTCAGGGTAATGACATCAGGAAATGCACAAGTCACAATTTAGGGAGTGTAGTAGTGAGCAACTTCTAGCAAATTCAAGAGACAACAATTTTAGCAAGTGTAAATCAGATTTAGGTGACTGAATTTATTTCCAAAGCATCAGATGAAAACTCACTACCGCAATTTCAGGTTTGACAACAAAAAATATACCCATATTCAGGTTTGAAAACTCACATCTTGCCTGTATCTTTATTTTTTTAAGTGAAAAAATATACCCATATCATATATTATTGTCCACATCTTTATTTTGGTCAATAGGCATATCGTATACTCAACCAAAGAGCCTGTCTCATATATTATTGATGACTGATGTAAACATTTTTTATGATTTTATTCAGTATAAATCATGTCGTTGTATTTATAAATTAAATTAAATTGTGAATGGCATTGTCATCACTTGATTTATTGTATACATTATGATGTAAACATATTATGCTTTCGACTTTTTAATTGCCTCTGCATCTGATAGGGTCACATGTAAAAATCAACTAGCGTGGCTCTCTTTAATCTATTAATTATGTGGTTTATTAAAGCTGCATTAGAAATAGAGTTATTCACTTATTCCTTAACTTGTATTGTAACAATAAGCTACTAAAACATCTTTGGGACATTTTGCCCCTTTCGACATTCTCCATAAAAACTCAAAAAGATGGATTTTTTAATCATAAATCCGCATATTTAAAACATTTTTAGACTCATAAATATCAAAAAAGTTATAAAAAACATACCTTTAGACTTGCCCCCACCTCAATAGAGTTTTCCCGCGCATACTTCAGCCACAAAGGTGAATTTCAGTGATCTCTGTCTGCAGCAACGTGTTGGAGAAGAAGAAGTTTAAATAAAATGTTATGAACGGCTGTGATTGAGGTTTTAAGTGAGTGGTCCAGATTCAGTAATCAAAACGACGTCGTTTTGATTAATGAAATATTTCTCACCGTAGATGGAACGAACGGCTGAGATTGTGCACATCACACTGCACATCAGGTAATACACATCAGGGACCCCGCTCCCCGAGACGACTATTTATTGCAGCTTTTTAGTTTTGGATATTTTTTATTATATTCACGATATACATCTTGTGTTTCTTAATTTTTCAGGGATTGTTATTATTATTATTAGGTTGAAGAAGATGAGTGTACGTGTATGTGATAATCTGGAGAGTGGAAGGAAGAGAGTAGAACCACTAGTTTGTTCCGTATGGATATTGTACTGAGCTGACAAAGCTCTGCGATAGGCCAAGTAAGCCAGCAAGGTATCTCCTTTGGATAAAATGTGCCACGTCGGACGCCTTCATCACAATATAAATTACATGTTCGTCTTTTTAATCAATTTGCATTAACAATATACCCAAGAATTTGGTGATACATCTGAGATTACAATCTGGATCATGTGACATCTCATTTATAGGAGAGTTTTCATAGTGACAGAATTTAGTTATACTAACAAAAATTCTAAAAATTGGTGACAAAATTTCGTTGCTAAACTGATAGAAAATTTTGTCATTGATCTCTTGTATTTTGATATATTGATTAAGATTTTAGTTATTGATATAATATAATGGCGTGAAGTGATTTATTTAGCCAACCTCGCCTGTGATACATATATAGTAAAACTTATTGTGCCTTATATATATACACATATTAATTAGTTTTGTGACACTTGTCTTGGTCTTATCGGTAGCTAGTGAGGTAAGGGTGGCCTTGATGAGGACATAAACTACAGTTTTATAAATGAACGGCATGTCTTGTATTTTAGATTTTTTTTTAATTTTAAAAAAAGTATTGGAAAAGTATATATTATTAATTGATGACTAAATTTATTCATCCGTTATAAAACTAACATGACTTTGTAAGTTATGGCCCAAGAGAAAACTTTGGAAGTATTACTATTTTCCTGGTTTCAAAGGAAAATTAATGATAAATAAATAAGTCGCCACATAAAAAATATATTTTGAAATGAAATTTGTTGACATACTTATATTTTTGTTTATGATATTCTGGGCAAACTAGATGTAACTGTTTTTGGAGCACAACATTTTGGTAATCTTGCAACTAGAAAATGACAAATAAATCAAAATATCTGAATCGAAAGTATAAAAATAGGGAGAATTGTGAGAAAAAAAACCTTACTAACAAATTAATTATCAAATGGGACTTGGGAAGATCGTCTGCATATGGGGGAAGATGTTTTGCACAAGTATAGGGAAGAATATTGCACACAGGGAAGATTGTCTGCACATAAGGGAATATATTCTGCACACTTGGAAGATCGCTTGTACATTGAAGTCCCATTTAACAATTAAGTTCCCACTGAGATATTTTTTCACAATTCTCCCATAAAAATATCGCATAACTCTAGCCAACAAATTCGAAGTTATATAACGATTTGGTAAAAAGAACCCAAAAAAAAAAAAAACAGTATGATGAAGATGGCATTAGTACGGAAGCATTTTTGGGCCAAGGGCAATGGTATGGCATTTATGTTTCTCCAAACAAAAAGCCCATTGTAGGATTTTTTTTTTAAAAAAAAAAGCAAGCAAGCCCCCGTATGCCTACAATGGGCTTTTTTCCCTTTGTTTTGTTTTGAAACAATTTTAATTTTTGGACACCAGTACATAACACATAAACATGCCTAAATACATAATAAAGCTTAGTTTAATTGATAAGAGTACAATTTTTATACTTAAAATGCATAGGTTTGAATCTTGATGTCCATGAAAAACTTGTCAATAAATAATTTAAAAGTATATATTTGTAAGAATTTTTTAAGTTATGGGCTTTTTATCCTATCTCTAATGAACATTCAAAACTCAGCTCACCTTTTATCATAGAAAAACTACGAGTCTCACCTAATTTCAATACTAAGGAGGAAAAAAATAACAAAACAGGGGTGTCAAATTTTGTCCTTAATTTCACGTACAGAATTTTATTTAAATTCAAGGGGTTTAAATATTTATATTATGCTTTAAAGTTCTATGAGATATCATCAAGGTTATTAAACTTGAACCAGCCACTGAACCGGCATGGATAGTGAGTCAGATTGGAGCTAATCGGGTGAGGAAGTGAACTTAAACGATAAAATTTTTTGGAATGGTTTTATAATTTGATAATTTTTTAAGATCAAATGATAATATTTTTAAGTGATTCCTTTTACATTAGAAAGTAGATATCTCAAGTTTTTCATAGAGTCTTAATTTATAATATTTAAAAATATGTAGAATTAGATATAAATTTTTAAAATCATAAAAATCTTAATAAATATTAAACCGGTTGGATCGGATTGATTAGATGACCAATTCAACGATTTCCATAGTCAAACGAGGAGATCCGGTTCGATTTTAATAACGTGGGATATCACATGAGTTATAGGATTTTTATTGCACATCATGTCGAGAATGTGAGAAAAGTCAGAAGCAAAGAGAGAGATGGGTCAATCCCCCAATCATTTGGAGGCCCTTCTTTCTCAAACAATCAAGATTCCCTTCCGAATATTCCACCAAAAAAATAATTGAATAATTTCTGAATAATTTTGATTTGACATGAAATTATATGTCTGAATATGGTTTTCAGAAACCTGGTATCTTCATAACAAAAATTAAAAATCTAAAAAATAAACATGGTATCTGAATCCTGTATCCATATGGATGTGATTTTTTTTTTTTAAAAAAAAAGATTGTGTACGCAAAGCAAATTGTAGGGAAAAACTTTTCTTGCCATGATATACAAGTTACCCACTCATCTAGCCAAATACTCCTATTGAAAGCAGTTAAGATTTAAAATAGTAAATAAAGAATTAGTCAAAAGTCATGATTAATGTATCTTGTATTAGATTTCATAAATAAACAGAAGGCACTTAAATAAAACACACACAGATATTTTATTCAAATATAATTAAATAACAAATTAACAATGATTATTTCTGCATTATTATTGAAAAATAATTAAAAAGGAAGGAAATGGTTTGAAAAAGGGCAAAGGAGTGAGAGAAAGTTCCCATCTCCAATGATCTTATTCTCACTTTATTTGGTCAATCCCTTCTTTTGCTGACTCCACCTTCTGCACCACTTTTTCAGTTTCTTTTCTTCCAATCTCTTCCAACTTCTTTTTTCACCTTTATTCAATACTCTATTTGTGTGATTTAATCTCCCTAATATTTAACAGACCTAAATATATAGAAGTTAGATCAACAAAATATCTTTTTGGTTTTAAATATGAACCCTAAGTTCACTTTATTTTTTAACTATATAATTTTTTCTCAATGTATTCATATTAATTGCATATGATAATAGCATTTTAATTAAAAAATGGTTTCAATGCACATAATTAAATGGTATATTTTTTTTAAAAAAATTA
Source organism: Inga laurina (assembly GCA_963855925.1). NCBI lineage: Eukaryota > Viridiplantae > Streptophyta > Magnoliopsida > Fabales > Fabaceae > Inga > Inga laurina. The sequence continues at coordinate 4,567,080 of OY979711.1, read as the reverse complement.
ACACATGTTATGACTCTAATTGATTAGATCGAGGGATTTGATAATAATGGGAATTCTTTTATCTAGCTAGCTTGCTTAGCTAAATAAGCACAGATAAAAGGGAAAAACCAAAAAAAAAAAAAAAGAGGAAGAAGAAGGGCTTGTGTACTCCCCCAAGACAACACTTTAATTTTATTAATGGGGAAAAAATGACATTAATTCATTAAATTTGTTTTAAATAATTTTTTTTTCTAATTTTATCTATATTAAATGAGATTTTAAATAAACGAGAAAAGAACAATACTAACATTTAAGTGTTAATTGTTCTCTAACTAACTTATATTTTTAACAAACATTTTTTTCTTAAAAGAACTTGCATTGTGGAGAGAGTAGGCAAGGGACAATGGTGTAAGGCTTTGAAGCTACCAAAGGACTGAAAAAACTGCTGTTCTGTGTTATGGCCTGAACCAAAGCAGCGGGAAAGAAAAAAAAAATTGAAGCTTAAAGAGATTATCAGATGAGACCTTTTTTTTACCTGAGAATGAAAAAGAAAAAGAGAGAAGGTGGGATTCTGAGAATCCCTGTCAATGATCTGCAGAGCTCATAATTAGAATCCACTTTCCAACTTCACCAAACCTGAGGCTCATCAGAGTCAAAGATAAGATATACCCTCATCACTGGTTTTGACCTTCTTCTTCTTCTTCCTTGAAAGAATGATCAAAGTGATGGAGTCAAATATAATTAAGCTACAGAGTCTCACGTATATAGTACATCGCAAGTACGTACAAAATACAGTAGGAGCATGTGTTGAAGTTTTCAAGAAAAAGTCAGATTATAAATATTCAGGGAAAGGGTTTAATTTGTCCGACTTTGGAATTTGAAGCAGCAACGTACACTGTAGGATAATTTACAGGGGTTTTCCTTGGAACTAGGAAAAAGATTTCTTGGTGATGAATATCTCTATATCTGGACGCTACGTTGAATTACAAATAGTACGACAAAAACATGTGTATGTGTTTCCAACTTTCCTATGCATGCTTCTTGTTGATGTGCTTGTTTGTTTCTGGCATATTCTAATACTGCTTCCGGTCTTAAATATAAGATATAATTTATAATATAAATTATATTATAAATTATGTTTTATATTTAGGACCAGACGAAATATTACTATCTCTCATATACCTTTCCATTATGCTTTCCTTGTTAGCATTGGGTCTGCATGCCCAGCTCATCGCATCTATGCGCAGGGCGTGCTCATACCCAAGATTTAGGGTGAGGGAACATGTTTTTTTTTTTTTAAAATATTCTTAAGGTATTTATTTAGATTAAATGGTATGCTGCACCTGGAATGTTTTTGGCACCCAATATCTTAAATTAATTAATTTTTTAGCATATTCAATACTTAAAAAAATCTTAAATTAATTAATTTCTAGTATATTCAGTATCTAGAATTATTTTTCCTGTACCATCCAATATCTTAGAATATATCTAGTGTACAATTTCTTTTACTACCGCTTGTTTGATTTAGAGCCTGAAGCAAACATCTAAACAAAAGCTCTTCACATTAGATTTTTCACATAATACATATACTTGCATGTATCCATTAGTAATTAGTAATATATAGCTAGGTTTAAGTAGTATATAGTATAATAGATTTCAAGGGAAACTTGGAGCCAGCCAGATGATGAAAGTATGAGTGTGTTTGGATTGGCGATTGGATAAGTGACTTATTTTTACTTAGACTTGTGGAATCTTAAAATTCAAAAAAAGCTAGACTGGGTAAAATGATGAGTGTTTGGATTGACGATTGAATAAATAACTTATGTAAAAGTAAATGATATTTGGTTTGACTTTTGCATAAGTGACTTTTGTATTATTTAAGAGAAAAAATTGTAAAAATTATGAAAAATGAAAAAATGAAGGGATAATTGTGAAAAAAGTTCTCATTGGCAATTTAATTGCCAAATGGGACCTAGGAAGATATCTACACACGGAAGGATTTTTTCATAATTTTCTCAAAAATTAACTTTGAAAATTTGGCAATGGTACAATTTTAATAAAATTATTTCAAACTCTAATTTAAATTAGTATACTCCAAAAGTCTTTTCTATTGTGCACCTCAAGCTTAAATTTTATAAATTATATCAAACTCTAATTTAAATATTAAATTCTAACTCATATTTTCATATAGCTCAAAATCTAACAAAATAAACCGATTACAACCTCAATAATAACTCCAATAATTCAAATAAATTATTTAAACTAAATTTAATCAGTAAAAACACCATATAGAAACTAATTTATGATAGGTTTATAAAAGAAATTGATTATAAAATCAAAAAAAAAAATAAATCTAACCTAATTAAAATTAATTATTAACTATTCTCTACATTTCTACAGTTATATATTTACAAAACTCAAAACTTGCCTAAACTCTTATTCCAAAGTATTCTCTAATTAGTAGAAGATTATTATCTAAAGAAAGAGAAAATTATTTAAAACATTTTTTATAAAAGAAGTTTTGTGATTATAAGTGATTTTGAGTACCTCATTGATCCCCAAAAATATAAAAATACTCCTATCAATATTATTTTACACACGTGCATATAAGTACATAAGCTCCAATAAACTCTATTTTAAGGCTTATTATTTTTTTCAACTTTTAACTTTTTTTATTTCAAATCCCTTCACTGAACCAAACATGCATTTTAATTTTTCTACTGTTCAAATCCGTTTTTTCCACTACTGTTTTCATATGCAGACGTGAAAACAAACACCTCAATGTCCCTGAAAAGTCAAAAGACTTTGGCAATCTCAGGCTGCAGAATCGAGTTTCTATATATAAAAATCACAAAATAGATATTTTAGTAACAAAAGAGAGTGGAACAAGACCCACACAGGAGTATATATTTGTTTAAAATATGTGGTGTCTCGTCCATGTTACCCTAAAAGGAACCTAGTCTTCCTTTACAGTCAAGTCATCACCAGGATAACACACACGCATATTATATGTGTTTTCCACATGATACATACATACGTGTATATATATATATATGAAAAATTATTCTTTAGGTGTCTTAAATTTTATCTCACTTATATCAATCGCTTAACTATGACTCAATGTTGGTCCAAAAAAAATTATGACTCAATGCAACTTAACCTTAAGATTTTGCCTCGTCTATGACTTAATATATATTATCTCTCAAATTATATAATTTTTTTTTAAGATTATCCTTTTTAGTTGAGCATATTAAAATGGCGTTTTAATCAATAATAGCGGTTTCCCATGTAAATGATTAAAAAAAGTATTTGAGAAAAATCAACACGCATTTTACACAAACCAACAAGTTAACTAATCTTCTATGGTATTTTTAGGGATGAAAATAGGTCATGTCCCTATAGTTTAGCTTACATAAAACCTCATTTGACATATTTGATAAATAGATTAGGCTCAGACTTAGACCTATTATCAAGCCTATTTAGATAAACAGGCCAGACCTATTTTCATAAGGTCTAACCTATTTAATTTTTTTAATTTTTACTATAATATAAGAATATATAATGTCATATAAATAATTATATAAATTATATATAAATTTACTAACGTAACCTTAGTTTTAAATTTTACATTTTATTAGATGTGGTAATGCAGGTTGCGGGTTAGGACGGGGCAGGCTGGTGTAGCTCACCCCCCTCGCAAGCTGGCTTTTGTCAACCCGAGCTCGGCAGCCAGCCAAATTTTTTTTAAAAAAAATTCACATTTTTTTTTAAAAAATTTTTACTCTATTCCTCTTTTACCCTCTCATATTACACTTCTTTTCTTTTATATATTTGTGTTATGAAGTCAATTTCATTCTTACTTTCATTTTTTTAAATCTATTCACATCACAAAACTATATAAACACATCTCTTTTAAATTTAATAATAGTAGAATAAATAAATATAATATGAAAATAAATGTCAAATAAAAAATATGGAGAATTAATTAAACACATCATCAAATAAAAGGAGATTCAGTTAAGGGATGCTAAGAGCATTTTTTAAAAAAAAAAAATACTAAAAAAATAATGCGGACCAGCCCGCAGGCTAAACGGGCTAAGCCCGTTTAGCCCGAATTTAATCGGTCCGCCACCAGCTCTACATTTTATCATTATTACTCTCAACCTTTACTTTTGCATCAATTATTAACCCCCACCTCTCTTCTCTCAGATTGCTCAAGATGTCAATGCTAACTCACTCCCTTTCCCTTGATTTGCACTATCCACTAAAGCATAATAATTTATATGAGTTTGTTTTAGTGCCAAATGAAATATTATAATCTTAGTAGGAGGAGTTTGTCCCAATTTATTTGGGAACAGTAAAAGAGATAAAATCTAGTTTTACATGTTACTTGTTATGCTTGGTCAATTTTAGAAAATATATCTCATTAGTCAGTAGATATTAGTTTTTTTTATTCCTATTTGTTTGAACAATTGTTGTCACTAAATATTCTTTTCTTTTTCTTATAAGCCTTTATATTACAACGAGAATAGATGCTAAGCTCTTAAGACATAATATAATATTTTAAATAAGCGTGAGGACAGTTATATATGAATTTATATGTATAGGTTTGACAAGCCTATATTTTAAATAGGCTTTTAAACATGCTTCAGGCCTTATCAAGTCTTTTGAGGGCCCACACTCAAGCCTTAAAAACAATCTACACATAGGGTCAGGGAGGCTTTAAATTTCTATTATAGGCTCAGTCCTATTTAGGTAAAACCTAACCTAACCTATTTCCACCCTAGGTATTTTTCTTCCAATAACTAATAGTGATTTTGCATTTGCATTTACGATCAGAAGGATTATTGTTTAATTTAACGATGAAAATAAACTTGAGACAGATGTTCTATTTTTTGAGTTTATTGATGTCTAGATCAGAGTTAATACAGGATATTAATGCAAACTTGCATTTTGCATAGGAAGTTGAAATATAATCTTTAGTGTGTTTAAGTTCTTGATTCTTATTCTTATATACTCTTTTTTGTTCTATTTATAAATAACTTTCTTTTTGATGATGTAAAACGAGTTGGTAATTAAAAAAAATAAATGTGTCAAACATATCATTTTTTTTCCATATATGCCCCTATTTATGAAAAGAGTATAGGAGATAGAATAAATAAAAAGTATAAGAGATGATGAATATAAGATATGAGAGAGCATGAGTATTTAATAATGGTAAAATAGGAAAAAAAAACTTACATTTTCATAAAAAAAAAAAGTGAAAATTGTTTATAAAATGAACCAACCCTATGAGAGAGAAAGTCATTTATAAATAGAACAGGAGTATTATAATACGTGAATTAGCGGACTGAATGTACAAAATAAAAATTATACAAACACAAGAGAGGCCGATCGAATGAAAGACTTTAAAAATTCCACGTTTCACAATGTGTTCTCCCAGAAAAAGTCACCAAAGTAAATGATGAGCATTGCGTGTGGAGGAATTTTTTTTTTTTTTTAATTTCTTACACTAAATGTTCATTTAAAAAGTAGCAATTGGGAAAATACTTTTTGACTTTTTTGCTTGTTAAAATTAAACAAAACTGAAACATTAAAAATAAAACATGAATCATTTAGTTGTAATCTGAATAACACGTATTGTTTATAAAAAAGAATAATACATATTGAAACATGAGCTATAGTGCAAACCTATGTTTGGTATGAGCATTTTGGGGTGTAAAGATAAATAAGGAGGCAAATAACTTTATAGTCTAACGGCATCAAATTAAACTCCATATATCTAAGAGATCATGGGTTTGATCACGCTTATAATTTTAAACCGTTGGTATTTGTCTCTTTAATCAAAAAGATGTGAATAAGAAAAATGCTGTGCATGATGGGCGTATATACATATAATGAAATTGGGAGAGAAGAGATGTTGGAAAGGGAGGAAAAAGGTTAGCAATCAACTGCAAATATGTTAAAAAAAAACAAAACATATTTCAAAAATACCCGCATTTCTCTCACGTAAATAATGGTTCACGTCCACACGAACAATCGATGGAGCTTAAAGAATTAACAGTGGGCCCAACTAAGGGCACCAATGACTTAAAAAAGAATGCGAGAATTATGCTGTTGTCCCATCGAAGTAAAACTGTGAATAAATGGTCCCGGGCAATGGCCAAATTACGATGAAGTCTCATGAGATCATTTTGTAATAAATTGGAGTTGAGAAATATCTGAAAAACCCCTAACAAATAACACAGAAAAAGGGATGGAAAATGCTATCAAATTACAAGAGAATAGCGCTGGAGAAGACGGGAAAACAGTGTACGAAGATTAGCAACCATAGTTGAAGAGTAAGGTAAGGAATTGATGCCATCCACTCTCTTGTCTTCATTATTCCATTTGATTCATGTTTTCAGTTGAATAGCTAAACAGATGTTTAGGTTTTGTTGATTTATGTTCGTTTTAGTCCTAAAAAATGAAAAAAGTTATCTGCTTTTTGTGGGTATTGCCCTCCATATGCTTGTAAACTAAAAAGGCAGACATACTAAATGCAATGGATATGGTTTGACTGTGGTTTCAATGTGTTTGTGTATGATCTAGTATGCTCTGTTTTTGCTATCATTATGCCCTGTTTTCTGATTTATTGTGATGTGCGTCTGTAATAAAAGAGCTAAGGAATGAAGATGAAGGTGAAAGGTTTGGGGCTATTAACCTGATGTGTACAGGAAAAAATGTGTTGTTAATGGAAACAGTGATGATTGTCAATGGAGGCTGCTAAACTTGTTAATGACAACTATATATCATATTTAAATGTTATGTTTGTGGTGTAAAGATGTTTGACATGGGTTTGAAAGGTTTGCTAAGTTGTTTTGTATTTTGAGTTGTTTTTAGTCATTAAAAGAGGGATTTAATGAACAAGGTGTGAAAGTTATAAGGCTGGAAGTCCTGATTATGTAGTAAGAATGTGTTGTTAATAAGGGTTGAGACAGTTGTTAATAAGGCTGGTGAAATTGTTAATGATAACTGTTTTGTGCAGGTGGACAGTGATGATGGTTACCACATCTAACAAGAATTTACTATGTTTCCTTCATATAAGGGGAAGGTCTGAAGTTAGTGGAGACGTGATATAGCATATGTTGGTGGAACGGTCAGATCTATAACTCTTAAGAAAGGGACAAGTTTAGAAGAGTTTAAAATAATGATATCCTCCATGGTGGCTTGTGTTTTTTTGATTTTGGAAAGTGCATGTCATACTATTTTTATAAATTTGATTAGATAGAAATCCATACCACTTGAAAAATAGCAACGGTCTGTGACTTTTTTGTTAGTTCCTTGCACATGCATTTTCAGATGTAAATAAATGTTGGATATAATATGATTTTGTATCCCACTTTCATTTATGGAAAATTGTAATATGATGTAAATTATATTGTCAATGTATGGACATGGAGTTGTCATTGGACGCCTATTAAGTTGTCAATGGACGCCCATGCAGTTGTTAATATATATATATGCAGTTATGTTGACATATGTGTATCCCACTTTCACTTATAAAAAGTTGAAATTTGATGTAAATTCTGTTGTCAATAGAGGCCTATAGAGTTGTCAATGTATGCAAATGAAGTTGTTAATATATATATGGAGTTATGATCACATTGGAAAATGAGTTTATGTTCATATCTTTATAGATTACCTATGTTGTTGATATTCAATATTAATTAGGTGATTATATTATATGACTTGTCACTGGTGCCTCCTTAACTTATCAACGGAAGGGTTGAAGAGTTGTCAATGGAAGCCCAATGACTTGTCAGTGAAAACTCCCTGACTTGTCAATGGAGGCACCTGGAATTGTCAATAGAGACCCCTTGTTCATAGAAGTCCATTGAGTTGTCAGTGGAGGCCTCTGGAGTTGGCAGTAGAGGCTCCTTGACTTGTCAACAGAATGCCAATGAGTTGTCAGTTAAGGCCCCTGGAGTTGTCACTGGAGGCTGGTTGACTTGTCAATGGAAGGCCATCAAGTTGTTAGTAGAAGCCTCTGGAGTTGTCAATGGATGCTCCACCACTTGTTATGGGAAGACCATTAAGTTGTTAGTGGAAGCCCCTAGAAATGTCAGTGGAGCCTTCTTGACTTGTCAACGGGCAAACATTGAGTTGTTAGTGGAGGCCCTAGAGTTGTCAATAGAGTCTCATTTACTTGTCAATGGTAACGTAATGACTTGTCATTGGACACCTTATGATTTGTCAATGGAACCTCATTGACTTGTTAATGCATGCATATGGAGTTTTCGGTGGAGGCTCTTTGACTTATCAATAGAAGGACATTAAGTTGTTAATGAAGCCTCTTTGACGTGTCAATGGAAGGCCATTGCGTTGTTATTGGAGTCCCCCTGACTTATCAGTAGAAGGCCATTAAGTTGTCAATGGAGCCCCCTGTAGTTGTCAATTGAGCGTTCTGGAATTGTCAATGGATGGTCCTTCGCTTGTTAAGGGAAGATCGCTCTGTTGTCATTAAACGGCCATTGACTACTCATCAATCTCACATGCAGATGTCAATGAAGTGAAAATATGTGTAAGGAAGAGCATCATATGTACATTACATAACTTAAATCATGAAAATGACTCTGTAATTCATAAATTTTCAGAACATCTCAAATATAAGTTTAAAGTTGATCATAACCAAAAACATTACATCTATACAATGTGACTACACTTGATCATTACAAAAAAGATATCATATTTATAATTAGTGCGCACATGATCATTACAATCCCTTAATATTCTATCCATACAATCATAATCCTAATCTAAGTCATGGTGTACTACATCAAAGTGAACCACTAATGGAATGCACAATCCAAGTCAATATCCTATTTGCAAGTGATTCCCCTTCCCTTTTTGTTTTTGCTTATCCTTTTCTTTTTGCTTCTCCTCCTTATGGCTAAAAAATTCTTCAGTGAATAAAGTATACCCAGAAAGCTTAGTGCCCTTGGTCGGGTTGTGCTTTTTCTTCCTTCATTATATTTGATAGATTTTCTTTTGTCTATCTTGTTTTCTGGGAAAAACAATTTCACCACTTTAGAATTGCATCCCTTTTCCATCATTTCTGTAAACAAACTTTCACCAGTTTTAGCTTGTCATAAAACTTCAACTGCTGAAACTTTTCAACTTTGTAATATACAATGTATAATTCAATAAACCAAACCTCAAACCAATAATCACAATAGCATTCTGAAATGGACACATATTAAATCAACCCAGTCCAACACAAACATACATTTTTAAGGTATAGCAAAAGATTACCTTAGCTAATCAGAACCACTACCTTAAGCTATAACCCAAGTTTCTCAAAAGTAACAATAACCTTGTAATCTGCATGGTGTAGATTATGGTCTTCTTACAAAAAAGATAATTATCAATATCAACAAATGTAAAGAGGTAAAGAGGATCTCAAATTGAAGACAAACATTAACATTAGTCTCTGCAGTAATAATCTAATAAACCACGAAGGTAATTCCATATCCAACAAGCCAATCACATATTCAGGAATCTAATCAAAGCATTAAACAACATAGTTCCACATACATATTTTAGACATGAAAAACCAAGTCTTACTCCAAAAATGCTATGAAAATTAGATAACATCTAATAAGTCATTCACCTTTCAAGACCAATTTAACTTTTAACAAAAATGTAAGGTTCATGGAAGAAATTAACCTCTCAAATTATAAGGATTGAAGGTCTAAAATATGCTTAATTATGATATGTCTCAAAGAAAAGTATGAACTATGAATTCACAAGATACACGCAAAAGTTTCATTTTGTTTCTAGATATTTGACATTTCACAAGAGTTATTATAAATTTGTTGATAAATGATTGTTAGTCTAAACTGTCAATTAATAGCATGAGATTGATCAACAATTAACTTACAACTTTCCTTATCTTCAGCAGTAGGTGAGTAGCTTTCAAGGAGCTTCTGCCCATATTCATTGCATTTGCGAACATTTACCTGGCAAGATGGGAGAAAGAAAAAAATTATCATATATTAGTTAGCCATCATTAAGAATGTGCAACATTTGTCTAAACATTTATTATTGCATTGTCTTGCATATGACAACTATTCCTTGAACTTTATTTATTTTAAATGGGCACAAAATATGTGAACTTTTCTTTATACACATGATAGTATGACAAATGAAAGAATATCTTCTTCAGTTATTATAAATATCAAGTCATGATCACATATTTCTAAAACTAACAAAGCTTTAATAATGAATATGACCTATAGTTGTCATTAACAAGTTCAGCAGCCTCCATTGACAACTATCACTACTTCCATTAACAACATATTTTTCCATACGCATATCAGATTATGTAGTCCCAAACCTTTCACCCTCATCTTCATTCCTTAGCTCTTTTATCACAGAAACACAACACAATGAACCAGAAAATAGAGCATAATGACAGCAAAAATAGAGCATACTAAATCATACCCAAACATATTGAAACCTCGGCTAAAGCATATCCATTGCATTCATTAGATCTGCCTTTATAGTTTATAAGCATATGGAGGACAAAACCCACAAAAATAAGACAGTTGTTTCCATTTATCAGGACCAAAACGAAGATCAATCAACAAAACCTTTAGTTGTCACAAAAAATATTTAAATATGACATATAGTTATCATTAACAAGTTCAACAGTCTCCATTGACAACAATCGCTGCTCCCATTAACAACACATTTTTTCCTACGCACATCAGGTTATGTAGCCCCAAACTTTTCGCCCTCATCTTCATTCCTTAGCTCTTCTATTGTAGAAACACAACACAATGAACTAGAAAATAGAGATAATGACAGCAAAAATAGAGAACACTAGATCATACCTAAACATATTCAAACCATAGTCAAACTATATCCATTGCAATTACTAAGTCTACCTTTTTAGTTTACAAGCATATGGAGGGCAATACTCATAAAAAGCAAACAATTTTTTCCATTTTTCAGGACTAAAACGAACATAAATCAACAAAGCTTCAACATCTGTTTAGCGACTCAACTGAAAACATGAATTAAAAGGAATAATGAAGACAAGAGAGTGGATGACATCAATTCCCTACCTTACTCTTTAACCATGGTTACTGATTTTCGTACATTGTTTTTCCCGTCTTCTCCAGCTCTATTCCCTTGTAATTTGATAGCATTTTCCATCTCTCTCTCTCTATTTATTTGTCAGGGGTGTTTCAGACATTTCTCAACTCCAATTTATTACAAAATGGTCTCATGGGACTTCACCATAATTTGGCCATATCCCAAGCTATTTCTTCTTATTTTTTCTTCCATGGGACTACAATGTAATTCTCCCAAAAAGAATTAACATTGGCATACTAATTAATGAGGGCAAACATAAAAATTGATAGTAATAAATATTCCAAACTAAAGTCTCTTATAAATGAAAACAAATCATCGTCATTCCAAATATTCTGACTGAATGTAAGCATAAAATTTATCCTAAATTAAATATCCAAATATTATATGACAAATTAAATATAAATATATGAATTATTATCGATATAAATTACTAGTATAAAAAAGGAAAAATTTCAAGAAAATACCTTCAAAATTTAAAAATATCAAATTAATGGTTTTCTTCTAAATTACTAATCAAGTATACTCAATACCTAAACTATTACATGAACAAAACTGATTTAAGATTTTTATAATTTAAAGTTATTTTTTTAAAAAAAAAATTCGATGCAAAAATTATAATAAAAGAAATGAGTAAGTTGTAATTTGTAAATGTTGTACTATGTGTTTGCATGTGCCAAGGGAGAGTAGAGACAAATGCGTAATGTGATTTTTGTGTGACTTATTCGGACGTGGATGTGATCTCTTGCCCCAACTTTATTTTTTTAAAAATATTTATCCGTTTCTATTTTTCATCATTGTTTTTGACTTTCAGCTACCACTTTCGTTTCCTCAATTTTCTTTTCTGACCCATCAACTACAAACAACATGTCAGTTTAGGGTTGATCATGGATCATACCAGACCGGGTTAGACCTTAACTCGAGGTCTAGTCTGAATAGTACCTCGGGCTGGACAAGATAGTCCGAGGTCTGGTCTGGTCTGGTCCAGCACTAACCCAAGCTTGTGCTGGACCAAACCAGTCCAGTAGACTGCCTGGACCAGTCCAGGCAGTCTAGTACCTGTTAGTATTTTTTTCATAATTTTTCTTTTGAGAGGCTGGCAATTTGAGCCTAAACCATAACAGAAATAAGCATGACAATGAAGACGTAAACCAGGCATGACAGTGAAGACGCAAAGATTTCAAAAACAAAATATGCACTAAATATATGCACATGCAACACCATCATCTTCATCATATCTCGGTCTCTCTCTCTCTCTCTCTCTCTCTCTCTCTCGATTTTATCAATAGGTAACACCTGGGAAACAGGGCACCCACAAAAATATTTTCTAATTTACAATATCAGATTCTAGTGGTTAATCCTCAACTTCCTCCAAATTACAATTACAAACGGAGGATCTAAGTGACAAAACAAACAGACAAGTTACATATCAGTATTGTGAGAAACATTGATCAAGGACTGAGATGGAGACCAGAGGAAAGGAACCGAACGGATCAGAGACTAAGACTGACGAAGAGCATAGAACAAGAGTTAAGCAGAGAGGAGAGGATGAGAGGTGATAAGCTGAGTAGAGTCTGAACCCAATGATCGAAGATTGAACCCAACGCCCGACGGAGACTAGAGTCACTAGACGGAGACCAGAGTAGCTCGACGGAGACTGGACGGTAAGAGACGTGAGTGATTTCAGTGCTAGATCTAGGGTTCCACTTCACTATTCCAGCCTTCGTTCTTTGAGTGAGAGGCTTCCCACTTCTGCGAACGTTCCTGAAGTGAAGATTGAAGAAGTGATGAAATGAAAAGTAGGCTTTAGGCTCAGTGAAGAAATGAAATGAGGGCCAAGTGCAGGGTGCTTGTTCAGTCCAAAGGTGGATTAAAAAAATAATAAACTATTCGGGTCAGACTGGACTAGACCAAAGAGTCTAAGGCCTTGGTCTGAAGTCCAGTCCAGCCCGATAAGACAAGTCTGGTCTGGTCTATCAGAACTTGTTCGGGTCAATTTTTTTCTGTTGAACCGGGTCAGACCGGACCACCTGGACCAATGGATTTTTTGCTCACCGTTATGTCAATTTTCTTTTTCCCCTAATTCGTACATTTACTTTTAGGAAAGATGCAACAAATATAACTTTTTTTTTGCAATTGCAAAAAATATAATTATATACGACGGCCATCCCTAATTGTTTATTCATTTATTAACAAAAAAATTTAGCCTTTATATTTGTCATTTTTTTCAAATAAATTATATAAACACACACTTATATAATTTGCATTTCTTTTGAAAAAAATTTGAGGTACCCCATTTGGTGTAGTTATATGAACATGACCTTGATCTATTTTGTCTAACTCATCTAATATTTTTCCTCACGTTACCCTTATTAATGCACTGTTTTATTAATCCACCTGGACCAATGAATTTTTTGCTTACCGTTATGTCAATTTTCTTTTTCCCCTAATTCGTACATTTACTTTTAGAAAAGATGCAACAAATATAAATTTTTTTTTTTGCGATTGCAAAAAATATAATTATATACGACGGCCATCCCTAATTGTTTATTCATTTATTAACAACAAAATTTAGCCTTTATATTTTTCATTTTTTTTCAAATAAATTATATAAACACACACTTATATAATTTGCATTTCTTTTGAAAAAAAATTTGAGGTACTCCATTTGGTGTAGTTATATGAACATGACCTTGATCTATTTTGTCTAACTCATCTAATATTTTTCCTCACGTTCCCCTTATTAATGCACTATTTTATTAATCCACCTGGACCAATGGATTTTTTGCTCACCATTATGTCAATTTTCTTTTTCCCCTAATTCGTACATTTACTTTTAGGAAAGATGCAACAAATATAAATTTTTTTTTTGCAATTGCAAAAAATATAATTATATACGACGGCCATCCCTAATTGTTTATTCATTTATTAACAACAAAATTTAGCCTTTATATTTTTCATTTTTTTTCAAATAAATTATATAAACACACACTTATATAATTTGCATTTCTTTTGAAAAAAATTTGAGGTACTCCATTTGGTGTAGTTATTATGAACATGACCTTGATCTATTTTGTCTAACTCATCTAATATTTTTCCCCACGTTACCCTTATTAATGCACTGTTTTCCCCCCCATTTTTTCTCCCACATTTAGTACCCTTGTTAAAAAAAAGGTATGCAAGGGAAAGTGACCTATATTACAAAATAATAAAAATAAACAATTAACTTAAATGATTTTCTTATTCTAATAAAAAAACCAATTTTCTTATTAATTTATGTGAATTAGCTAACTCAGTCTTATACTTAGCTAGGATAAAGTATCTTTAAACAAAGGTACTAAAAACCAGATCGGACATTAAATTGACTAAGGTACTGGGTTAATGATCAATGGTTTAGACCGGGGTCAATTAAATAAATATATATAATTTAAATGTTCATACATACCATTCATAAAACTATATGAGAGTTATTTTTCAACTAATAGTCCAATATAACCTCCTGAACCTAATACATATAAAAATATCATTAAGTACATAAGGATTTTTCCTCAACCAATGCCAAAAGTATTCCACAATCCTTTTAAAACTCCTTATAAATAAAAAACTGTTAGGAAAATATTTTCTGTTTAAAAAAAAAAAAAAGCCAAAACAACTTCAGTTGGAGTGTAAAAAAGTTAAAAAAAAAAAAAGGGTCAAAACGTGACTAGTCTAGGTCATCCATGTTCAAGCCGGTTCACATCGGGTTGACTGATTTACCGATTTTTTCCCTCAACCGGACCGGATCAGCGACCGGTTCACAGGTTTGCGATCTGAACCGACTGGTCTGGTAAAGTTTTCCATACAATGCTTTAGACCGAGTAACTCCCAAAAAATTTTACCGAGTCTGACCCAGAATTATTTGCCCATGGATTGCGGATTTTTTTTTTTGGAGTTTTAAACTATTTGTACAGAAAAAAAAGAATATGCATTTCTTTTTCAAATGGCATCGAATATATCCCATATTTAATGCACAGAAAGTGACATCATTGATAAACTGTGAAAAATGCTCCTTATCTTATAAACTCTGTAAAATATAGCCAACAAATTATATAAAATTCCTTATATCCTTTAAATATTGTTCTCTAATCAATACAAGTCATAGTGTATTTTTGTGCCAACTTATCCTTCACACTAATTTTCCCTTGGTAATTTCATTGAGTTAGTTAACAAACCCCAACTAAAAAAATGAATAGGTAGGGGAGAGAGGAATACGAAAGAGGGGGGAGAAAATGAGATATTGAAATTTAAACAAGGAAAAATTACACATAATAAGTCTTAAATAATAAAATTAAATATAAAAATGTCCACATAATTTTATTTTCTATAAATTTTATAATTTTGACTTGTAAATGACACAACTCCATTTGTAAATATGGAAGTTTGTCTAGTAATCAAACATGGTTAAATTTGACTTATAAATATATATTTTTTAAAATTTTTCTATATTTAATTTTGTATCTAAGCCGCATGAATAATTTTTTTAATGCCTGAATTAGTTAGTGAGGTGGATAGGAAAGAGTAAGAATTATGGAGATTCTTAAATTAGTGGAATGCAACTAATTAACTTTAGTTCATAGGACAGATTGATTTACCAAAGTTAAACAAAGAAGATGATTAAAGGAGGGAAGGACTGGAACGCCAAAAGGGGAAAAACGGAAAGTGATGAGGAGCACAGGTAATGATGAAGCAAGTTATATTGGAAATGTACAGACAAATAATATCATAATCACACAAAAGTCCTCGAAAAAATTCTAAAAAACTATATTAGAAAATGAAAAAGGATAAATCAGTGTATTGAAAATGGGAAAGGATAATTCAGGCGGGGTGTCAGATGGCAGAGAAATATGTCCTTTTGAAATTTAGGCCAAATTATGAAATGCCCTTCAGCCTTTCATCCACCACTTCAGAATAACAACATGATCCTTATAATTAACAACTCCAATTTCTTCTTTCACAATTAATAAATTTCAGGGCCAATAACAACACCTATCTCTTAATTAACAATTATGGATTCCATATTAACAACTCCAATTTCTTCTTTTATACTAAACAAGTTTTAGGGCCCATAACGATACCTATCTCGCCATTAACAACTTCGGATTCGACATTAACAACTCCAAGTTTTTCCTTGACACTAAACAAGTTTCAAGCCCAATAACAACTCATTTCTCTTTATTAATAACATCGTATTATATATTAACAACTCTACTTTTTTCCTCCATTTCGGAATAACAACACCTATATCTTAATTAACAGCTCTTGATTTGACATTAACAACTCCAATTTCTTCTTTCACACTTTATAAGTTTCAGAGCCAATAACAACATCTATCTTTTAATTAACAACTCCGGATTTGATGTTAACAACTCCAATTTCTTCTTTCACACTTAACAAGTTTCAGGGCCAATAACAACACTTATCTCTTAATTAACAATTCGAAATTCGAAATTAACAACTCCAATTTCTTTTTTCACAATTAACAAGTTTCAAGGCCAATAGCAACACCTATCTTGTTATTTCGATTGAGGGTTGAATGACATTTTCGTAATTTGGCTAAGATTTTAAAAGGACAGATTCCTCTACTGTCTGACACCCTACCTGAATTATCCTTTCCTAATTTTAATATACTGAATTATTGTTTTTCATTTTCCAATATAATTTTTTAGAATGTTGTCATGAGTCCTCCCAAAAATAAAAACATAAATATAACTAATCGCACAAAAGTCAAAATATGAATGGGAGCATGATCATTCCTCCACTAGGATTTTTTAACCCTCCATCTATTGTTGGGCCCCAAGGTGGTCCCCATTTCCCTGTTTTATTCATTTACGTATTCACACCCCTTTTTCCACTTGCAAACCAAAATGGGAATCCGATATTTGATTTTGAAAATGAAGAATTTCATGATGTTATGTAATGACGAAGCACGTCATTTTGTCATGTAATTTAGGGGATATTGTTTGACTTAGTTGTCCAAATTTAACTATTTAGATTTAATTTATGATGGTTAAATTTTAATTTTTTTGTAAGAATATTAGAATACAATATAGGTATAACGTGTTAACTATTTAGATTAAATTTATGATGGTCAAATTTGATTTTTTTTTTTGTAAGAATATTAGAATACAATACAGGTATAACATACTTAATACAAAATTTAAAATTTTGAATTAAATAACTTTAAAAAATTAATATAAATGAGGTATCTCCAATCTAACCATCATGGCCAGCAATAACGAAAGTGCTTTAACGTTAAAAACGGAAATAAGTGAAAGGAAATTAGGGGAATTAAAAAAGATGAATAGAATATTTTAGAAAATTTATATCATATTAACGAATCCAACCGTACATATGTTTGAGATATTTTATTTTTTACTTATAAATACTTTTCACATAAATCAAGACAAAACTCCTTTCACATACTTACCTTGTATACTATAAATCACGATTTTAAAGTACTTATAAGCTAAAATTATCCCAAACTTATAAGCTAAATTAATTTTATTAATTTAATTAAATTAAATAAATATATCTTATATTAAAAATCAAAAGGAAGGGAGTATCATTTTTGGAGATTATATAATTTTTAATGATTTTTTTTAAAAAAAAAAGTCATTTAAACCGGGATAATCCAATTGCGGGAAGGCAGCAGGATAAATCTTGATAGAAAGTATTTGTTTGAGACACAAGGAGTATGATTAAATTAAGGAGGAGAACAAGGATTATGTGATGGCTTCTCTTTCCTTAATCTGAATCATATCTGTCTGTTTCTCTCTCACACATTATGGAGAGATGCATAAATACAATTCACATGCCCTATGCAGACAAAATAGCATTGCCCTCTGTTCCCCGTTTCTCTGCATTCCTAGTCCCATCCCTCCTTTCACTCTTCAATCATCATCATCATCATCATCTTCTGCTAGCTTCCATTGACGAACCTCAACATCTCTCTAACTGCTCCCTCAATTTCACTTGCTGTCACTGCTTTACACTCTTCTTCTATCTGCATTCATCAATCAATACCCACAAATCCTTTTTCATCACAACAAATCTTTGTGCTTCACTAATCAACTTGAATTGCCACCAAAACGATGCGTTTTATACCAGATTTTTATCTCGTAAAAACAAAAATGTAATATTGGAATTTAAGGAAAAAATTTAGGGTGGAGAACAAACAAATCTCCACCGCTAAGAGCCCACTCATAGATTCCATCGTTAAAGGTGGTTCAATCAAAAAAGGTGAAACTTTTTTTAATGAAAAGATATTGTTGGGAGAAGAGAAGCCAGGTTTGGCTTAGGTTATAAGTCAGAAGCACAGAACAGTACAGACTCCACAGAAATGAGTTGACCCCATTTAAAAAACAAAACTTCGAAAAAGAAAATAAAAGAAAAAGATCAAAAGAAAAGACAGAGTGATACCTTGAGATTGAAACAGTAAAGAATCGAGGCTTGTGAGGATGTTATGTTTAGGTGCAGAATAGTTAGCCTAAGATCCTCAAGACCCATTATGGTCTTCAGTAGCTGCCCACTTCTTCTCTTGCACTGAACTTTCAGATTCACATGGTTTTGAATCACAGTTGCTTCTATTTCTGCTATATCTGACTTGTTCTCTGCTTTCACTTCTTCCCCAATGTTTGATTCTTCTCCTCCTCCGCACGACGTCGTTCCATAGCTGAATCCAATCTCATCGTTCCTTCTCATTCTTTTCTGTGCTTCTAGAGATTGATGCAGCTGCTCCAATTCCTTCACAAAATCTATTGCACCTCCAATAATGGACGCTTGGTCCCCCTAAAATGGCATTTTTATCATTGAAATAGCGGAGGAATGGAATTTGAAGAATTGGGTTTGAATGTACTGAGGTGGTCTTTCGTTTATGAGGCAAAAAGATTTGATTTTTAGGATGAGAAAAAATAAACGAGGGGAATTGAAGAAGTGGGGTTTATGAAAAAATTGATTACCTTTCGAATATATGAAGGGGGCATGATTGATTTGAGAACACTAAGGCGGTCGTTCATTTGACGACGGCGGTTGCGTTCGACGGCAATGTGGTTCATGCGTTGATTCTCCACGTCTTCCTTGCTCTTAATTAGTCTCGTTGATCTCTTCCTTTTTCTCCTGCAGTTCCCAGATTTCGCAGGCGACGGCGACAACTGCTTCTCCGCCGTCTCGTGAGTGACGCAGCTCTCTAGCTCCGGCGGCGGGGGAATTTGAGTCTCCATTGTTCTAGATAAGCACATTGTTCTTTCCCTCTCTACTTCGCATGGTTTCTTCTGGTTTTCAAGTGTCTGAAACTGAAAGTTGGAATCTTTGAAGGGAAAAAATTGTGGGGTTTGAGATTCCACACTCTGAAGCATCTCAAGAAATGGCATTTTATCCTCCAAACTCGATAGTGATATAAAAAGTTCTTCTTCTTCATCTGATTGAGAGTTCACTCCCAAATACTCACCAACGAACTGAAACAAGAAGATAAACGAAAAACTTAAAATAAGCAAAGAATATATCATTCCACCATTGGGGTTGGGGATTCAGTTTCCAGAGATGAATAAAAGGAGTAAGAAAAGAGGAACAAGTAAATGGTAGAATGTTGTGAAAAGAAAAGAGAGAGAGAACAGAGCAGGAAAATAAGTAAATAACACACACAGCAATAAATGCAAAATATTTTAAGGAGTAAATGCAGTACTATTTCATGGTTCTAGAAATGGGTTATCCAGAAAAAGGCAAAAAAGAAAAAAATGATGAAACCCAAAAAAACAAAAGGAAATTAAGTAAACAAACAACGAACATACACAGGAATTGATGGGTCCTTGAAGCCTCTCCATCAGAAAGAACCGATCTTTAAATTCTTCCGTAGAGAGAATTAAGTTGCCGGTATGTATGTGAGTGATGATGATAGCTAACAAAACAAAAGAGATAATAAATGTAATCCCCAAGAAGCACAAGGACACTTCATAATAAATAATAATATCTATCCCTTTGCTTTCTGATGATGTGCTCGCAATACATGCTCTTCTTCTGCAGAATGTAACACACAACAATAAGTGCTGTGGCTTCAAAGGTTAAAACATGAAATGGTGGGGGAAATTGATCAGAGAGGAGATGGATTCTGGTAAGGAACGAAAGGTGGAGATTTAGAAGAGATATGGCAGACGATGATGCATATGAAACTGTGAGAGTTGGTGAGATAGAGAGAGGTTTCAAGAGAGAGAGAGAGAGAGAGAGAGAGAGAGAGTTGTGTTGTGTGTCTGGTTTCAAAGGTCCCAAGCATTATTGGCGATGGCAATTTTGTCGAGCAGCGAGGACAGACAGTTGTGGGACTCTCTCTCTCTCTCTCAGTTTCTCTCTCTTTCCGTTTCAGTTTCTTTCTTAGTTTCTTTTGCTTACTTGCAAATTGAAGAGTACGGAAAAGAAAAGGAAGAGAGGAAGGAAAAGGAAAAAGATATGACCTTGGAAAGGCCTTGTATGGATTGTGTGTCCGTCCTTAGTCTCTGATGACGGGTCATCTCTCCATTTCCGCAAAACTTATCTTTGGGGTCAATTACTCATATTTGTCTCTAAATAATTGTTGCTTGCCTTTTGACCCAACACCTGTCAATTTATAGTTTTATGACTTTATCCTGCACATGGAATGGAGTTTACGTACTGTGGTAAGCTCAACCTCTCGGCTCTAGTTCAGCAAACCAGACTGGGTTGAGTTTGGAGTCCAGCGAGATTTTTTCTTTGGTCCAATGAGTTTTTTTTTGTAAGAAAATTGCCAATACATGAGTATAGTATAGCTGTTAATATTTAAAACGTTTTATATTTAAATTCGTTTTTAGAGAATAGTTTTTAATTTTGATGATATTAGAAAATAAATTTTATAGAATAATTTTTGAAGAAAAGAAAATAGCAGTTTATGAAAAAACATGGTTTTCAATCCTTAAACCATGGTTTTAAGAGTTCGAAGCAATGTTATGTAACCCGGACCGGCTGGTAAACCGGTTCGGTTCCTGGTTTGGTCTAGGTTACAATTTAAAAGAAAAATTGCATTTTTCCTTTAGAATTTTATATTATAAGTCTAAAATTTTCAATTTCTTACCGGTTTTGTCCCGGTTTAACTCCGGTTTGGCCCCGGTCTGACCCACTGACCCTTAATCCAGTACCCTGACCGGTTCAATACTTGATTCGGGTTTTAATACTTTGGTTTGGTTTGAAGAGTGTTTGAATAACTTGGCTTAAATTATGACTTTAAGGGTTAAAAACTATTTTAAATTTTAAATGAGTGTTTAACTGCTTCACTTTAAAAATCATAAATCATGGGAACCATAGTTTTAAAAGTGTTCCAAACACGCACACCTTTTTCTTTCCCCCAATAGCCTATGCTATGTCTGAAAAAAGGGGATCAAAAATCAAAATAGCCTGTTGATATTGGTCCCAGTTTAAAACAAAGTCTTAAAATTTAAATAAAATCGTGTGAAGGTTCGTAACTCGTAAGTTTTGCGAAAGTGAAAAAAAAGGAAGTGATATTATTCACTCTCTCTCTCTCTCTCTCTCTCCTCTCAAGTAATAAGAGTTAATTGGGGGGTTTATTTTGATTTTAAAGGCAAGATCTCAATACAACTTGTTTGTCAAAATTATATAATTTTTTTCTAAACTATCGTACCAATTTAAAAAATTAATTTAATTATTTATTATTTTTAAAATTGATTACATATTTAGGATAAAATGAAATATAATTTACAAATAATTTATCAGCCTACGCATAAAACTTAGTTACAGAGATGAAAGGATTTATGATGGAAACGACACATGCGTTGAATTTGACCTATTAATGTGTGTGGAGTGTAGAGCGGAAACGACGCCTGTGGGGTGGCCATGAGGCCGTTGTGGTGTCGTTTAAGCTTATGGCATAGGAGCCCCTTGGGAATCAAGCATATGGCACCCTACGTGCCCGATAGCCCTGTAGCTATCCTACAGCATCCCCACTGCTCCAATCTTATTCACACGTTCCATGCATCAACCTCCCTTTCCACAAATCCAATTGACACCAAGCATACTGCTTCCTCCGATAGTTGATATAAAATATGTTTAAAAAGTTTGATGTTGATTCTAAATATAAAATATAATTTTTATGTTTATCAGTTTTTTTTTTTTAAATTTTTTTATATTGATGTTTCTTCAATAATAATTAAAAAAAAGAGGGAATGAGGGAGTTAAGAGAGATGAATAGAGTGTTTTAGAAAATACATATCATATTAACTAGTTTAACTAACCTCTTTAATGCAATCAAATTACTTACATATGTCTTATATTAAGGATCGGAGAAATATCATATTAAGTCTTTTTAAGTGTAGGTTGTATATACAAGGCTTTCCACTAGGTGAAGTCTGAGAAGGGAAATATATACGTAGCCTTACCCCGTAAATGAAGAGACTATTTTTAAGATTTAAACCCGTGTGTAAAGTATGGTAAAATAACTCACCCACCTAAAAAACTCAAATATCACATTTATCTTTTATAATATACTTTTTGTTTGGGTTGATGAAATATTTGCATGAAAATGATACTAGAAATTACAATTAGAAGGAGATAACATTTGATGAGATATAAACATGTACGTTTTTACTTAGTTGGACAATAATATCCTGATAAAAAATAGCGCACACTGACAATAAAATTTTGGGAAAATCACTCATAAGTTCCAAGGATCCAAAAAAAATAACAATAAAATCCCTATAAAAATTCTAAAAACAGAAAAGTCCCTAGGGACTTTTCTATGATTAATTGGTAAAATGAAATGACTATGTTGCCCAACTTTTCCCTTTATTTTATCTTCTTCCTTTTCCATTTCAGCTTTGAATCTCATCTCTCGCCGAAGCTAGTGAGAAAGAGAAAACGGAAGAAGGCTACCGGTTGGAACTATAACATTAAAGGAATCAAGTGTGGTGCTTAAGTCCTTAGCAAAGTTTAGAAATTGCAGCCCTGATCTACTGGTACAGAGGTAGAACAACAGACTCAGATTTTTTTTTTTGGTGGGTGTGTTGATTGGATTCAGATTGAGGTATTGATCAAAAGTTGGAGCTTCGGCTCAAGAGTGAACTATGTGCTAGGAGGTAGATAAGTAATGCTAAGATTTTGCTAAAGATATGAACTTAAGCATTGAAGTTGGGATTTCACTTTGGTTGGATTGTGTGAACTTTATTATGCTCTATTTTTGGGGTTGGTTACAAAGGGAGTGCTCTGTTTTTGGGATTGGTTGAATGTCGTCGTGGTTTATATGCTGAGAAAAAACTAATGATATGATATTAAAAAGTGTTGTTAATACGTGTATTTATAATTATAAATAATGCTGTTGTAGTTGTTATTACAAAGCCTGTGCTCTATGTTTGTGCAATGTAATAGAGGGATTACTGTGTTTTTTGGGCAAGATAATAGAGAGATTGAACAGTTTGAAGTGGAAAAGACTACATATGATGGTGGTTAGATTGATTACAAAATGCTGATATGATATAAAAAAATATTGTTAATATGTGTATTTATAGTTATTAATATTGCTGAAGCAATTATTAATACGAAGTTTGTGTTGCAGATTGTCATGACAAATGAGAACTAATTTGGAAAAAAAATCTATTGTGTTTCTTTCATGTTTTTGGAATTTCACTTTGCCGATTAATCACAGAAAAATCCCTAAGGACTTTTCTAATTTTGAAATCTCTATAAGGAAATTATTGTTATTTTTTTGGTCCTTTGAACCTATAAGTAATTTTCCATAAAATTTTTCGTCTTACAAGGCGATACTATGATTACTGGCCTGGCAGTTTTAGCTTTTTCTCAATAGAATCACAAACCCTTCTTCTGTGTGCACTTTGATTTTGACATTTAGTTATCCTACGCGTGTGAACACAAATTCACAGCCAAGAAGAAACACACATGCACATGTATATATGAAAACACTTCTACATCAATGGAGATAAATCTGTTATCTACATAAACCAGTAACCTTATCTTCCTATCTTCTTCAAAATTTTTCCTTTCAACTTGAAATATAGGTGGAAGGGGTCCCATTTTTTTGTCCTCCAACAGGCCTAGAACCTTCAATGAGCAGTTTTGTATACTTGAAGCCATATAAAGACAGACATATATCAATTGAAGCAACAACAGTTTCATACCACACTAAAATACCAGAAAATCAAAGCAAACAGTAAACAATGCAGTCACAGAACTACCAAACAGATCAACCTAACCAGAGGTCAACCCACCATCCTAAAACAGGTCAGGATGATTTCCCTCATTTTTTGAAAAACACTTTAGTGTTTAACACGCATAGCTCCCAGGTCAAAAAAAAAAAAAAACACGCATAGCTCAACCCTCATTAACACCGCAAGAAATAGCACACAAGGTTATACAATACAAAGCCACTATTTGTACCGTCACTCCTTAAATTACTTGAAAAGCATATGATCCATTATTGAGGTCAAGGAAGTTGAATTCTAGAGTGTGGGGGGCTAAAAAGCCAATTGACCTAAGAGAGAACTAGCGCTCTATCTGAATGGTCACATGACTTATGTTGTAAACCCTTTTGATATAGTCTACAACCTTGTCCAACATTAAGTCTGCATCAGCTTCTGGTCTAATTTTCACATGGCAAGCCAGTAAAACCTTGCCCACTGTAATGGCCCATATATGCAACTCATGAACAGCCACAACTTCTTCCATGTCCAGCAGCCCCTGTTCAAGTTTAGTTGCATCTATCTCCCTTGGCGTGCTCTCCATCAGGACTTCAAGTATGCTTCGCAGCATATTGATCGTTGTCCCCAAAACAATCACCGAGAATACCAGTGTGCAAATCAAGTCAACTACTTTCCACTCGGGATTGTACCAAACCAATGCTCCTCCGATCATTACCCCTACACTTTGGATGCAGTCCCCAAGTACATGGAGATAAGCCCCTCGCACATTAATGTTCCATTCTTTCTTCTTCTCTGAGCTGCCTTTTGATCCACTGAGAAGTGGTTTGCTGACATCATCATGACTATGGTGATGGGGCTTATCTCTTGAATGTTCTTCATCATGATGGTGGAGATGGGTAGAAACAACAGATCCATGGTCATGACCATGATCATGTTCATCATGTCCGTGTCCGTGCCTGTGCCCGTGCCCATGATCATGACCCAATAGAAGGGCCATGATAATGTTAACCAATAGACCAAATGCAGAAACCAAAAACATTAATAGGCCATTAACCTCCTGAGCACCAGCAATGAGTCTTTGAATGGCTTCAAAGACCAGAATCCCAGTAAGCAACCATATTAGTTGGATAGAAACCAAGGCTCCGAGAATCTCTATCCTGAAAAATCCATACGACTGACGAGGGGTGGCTTCCCATCCAGCAGCCCACAAAGAGAATAATGAGATGGCAAAGGCTGCAACATCTGAAAGCAAGTGTGCTGCATCAGTCAATATTGCAAGACTATTAGCTTTGATTCCCCCAACAACTTCAATGCTCATGAAAATAACACAAAGAATGACTGCCATCAGAAGTTTTCGCATGGAAGTCGTCCGTTCTCCGGAATCCCTAGAGATGGATCCGGCATCTGCGAAACCACATGGTGCTTCCCCACAAACCTTACTTCTCCCAAGAGCCCTTCCAACATCAGAGGTGTGTCCACGAATTTCAATCACTTGTGCATCCTGCGAGGTTTGTGCTTCCATCTGGAATACAACACTGCTCAAAATGTTATTTTCTGCAAATTGGTGAAAAAAACTGCAAAACGTAACAGCAATCAAGGGGTAAAGCATTTTTCAAAACCTAAGGTAAGTAATTATTGTGATTCCAATGTTACAATCCTCGAAATGAAATTGCACATGACTCAAGTCAGAAGAACATTTTGAATATTTATACATACAATAGAAAAACCATGTCTGCATAATGCTTCGAAGGGGGAAAAAGAAAGAGAGTGTTAAAGTGCCAAAAACTCAGGAAGTATATCACGAGAAGCTGCTGGCATCCTTAACTTAACTATGAAACAAAAGTACAATCAAATCCAAATCTTCCAAAAACAGTGTAATTTTCCCCCAATTCATTAACAGTTCCATGTGCTATGGGACGCGTAAATGGGATATAAGCAAAAATATCAATAACGTACTGAGTATATTA
Source organism: Inga laurina (assembly GCA_963855925.1). Classification (NCBI taxonomy): domain Eukaryota; kingdom Viridiplantae; phylum Streptophyta; class Magnoliopsida; order Fabales; family Fabaceae; genus Inga; species Inga laurina. Next base: position 4,540,790 of record OY979711.1, on the reverse strand, counting down.
TATTATGGTGCAGTTTCGACCATCAAATATCAAATAAAAAACAAAGGCATGCATTGACGAATACTGACATGAATGTTAGAAATAATGAAATTTTATTTGACTCATTGGAAATATACGTGTTTGGCTTTGTCAACACCAATAAGGGTTCAAGAAGATCAAACTAAGAAGAATTGAGCTTAATCTCTGAATGTCCTACGTGAAATCACATAATTTCTCATAGAAAGAGTATAAGGGCACGAAGTTGTTTGATGGTATAAAATCATAACAAAATTTTATCCATGGAATACCTAAAAAATTATTCAGCATACAGTCAAAGCTCATGAGCATTTCGGCAAAACAGAAGGCAGTCATATGATAATTCAACAAAATAAATACTGCTGATGAATCTCACAATGGGTTTCAATCTTAGGTTCAGAAACTCTGGAAACAGAGGCAGAAGGAAAAAACAGAACAGAATATTCATCACCCCGAACGAATTCAATAAAATCCCCATACGCATTTATGGCATAAAAGTTCCTTTTTTTGGAAACAAAAATGAATAGCAGGAATCAAAAGGGACAAAGTAGAAGTTTGAAAATTGAAAGATGGAACAATGGATAGTTTTCTAAAAGAAAAAATTGGAAGGACCGTACCAGGAAGGACTTTTCTCGGCCAACTGTTGGGATTTGGAGTTTAGGAACCTTTGATTTTCGGTGGGGTGTGGGTTTCTGGTAGGCTAAGAGACCCTTTCTCGAATCGCAACAGAAGAATCCTTCTTGAATATCATGGTATTATTCAATGTTCAGGTTCCTCTTTTACACCTCACCCCTTAGGCCGGTATCTCTTATCTGGTTCAAAGTGCATAGTGGGCCCAAGGCCCAGAACTATAAAGCTACCCTCTCATGCGGCATACTTTCTCTACTTTATTTTTTCTTTTTCGTCTGCTCCCATCGTTTTCTCAACTAATTGGGATAAGCAAAGTGAGTAAAGCACAATTTTTTATTGTAAAAAAAGAGCATACAGTACTTTAATTTTTTTCAATAGCATTTAGTATCTTACATTAATTTTTAATATGCTCAGCATCAAAAAATATTTACCAATACATGTATCTATTGGAAAATACTTCAGAGCAATAGTGCTAGATTTTGGTGTTAACAAAAAAATATTTTAGAGTGCTGAACCTATTAAAAATTACTAATTTAGGATCTATTGAAAAGCATTTAAACATGATGGATTTTTTTAAGAAATAAGAGTGCTCCCCTTACTTTGTTTACCCCCAAAATTACATAGTTTTGGGGAAAAGATGGGTTTGAACGGAAAAAGAAAGAAAGAGAAGTCAAATCCTCTCATGCAATTCTCAAACTCAAAAAAAGTAACAAATATAGTGCCAGTTTGTTTAGCTTTTTAAAAATGTTTTTATAATATTTGAAATAAGTATGTTAAAAGAGTTTTGTCTCTGTTTATAAAAAAATTACTTAAAAAACACTTTTTTTCCTTTGTCGAACGAGCACACATAAATGTACATAAAGTTGGCCAATAAAAGAATGTCTTGACTTTTATAAGAATTTAAAACTCAACCTCATCAATAGCGTAGAGTTAAAACACGTCCTTTATAAAATAATGAACCAAAATTTGAATCTTTATTATGAAGGTACCCACATTTAAACTTTATGAATACCTCAAATAGGATTGGCCTATAAAATAAAGATACATGTGCCAATAAAAAAAACTCAACTTAATTATTTTTTTCCTTAAATAAAAAAAAATTGTAGGCTCTACGGACCCACAAAAAATCATTTGCCAATCAATCAATATATAATTTTTTTTTTCCCTAGTGCAAAAGTGTTGTTTTAGTGAAGGTAGTTTGTTTTGAGAAACTGTTCGATGCTAAACATGAGTGCATTTTTCTAAGAGGATTTAAAACTTCATTTGTTGTGTTGTGCGACATTGGAACACACACATATACTCTAATAAAAACTAATGCCATTTGTCCTAGTGGAGGGGCTTTAGTCCCTTGAACACGAGGTTTTAGATTTAAATTCATATGAATGCAGAAAATGTATTGCTTTGAGATTGATCTCGCACGAAAACTGCAAGATATATAACCAACCTATCAAGAGATTTGTACTGCTCCAAGATTTTTGTTGGTTTATTACATACACATGACATATCACCATTTTATAAAGAGAGAATTCCAATTAAATTAAATTGACCTGATTGAGGATTTCTGAATATTATTAAAAGACTATAATGCCCCTTTACTTAAAATGATGACTAAGCATCCACCTTATATCATGAATCATTTAAGCAAAAAGAAAAAGGGTAAGGTGAATTAAGACTTTTGAGCGGAAAAAAAACATAGAAGAGAAGAAATAGTGTTTTTAGCCCATAAAGAAAATCAAATAGGTAAATTATGGCAATTTTTTTAACCCTAATTCCTAATTAGTGTCACATGATGTACATGAGATCATTGAAAGCATAAGCACATTGGATGAAGTGTGCAACTGCAGATTTGGGGTAAAAGGTATGCGTAGAATGGTGACTCCATAAATGGTACATTTATGGAGTTATTGAAACTAAATGTCTGTGGATGGAGATGATAACATTGCCACGAGACCGTACATTCTTTGAACTTAATCTAAAGGAATGGTTGAACTTTAATATTCGACGTCCGGAGTGGGGTGACTGGTTTGCAACTTTATGCTGATTATTATGGAAAAGAAGAAATGAAGGTCTATTTGACCATAAGAATGAGTGCAATGGGCATGTGGAATCATGCTCATGCAATTCTATCAAGCACGAAGAAGGCAAGTAAAAAACTAGTAGAAATCAACTTATAGGGCACAATAGTAATAGATAACGGGCCTATTTGGATGCCGCTGGACGAAGGATGGACTAAAATAAATATTGACGGAGCATTTGCTAGGCACACAGGTGCTGAGTGCGGAATTCGAGAGGCTAACGGGAAACTTATCATGGCCTTCATGCACAAATTGGAATTTGGGGATCATGTTACCCCTGAACTATGGGGCATTTTTTTAGGTTTGAAGACAACTTGGGATCAAGGGAAGCGTAAAGTGGTATTAGAATCAAATGTAAAAGAAGTTCTTAATTTGATAAATAGTGCGAATTGCCAGAAATCATCCAAATGCTACTACCATAGAAGAAATTCGTTTGATGTTGCAACGTGAATGGAGAATAGAAATGCAGTTCGTTTCCAAAAACGCAAATTGGGTTGCCGACTTCCTTACGAAAAAGGTGTTATCAGTTGTAACAGGATTTCACCCAATATTGTCTTCAACGTTGGAGTTAACCACTGTATTGGAGCTGGATAAGTGTAATCTTACTTATGTAGGCTAAGTTTTGAGAAGTCTCTCCTTTATGTATCCCAAAGGAAAAAAAAATGAATGATGACTCCATGCGCCTCCCACATGATAACCCATTTACAATTTTAATTTTCCCTGATGATCCATGATATGAGGTGGATGCTCAATCTATCATTTTAATTAGAGGGGCATAATAGACTTTCAATAACATTCAAAAATCCCTAATCAAACCTCTTGGCTTGTCTAGAAATTTGTTAAAAGTGCAAACTTAATTTTGGATTTAGGTATTCCAATTGGATTTAATTGGGAATCTCCCTTTTATTGGTGTGAAATATAACTATTAGCAAATTAATTATTTATGTTAAAAGGCCTTAAAATTCATCATCCTTTTAGGCTGATCATTTATCAGTACTGAAACTGGTTTACACATATCGCGCATCATTGATTAATATTTGTGGATTTAGCTCTCTTTGGTAAAAGGATGCTTAATAATTCACACGTCATTGGCACATGATTACACATGTCTACACATGATGCAGTGATGAGGAGATAATTGAACAGAGAAGAGAAAATGATGAGATCATGCTTGGACATATTTGGCAAATTGCTATTCTAATGTGATAATTGGACTTGGATTTAAACTAAGGGGGAATTATACTTAGGTCCTAAGGAAGAAGAGAAATGAAGAAATGGTCCCTGGAGATTGCAAAATGAAAAAATGGTCCTATAAAGTTGTCAATACAAACTCTCGGAGTTATTAATGAGTTGTCAATACAGGCTCTGAAGTTTTTAATGTGACCATTTTTTCATTTTATAATTTTCAGGGACCATTTTTTCATTTATTTTCTTCCTTAGGATCTAAGTGTAATTCTTCCTTAGGATTTAAGTATAATTCTCCCTTAAACTAATCATAAATTATATATGTGCCTAAATAAATAACAAATATGATTTAAAAAAAAAAAAAGTGTTGGCGGCTCATGGGTTTTGAACCTGACTGCTGTCGTCGGCCCATCACACTTAAAAATATTTAAGTGTGATGGATTTTTTTTTTTTTTTTTAAGCAAGAGTGCTCCCCTTATTTTGTTTACCCCCAAAACTACATAGTTTTAGGGAAAAGATGAGAGTGGACGGGGAAAGAAAAAGCCAGAAGTTAAAACCCCCCATGCAATTCTCAAACTCAAACAAAGTAACAAACATAGTGTCGGTTTGTTTAGCTTTTTAGAAGTACTTTTTTAACATTTGAGATAAGTATGTGAGAGAAATTTTATCTCTGCTTACAGATAAAATTACTTAAAAAACACTTTTTTTTCTTTGTCGAACGAGCCCACATAAATTTACATAAAGTTGGCCAATAAAAGAATGTCTTGACTTTTATAAGAATTTAAAACTCAACCTCACCAATCACATTGAGTTAAAGGCATATCCTAATAAAATGATGAATTAAAATTTAAATCTTTATTATGAAGGGACCTGCATTTAGATTTCATGAATACCTCAAATAGGATTGCCCTATAAAATAAAGATACATGTGTCAGTAAAAAAACTCAACTTTATTTTTTTCCTTAAATAAAAAATTTGGAGGCTCTACGGACCCAAAAAATCATTCGCCAACCAATCAATATATAATACTATTTTTTTCCTAGTGCAAAAGTGTTGTTTTAGTGAAGGTAATTTGTTTTGAGAAACTGTCAGGCGCTAAACATAACTGCATTTTTGCAAGAGGATTTAAAACTTCATTTGTTGTGTTGTGTGGCATTGGAACACACACATGTACTCTAATAAAAGCTAATACCATTTATCCTAGTGGAAGGGGTTTTAGTCCCCTGAACACGAGGTTTTAGATTTAAATTTATATGAATATAGAAAATGTCTTTGATAAGAGGATGGTAAAAGGAATGAGTCAGTGACCCCTTCCTAATCAATTGATGTCGCATGAAAATTGCATAATATATAACCAACCTATCAAGAGATCAGTACTGCTCCAAGATTTTCGTTGGTTTATTACGTACACATGATATATCACCATTTTATTATGGGAGAATCCTAATTAAATCCAATTGAAATACTTAAATCCAAAATTAGGCATATACTTTCAACAAATCCCTAGATAGGCGAAGAGGCCTAATTAAATATTTCTGAATGTTATTAAAAAATCATAATACCCCTCAAATTAAAATGATGACCGAGCATCCACCTCATATCGTGAATCACCTGAGCAAAAAGAAAAAAGGTAAGGTGAATTAGGGCTTTTGAGGTAAAAGATCTGCGTAGAATGGTGATTTCACATGCCTTCCACGTGATAACTCATTTATAAATGGGATAAGGCGGAGGAATGGGTTAACCTCATAACCTTATGTAATTTACCCACCCTCGTATTGCTTTCTCCACCAGAAGTTTTTGAAATATAATCTTATAAAAAACTTTTTAGAAATTAAATTGATTTTCTTAATCAGTTGAGAACACTCGATTTCTTCTCTTTTATGTTCTTATGTCGCTCAAAAGCCCTAATTCACCTTTTCCCTTTTTTTTTTTTTTAATTTCCCCAGATGATCCATGATATGAGGTGGATGCTCAAACTATCACTTTAATTAGAGGGGCATATTGATCTTTTAATCACATTAAGAAATATCTAATCAAACCTCTTGGCTTGTTTAGGATTTTGTTAAAAGTGCAAGCCTAATTTTGTATTTAGGTATTTTAATTGGATTTAATTGGGGTTATCCCTTTTATTAATGTGATATATAACTATTAGCAAATTAATCATTTGTGTTAAAAGGCCTTAAATTTTCATCATCATAGGTTTTTACTTTGTATTGATAATGGGTATGGGTATATGAATGGGCTGAACCGGGAAGTAACCCGGTTAGATGCCTTGGGCAGTTCGGCCAGCTTTAGAAGGCATGGGCCGGTTAGATTAGAGTTTCAGCCACTGTAATTTTTGTTGGGAAATGTGTCTATATTTAGTACCTGACAATATTTTAAATAGGATTGTCTCTTATAAAAGGATAATTATGCTCCCAACAAAAAAAAAAAAAACTCTCCCACAATAGGCTTCAAGTTTAGTAGAAGAAACTTAATTCTGATTAGGGCTGAGGATTTGAACTTTGAAACTTGGTGGGAGAAAAAGCCATGTTGAAAGATTTGCATCCAATTAGACCTAATAATAATACTTGAATAACTTTATACTCCTTCTAATTCTTTTTATAAGCTATAATTTTTTGAAGAGTTAAAGTGTAAAAATATCTATTAATTTATATCAAAAAATGTAAAAATAACCAAAAACCTTTTCTGGGTACGGCATTAATTATAAACATTATAGAAGAGGATAAAAGTGACACCAACATTTACCGAACGTCCATTATTTAATTTAATGTATATAATTTTGACATTGTTATCATTTTTACCCTTTTTTTATAATGTTTAGAGTTATTTTTGCTCCTACCAAAAAAAAAATTTATAGTTACTTTTTCTTTTTTGATACAAGTTAATATTTATTTTTGTACTTTAAACCCTTTTTGAATTGGTCTTTTTTATAAGTTACAAGCCTTTGAGGTGTCTAAAATTTCAATGCATTTTTTTCTTCATTGATTATATGTCTCTATATTCATTATAATAGTTTTTCCCTCATTCTCTCTCACTCATCCTCCCTAAAAATAAAGGTATATTTGAAAAAAAAAAAAACTATATTTTACCCATTTATTACTTTTATCAAATTTTAACCGAGGTGTAACCTTCATAATTCAGTTATTTGTTACTTATAAAAATGATGTGCTGATACCAAGCATATGATAGTTATTTAAATTAGGGAAAAGTTAAAAGTGATAAAAGGCTTCGTCATCAGCTATCGCTAATTGGTATATGGGGTTGTTGATAAGAGTGAGCCATAAGTTTTTTTTGCTCTGTCTCGACTCTCATGTTGTTCTAACACATTGAGCCCTAAGTTGTAACTTGTTAAAGTGTTAGAGCATCCTCATATTCCAATCACCAACCATATCATCTTTTCTCTTTTTTATATATATATATATATATATGCACACACACAACACGAATCCGATTCCTATCCACTACCTCTCTTCCTGTTTCTCCTTGTTTCAAAGTTCAAGTGTAAGTATTGATATGGCTGATGTTATTATCGGGGTAATAAAATTTGTTTAATACCAATTTTTAAGTTTTTATAATTCAAATGCTGTACTTTTCAATTGTCCAACATGCAGGTGCCTTTGTAATATTGGTTAGGATTTAATAACTTTTTAAACCTTTTTAATCAGTAAAAAGGAAAGAAAAGGCAACTAATTGTCAAACTAAATGTCAGATTTTTTTGCCACCAAGCAATGTTATCAAGTATAAAGTTTTAACTTTAATATCTTAAACAAGTGTCAATATTTAGGGAATGAAAACTTTAATATTTTAGATCGTTATTTGAAAAAATATAATAATCAAATAATTGTATCATCACCCAAAAAATGTGCGTGTCCAGAAATTTATTATGTAAGTACACAATTTTTTTCTTAATTTATTGTTTTAAATTTTTTAATTCTCACTCATTCCTTCGTATTGAATCCAAAGTTATTTATAAAAAAATAAAGATAAAGTTAAAAATTATTAAATTTTAATACACAATTAATGAGATATGTTAGAAAAGAAATAGTTACTATTATTTTCTTGGCGAAATAATAGTTATTATTATTTATTAGTTTTTGGTAAAGAATAGCTCAAGGGTCATGCGATAATTTGAGATATATATAAAGCAATATTTATGAACCAGACCAACAGACCGGCCAGTCCAGCCTGAAAACCTATGAACTAGTAGGTAAACCGGTCCAATTAGTTATCCAGTCTGGTTCACTTTTTTTTTTGTTTAATTTTTTTTTAGGATTTTATATATATAACCTTAAAATCTTCAATTTCTCATTGATTTATTTTCTGATTTAACTCACTGACCCTTAAACCAATATCCTAACCGATTTAGTACGCCGGTTTATGAACCTTCATATAAAATGACTTGTATTTCTTTCGGAGAGAGTGAGTTTGGTCGAAATATATTCTCTTCTCGCCTTTTTAGACGATAAAGAAAAGTGCTGATTTCTTCGTCCTGCATGAATATTATGCCATGCGTCCAACTCACACACTCACACACACACACACCATACGTGTGCATAAAAGAATAAATGACTTCATTATTTATGCTTTCTACGTGTTCACCACAAACACAAACTCAGAATTTTTTTTTTTAGCTCCAAGAAGATCAGAGGCAGTGATTTAATGAAATATTCTCCGCGTAAACTTTAAGCTCCAACATAACACACATGATTATAATCAAACACACCGCTTCCACAGTATCAGATGCAACTATGAGCTTAATCGACTTACGTGAATAATAAATTAAGGAAAAATCAGAGACAAAGCTGGTTCTGATTACACTTATTAGAGACATGAATCATCAATATAGAAGCAAGTTTCAGAATTCAGAATTCAAATATCTACTACGCACGGCGGATTTGCGAGTAATGGAACCTGACCTACAAATCCTTTCTTGAGACCAATCATAATGTCACACTTTACGTACATTCCAAAGTGCCCTGTTTTTATGGCTCCGGCCTTCCACCGTACCCTCCCCTGCACCACCACTCTCACTCCCACCACGCCGCAGCTCTCATCGGCAGCCAACCCATTCACGACCTCCGCCGACACCGGCAGCGGCGATCCTCCCATCATGGGCGACACCGACACCGCGCTGTGCCGATCCTGGTGCAGCGGCTGCAGCATGATCGGGGCCGTGATCTCCTGGTACCGGTACGACACGAAGGCCGAGAGCCTGTCGTAGTAGATGGAGACGCGGCGGTTAGGGTTCCTGATGTGGATGGTGAATTGAAATGTGGTGGTGAGGAACGGCGGCGCTGTGGCGTTGAGGCAGTAGACGGCGGCGCCGATGACGGTGAATCTGGGCTTGTGCGGGTGGTAGACGAACCAGAGGACGAGGAGGGTGATGCCGGCTAGGAGGAGGAAGATTGTGATGCAGGAGCAGATGGCGAGTTTGGGCGTTTGAGATCTGTGATATTTGCCGGCGGCCGTGCACTGTTTCTCGTTCGGGAGGCGGTGACAGTGGTTTTGGAGTGGGCTTGGGCTTGGGCTTGGGCTTGGAGGTGGTGGTGGATTCTGTACTGCGCATGCCATGGGAGAATTAAGCTGATTGTGAAGCTAAAATGAGGAAGAAGGAAAGTGAAGGTGTGGAGTAAGAGGGAAATGGTTAGGACTCTTAAATTGGACCAGAAAAAGAGAGATAAAGCGAAAAGGATTCGATGGGGTCAGTACTTGGAGCTAAAGGATCGGTCAGTTTCTCATTTTTCAAGATCAATGAAGTAAGGATTACTAATCTATTAGTATAGACGTCTTGCATTCCATGACTAATAAACCTCTCACTCCATACTATTAGCCTACAAGGCCTTTGTAAGGGACTAGTCTTTTAGTGTGTTTTCTTTTTGCTTTCTGCTTTTTTTCCGTGTTTGAGTGCTTCACTTTGCTTTTTGTTTCCATTTTTTCGATTGCTTTTGCTGAGAATAATGCTTTAGTTCCTTAATTTCACACTCTGAGATAAGATATGTGACAGCAATGTTTAGATTGATGATGAAGTTTCTGCTGTACGATATATTCTTAGAATTTGTGGAATATCATTGTTTTTTTAGTAATATTTTTTGGCCATCAAGCAATGTTTTATATATATATATATATATATAATCGAAAAATTTCATATGATATTACTTTTACAAGTTTGTCGACTTTAGTATACCCAGTTGTATGAACTTTAATTGTCTTTACAATTACTGCTTGCTGTCCAGCGGAAGAAAGAAGGAAGAAAATACAGGCAGCGACCGAACCAGTTTATCCTATGTAAGTTTACGATATAGATATGTTCCAAATTTACATTTCATCATTTTTAATTTTCATACTACAATTTAAAATTTCCCACGCTAGTGTATTTAATATGTTTTTTCCAATGGTGTGTGTTTCATTACATACAATAGTATATAAGATACAAAATGCATGAAATATATAGTGTCATTACACTAATGCAACAGAGCCTTTTTTTACCTTTGTTTTGGCTGGTTTTTTACATCATTTTTGGCCCACACAAATATAAATGATGTTATTATAAGTATGCTTATTTATGTCTATTCTAAATAAAGAGGAACCAGCAGCTTGAATTTGAATTTATAAACATAATTAAATATACTACCTCTCATTTATAGGAGAGTTTGACACAAAAACCGTTGACCACAATGCACAAATGCCACAATGATGAGAGCAATTAAGTCTCTGCTTATTGCATGTAATTTTAAATGAGTCACAGACAAGTAAATAAATATTTTAAAAATAATATATCAATTATAATTTCCATATCCTACCCACAAATTAGGAAATTATCTAATAAGATGTTAGCTCCCTATAGTTTATCAATGAAAAATGTACAATAAATGGAAAAATGTGCCTATCTATTATACCCATAAAATTAATTATTTTCTCACAATAGTAGAGACTTCAACTTTTATCATGGTTGAAAGAAATCTCAATTATTGCCTCTAGTTTTTAATATAAAATCTCAATCACAATGTAGTTTAGACTACAAATAAGATCTTATATTAAGAATCAGATATAACATCAGTTATATATTTACTCTTTTTTTGTTTGTCATTGCATAGAGTAAAAAAGGATAAGGTGAGGAAATAGTTTGAGTATGGCAGCATTGGGTGGGTAATGTAGTGGAGTCATGTCCCAAACTTTGGGGACGTTAATCTGAGAAGAGGACAATCCAATGCGTCCGTATAGCAATCATTAGTGTGCGTGCGGGTGATCATTTATTTAGAATTTTAGATACTCCTCATGTAATTAATATAAGATATATCTAGGGAGTTAATATTGATTCTAAATATAAGACATGATGTTCATATTTATTAGTCTTTTCCTAATGTACGTCTATTAAAGCTCCTTTAACAGTAATCAAGAAAAATGAGGAATGAGGGAATTAAAGATGATGACTAGGATATTTAAAAAAATACATGCCATATTAACTAACTATCTTAATCATATCAAATTAGATAAATATATCTTATATTAAAGATATATAATATTGAAAATTTTAAGTATTGGAGGCTGTGATGAGATAAGATGCGACAGAGGTGGTGAGGCTTTAAAATGTTCATAGAAAATTGCAAAAGGCAACAGAGAGCGGAGAAGGAGGAAAAAAGAGAGTGGTACGTGGCTGACCATGAGCAACTTGACCGACAAGCTGACACAAGTGTTCGACCAAACAAACGAACAGTTTGTGCATGAAAATGAGCTGACTTACGCTGATGTGTTTTGGCCTCACTTTTACACATGACACCACTTACTACTTTAGTCCACATAACAAACATGGGTCGATCCACGTTCACCTATTTCCCTTGGTTTATAAAAGTCTGAATAATATTTACCTATTTAACTGAATCGAGAAGAAGCAAATCATAAATACTCATCTCAATCCTAATTATAAAATTAAATTAAATTTTTAAAAGAAATTAAAAAAACTAATTAAATTATTTTAGAATATTTTTATTTTTTCTTCAAACTAATTAGTTTAACTAATAAATTAATATATAATCTAAAAATATATAACATATGATATGATTAAATAACTTATTTAACTTTCTTAATCTCTAAAAAAAATCAACTTTATCTTATAATTAGGACAGGAGATAATAATATTTTCTCCCTCCTTTATCTTAACTCTTACCGCAAACACGCTTCTGTCTTCAACTTCAAGAGTAATATGTTTCGAGCAAACATATTAAGAGCAAGATCGTTTCGACAAATTTCTTGAGTTGCTTGAGGATATTCAAATATTATAAGCTTATTATTACAGGAACTTACTTCCTCACTGCATTCCTACATAATCACAGCCCTACATATAAATATAGGTATCCATCAAAGGCAAACCATATACAGCACAGAAAAGTAAAACTCAACCTGCATTCCTACTCAACAAATACAATCCTAAATTCCTAAGCTTGTCAGCACAAGGAAAAGGAAATACAACAAAAATATCACAACTACTAAAACACTATATATGAATGCTACCGACACATTCGACCTTTTCAGCCTTTCAATTATCACCCTACCACAAACGCAAGCCCCTACACTACAGCTCCTCCTTCCAGATGCAGATTAGTGTTAGACTAAAGTCTACCAAAGCAGGTGACTTCAAAAGAAAAAATCAGGAACCACCACCAGAATCAACAATTGGACAATCATTTTGCACTTGACGCACAAACTGCCCTTTTATCCGAGGACGCTGCTCAGCCAGTCTTTTCCGGCTTTGATACCTGACCTGTAAGAATTTTGAGCATTCAGTGTCTGAAAGGATCTCGAAGAATAACTTTGAATACATGTCAGTCTTAGCAACTCTGTCAGAAACAAACTAGTTAAAAATGCTGATAGCACGATAAATTTGATCAAATATGGTCATTTCATAAACACCCAACAGGCAAGCATTGGCATAAGAAATATAGGTAGCGCATTTGATAGAATGTCTATTGAGTAGCAGTAACAACAGTACGAGTCATAGCACCTTTTTCTCAAAGCATCTGTCTTTCCTCTTCAGTCGAAACTTAGTTAGAGCAGCTTCCCTTTGGCTGGGACGCAGAGAATCTGCCCCTCTGTATTCAGCACAATCATGATAACCATTGTCACTAAATCTTTCAGGGGTTTTCTCGATTACCATAGCTGAAGTATGATCTCCTTCTCTTATACTGCCTATACTTCCATATGAACCATCATTAATATGGTTTGGAGTGTCACGGCATAAGCTAACGCCGTTATTCTGATGAGCACCTGGATAATCATGCATCGTAAGATCCAAGTAGCTTTCATCACGCCCTGTCTTTTTATCAAGAGAAGCACAGCTGGCATCAGACCAATGATAATGTTCTTCTGAGTTGTGACTTTCAGCATTTGACAGGAATGAAGTGGTTGCGGGAAAGGAAGAATTCTCCTTCCGGCTGACTGATTTTGAACTCCACGTGAGATGAGCACCGGATTGTGTGTAGAATATAGAAGGCTCAACATTCTCGTATCTACCAAACATATGATCAGAAGTAACGCCAGTAGCAGGAGAGGATCCAGGATGACTGTTTGGCAATTGTGCTCCAACTTGTCCAGACTGGTGAAGAACCAGATGAATTGTATTCTCCTGAGTATGATTTGCCCCGCCATACCGAAAAGAAGCATCAATTCCGGATATTTCAGTATAATCCTGGGAATTCAGCTCCGTACTATATGCTTTAGCAGAACTCATTGGTAATGCTGGAAAAGGGAGCTCAACATTCTCGTATCTACTAAACTTATGATCAGAAGTAACGCCAGTAGCAGGAAAGGATCCACTTCCAGGATCACTGTTTGGAAATTGTGCTCCAACTTGTCCAGACTGGGGAAGAATCAGTGGGATTGTATTCTCCTGAGTATGATTTGCCCCCCCATACTGATAAGAAGTATCAGTTCCGGATATTTCAGTACAATCCTGGGAATTCAGCTCAGTACTATATGCTTTGGCAGAACTAATTGGTAATGCTGGAAAAAGGAGCTGTGGCAACTTATTACTACTATACCTGCAGATAGGATTGACATGTGCATCATCAGAATATGGCATCAATGAAGTGATTAATTTTCCTAACTCGATAGGTCTACTGCTTTTGTTTAGAATGAAGGATACTAAATTCTCATATACTGATTAATTTTCGAGGTTGGTTCCAACAAGAGTATGCTAAAGTCCAACATGTATTTAGCATCAGTCTAGGAACTAAGATAATCACGAGTAAAAAGAAAGCTTACCAAGAAAAGGCAGATGCATCTGAATGGTTCAACGTTTTCCTTTCTTCAGGTTCTTGTTTACATGAGCTACCAGAAAAATTTCTCAAGGAAAGTTCCAACTGCGGGTCAAAATCAAACTTGTCCTTCCCACCATCAGCAGGACTATAATTCTTATCAGCATTCTTTGGAATATTCTCAAATGTCGCAATCAAGTCAATAGCTCCTCTAGAAGGTTCTACCAATTCATTATTGCAGCCATGAATCGCTGTATCACCATCAGGATTTTCTCTAATTAACTCTGCTCTTAATGATTCATCCTGATTTTCTGTTTCAGCAAAATTGTCGTGCACCAGCCTTACATTTGTCAAGTTAATATTGCTGTTGCACCTAGCAGCCTCGGATGAATAGCTAATCGACCTCTCTGAATGAGTAATTTGTAAGATAGCATATGTTTTTATAATAAACATAATCAGGAAAAGACTTAGCCAATAGTAGATAGAAGGTAAGAAAGTTACATACTCGTAGTTTCATTATTACGTTTAGCAGAGTCCATTTCAAGTTTTGCTGATTCTTCATACTTCAATGTGTCAATGTTGCTCAAATTTGAAGAACTCCTAGGCTGGGACGTATCCTGCATATTTTGCAGGTATGCACTCTCAGCTTCCAAAATCCGCGATGTACAAGTGCTCTGCACAAGATTTGGCAAAACATGCACTATTTATGTGAAATTTCATGAAGCCAGTTTAATGTGGAAAGGACATTCTCCTCATGCTATAAGCGCTCCACATATATTTTGTATCAGAGATCCTATGCAGTGCATTTTTACATGTTATTTAAGATAAATGTTAAACGAGAAGGGAGGCAATAGGATTTTAAGCAAAGTATTGAAAGAGAAGGGAGAAGATAGAATTTAGGAGACTTTACATCAATTCTGTGTGTCCCAACTGTTTCACACACTCCATATTGAAATGAGAGATATTGACATGCAACAAGGTATTTAGCGAAATTTGAGGGGAAGGGGTGCCTTACTTGGGCCTCACTCCTTTTCTCGCAGCACTCATTATTCTTCTGTGTGGAAGCCACGGAACCAGTTGTATGATTGCTAGCAGCATTGTTTTCTGAAGTAGCTTCAAGTTTTTTCTGCGGAAATGTTAGATCATGAGTGTGTTTTGCTGATCTATAAATAATATTCAGTAACAAGTGAACAATGATAAATGATAAAGAATAAGAGTAGATATGAAAAACTGATACAAGAAGGTTGAAGAATGCTACATACAGGATGCCTTCTCCACACATGTTGCCACAAGGTCGATAGTACATTCCTCCGAACAGGTTTTATAAGAAAGTCAGCTGAACCTTTTAATATGCATTTCATTGCCAAGCTAATAGAATCATGAGAAGACATCACTACACAACCATCAGATTACAAGAGTCCATTAGTCATATCTAAATAGGTAACATAGTTTATTAAGATAACATATGACTTTAGTCAACATACTTATGACGGGAATGTCTCTACAAATTTCATGCTCCTTGATTAAAGTAAGAAGCGCAAATCCGGATATTGACGGCAGCTCGACTTCAGTCAATATGAGATCAATATCAGGAGCTTTCTTCTTCAATGTTTCCCACGCCTTTAATCCATCAGAAACCGCAGCAACTGCATGGATAAGATTATCATAAAGATGAAGCACAAAATTATCAAAGTCCTACTTGAAGGAATAACCTCAAGAGTGCCTTCAAATTTCTAAAATTTTTTAGAGTAAGCCTTGTGAGACAATCGTCATCTAAACCTAAGAAATAAGCAACAAATACAAATCGGCACGACAAAAAGAGAGAATTCTATGCTTACAATTTGAGAAGTGGGAGAAACCAAAGTGATATCAAAAGTCAATTCAGTTGCAGGCCAAAACACCATCAGAGATATCAGATTTTTTTTTAAGCTGAGGCGGATTCAAAAGATTGAAACGATAAAGATTACTTACTGTATGAGCACAATATTTAAAGAACAAACATTGACCAACCAAGCCACACGTCCGAGCAACAACCAAATAAAGAATCCCTCTTCCAACCTAAGCGAGTATAATCTCAATCAATTCTAACTTATAAGCACATAAGCACTGCATTGAACTGATACAAGAAGGATCAGTGGATTTAGTCCAATTAACAAATTTAATCATCCACCCTGTTAGCATACCTACGATATCTTCATGATCTCAAGATATACAATGCCATAAATAATATCTAGAACCAAGAAGGACAAGGAAAAGCCACAAATAGTAGTGAAGTTAACTAAGGAATTTTTTCCCCTTAAAAAAGGAATACCTCTGTAACTACATTTGCGGAGAAGGGCTGCGATAATCTGACGAGTAGAATCATCAGCTTCCACCAGCAGAACTCTAAGCATCATCTGAGGAAGAAGCTTGTCCCAATTAAACATTTCTGAGGAGCTCTCATCCTTCAGCTGGTTCATCGTGTTAATCTCCTCTTCTATCTCCACCATCCCCTTTTTACCGCCAGCCAGAACCGCTTCACCCATATTCTCCAAGAGCATACTACAAAACCAGAAAGGCCAAGCACACTAAAGCAGCGAAAAAGACAAACCCAAACCCTAACTTTCAACGATCATTCAGAGAAAAATGAGGGACAGGGAACAAGAAAACTGCCTTGCAGATCAAGAATGAAAAAGCACCTCATGATGCTTGTCCAAGAAAAACAAATATCAGAAAAGTGACAGCAAAGTCTGCTACAAAATGAGTGGAACTAAAACGAGAGATAATCTCAAATCGCCTGCAATGCTTCGATTAAACCAACTTTAGCTCACAGCCGCGAAAAACGAAGAAATATCTTCCACAGAAAACTCTCTCTCGCAGGATTGGAAAGAAAATGAGCTTTGATATGAGTGGCAACTACCAAAACTGGATCATCGACCAAAGAAATACACTACCACTTATATATATTGAAAAAGAATCTTGTGCTGATAAAACAAAGCCACAGTATGATTTAGACATAATAAATAATAATATGCAGCTTAAAATAATGAAAATATCACGACAGAAATAAATTTCTTATGTGTATGATGATTCATTTGCGTGTTGTTTTGGAACAAGTGGGGTTTTTATCTATTTATTATTTTTTTTTAAAAATTTAAAAAGTAGGGAATAGAATGGTTTGGCCATCTTTGGGTGGATGTTTTACTTACCACTAAAATCATTGAGGTGGATCAAAAGTTGGGCCGAGATTGGGCCACCCTGAAGAGTGGATGACGTGGCGGAATTTGAGCCATTGTCTGAAAATTTGTATGGTGATCGTCCACGTAGGTGGGCTCCACGTGTGAAGTGGGACGGTGCTCCTAAGGAAGATGAGCGCGGATATTTTGTATTGTTGGGATTGCCACGTTCGTAGTGGGGGCCACCGCTCTTTAGAGCTTGAGGTGGGGAGAATGACATGTGTCCCTTTCAGGTAACATTTCAGTTTTTGTGGCCCTCAACTCGGCGGCGCCAACGGCATCTTTTTCTTGGGTGAGGCAAAGTCAGGAGAAAATTCCTGACTTGTATGCCAGGAATTGGAAAGAAGGGTCGGAAACATAAATTTTAAATCTACCAAAAAGAAGACAACAGATATGGTCATTAATGGAGCCGAGCCACTGATTTTATGTTGAGAGAATATTATGTGATTTCAAACAACAAATGTGCTCCTCTGGTCATAGACAACGAGGTTTTTTTTCCCTATTAAGGCAACTCGTTAAATTTTAAAGTAATTATATAATTTAACCCTTCATTTATTATATCGATTTTGTTCACGTATAGTATTAGATACTCTTTCTCTAGAGTTTATTACTCCCTTGGTTCCTTTTTATAATAAATATTTAACTAAATCTCACGATTCAAAATATCAGTTAAAGACTATAAATGTATCAGAATTATAACCCTTTTCACTAAAATATCTTTATTTATAATAAGAAGGATTGTAAAAGAGAGAGGATAAAAAATAAATATGGTAAAAGTAATACTCCTTCTGGTCCATAATATCAGGCATTTTTAGAAGGAAAACATAATTCATAATATAAGTCATCTCCAGTTTAATTAATGCTCTTTTTTCTGTTTTACCCCTGTGATTAATATTCACTTTCCAACTTTACCCACTCATTATATTCTTATCTTTCTTTAAAATAACACTCTCGATGCAATTAAACAAATCTCTCAAGATGGGTAAAAGGGGAAAAGATTTACATTTTAGGATATATTAAATGGCTTAACTATCATTTATTGTTTTCCATGATATAGTTGAAGTGTTCTATATTGTGGACCGGATGAAGTAGGTCTTTGGGAGTTGTGAGAATTTATTATATTAACATTAAATGATGGTGATTAAAGAAGGTAAAATGGGAAAGTAAGAAGTAAAAACATAAGACATTCTCATAGTGTTTTTTATAAAAAAGAACCGAGTATGTGTGGCGGTTGTTTAGTATAAAAAAAAATGGAGGGAGTATAAAATACCAATTAATAAGTATTCTTGATCTTTTTTATAAGGCACCAACAAGTTTTCAATGAGCATTTAAGTTATTTTTTTCATGTCTGCCCATATTTAATAAAAGTAGTGGGATATAGTTGTAATTAATACTCCTTCTGGTTCTATTTATAAGATCATGATAATTGAATTGTGAAAAGATTACCCGAACTTATGAAACCCTTATAAAATCTTGTGAATTTTGATTTACAACTTACGAAATTCTTTAGGGAAGTTGTGAAAACTGTTGAAAACCTTACCCAAACTTGTGAAACCTTTATCAAATCTTGTGAATCAAAATTTATAACTTATGAAATTATTTAAGGAAGTTATAAAATTCTTTTGATAACTTGTAGAAACCTCACCGAACTTGTAAAATCTTTATTAAAACTTATAAAACCCTTATCAGATATTGTGAATCAATTTTGCAACTTGTGAAATTCTTTAAGGAAGTTGTGAAATTATTCTGAAAACTTGTGAAAATATTATCCGAACTTATGAAACCCTTATCATATCTTGTGAATTCAAATTTGCAATTTGTAAAATTTTTTAAGGAAGTTGTGAAATTCTTTTAAGAACTTGTAAAAACATTATCTAAATCTGTGAAACCCTTATCAGATCTTATAAATTTTGATTTGCAATTTATGAAATTCTTATGAGAAATTTTGAAAACCTTATTTAAACTTGTGAAAACTTTTATCAGAACTTGTGAAATTTTGCATTCCTCTTTATTCTTAATTTTAAACTTAGAGGGATAATTCTGTTATTTCCTTTTACTTTTGAAAATGATGAATCATGCCCTAACACTTCTTTAATATTATGAATATTTAGAACATTGTTTTATCTTTTTTTTGACATTTTTAAAATTCTTTATAGGAGATTTTTCCAAATTTTAACAAAAATTAAAATAGTAAAATTTAATATTATATGTATATGTGTTTAATATTATTAGACATATCTGGAGATCAGATGTTCATGCGGATTATTTAACTAAGTTAACACATAGTAATCCTGAAAATTTTGTCATCTTTAATCAGCCTCTACCTTCACTTATGACAGGCGGTGGTTGATAAAAAAAATTAGGTTTTGTCTCTTGGGAGAGGCATTTCTTCAATATTAATCTTATATTAGATTAATGATATCGAATATTTCAGTAAAAAAAACAAAAAAACACTCAAAGGGCAATATATATTTCGTACCAAGCGGCACTGAACCACTGCTTGCGGCAAACACGACATTTTACTCAGCTTGTCACTCCCTGAAAATGACATCACGCAAGCATTATGTTTAAGGTACATAGTTGACCAATGGCAAAAAAAAAAAAAAAAAAAGGTACATAGTTGACTGGTCCCTATAAATAAATTAATACATGTTTAAACATAATTATTCATAATAATAAAATGAATATTTGAATAATATATATAATAAAACAAGCAATGTCCATCCATATTTCATCTCCCTTATACAAAATGTATGTACTTATTTCATAATTTATAATTTTACAATATGCTATGTATATACATGTTGTTTGCATATTTACTCAATTTTCTTTTATTCCCCATGCTTAGTAGGTATAGATCAGCTATGCATAAATTGTAACTTAAAAATATTAATTGAAATTCTAAAAATAGATGGCAATAAATTGACGTTTGTGTTCCAGATTGAATTGCTCCAGAAAGATTCAAAGGAAAAATAAAAAGGCATTTGTGCCAATTTTGACGCCACATCTTCTCAATATTCTCTTGTTCTTTTAGGTTTTCTCACATGCCTTTGTCTACTAGACTAGATACATTTCACCACCTAATTTTAATTGATTATAAAATTCTTTTTTTTTTTCAGGTAAATAATCAATTTCTGTCACGTTATCCATTTTTTAAAATTTTAATTTGATAAAGAAGCTTGGGAAGCACTTCTTTTTAATGCTCTTACTTGAGCATTTTTATTTTAGCATCAATTAACATATTATAATGACATTTTCTCACTTTTATATCTCTTTTTTATTGCTAAAATTCACACCCAAGGAGATTTGTTAGAGGTTTCAACTTTCAAGTCGGACAAAAGGTAGATTTTTTATATACCTATTTGGTCTAATTTCCAATAAAATCTAGCAATATGATTTTTATTATTAACAATTGTCCGACAGATTTTTTTTTTTTTTTTTTAACCTGAAACCGACAGAATTTTGAAATTCTATCAGTGTAAAATTTTAATATCATGAAAAGTCCACATAACAATATTTGAGGAGAAAATTGAACTTAATAGGTATAAATAAATAGACTTAAATTTTATCATTTCAAGTTCATCTTATTCTTCCTTTTATTAGCATTTTCAAGGTATTAAAACTTGGACCGGGCATTGAACAGGTTGGGGTACTGGGTTAAGGGTCAATGGGTCAAATCGGGGTTAAATTGGAGCTAAACCGGTGAGAAATTGAAAATTTTAGACTTATAGTATAAAATTCTAAAAGAAAAATTTTAAATTTTTTTTTTTTAAATGTGAACTCGGACCGGACCGGTTTACCGGCCTGTTCGCCTGTTTCCGGGCCAAACCGGCCGGTCCGGTCCGGGTACAATGACATTGCGTTTTTCTTTCCACACTTGATTGGTCCTATTCTCCCTCCCAAGTCCCCCACGGCATCGTCTCTCTTTTGGTCTCTTGCAACTAATGTCTCACTCTTCCACTACTAAGATGCTAAATAATGTTTTACTTATTTACATTTATTTTATTATAATCTCTTGTCCTTTTTTTAAACTTTTACAATTTTTTAGCTAAATAACTTACATGCTTGAAACTTATATGATAAACCCACGATTTTCTATTTTTTTAAAAAAATACTATAGTAGTTAAATAGCATACATTGTATATGGAAAATCCTTTATAAATATCATTAAAAATAGTAAAAGACATAGATGTGATTCCAACATTGATAACGTTATCATAGAAGTATAAGGTCTCATTTGTCCTTTTGAAATAAAAAGGAAATTACTCAAATGCCCTCATAGTTAATTTTTTCTCATCCTTTGGATAAAATCTTCTTCTTTAAGAAGGTTTCTCCTTCAACAACAAAGAAAACAGGGCAAAAACACTAGAACTAGAAAGGTCCGTGCCTAAGAAATAAACCCTCGTCCTCATGCTCGATGCCTCAGCTTCAGCTAGTCTCACCCATGTTCTGTTCATCTGTCATTCTTGTTCCGCCTCTTGTTCTTCCGTCAGCGTCGTGCATCCCGGTGTTCCCTTCCTCCGGCAGCATTTGTGGATCGTGTGTCTCCTTAACAAAAGTCCGATCAAGTCCAACTATTGCAAGTTCTTTAACCTTTTTTTGTGAAAAATGAAATCTGGTGGCTTTTTAATTTGGAGACACAAGTGTGGAATTGTCATTTAATAAATAAAAGTTTGTAAAATCTAATGAAATTTTGAAA
The DNA here is from genome assembly GCA_963855925.1 of Inga laurina. Lineage (NCBI taxonomy): Eukaryota > Viridiplantae > Streptophyta > Magnoliopsida > Fabales > Fabaceae > Inga > Inga laurina. The sequence goes on along the minus strand of OY979711.1, from coordinate 4,518,718 downwards.
ATGTTTTAACAAAAATTATTAATGAAAAGTGTCGATTTATTATTTGATAAATTAAAGTTGATAAAACCTAATAAAATGTAAGAAATGTCTTAACAAAATTTATGAATAATTTAATAATTATTCCTATAGGCGCCAAAGTCAGCCAATAGAGCTCCAACATTGGTGAGGATATGTCAGTAGTGGCCAGCCACTCCCACTGGCAAGGATTGTTAGTTTTCTTTTAATATATATATTTATATATAAGGACATTTGTGTAATTATTTTGCTTGAAAAAAAGGATACACCAAGCTTTATACTTCTCTCGTAATATGAATATTATAATCAACTCTCCACCTTTTATCATTTTTAATGGTTTGTATAGCGGATTTTCCCTATATATTACTCTGCAAGTTTTAGAGAAAATGCTGTATCGTAAGACATAAATTCATCACTATACTGATTTTAGTTATAGCAATATAAAATTGTTCTCAAGAGAGAATCATCATCAAAATAATCATTTTTTTCTACTACAAAAAAACATCATCTTCTACTCAAGGTCAAGGACTTTGTATGGATGTAGAAATTAATAAAGCATTGAGACTTGAGATAATCCATTGAAAAAAAGAAAAAAGAAAAAAGAAAATTGAAATTTTGATGGGCATGAAACGCTGCGTTCCGTGACCTGAATAATACGGTTCGGTCGTCTTCTTCCTGATCGTGTTTTTCTCGCGGCAAAGAACCAGATCCCAGAGCAGTTCGAATCTCTCTCCTTCGCAACAGAGCTCAGAGACAATGAGCTCCTCTCCCACCACATCAATCGCCGCCATTGATCAAGATGGCAGCATTACAGCACCTCCCGCATCCTCCGTGGACTTCGGCACACCGGAGGCATTGGAATACGTCCAATCACTCACCGACGTTGGGGCCATGACTCGGCTACTCCACGAATGCATTGCATACCAGAGAGCCCTCGACGTCGACCTCGACAACCACTTGTTTCAGCGGACCGACCTCGACAAACAGCTCCTCCAACTCCAGAGATCCTCAGAAGTCCTTGACATTGTCAAGTCTGATTCCGATTACATGTTCTCCAATGTCAGCTCCACATGCGAACTCGCCGATAATGTCAGCGGCAAGGTCCGGGAGCTTGATTTGGCGCAGTCGAGGGTTCATTCCACGCTTCTTCGCATCAACGCCATTGTCGAGAGAGGGAATTGTTTGGAGGGCGTGAATAGAGCGCTTGAAATCGAGGACTATGAATCCGCGGCGAGGTATGTCAGAACTTTCCTCCAGATTGATGCAGAGTACAAGGATTCTGGGTCAGATGAGAAGGAAAGATTGATGGTTTCTAAGAAACAGCTTGAAGGGGTCGTGAGGAAGAAGCTTTCGGCCGCCGTTGATCAGCGAGACCATCCCGCCGTTCTACGATTTATCAGACTCTACACGCCACTCGGTCTTGAGGAGGAGGGGCTGCAATTGTATGTAGGGTATTTGAAGAAGGTAACTGGGATGAGATCCAGGCTTGAGTTCGAACAATTGGTGGAATTGATGGAACAAGGAAATGGGGGTAGTAACAATAACGATATGAGCCAAAACCAAATTAACTTTGTCGGGTGTTTGACGAATTTGTTCAAGGACATTGTGTTAGCAATTGAAGAGAATTGCGAAATCTTGAAGAATCTTTGTGGTGAGGATGGTATTGTTTATGCGATCTGTGAGCTTCAAGAGGAGTGTGACGTCCGAGGTTCAATGATCTTGAAGAAATATATGGAATATAGGAGGTTGGCTAAGTTATCATCAGAAATAAATGCTCAAAACAATAATTTGCTTGCGGTTGGAGGAGTTTCTGAGGGGCCAGACCCCAGAGAGATTGAACTATACCTGGAAGAAATTTTGTCGCTTATGCAATTAGGTGAGGATTATACCGAGTTCACTATATCTAAGATTAAAGGGCTTACTACTGTTGAAGCAGAGTTGGTCCCACGGGCAACTAAAGCCTTTAGAGGTGGTAGTTTCAGTAAAGTTATTCAAGATATAACTGGATTTTATGTGATTCTGGAGGGTTATTTCATGGTGGAAAATGTGAGGAAAGCTATAAGGATCGATGAATATGTGGCTGACGGCCTTACAAATTCCATGGTGGACGATGCATTTTATGTCTTGCAGAGTTGTATACGAAGGGCAACATCAACGGCAAATATCAATTCTGTAATAGCAATTTTGAGTGCTGCTAGTAGTTTATTGTCTAATGAATATCATGAAGCATTGCAGCAGAAGATTAGAGAACCGAACCTTGTTGCCAAGTCGTTGTTTTTGGGTGGTGGTGGTGTGCAGAAGACTGGAACAGAATTTGCAACCGCTTTAAATAACTTGGATGTTAGTAGCGAATATGTTCTGAAACTAAAACATGAAAGTGAAGAGCAATTTGCTGAGGTCAGTGGTCTATTTCTAGTTAGTTCCTTTCATTGTTGGATAACGAAATTTAATGATGTTAATATGGCTGGCGCTTTATACATACAAGGTTCATTAGATACGTCCGAAATATGTTTATATGTGTTTCTCTGTGAGCAAAAGAGAGTTAATTGATAATTTTCATAATGAATTTTCTTTAATTAGTGAGACCTTTATATTTTTCATGTAAAGTGCAATGGTCATAGTTCTGAATTTACAGCTAAGTGGTCCTGTGGTTCATATGAGCTGCGTGTAAACCTTTCCATTGTGTCTAAAAAGCAGAGTTTTGGTGTGACATATCCCACAAGAATATTGGATAGAAATAAAAGACAAAGTGGGGACAACTTTAAGGTTCCCATGTGTCTTCATCCCAATGAGTGCTGACAAAGTCAACTTGCATCCACTATCTGCTTTTTTTTTTTTTTTTGTTCAAACTATTTGCTTATTTGATTTACAACTTATAGTATACATTCCATTAGCAAATATTTAATTCATCACTGGCATCTCCCCAACAATCTTCTTTGTACTTGCTCAAAACATTTCAAATGATTTTCTTATCATTTTCATTTTAATAAATGATACACCAATTTTTTCATGTATATGTTCATTACGAATTTTATTTTTTATTTGTATGACTACACATTCATATCAGTATTCTCATATCTACTACTCTAAGTACAAGCCATTAGAATCACTTTTCTATTTTGTAAAATATATGAATTACGTTCCAAAAATAAAGTAGGAATCCTTTAAAAAATCTTACAAAATCTTAGGTCTCATTGATACCTTTGGCCATTTGCATGCTTTCGTTTCAACTTATTATAATTCCCTGCAGCAGCATCAACTGAATGAATTACTACTTTATATAGGTATTTTCTGCACCAGCTGATCGGGAGAGGGTAAAATCTTGTTTGTCTGAATTGGGAGATATGAGCAATGTTTTCAACCAAGCTTTGAGTGCTGGCATGGAGCAGCTTGCAGCAACCATCACACCAAGATTACGTCCAGCATTAGACAGTGTAGGAACAATCAGCTATGAGTTATCAGAGTCTGAGTATGCAGATAATGAGGTCAATGACCCTTGGGTTCAAAGACTTCTTCATGGTGCAGAGACAAATGTCACATGGCTGCAGCCACTTATGACTGCAAGCAATTATGACACTTTTGTTCATTTGGTTATTGATTTTATAGTAAAGAGACTAGAAGTCATCATTATGCAGAAAAGATTTACTCAGCTTGGTGGCCTTCAACTTGATAGAGATGTTAGAACATTGGTAAGCCATTTCTCCAGCATGACACACAGAACTGTGAGGGACAAGTTCTCTCGTCTTACTCAAATGGCAACAATTCTGAATCTAGAAAAGGTATCTGAGATTCTAGAATTTTGGGGTGAGAACTCAGGACCTATGACTTGGAGACTAACCCCGGCGGAGGTAAGGCGTGTTTTGGGTCTAAGATTGGATTTCAAGCCTGAAGCAGTAGCTGCTCTAAGGTTGTGATACCCTCTGCCCCTACAGATTCTTCACATTCTTTTGTTCTTTTTGATATGAGAAGCATTATATCTTGATTTTTTTTGTCATTATTATGAGTATATCGGTATTTTGGGCAGTCATAGTTTCATATTTTTTTTGGGATACAGTCATAGTTCCAATTATTTTGGCTTTCCAAGGCGGTCTTTGGTCATGTATAGGGCAACTTGTAAGAAACTGGAGCATTTCTCTAGGTCGTAGACTGCCTAATTTTGATATAAAGATTTTTCGTCCAGCTTGGTTTACGAGATTTTCTCATCACTTTCAAATCAATAAAGGTTAATGTTAGGTGAATAATGATAATACTCCTTTTCATGACGTAGAATATTTTTTACAACCTATTGTTATTCAAAATATAGGACATTTTGTAATTTTACAACGATGGAATGTGCTTAAATGGGAATAGCTTCTTCTGCAATAGTGCAATGCAAACAAAGATTAGTGCAAATTATATTGGCACAGACATTCACATAAAAGCTTCCCTCTAAATATGGGCTTTGGAGGTGACAAAAGGTGGGCTTTTAGGATCCACCAAAGCGCAAAGCCTACGTAACATATGGTTTCCTATTGTCTTCATACTCATGGGAGATTGGAGTTAAGATTCAGAAAATAATATAAACGATCGGTGAACCCTTTCAACAATACGTACATGTATACATGAGATCCAACTCACATACGTATGAATTCTTCATATGACAATAACCTAACCGTCAGATGAGAATGGAAAAAAGATGAAGTCAAAACCAATCTCTAAAATAAAAATTAATAATTAATGATAAACATTAAACTAAATCGATAAAAAACAGCATCAATAAACCCATGCAGCTATTGCGGGAATTAGATTCGAGGAAGGATCCTCCCAACTTTGAATTTCGTCACTTACGAGATATAAAGATTGTGTGCGTATGAAGCTAATCCAGGGCGGGTCCCCCCCCCCAACCCCCCCAAAAAAAAAGAAAGAAAAAAAAATCCTATATGGATGATTAAAAAAGATATAGGACCAAAATTGAGAAAATTCTTTTTCATTAGACAGTTAGTGGACCAGAAAACCATTCCTTTTCACTATTCCAAACGTCCCTCTTTCCCACTGCTATAATATGTTCAAAACGCTCAAGTACAGGCAGGCATGTTTGTTTGTTTTAGCGATCTGATTGATTATAAGCTGCTTTTCACATAAATCGAGACACAACTTCTCTTACATACTTACCTCGTATACCGTAAATCACAATTGAAAAGCTGTTTTTAAACATTCTAATCGCTAATCCAAATCAGCACAATAATGCCAAAGGGGAGGTAATACAAGAATTTTACATTCTGCACATACACTACCGAGCAAGGCCATATATATGAACCACATGTGAGAGCCATTCTTGACACTAGTTCCACAATCGGTGACAATGATAACTTAAAGGCAGCCAAGAAAAAAAAGGGGGGGGGGGGGGGGTACAAAATTTCAACCTAAAGAACAAATCCTGATTATATTATAAGCCTTGATACTTTTCGGGATTAACATTTGATCCCAGTAACTATGAGAATAAGAACATGCATCCAAAACTAAAAGCCAAAACAAGCAAATTGAGGTCAGACTGGAAACAATCAGACTTCAGCGGTGCCTTCGGTGAATTTTGGATCCTCACATCTATACCTGCCATCTGGTCCAATTCCGAAACCTTTCGGATCGGCAAAGACATTCTCTAGAAGCTGACTGCGGGGTGGATGAGGGCTCTCATCCGCAAATTCAACAGAGTCTTCAATTACCTCATCAACTTTCTTATCAATATTCTTCAATTCCTGTTCATTAGCTAACTTGTTCTCAATCATGTATTTCTTCAATGCAGAGATGGGATCCCTACCAGCATAGTGTGCCTTCTCAGCTGAAAAAGTAGCAAGAGGTTATGATTGTTGATTATAATGAACTTTGCAACCAAAAGCAAAAGACTGAAAGAAGCCAGAATAAGATGAGATAGATTCAATTATGTCACAAAATTTACAGGCTTAATTGAATCACAAGATTAATGCTATAAGATTAAGTAGATAAACATGTAAAAATTATGAATTTATGCAACTACAAAGACATCTCAAGAGGTAAAACATGTTAGAAGTACCAGGCAATCTCAAGAACAAAAGCCTTTACAATAACTAGCATGTAAAAAGGTCGAAGCATGCCTTGCTAAAACATCAGAAGTTTAAACATTGAAACTGACCAAAATAGGCATTCACTACTCTACAGAATAATATGGAGTAAATATTCAAAGTATAACCTACCAGAATTAGAAATAACCAACATAACAAATGAAGGTTGCTGAAGGGAAAGCCAATGAGTCAGTACTAGCAATAGCAGGTAGAAAGGATCATGATATCTCAAAATCATGGATTATCTCAGTCGTATCGATCTCACCAGTTCTTTTCATGTTGATTGAAAGGCAAGCACTTCAGCTTTATTACTATAATGACACACTTAGCCAGTGCCCATGCATATGATCAAGTTTTCAAGAATCATGACTAGTATAGAAGGGTTCACATATTGCTGATCTATATATAAGTCATGAAACACGTAAGCAGCAGTATTTTTCATAAATAACAAATAGTATGACTCATGTCACATTCCATGCAAAGCACAAGTCTACAATCTAGTTGTGTTAATTAATCAAGCAATATAACCCATCATTATTTTCCAAGTATTGCTACTTCTATAGGCCCAAAAACCATCTCGTCAATATGAAGTCTATGTTAGTCAGACAAAAATTTGGAATAGCCTAATTGGATGGACTTAATGAATGTAGGCCAAACTTTAAGCTTCAAGACAGGGATAGGATACACAAATTTTTCATATGAAAATAATTCAATATTCATATGAGCCTTCTACTTATAATCATGAACATCCAATAAGTATCCTTAGCCAGGCGACTAATTGCTGAATTCATCTCAACAGCACTAACCAAAGAGTTACTGGGAAGCAAGGAGTTACCTCACAGTAAACTATATGACAAAACATGTACAAGGAGTATGCATAATTAAACAGCATAATAATCCATCACGAGTACAAAAAACAGGCGTATAATTTGCTTCAAAATAAAATACCTAATAGGAGCAGATACTAAGTTTTGAAAAAGAAATACAACACAAAATCTTACCAGGGTCACGAAGTTCATCAGGATCAGCCAGTGAATGCCCTCTAAATCTGTAGGTCTCACATTCCACTAAAGTTGGTCCCTCTCCTTTCCTAGCTCTTTCAATTGCCTCCTTTGCCACGTCTCTGACCTTCAAAACATCCATTCCATCTACATGGACTCCTGGCATTCCAAATGCTGGTCCTTTCTTCCATATCTCAGGATCTGAAGTTGCTCTGAGGTGAGACATACCAATAGCCCACAAATTGTTTTCCACAACAAACACAATAGGTAATTTCCACAAAGCTGCCATATTTAGGCACTCAAAGAATTGCCCATTATTACAAGTCCCATCCCCAAAAAATGCCAATGTGACCTGATCAGCACCTGCTTGTTTTAATACCTCCCTTTTATACTTGGAGGAAAATGCTGACCCAGTAGCTACAGGAATTCCTTCACCAATGAATGCAAACCCGCCAAGCAGATTATGCTCTTTTGAGAACATATGCATTGAACCACCTTGTCCTCGGCAACATCCAGTTGCCTTTCCAAAAAGCTCACTCATCACAGCTCGAGCTGGGACTCCCTTACTCAGGGCATGAACATGGTCACGGTATGTGCTCACTACATAATCGTCTTGCCTCAGAAGTTTGATGAACCCAGTTGACACGGCTTCTTGGCCATTATACAGGTGGACAAAGCCAAACATTTTGCCCCTATAATACATCTGGGCACACATGTCCTCAAAGGTCCTGCCTAATACCATGTCTTCATAGAGCACTAAAGCTTCCTCTTTGGTAAGAAGCTGCATACATAGAGAAAAAAAAGCACTAATCTCAAATACTTTTTTCCCCCTTCCAATACAATAGGTTCTTACTTCCAAGAAGATAACAAATCAATCAGGCAAGAGACTAAAGCATATGCACATTTAACACACACATACAGAGAAGAAAAGTAACAAAATCCTTGCACTCAAACCACTGAATGGGCTTCTTCTTTTTTTTTTTTTTTTTTGGTGGATTGCAAAGCATGAAACAAAATCGAGTTCAATTGAACAAAACGATTAGCTTTTTCAATTAGCCATTGCACAGAATCCATTCTACAAGAACACCTACACACAAACTCGTTCGAATAGCTATTCCCAAGAAGCAGAGATTCATATGAAGAGAAAGGGCTAAAAGGCCACTACTCACCTGATTAGCGCGAGATTGGGGCTTCTTTTCCTTGACAACATCGGAAACGGCATTGGCAGTGGATCGACGGAGGTGAGAAACCTTAGAGGGAGCATGGACGCGAAGCCTGAGAGTGGATCCAAGGAAAGAGGAGCCAGCTTTGAAGGGATCAAAAGAGAGAGGTTTGTCATTGGATCTGGAAGCAGAGACAGAATTGATAGGCGGAGGCTGGGCAAACTTGGCGGCAGAGAACGACATTAGGGAAGCTCAAGGGAGATGGAAGAGAGAGAGAGGAAGAAGAAGAAAGGCTTTGATGGGTGAAGGGGAAGAGAGAGTGTTAAGTAAGAGGAAGGAGGCGGAGGAAACGAGGAAGAGAGACGTGGAATTAACCGTCTTGAGCGTTGGAGGCGTTGTGGAAGAGAAATGAGGAATCTCTCGCTCTCTCAGGCAAGAAAAAGGTAAGCCATCCACACCCAACCAATTTTTGTTCCTTCCATTACTTGTTCTATCTGCTTCAGAAATCATAATTACTACTGTTACTGTTACTCTTTCTTATTTTAAATATAAGATAAAATTGATGTATTTTAGAGAGATTAAAAAAATTAATTAAATTATTTTAGAATATTTGAATTTTTATTTTCTTCACCAAACTAATTTGTTTGACTAATAAACTTATATATAATCTAAGGATATACAACATATGACATGATTAAGTAACTTATTTAACTTCCTTAATCTCTCCAAAAAAAAGTAAACTTTGTCTTATATTTCGGACTGGAGGGAGTACTATTATTACTATTTCTAGTTACTAATTGCTCCTCTGGCCCTGATCCTAAATATAAGACAAAGTTGACTCTTTTTTTTATAGATTAAGGAAGCTAAAGAAGTTACTTAATTACATTATATATTGTGTATCATTATATTATATTTTAATTTGTAAGTTAGACAAAATAGTTTGGAGAAAAATGATAAATACAAATATTTTAAAATAATTTAATTAGCTTTCTTAAAATATATAGGACCGGAGGGAGTACTACTTTCATTTACATCAATATAATATATTATTTTTTAGGGAAAAAAAAACACTTCCTTTTCAGCAAGTAAGCATGTTGAAAATTATGACAAGAGATAAAATTTTGAATTTTTGTTTGATTAATAAAATGCTAATAATAAGGGGTTGTGCACTTGTGATATCTTAACAAATGATTTTTCTTATTATATTTGTGGTCATTTTCAACTCGATCTGCAATTGTCAAAATAACTTCTTGTTATTGGTAGTTTAATATAAAAAAAAGTTAATTGTGTTTAATTTAATTTTTTTCTTAACATTGGATTTTCAATATGAAACTTTCTAATTAGTAATTAATTAACGTGGGCACATTGTATTTGATTAAAATTAAATAAAAAAGAAAAAGACAAATAAATACCACTTAAACTTCAAAATCATAAATCAATGATTTCTTAAAAACTCGAATTGTCAATTGCTGTACTTTTTTTGTCAATCTCATTATTCTTATTGTCAACAAAATCAATTTGGGATTTTACAGTTTAAGTGGTATTTTTTTGTTTTTTTTTTCAATTAAAAATAAGTAATATTATTAATATGTTATAAATATGTATAGTTTATTATAAATTTCATATTGATATGTGATTATTATTACTAGTATTATTTACTTGACCTAATAAGAACATGCTACTCTTTCATTCTTTCTACAGAACAGTTTAGGGCAATATTTGAAGGAACTCCAAAAATATGGGATATGCTAGTACGCTCTAAAAGCTAATATGCCGCCACTTGCTAGGAGGAAGGATTATTTTATCTCGTGAGGGTTTCCATTGATAAAAACTAAAAAGAGAATGAATACATAATTGAGAACAATTTCATATGAACTTCCAAAATTTCCCACTTGTATGGGATTTAACTCTAGTCTCTAGTATAAGCTAAATGTTCAACAACTTTTTTTTTCCAATTTATATGAAACAGTAGCATTTTAATCAATTAATATTTTTCTTTTTCTTTTTTATAAAAAGACAAACTTTATTAAACACACAATAAAATGATTACAACACATTTGGGCTGCATTACATTAGAAACAAAAGCAAACCAAGCAGTCCAAAACAACATAGCAAAGAAACAAACAAACTGCAACAAAAACAACACACTAGAAAGCAAAGAGAAAACATAGCAATAAACAGCCCCCTCGATACATAAGAAGGTTCAAAACCATCAAAAGATAGCCATCAAAGAATTTCAATAATGCAAATGAAGCCCGAAAGAGTCGAGCAAGAGAAAACGGGAGGGTATTGCAGCATGTTTCCCAGAGGCCATGGGCCACCTAAATGAACCATATATCATGGTTTGAAGCTTCCCGTAGGAAGAGAAATGAGGCAAATGGACGGTCCAGATGTCAGAAGCAAAGAGAAGTGAACAATCCCAAGCTCCAGGTGACGCAAATGGAAAAATTGAGGCCCCAAGCAATAAACATGCAAAAACACACAAGTAGAAATCATACCGAAGATGAAATAAACTAACGAGTAGCTTGAAACACAAGAATAATTATGACACTACCCATTCCATGATGTTGGAATATACTAATCTACCCTTTGTGGATTAGGGCCTAAGCCCAATTCAAGAAGGGCTTCATGGAGAGACATGGGTTATAAAGAGTTACACACTTTGTGTTTTAAAGGTTACATCTATTCCTATATAACCGTATGTTTAAGGGTTGCATATATTTCTATGTGACTGTACGTACACTATATATATAGGGTGTGGGATTAAGGGAGAAGGCTAATGAAGAATATTCGGTGCTCCAGTTTTGTGTGGGTACTTCAACGAGTCAATCAGATTCCAGGTACGCCCAAAATTTTTACACATGATTAAGAGGAGTGATGAAATGGGATAAAGCGGGGGACAGTGGAGAAAGAAGAAGGCAGTGGTCAGGAGAAAGGAAAAAAGGTGATGGAAGGATAAGGCAGTGGAGAAGAAAGGATGGGAGGTTATAGAAAGGGAATAGAGATGAGGGAAACAGGGCTTAAGGTAAAAGAAGGGGAGGGTGGGTGAGGCAGTTGAACAAAAAGGTGAAGAAAAATTAGAGGCGTAGAAGAAGACAACAAAGGGGATGGAAGGAAACTTAAAGGCAGTGGCGGAGGTTGAAGTCGGTGGAGCACGAAGGTAGGCGATGGAAGGAAACTGAAAGGCGGTGGCGGAAGTTGAAGTCAGTGGAGCAGGAAGGTAGGCGATGGAAGGAAACTTAAATGCGGTGGCGGAAGTTAAAGTCAGTGGAGTAGGAAGGAAGGCGAAACATTTTTCCCTCGGTTATGTCTAATATTTTAAAATATTTTGCAGTTCATCCCATCCTTTAAAGTATTTTTCAAATGCGTCAACAAGTTTCACCAATTTTACTCTTAAAAACTTATAATACCTTGGTTAATAAAAAAACATATCGGTTCAAATCTACCAATCAATAAATACACTGATTTCCTTAATTTATGTTTATTCATATTTGACTGATTAAACAATCATATTTGGAAATGATTTGGTCTTGTCTTTATTTCCTAACTTCCTCAAAACATGACAAAAATAATGTCTATGATTTGCTTCTAGATATGGCTTGTTTCAAAAGATAAAATCCTTGCCATAAATGAAACATTAAGCCCAATTAAGAGCCGATAATGATACCCATGAATAATGAAGGGTCAATATTTTTTTATTAGTTATTGATTATTGATGCTAAAGACCTATACAAAAATGAGATACACAAAGAATATAAATGGCTGAGACCCAGCAAACCCAAAAGCTAGTGACAATCTAGGAGCAAAAAATAGCCTTCGTTAGTCTATACAGTTGGTTAGTGCTTCTTGTGTCTGTCTTTCAGTTGAAAAGTAGGTCACCGCTTATTGTTCTTCTCCTTGCCTGTAGACATGTTTCCCTTATGGTCAGAATTTGAACATTTCTTATCACGGTCATATATGCTTGATTTTAACGGGAACCGAATCGCCAAATATGGTTAAGGAGGGGGGGAAAATACTCACCAAATATGCTTGATTTTAACGGGAACCGAATCGCCGACCCCTTAACTCGAAGCTCTCGACTTTGCCTATTTTGACTTTGTTTCTCAGCAACTGCACCACTGCTGCTGCTTTCTCCAGCCACAAGATCTGTCACTCTATTTACCTTCTCATGGTATAAAGCTGGAGGTGCAAGCCTCAGCTGAGGCAAGTTTTCAATTTGCGCAAATCTCTGATCTTTTTGCAAGCTGGACAGAATCTCAAACTGCAGAACCAATTTCCACAATTTGATCAATTCATAGTGCCTAAAGTCCCAACAGTAAATTATATTCACCTACCTTGGGTTTACAAAACCCACATCAGACGGCTTCTATTTTCAGTTTATACAAACCTTCTATAAACATGAGGACAATACTAGATTCTAGAGAAGGAAATTTTTTTGAAAAGACCAATCATACGAAGCTAACCTATAAAAAATTTATTTGCTTGTGATGCTTTTATTGGAAAACTTGACGAGATAACCATAAAAACTAAAACTTGTGCCTAAGTTTTGTCATGAACATAATTTATTGACAGAGGTTATACTTTATGCAGTTATACTCATAGAAAACTGATGGCTTCCTAGTTCAATGCATGACAAATTTTCAAAAGGCCAAAATAGTATTATGATGACTTGAAACAAAGGAAAAATTCCACTTAAATATCTTCACAATTTGAAAATCCCAAATCAGCAAATTCTTACTAAAACGTCCGGTCATTTACTCATCAAGCAGTAAATAACTAATTTTAATAAACAAAACTAATTTGGGATTTTGATGTTTTCAGGTTTTTTTTTTTTTTTTGGAATTTTCCCTAAAACAAAGGGCACTACGAAAATATTTTGAAACAAGAACAGAGATTAATTTTCATGGTAGTCGATAGAGAACTTTTCATGTGGGATGTGTGACCCATTGTAATACTCCCCGAAGGGGGTATGTAGGTTTCAAAAATCTCAAGAGATATGAATGCAATTTACTCTATTTAAAATTTATTGAGGTATATATTTTAACTTACCCGTGAAATCTGTTGAGGCCCATATGTATTCTCTGATATATCGCTTTCATGTGGATGGAAGGTACTTCCGTTAGGCTGTTGGCGTCTGGGTGAGAATTTATTCACTAAGCCATTCTCGGCCGCAACTGATTTGCTTTTAGACTGCTGGAACTTTTGGGTAGGCATACATACAGGACATCCAGATGAAGAACCTCTACTTGATACCTCAATTTCCAAAGCTTCACAGTGGAGATGACTTGCATGGCCACAGTTGAAAACTCGAACCCCAGAGCTAACAGAGTTCTTTGTTAGAAGGCTATTACAAATACAGCATACTATGCTCCTGGGGGCATACCCATGAGAGGCTCCTTTCTTGAGTAAACTCATATTATAAAATGTATCATCCTCTATCAAGGATTTCGCAGCATCCTACTTGTAAAGAAGGAAAGGAGATGAAGGGGGGGAAACCATAAGTCCATTAAAAATGAAGAGAATAGAATTTCAACTAATTATTGTTGTATAAAACCTTCAAATAGATTAAGTTGTCCTTCAAAACCAAGATATACCATGCATACGGAGTGATCATCATAACTTGTTGCTAACAATCCCCTCCCTTGTTATGAGGGAAGAGTTTCTTTTTCTTCTCACATGTCCAACTAAGTTACCAACCAAGATGATAAGCAATAATATACAAGTATCCAAATAAAAATTAACCATATCTTGCCACGCTTCTTGAAGCAACTTTTAACATGATTCTACTAATAGTCTCAATTGATAATTTAGTATAATTCTATCCAGGATAGGAGATTTTGTCATCAGAAAAGCTTGATGAAAGAATTGAATTTAAAAACGAAAATTTAAGAAAAGAAAACAGGAGGGGGAATGAAAATACAAAACGTTACCAGAATTCTTCTTTCAAAGCCGTATGTCCCGAGCATACCCAATATGGTTAGTTTAAAATCACCAAATTCTTGACTACCATTATCAGAAAGGAGTTTGGCCATGATAGTTGGAAGGTGAACAAAACCTATCATTCCCTCAACAATCTCCTTGATGAACAAGGAGAACATTCTCCTCAAGACATCAGCACCATGAGACTTCGAGATTTTCCATCTGCTTTTGCCCGAGTCCTTTTTCAGTTTTGAAACTGGTGATCCAGCAAACGTTTGATAATAATTTTCTCTTTCAGAAGCCCTCTCATCAACATATGAATCCAGCAGCGGGTCACAAAACCTTGATGAATATTCATATGCAAGTTAGACCAAAAACAACCAAGACTGGGGATGATAATTTGAGAAATGCTTTTCAGGAGAGTATTGATCATTTAAGTATTACATATAAGCTTGATCCAAAATTATCGTCTAGTCTTTCTATGAGCACCTCATCCCCAGATTTGTTTCTTCCTCCATCATAAGAAAAGGAAATATCAAAGTAACAACAGAAGTGATAATTCTGCAGATCAATGGAATTTTTTTTTTTATTTGATTAAGGGTTTCCCTTTCGAGGCTTAAAGCAAAAAAGGTTTTTTGCCTCTCCTAACAAGTGCGCTTCCCGGAATTCAAACTTGTGTTCTCCTTTTTACGGAGGTGAGACCGCTTACCATCTCTACCAAATAGCTTGTTGGTCAGACAATGGAATTTTTATTCATGTTTTCACATTCCTAAAAATCATGTATAGAAAAACCACCATAAAAAATAGTTTTTTTTAGCAATTTCCAGATACACCACTGCTATGCTCAAATATGTGCAAAAGGAGGCTATACAAAGAAAGTCAATGCCCAGATATCATTTCATGCAATAACTGAAATTACTTAGAATCACATTCGTATTGAACCCCCCCCCCCCCCCCCAAAAAAAAACCCAACAAACAAAGGAAAAAAATCAGCTTACCATATCCATATAATTAAAGATCACAAGACAAATGGAATGATCAGAGACTATTTTGAGCATTAAAAACTCCTGGTAATCATCTAAACAATTAACATTTAGGAAATCAAATTCTCTAGCTCAGCTCTGAAATGCAAGATTTTCAGAACAATGAGAAGGAAAAAGAAAAAGGCAAAAAGAGAAGAAGAAAAAAAGAAGCCCTCCGCGCCTGGGGGCTCATTAAAATTATAAACTCTACCAGCCTCTCAACTTTTTCCCAGCCTCCTTATTTCTCCCTCTCCTATAGCCTAACTGACTTCATCTAGAGACCCCTCTCATATGCCTCAACGCATGCTACTTGTGAGAAATTACTTAAATAACTAGATAACAGAAGATTAGTAGTTAGGCACAGATAGATCATTGGGCACGGGTCATTAGGGAAGAGAAGGTCACATATTAAGACCCTTCTGCACACTGGTATGATTGTTGATGAAATAAGCAGACTTGCATTTTCTTCTGTCAACGTGCCTTCCAACAAAACCTTGCTCATCAAACTGTTAGCTTGTTGGATAGGCTCTTATTACTCTCAACAATGCTGTCTATCTTCCTGTGTGTATAGACTCTCCTAGCTGGAGGTCTACCATATAA
The DNA here is from genome assembly GCA_963855925.1 of Inga laurina. Lineage (NCBI taxonomy): Eukaryota > Viridiplantae > Streptophyta > Magnoliopsida > Fabales > Fabaceae > Inga > Inga laurina. The sequence continues at coordinate 4,502,921 of OY979711.1, read as the reverse complement.
TTAAATATTAATTTAAATCATCTGAAGCATTAAGAAGGGCTAATCAATGCCTTCCAAATCCAGGGCCAGATTATGCAGTCTAGAGTCTCTACATTACATCAACTTACTGGTACTTAGGTACTAGGACTCTGCCCTCTCAAACTAATGACCACTGAGTTATTCCTTTTCCAGCCATTTCCTCTTTCCCTTTTTAAATGCTGGGTATTGAAAAACCAAAAAAAAGCACTTTAGGACATCTTCACATGGCTATTCTGCAGTAAAAGCTACACACAGGTATATTTGTAACAATGATTAGTGACAGAAATTTTGGTGCTTTAACTGTATAACTTGAAGTACCAATTGAAAATAAAAAATGCAAGGATGAAGAAGACAGAATCAGTATTGAACATACGAGTCAAGTAACTTAAACCAATGTGCCTCTGACTCCTCAGGATTTAGACGGGGGGTGTTCCTCTGGCACAGACCAATACAAGCGTGCAACAAATTTTGTATGTCGTGAACCTATTAGACAGTAATCAGTAAGAATATTAGGTTGCCTAACAGGGATACAAATACTCCAGCATACACATACACCAATTAGAGTGCAGTAAAATGGTTTAATTTTGAGGGACAGAAATATAAACCTCTTTCATTCTTGAAACAGTGTTGAACAATTTTATATGGGAAGGACCCTTCAAGGAAGGATTTGAAATTACAGCTTCCACAGCAGCATCAAGCTCAACAAATTTCTCACTCAGACTCGAAAGTGTAAGAAGGAGAGCACTACCAACATCACCAACCCTTTCTAATAAAAATGCAGCAGCATCTATAATTCCATATTCCTGGCACAGACGTAAACAATGTTCCACCCGATAGCTATCAAACGTTTCTAAAAATTTAAGGACCGAACCACCTTCATACTGGCATAAAAGCTGCAAAAGAAAATGTACCATCAAAAGATATATATATCTCCGCTCCCAACCCTTTGGAGACAGGTAGGAGAAAGGGAGAAATGCTGATTACATAAATGGGCATGTGTTGCGTCAATAACAACTAAGAACACACATCAATTAAAATACCGAGCCTTAACATTCAATTGAAGTTAGTTTTAAATATAAAAATCAAAATAATAGCGTCTGTCATAATAAAACTCACCTCAAGATAAAGCTCAATAAGATCATCAGTCACGTGAATAGGACTTTCACGAATGTACTTGGGAAAATTAGAAAGACTATCCAAGTAAGCATCAACTCCTTGTGGATGACCCTTAACCTGCTTTCCACTGGGTGCATCCACAACATAATCCTTTCTAAATTTAGACAAGTCTAGTGTTCCAGATAAGTGAACCTCAATGAGTGTCTTTAAATAAAGGAATAGACTTCTACGATGAGAGTGAAGTTCAGTAATGATACGAGAACTTTCATCACTGAAATGACTGATAACCATTAGGAAGGTACCCTCCCTGCAGGGCATGAAAAATGAAAATGCAAATGATTATACAGGTTTCATGAACTGAGAATATGCAAAGAAGAAATTCTGAATAACCTGCAAAAGAATCCAATGAAGTTAGAACTATGACAAGGATTACCTGCTCAATTCAACCAGCTTAGCAATACGAGATATTACTGCTGATCGAATAGCAGCACAGCCTCTGCCAGTCAGCTGCATTAACATCGTGTTGATAAAGGAGAAGGCATGAATAGGTTCATCTACATCTTTCATATAGCTATCCAATGCTGCTACATACTCATGTCTGATGGCATGGATAAACCCACAAACCTAAAAAATCAACAGTTGAAATAAACTTTACTGTTGGGCTAAGGCTCACCCTCTAATCAGTTGAGATAAACATAAGGCTAAATTGCAAAAAACACTCTTGAACTTTGGGGCATATGCAACAACTCCTTCACATTTAGAACTTGACAAAAAACCCCACTAAACTTTTTAAAGTTGTACAAATAACCTCTGCCATTTATGAGTGAGTCATTTCACTAAATCTCAATAACCATATACCACCTTAAACTTTTTTTTGTGCGCAAATAATCCCTAAGATTTTGGGTCATGTGCAAATAAACCCTCAATCATTTCACATTAGATTAGTAAATTACTGAATAACTTAATGGCATGGGAGTTATCTTGATAAAATGCCCAAAAGATCTGGACATCATTTCCAAAGACCTATGGCAGACAATCAAGGAAGGGAAGTGATTTAGAGAGGACTAAAATCTGAGGTCTAGAGGTTTATCCCAAGGTTTATAACCATAAGGCTAAAATGGTATTAGACTGTTAGGGTAGTTTTAGCCAGAGGCTTGGGCAGTGTTAATAGAGGGGTTATGACTACTTGAGGTATAAGATCATCCTTTCTGCCAAGCGGTGGGAAAGTTTAGTCTTTTGAAAGTATTGTCAGGATTGGGAGAGTTTTGGCCTTTCGAAAGTCCAGAGTCATTGTACTGTGTGTCTTTTGTTCTGTTTCTTATTAATTTGTATTTGCTATTAATCTGATTTAGTTATCCAGTAACAGTATTATCGATCTCAAGTTATTCCCACTCTCTTGCTGTCTATTTCTGGTTTTAGTCTTGTTATCAACTTGTTTAGCAGAGGATTGTATTATATCTCCAAAAAATTTGAAGGTTTCAGGGATCCATTATCAAATTTTAAAGATCAACGAGGTCATCTACGCATAAACCCAAATTCAAGGGGGTTATGGATAACTTAGTGAGCAAAATAAATATTTGATGGCACTTTCCTTTGAAAGACAGTACCACTAAAATGGACATTGTACCTGGTGGAATTGTGCTTTCTCACAAAGGCCTAGCACATATGATGGATCCCAGTCTGACTCAGGCAATACTTTCAGAAGAGCAAGCACCTGTTTTTCTCTCTTTTCTGAAGTTGAACTCAACAAAGAACCACTAATTGGGAAAACACTCTCTGACGTCAAATATTCCAATAATTGAAATAGCACACTCTTTGAGACTTTAGCTCTTTGAAGTGCAACATAATATGCAATGAACTCAAATATTTGACCAATGTCCTTATTTGAAGGCCACTCTTTTAGCAAACCATCATCACCGCTGATGGAGGTTGTATCTGTGGGAGAAACAACAATTAAGCGAATGAGAGCATCCACTGTATTCTGAACTAAAAGATTTTGAGTTTCAGCAATATCATGAATTCCATTTTTTGCCTCTTCATCATCTCTGTCGGCTAAATCCACTGAAGAAGAACTGGAATTTGAAATTTCATCTTCTACAAAAGCACTTCTTAGAACATCTAATGTAGCTTCAGTATCTAACTCTAAAAGAAGATATAAATTCAGGCATGGTCGTCTAGCCCGTAAGTCTGAAACCCTTTGTGATTTCAGAACATTTGATTCCTCCAACAAAAACTCTACAAGTTCTTTTCTAAGAGATGGCAAGCGTGTAGGAGGAAGAGTTCCCCGACCTGGAAATATATCCAAAGTGGGATCTTTTAGAACAAGTAGTCCTATTTCAATGCTTGAGGTAGAAATAAATGAAAAGGAATCAAACGCATAGAAAAGATTAAAAAAAATACCAGGTAGTTTCTATAAAGAAAGAAATACCTGGTGGAAAAGCAAGACCTGTAAAGCAGTATTTCAGATAAACCAGCATTCTATACCTGATATATGGGCAGAAAAGCACGAGTCAGCCGCATCCAACAAGCTTAAATGAGACTAAGTGCTTAATGTTAATATATTGCCTGAGGCAACCATTAAATAATTGCAGCCAATTTCCTGGTTCAACTAGAGACTAAGTTTTTATTCAAATAAAGACCACAATGAAGATCGTAAATGATCTAACACAAGTCGAAAGTTAAACTGGTAAAGGTTGAGCTGGACTAGAAAGTTTAAGTACAGGTGGTACGCCCAGAGCCAGCCACAACCTTGTATAAATTAGAAATGGCAATAAAAAGATAAAAGGTAACTTACCCAAGTGCAGTAGCACTTTCCTTTTGGCTACTTTGCAAGACAGCAAACAGCTCCTCTAAAGGTGTCCTGAAATCATCCAATCCTTTATTGAAAAGATACACCAATGCGCTATATAGTCCATGCTCCTGGCATAATCTAACAACCTAAAAAGAAAGATATCATATATAACTATTAGAAAGTTGAGTCCCCAAACCTACTAAATATAGCTGTTCAACAATAAAACAGATTTTAAAAGATCTAACAACAACCTGATTGAAATCCAAGGAAGATATGTCCATATGAAGAACACATTGCTCTACCCTCAATAACCACCCTTTGGTGCTATAATGCTCCACCAGAGCTTGCATAATCTTTAGAAAGGAATGGGAAAGTAAACAATCAAAGAACAAGAGCAGTTATCAATTATAACAATAGAGAATATGAATTCAAATCCAAAGAAATAAAAGTTACTATCCAATACCTCGGGAGGAAGAGATCCAAGCATGTCCTTCAAAATGTATGGCTCCAGAAGTTCCAGAAATGTGTCTGGAAAAGGTATAAATCATTTGATCCGTTAACTCTACGCAGCTCGTGCAAGCTGTATCAATAATGCAAAATAGTTCCCATAGGGTGTTCGCTTTTTTCTAGACCTAATTAGCTTACTCATAGTCCCAAAAAAAAATAGATAGCTTCATAAATTGCATTCATTTAGCTAATGCAGCCATAAATTCTGTGAATATAAATAAATTAATTAATTAAAAATCTGATTATTCATGGGTGTCTAAAGTCAAGGGATAGATTCCTATTTAATTGAAAACAAACTTAGCAAATAAAGACGGCTTTTGGCTTTGTGGCATTCTTCATATAACAAATCTTAAATTGTGCAATGAGTAATGAATATGATTCAGTTATCTACTTATAACCATATACCTTTTCAATAATTATTTCTCATATGCTGATTATAAGATTATTGACACATTAAAACAAGATAGTAACTTCTTGATCATACATTTCTCTCTAGGAAGCGTCATCTTTAGTTCTTTCATTATAAGAAATTTTATTTCTGATGTATGGAAAAAGAACAAAGGGATGAGAAGGACAGGTACATGTTAAAAAGTACTGACTAAACCTTTTTTGGATAAAAAGGAGGCCTTGGTTGTAGGGAATTGGGAAAGGATGCAGTAGGGATCTGACCCACAAACACCAAGATCCTCCAGCACCCATATCCAGAATAGGTGTCATTTAAGCCAAAGCTATGGCGCAAATACACTATTCTTTTGGTCTTTCTATAGACCTCTGGGTTAATAAATTATGTTGTAGTAAAACTTATCATAAGTAGATATTTAAAATGTGTTATGTTTGCTCCGTCTAATATGGAGCTAAGTATTAAATGACCTTCTACCTAGTACCTATAGTAAAGTCCAGAAACTGTTAAAGCTAGTCAATGACTATTTTCAAATTTATTTGTCTCATTCAACGGCTAGAAAACCATGACTTTTCCCCTTCGTTTGATAAAAATATCAAATAAGATCACAAAAATCAACAAAAAAATGACACTGGCTGGCACTGACAGGGATCAAATTACGGAATGAAATAAAACCAGAAGCCTTAAAACAGTACAAGACACAAAGCTAAACACGTAGGATTACCTCTTTGTTGAACATCTACAAACTTGGAGAAAATTTCATCAAAAAGTATGTCTGTCCTTTTGATATGAACACAGAATTCAACAGCAACTCCACCAACACGAGTATACTGCTCTTTTATATCAGAATGCACAAAAGAGCTTCCACCATTCAAATCATTAGATTGATCCACTTTACCAAGCTGGTTGCAGAATGCCACTGAAATGTATGAGAACACTTCATCAACATAGGATGTTAGCAATTCCAACAAGAAGGGCATTATGATCTCCTGTATGGCATTCAGGTTTCTAGGAAGGTCAATAACCCCATGAGCTTGACCATCATACAGAGTCATTGCCATGTTCAAGGCACCCATCCAGTCACCCGCTTTCCGCAAAACCAGAATACGCTCTTTCCATGGGAGAAGACGGGAAACAACAAGATGTGTCGGGCCGAGTATATAAATAGAAGCGCCACGTGCAGCAATACTGTTATGATAGGCTTTTTCAGGGTTTCCAAATACATTAATGAACTGAGTATGGTAAACCACCAGATCATCTCCTCCAGTACCATCTACACCAACATTTGTTTTGTGAATCACAGTTCCATCCTTTGCAAATAAGTAAAGCTGTCCAGCTGATGTTAAAACTACTAGCATCTGGAAAAGAGCAAAAACAAGCAGAAGAAAAGTGACACAGCAAGATTAAGTAGAAGGAAAGGAAGCAGTTGCCAGTTGGCAGCAAGTAGCAATATTTGTGGAACAAGAGTTGATACAATACCTGATCATCCAACCATGCCAGACCTATAGCTGCGCTGTCAAGAGACCATTCCCCATAAAACTTTAGTTCTGATTTGACCAACTTTGCAACCTGAACTTTCCTATCCCAAGCAATTGCGAGCAAGGAAACTCTTTCCGCAGCTTCCCCAGACGTATTTTCTGCAATACTTAATATTCAGAAAGATGATGACATGGAATGTAACAAAATAAATCCGTACCAGTAGAATAATGATCTTGTCCCATATATTTCCACGCAGTATATGGCATCGAACCCTCCCGAATCCCATCTGGCCTATTCAAGTTTGCATAGCGTTTCAATGAAGGTAGTTGTACCTATATCAAAGATTTGATCTTTTTAGTACATAATGAACAAGAATTCTCAGCAACACATAAGAAGAAAGTACAGGATAAAAGCACGTGGAATCAGTACAAGCAACTCAAAGCTTCATACCACCAGAATATATTGATGGGTGACAAATATGACCACACCTTCCTCAATTAAAGAAGAGCCTTCATTGAAGAGTTTCCAACCTGCATCTCCCCCAACAACTCCTCCCATCATGCTAGTGATACTGCTTGTTGAAACTGTAGTATTTTCATGGGAATAAGATGATCCACTTCCACTGAGTTCATCAGAAAGGAGCGGTGAAGCTGACAGCACCAAGCCTGTTCTTTCGCCATCAAGTAGACACTAAGAAACCAATACAGATTTGAAAACAAGGTGTAAGAAGAATGAATGTTGTATGAGCTAAAGATTGCCCTCTATAACACAATGCTCTACTCAATATATTGCTAATTACCGCAAATAACAATGTACCTGACTTTTACTGGAGAACCTATTAAGCAAAGGAAATACTGACATGTTCTGCAAGCGAACCAGACCCTTACTATCACCAGTAATTGCTTTAAATTGACGAGTATTTTGAGGATCCTGTCCCAAAAATAATGCATGCACTACTGGTGCTGTATGCTCTCCACTAATAACTTTTGCAACCACAGCTTTATGTACATCCCAAACAGTAACACGACCATCACCATAACCAGCTAAAAGTAGATCCCCTTGCTGATTAAAAGACATGGATGTTACTGGAACATGTGATCGATCACCTTGCATGCCAAGTATCAACATCTGACAAGGAAACAACATAAGTTAATAAAAGAAGTAATATGTCAGGTAAGAAGTTTATCATATAAACATTAATAAAAAGGATCAGTCTTCTCCATTCTCTTAGAAGTTTGATTGTTCATTGGGTTCCTTTATGGTGTACCATGGTGAATACAATATTTGACCAAATTCCTAAATTCATCCGTTTTGCACAGTGAAATTTTCTCAAATCTAAAAAGAAAATTTTCCATTAATATATTGAATTCTTGACTACTCTAGTACAAATCTAAGAGATTAGGGTATAAGGAAAAATCCAATCAAACTATTTAGAAAGTGAAAAGAGAAATTGAACAAATATTCAAACAACGAAGAGAAAATTAAACTAGAGATAGTTTAATAAGAACGGTTGATTATGGGGGAAAAAACCTTTCCATCCATATTGTCAGCATGATAAGGGGAATATCTACTGGGAACCACAAAAATGTGTCCTTTTGTCGTTCCAACTGCAATGTAATTAGCATGAACTGCCAACGCTTGAGGGGAACCATGTTCACGCCTGAATGTTTGGGATGAGATGACTCTTGTGATGGCATTGTCAGCACTAGTATCAAAATATCCCAATGTTGTGGAACCCCTTCGAACACCCTCCAGCCTCATTGGCTGGGCGGCAGCACCCTCCTCCCAGTGCATACCAGTAGAAGCATGCTTTTTCTCCAGTTCTTCAGCTAACTCAAGTGGCTTCTTTGAAGAGTGCAATTTCTTCTCCGCCCTCCTACTGGCCCTTTTGTTTTCCAGTTGCTCAAGTGTCTCTTTTACCAGCTCAGAAACGTCGCTTGCTGAACTACCGTCATCATCCGTCAGGTTGTCTTTATGATCCTTCATCCCAGCATTAGCATTCGATAGTTCTTCTGTTTCCGCAGATGCAGTATTTGATCCATCCTCATTCAAACCCTTGTCGCTAATATCATTGTAAAGACTCTTGTTTTCATTAAAATCCTTCTCGACAAATGGATCAGAATTCGTATTCGTTCTAGAATCAGGTTCACAAGCAGAAACAGATGTCTCAATACCATCTTCAATATTACTGGAGCGTGGGATTGTAGAATATTCATCGGAGCTTCCATTCTCTTCCATCACACAAGAAGAATCATTATGCTGGTCAATTTTATTATCCACTTCAGTCGCAACTACTGCTTCATTCTCAAAATGCACATTGGGTATGCTCTCTCGCTTATGCTCAAAAGCCTCAACGTTTTTTGACACTTGATCAACATGATTAACTTGAGAAGACCGATAATCATCCAGTTTCTCGTCCACCTCCCCTGATTTCTCACTAGACTTAGAAACATAGAGACCAGCCCCGCCCAAATCACTATTAGAAGAGATATCAGAATCATCCCCAATAGTTGAATTCAATTCACCACTATCTTGAACTTTCTGGAGAGTCCCACTCCCCGCCCTCCTCGACTTGATCGCAGCTGCATGCGGCGTCGGTATCGATCTAGAAGCTGCAGCGGCAGCAGCCAACGCCGCACCAGGTTTCGCATTCGACCTCACCCCAGGGAAAAGAGTCGGGAATAGGCGCGAAACCCTGAGAGAACGGTCATCGGGCTTCTCTCCAGGTTTGACCCGAGAAAAATAGCTAGCTCTGAACTGGCCCATCCTATTGTCCAAGTTGGTTAGTTTCTGAGGTTCTGGATTCTTCTGGTTACCTTCAAGTGGAAACTCTGAGACCGAATTTCGAGAAGAAGAGGCTTGGCTAGTAACAGAGTTATCCGAAGGGCGGTGACTCTGGCGCGTATAAGAGGATGGCGAGGGAGGAGTAGAGGAAGATGAGGATGAGGAGGTATCACAATCGTTGAGGATTTCGTCGACGGTGCGGTGAGGAACAGAACGTAAGACGGCGTCGTTAGTGTTGTTGTCGTCATTTTCGTCGTCGGTGGAAGCGGCTGAATTGAGGAAGGAATCGAGGTCGAGATCCATGGAGGTTGATTCAGGTGTGATGAGTTCACCGCTCATCTCTTACTCCAAGCAATTTTGCCGATGGACGACGGCAGTTTCCACTTTCTACACTGACAGTTTTTTTTTTGAGCGGTAGAATCTTTCCCGAGCCCGGATCTCTCCGAGAAACGGCGCATCAATGAAATAAAAAATTAAATCCAATAAAATGATTAAAATCTGTTATGACTTTGTTACCTCAAGGAACGAGCTTCCCAGCTGGGCCTGCTCGTCTAATCTGCGTTGTTGAGATGGAATCTCTGGCTGATTCAGATATTTTTTTTTAAATATTATTTTAATAGGTACAGAATCTAAAATAAAGATTAATCTCTTAATTGGCATTTTCTCAAAAATAATTTTTTTATTAAAAAATAACTAATTTAAAAAAATCAAATATGGATCATCCAAATCCCATCTAGACGGTCCAGATAGGATGAGTTTTTGGTGCCTATTCCAAAACCGGTTCCGTTACCTTAACGTAAAAGAGAATTAAATAACTAATTTAAATATTTCACCAAAAAAATAGTAACTAATTTAAAAAAAAAAAGTTTGAATACTTTAAAATAAAGAGATTTGTTTTTTTTATTAAATCATGTCTATTAAATTAAGGGATTTATATGAAGGATTGTGTAAGGAATTGTAACACTAAAAGTCACCAAAGTTATGTTTCTTCAGTTTCTGGAGACACATGTAAAAGGTTATTAACTAGAGGTGTAGTAGCCACCACCTAGTGAAAAGTTATGTTATATTTATGAAAAAACTCTACATGATATAAAGGTATAATTCTCCATATAGACGTTCATGAATCAGCATATAAGACTAATGAATATAATAAATTGTTATAATTTTTAATTGAAGAGGTGCTGCTTCTATAGGCACCACTTTAAGGCATCACTTCATGATCTATAAATATCCAGTGCCATCAGTCATTATCACACATTAGAAATCACACAGCAACAACATATCAATCTCATTGCCTTTTGTCTTTGAGTGCACACAAAAATAAAGTTAAATTATCACTTTGTAAAAGCCTTTGTTGTCATGACTTGAGTATTGAGAGTGCAACCCATACTTAAGGGTCTTCATTGTATCCAGTAGGAAATTCACCCGTCAATCCAAATTGCACTCTATTGGATAGCAATGAGTGGGGTGAATTAAGTATAAAGAAAAGTGTTGTCGACTACGCCTTGAAGTCATTGTATATTTTTTTTTTTTTCTTCATCTTTTCTTTTTGTACTGCTCAAAGATTCAACCTCTTCACCAAAAACTAATTAAATTTGTTATCTGATTAAAACCCTTAATTAACATGTACAATAGTTTAGAAAAAATTGTAAACTTGAAAAATATTAATTGAGATATTATATTTATAAATGAAACAAACTAATTAACTAAGTGTTTAAGAGTACTATTACTTATTCATCTTATTTATTGATTACATTTGCAAAATATTAATATATCTATCTATTTATCTATTGATTATATAAAAGGAAGAAAACGTTGAGAATCCCTCCTCCTGCCATCTCGAATGTAGGAATGTCATGACAGCTAAGATAATAAAGATAAAAAATAAAATATTTTGAAATCTTATTACATTAAATCCCTCTTGATCCCACTACTCTCCATGAGAAATCATTTTTAAAAATTAGAAATTATTTTTAAAGTCATTTTGAGATTATGATAAATTCCCTTCTTCTGCCACCCCTCCTCCCTCCTTCTCAAATCTCCAATGTAAGAATATCGTAACAGATAAAATAATAAAGATAAAAAAAAATATGTTCAAAAAATGAAGAGAAATAACTAGGAGATAATTACAAAATATAAAATATTTTGAAATCTTATCATGTTGCATCCTCTCGATCCCACTACTTTGCATAATAAATCATTTTTAAAAATGAGAAATTATTTTTACAATCATTTTAAGATTATGATAAATTAAATATTTCTATCATTTTTAAAATAATCTTTTTAACTTATCATTAAAGATTTCTATTTGTACTAGAAATAATAAGTACTAATTTTGTTTGAAAACAATTAGCCCCTGTTTATATTCATGAAAATAGAGCTGGTAATTCAGGTCGGCCCGCCAGCCCGCTTAAATTAAACGGGTTTGGGCCACCGAAATGACGGCCCGTTTAAAAACAGGCTCAGCCCATTTAGCCCATGGACCTGCATAATTATATATTTTTTTAGTTTTTTCTCAAATGCACTTAGTCTATCCTCTCCCTTATCTTATTTCATTTGATATTGTGTTTAATTAATTGCCTATATATTTTATTTGACACTTATTTTCATATTATATTTATTTATTTTACTATTATTAAATTTAAAAGAGATGTGTTTATATAGTTTTGTGATGTGAATAGGTGGAAAAAAATGAAAATAAGAATAAAATTGACTTCATAACACAAATATATAAAAGAAAAGAAGTGTAATATGAGAGGATGAAAGACAAAGAGAGTAAAAATTTTTTAAAAAACATGAAATTAAAAAAAAAAAAAAAAAAAAAAGGCGAGCTAGCCAGCCCAACCTGTTTTAGCCTGCGGGCTGGCTCGCGACCCGCGAGCCAGCCTACATTGCCACCTGTACATGAAAGTAAGGTGGGTTATTTTGAAAACAATTAGCCCATGTTTATAGTCATGAAAATAGGGTTGTGAAATTAAGCAATGTGCTTAAGAAAACATAAGCTCGTATGTAATTAGGAAAATTGTATTTAGGTCCCAAATAAAAAAAATACGATAAAATGATCCTTTGAAATCTTACAATTGCATATAAGTTCTATGAAACTTTTTTGCAATAAATTCCAATCTCACTGACAGATTTGTGGGCATCCACTTACAAGTCCAGAGGCACTTATACTGACATGTCCATGGGTTTCCATTTGTCAGTATTTAACAATTAAAATTTATTATAAAAGAGTCTCATAGGACTTAAAATGCAATTTTAAAATTTCAAAACTGTTTTGTCATATTTTCTATTACCTGGAAGCTCAATACAATCTTCCCTATGTAATTCTCTTTTCCATTCTATTGGATTCACATTTAAAAGAAAAAAAAAAGGAACGATTAATATGAATTCATTAACAGGAAAAACCTAGATCCAATAAAAGGGTTACAGCTGAGGAGCGTCCGACTAGAATTCTTCCCAATGAGAATTGCATGCGACTCGGAGAATCAAGCTCGATGTGACGGATATTTATGATCGTTACATGATTTGTGGCATTAACTACGAAGCACATCTTTTAAGTCCGTGTAGAACCATTGTGTTCCCGAGATTTCTTAGTATCACGTTAAAGCTCATGAGGATGAGCTACGCACTATTGATAAGTTTTGTTGGTTTAAACTCGAAGCAAATGGAGTGGCAAAAAAGGAGGCATGGGATTGTCGGGGGTGTGGCGGCACAATAAGAGGGGAGGATAAAACCTGAATTGATGGTTTCTGCAATAATTTAAAGCTGCTTAATGGGCAAGATCAATCTCAGATAAAAGGATTTAGAAAGACAATTGTAATGAGCGAATCCTCCATGGATGATCAACATTGTGACTAAACCTATTGATTGTACCATGGGTAGTAAACAAATAACAGGTTTAACAACCCAACAAATGTACTCAGTTATAAGTTTAATAATAATAATACTAAGGAAGGAAGGCATCATAAACACATCCGCACTGAAACTACTGGTTCTTTCAACTGAGATGACCACGCAAAATTTGGCAATTAGACCCATTAGTTCAAACAACCACATCATCTAAATTGATAAGACTGGAACATATTTTCAGATAAAAGCTGTCAAGTGTCAAAATTTCTCACGTCCTAAATCTTAGATTGGACATAAATCCAAATAACCAAGTTCAAAGCACTACAAAATCATGACTTCCACTTGTATCTGTAAGTAATCATCACGAAATAAAAACCTGCAAAATCCATTAATCAACTCTACCATTACAGTGACAAAGAAAATAATAACAGATCATACTGGAAAGAGACTCTAATCAAACAAGCTGAAGCCCATGTCACCATCACTCTCTTCTTGGGGTTCTTCCTGTAAGGGATTCAAGAAACAGACACAAATTAGATAGATACCCATGATAAGAAACAAAGTTTAATAAAGCCCAGTCAAACAAACTATCACTTGAAATATACCTTCTTCTCCTCAGCAGCAGGAGCAGCGGCAGGAGCAGCTCCACCACCAGCGGCAGCTGGAGCACCAGTTACAGCAACCGGAGCCCCACCACCTCCCGAATTCAAGATCAGATCCTCAATGTTTCTCTTCTCAGCAAGCTTAGCAAATAAACTTGGCCAATAAGATTCAATATCAACTTTTGCTGCCTTCACCACCGTTGCGATCTTCTCAGCCTATCAAGATTATCTTAAGGAGAAACAAATCATCCGGAAACGTTTCGCTTCGGGGCAAAAAATTATTTCAAACCCTAATGACATTAAACCTACTGAAATAGTTTAGACCAAAACAAAAGACCTGTTGAAACAATACTTAATCGAATATTAAATTTCCCGATTCTATTGCTACCAATAGAAAATTTACGCTGAAACGTCAATATCATTAGAATATTGAATCATTAGAGAACATAAGAGCAAAGGTCTCAAACAAGGATACAGTGATTGGGATGCCATCGTCGTGAAGAAGCATAACAGCTAAAGAGCAAGCAAAGTCACTATTCGACATTGTTACACTATGAAAAAACAAAAAGCAAATGAGATAATATAAATATCGCTAATTGCTCATTGCAATATTCTTAGAATTAGAAGTACTCTCCAGTGAAAGAACGAAAAGAGTGTACAACTGAGCCATAACCCCTAAATTCTATGAAAACTCATATGAAACTGTTGTTCAAAGAAATAAAGGAACGGAATAGCTTACATCGAGGAAGAAAGACGGGAGAGTTTGTTGCCAACAATTTCCTCGCGGCCGGCTGCGGTTGAGAGATTAGGGTTTCAGGTTTAGTGCGAAGGGACGAGATAAGGCTTTTAAAAGAATGAAAATGTTGAGAGTACAATGGGCCGATAATGGGCCTGAATCCGAAATAGCTTAAAGCCCATTTAAACACGGCGTCCCCAGATTCATTTTCCCATAGTTCAGCTTTTCTTCTCCCTGTCCTTTAAAAAAAAAAACTATGGATGAGAAAATAAATATATTGATTTGATAGTCCCAAATCATACGATTTTTTTAATTATCTTCATGTTCCTAGGGTGGAAATAATACACTAGGCTTTAGTTGAATAGCCCGAACTTAAAACACATGCATAAATACTAACAATATAACTAAGTGTGATCTTACGTATAGACATTTTTCTCCCCTCAAGCTTAAGTTTTAAGAAATGCCTAATATGATTTAAAACTTTTTTAAATGCATACTTAAAATGTAGGTCTCTAGATAGAGTTAAAAGTATGGGAGAGGTGCCTCAAATAGGAAGATACCTATATTTAGGAGGGGAAAATAGTAAGGCTATATATAACCTCTTAGATCTATTTAAAAATTTGCTAATAATATCAATTGAGGTTGGGTCTAGCGGAAGGAATTATCCTTTACACCGAGGTAAACCAAGATTCAAATCTCAGCTGGAAGTGATGCTTACATTTAGTGTTTAACAGTATCTTGAATAGGATTGTTTATAATAGAACGATACCTAAATTAACAAAAAAGAAAACTCAATGACAACTGTCATATGAGCAAATAGGCATAAGAAAAATCAATTATTAATTAATTAATAAAATATTTTTTTTAATATCAACATAACCAATCACAATATGTAGCATATACAACTGGATTTTACCTCTTATTTTTTTTCCAAAAAACTAGGACAAACTCATATTGATAATAATATTTCATTTAATTTGGACATCATTAAAATAGACTTACATAAATTATCATGTCTATGCAAACAACTCAAATCAAGAAAAAGAAGATGAGCTAACATTGTTGTCTTGAGCAATTGAAGAGAAGAGAAGGAGAGGTGATGAATGAAATATCTGAATTTGTGTATGGATAATGGGATGTGAACTTAGGATTAAGACTAGATTTATAATTTCATAAATAATTTATTAAATTGATTTAGATTATTTTATATATAATTACATATGGTGGGACAATTTAGGGGAAAAAAAAAGATAAATAGACTTGGAGAGTTGGCATTGCGAAAATAGCAACAAAACGAGAACAAGTCATGTCTAAATAAATAAAGTTCATCTTACCAAAAAAAAAAACAAAAAAAAAAATAAAGTTCATTACATTTTTCTTTCCCACAAATGAAGTTTTTTTTAAGTATAGGTATCCTTTTATTAGAGATAATTCATGTCGAGGCACTACATGCATTAAATGTAAACACCTCTCTTAGAGAAAATTGGAATATTAATTCGTCACGGTGTGAGGAATTAACCCTGTTGCTAACAAATAAAGTTGATTACATGAATCATACAAGTAAACAAAAACAATTGACAATCGGCACAAAATACGCATACCACTTGAAGGGGGTGTTACAGACCCTTTTTTAGGCCAGTGGGTTACAGACCTAAAGAGGATCTGGATATTGTAATTTAAGTTGGCAAAATAAAAAAAGGATATTGGAATTTAGTTTAAAAAAATTGTTTTTTCTAGCTTTGTGTAGTCCATTACTAATTTACTACAAATTACTAATTTACTACAAATTTGTATTACTGGGACTTCAATTACAAATTTGTAGTAGTATTACCGAATAGATGTTTTTTTGTTACTAAAGGCAATGTAGCACTTCCACCAAATTTGTAATTTCCGGATAAACCTTAATATAAAAAAATTCCTTGATTTGCGTTGGAACGAAGTCTAAGCACACTCATTACTGTTTTTTTTTTTTTTTTTTGCCGTAACATTTAGTACTGGTAATTGCTGCGTCCATGTGACACGCCAGTTTTCCTCCAACGGCTATATTTCATTTTAGAAATTAATTTTTCCCTTTTTATCCAAATTAACATTTTTTTTTTTTTGCTCAAAATCCAAATTAACATTTGGCATTTTGGCTACATTCCAAATAAGCAAAAATTAGGAGTATTTTAGGAAATTGATTACGGGTTTAATGTTAATAATCCTTTCCAGGTTTTTATTTCCAACGGCTACTTTTTTTTTTTCCACAGCGCTAAAATTTGACCGTTGGAAGAGGAGAGCGGCCCCTTTCAGCTTGGTGGCGTCATTCTATTTAAGACCCATGAGCCTAGAGAGAACTGATTGATGATTCGAAGAAAAATAGGAGAGCAACCTATTATTATGCGTCTCATTTCGCTTTCTTTTGTTTGTGTTTACAGTTTTAGGTTGTCCGGAATCAAAGCTTCTCGGTGGTTTAATTTTTGTTCATTCTTTGTATACTTTGATTGATATCGTCGCGGGCTAGTTGTTTTCCATCTCAAAATCTTATTTTCAAATAACTTTTTGACTGTTTGGATGAAATCCTGTCTATCACTACTATGCATATGATCTGGTTCTCTGTGTTAATTCTCCAGTTTATAGAGTGTTTGTTGCTGGTTTAAGGCTGAGGAACGGTATAAAACGCAGAAGAGAATATATCGCACAAGAAAAAGGAACAGAGGTGAATAATATTTCATTTTATTGGTGTCAGATTTTTTGAATAATAATGTTAATTACATCAATGATTGAAATGAACTGAAGCAGCAACAAACTGACCCTAAATAAAGGACTGAATTGATACGAAAATAAATAACGGATTTAATTTCTGATTTTCAGCAACCCATACTCCTAATTTTTGCTGCACCAGTGTTTGAATTACATGTCCAACATTTATTGCGGACCCTGATCTTTGAAAATTTCTCTTCGGTGAGTATTCATTCATACTTCACAATAATCCCTTCGGTGAATGCCGTTTCTTTATTGAATTTGATTTCCCCTCCTCTGATATTTTGCAAGTTCTGTGTCCTTTTGTTTTGATTGCTTCAGCCAAACTATGCTTGTTGCTCTGCTTTGCTGATCATTTCTTCAAAATTTGTTTATGGTTTTGAGTGTTTATATGAGCATCTCATGTAGAAGCATTTTAGTAGTAGATGTAACATAGTTTCATCATAATTAAGGCCTCCTAATGTTGTTCAGAAATTATTAGGTCATTATCACAGACAAGTTGATAATCAAGTTAGGCAAGCTCAGGCATACTAAGATTTTGTCTACATGTAAAATTTTGTACCTGAGGATGGGTGAACTGTGGGATGGAGTTCAGGCTGAGATACAAATGAAGTTCAAGTTTTGGCTTATTCTCTCTCAACTCAGTTAATTTATTTTGAACAATCACACCTCTCTGCATGTGTCTTCTTGTCTTGTGTTCTTTTCTGGCTTTGTTCAAGTTACTTGGCTTTGTTTTTTAGCATCAACCTCCACAGCAAGTCTCATTATGCAAACAAAAAAAGGAAATGTTGTTCATGTTCATCCACTTTGAGGCTTGAAACTTAAGTTTCTGGATGGATTAAACACAGTACAGGAAACCATGTATGTTCTTCTGCCAAAAATGCTGTGTTGGGCCTCTGGAAGACCAAGCGCGGAGGACCCAAGTGTCCTTGAACCCAAAATTCAATCTTTATTTCTTGGGTTTCATCTATAAAACCATATTTGATATTGGCTCATTAGAAGAAGAAGCATTGGTGAGTTTAAAATCAGTAAATGAGGGGTTGCCAGCCAAGCTACTACTGAGTACTGATTAATTTGCTGTCATTCTTGTTATTGTTCCTGTTATTACCCAGGGAAGACGTGGCAACTCAACAGTGTTAGTTTTTGGCAAAATCCCAAAGTCCCACATCTTCAATTGTAAAGGAGGGAGGGAGGCTTTGTGGTATAAATAGGGAGCTTGCCCCTCCTCCTCAACTCACTCTTCAACTTGCCTATTTTTTTCTATAAGGTATTTTGTATCTCCTCTTCTCTTGTAGTATTTCACTTGTGAATTTGTAGAGTGAAAATTAGATTATGGTATTTCCCTTATTATTGTCCTATTTATTATTTATTAGCTGTTATTAGATATAATAGTTGTGATTTATTATATTATTAAATTACGTCTAGAGACTTTGTTTCTAATTTGTGATTTTTTAGTATAATTGGTTACGCTCTATATATCCGCTCGCGCAACAATTGGTACTACAAGAGAAGAGGAGATACAAAATGCCTTATAGAAGGAAATAGACAAGTTGAGGGGTGAGTTGATGAGGAGGGGCAAGCTCCCTATTTATATCACAAAGCCTCCCTCCCTCCTTTACAATTGAGCGAAGTGGGACTTTGCGATTTTGCCAAAAACTAACAAATCTCTACCTTGGCAAAATCCCACAAATTTTTATTTACAATTCAATAATCAATGTTCAACAATGTTTATTAGATCCAAACAATGTTGAAATTTGACAAAAGTCACCACCTTTGTCAGCATATCAGCAGGATTGTCACTCATCCGTATCTTCTATATCATGACTCCACATTTTTCTAAAATTTCTCGTACGAAGTGATATCGAACATCAATGTGCTTCGTCCTTGCATGGTAAACTTGGTTCTTTGTTAATTGAATAGCACTTTGGCTATCACAAAATACTATGATGTCTTCTTGACCAATACCAAGAAGTTCTTCAAACAATCCTTGAAGCCAAATTGCGCCTTCACAGCCTCTATAATTGCCATGTACTCTGCCTCTGTGGTAGACAAAGCAACTGTTGACTGCAAAGTCGACTTCCAATTAACTGGTGCTTTTGCAAGAGTAAACACATAACCAGTAGTTGATCTTCGTTTGTCCAAATCACCTGCAAAATCTGAGTCACAATACCCAACTAAAGATCGGTCATCTTCCTGCTTGCCAATGCTCCTTTCCTGGATCATGCATATACCTACTCACAACTCCAACAGCTTGTGAAATGTCAGGTCTCATACAAATCATTGCATACATCAAACTACCAACAACATTTGCGTATGGTGCCCTTGACATATACTCTCGTTCATCTTCATCCTTTGGCGACATATCAGTACTAAGCTTAAAATGAGGGACAAGTGGAGTGCTAACCGGCTTCGTTCTCTCATCCATACTAAATCGATTTAGCACTCTCTTCAAATAATCCTTCTGAGATAAAAATAGCTTCTTTGATTGTCTATCTCTTGTTATCTCCATGCCGAGAATATTCTTTGTCTCTCCTAAGTCCTTCATCTCAAATTCCCCTTTTAGTTGAACCTTCAGTTTCTCAATTTCTGCCTGATTTTTTGAAGCTATCAATATATCATTAACATATAAGAGGAGATATATAAAGGATTCATCTTCAAGCTTTCGCAAATAAACACAATGATCGTATATGCTTTTTTTGTACTTATGCCATAACATAAACTTGTCAAATCGTTTATACTATTGTCTCGAAGATTGTTTCAATCGGTATAATGATTTTTCAAGTTTACACACCATATTCTCCTTTCCAGCAACTTTGAATCCTTCCGGCTGAGTCATGTAGATTTCCTCTTCCAAGTCTCCATTTAGAAATGCAGTTTTAGCATCCATCTGAACTAGTTCCAAATCCAACTGTGCTACCAAAGCCAACAAAATTCTAATAGAGGAATGTTTCACAACTGGAGAAAATACCTCATTGTAATCAATTCCTTCCTTCTGAACATAAGCTACCAATCTTGCTTTGTAGCGTACATCACCTTGATTAGGAAATCCTTCTTTCTTTGCATATACCTATTTGCAACCAATTGCCTCCTTACCCTTCGGGAGTTTGGCCAATTTCCACGTACCATTATGATGAAGGGACTGCATTTCTTCATTCATGGCATTCCTCTATTTATCCTTCTCTGAACTTTGGATAGCCCACTTGTAAGTTGAAGGAGTATCATCAGCTACAATTGAGGTTGCACAAGCCACAATGTCCTCTAAACGAGTAGGTTTTTTTATTGTTCGTTTTGGCTTGCTGGTTGCTATTGATTCACGTTGTTGTTGAGGTTCATGAGTTGAAACCTCCATTTCAACTGGCTCTTCATCTGCTACAGGAAAGTCTTCTTTTGTTTCCCTGTCTGTATCTTGTACTGGGAAAATCAACTTTCCTTCAAACTCCATCTGCTTTGAAACACCATCACCTTGCTTGGTATCTTCAGCTGCTACCTTTCTCACCATGGCAGATTCATCAAAGGTAACATCCCTACTAAATACAATCTTCTTTGTCTCTAGACACCATAAATGATATCCTTTGACTCCAGAAGTGATTCCTAAAAAAATGGCTTTCTTTGCTCTCGGATCCAATTTTGATTCTTTCACATGGTAGTATGCAGTTGAGCCAAATACATGTAAAGAATCATAATCTGTAGTAGGTTTTTCATACCACTGTTCCAATAGTGTCTTACCACCAATAGCCAATAGCAGAAGATGGTAGACGATTAATGAGGTGGCTCGCATATGTAATTGCCTCAGCCCAAAATTCTTTGCCCAAGCCAGCATTGGACAACATATACCGAACCTTCTCCAGCAAATTCCGGTTCATGCGTTCTGCCACTCCATTCTATTGTGGTGTATGCTTGACTGTGAAGTATCTGACGATGCCATCATCCTCACAAACCTTCTAAAAAGGATCATTACTGTATTGTCCTCCGTTATCTGTACGAAGGCATTTAATCCTTCTGCTGGTTTGTGTTTCTATCATCGCCTTCCATTTTAAAAAGATTCCCAACACTTCATCATTAGTTTTCATTGTATACACCCAGACTCTTCGGGAAAAATCATCAACAAAGGTTACAAAATAATGCTTTTCTCCCAATGACGGTGTTTTGGAAGGACCCCAAACATCAAAGTGAACATAATCTAAAATGACGATGTTTTCGAACTTAACCCTTGTCTGTTTCCCCTTTACACAGTGCTCACAAAAATCCAAACTGCAATGCTTTAATCTTTTTAACAACCCTTGATTTGATAGAGTTTTTAAGGATTTACCTCCAGCATGTCCTAAGCGCATATGCCACAACCTCGTTGCTTCTACTTCCTTCTCATCACTGGATGTCACTGTTGCTGTTCCAATCTGTACTACCTTGATAGTGATACGTGTTATTGTTCTTCCGTATACCCTTCATTACCACCAGTGCACCGAAAAGTATCTTCATTACTCCACCTTCTATGGTGATTTTGAATCCCTTTGAGTCCAAAGTTCCCACAGAAATGAGATTTTTCTTCAAATCCGGTATATATCGAACATCTGTCAATGTTCTGATCAGTCCATCATGGTTCCTCAAACGAATTGAACCAATGCCATATGCGGTAAGTGAAGTGTTTTCTGCTGTGTGGACAACTCCACATCCTCCTTCTTGAAAATCAGTGAACCAGTCTCGGTTGGGACACATATGATGGTTGCAAGCTGAGTCTAACAACCATACGCCTGACGATTTTGACGACATCGTTGTAGATAGTGAAAAATCTAAATTTTCATCATCACAATGAGCTACATTTGAATCCATAGTAGCCTTCTCATTGTTGTGTTTGGATTTGTTCTTCAATTTCTGACAATCCTTCTTCTAGTGGCCTTTTTCTCGACAAAAGGCATATTCATCTTTACTGGATCTGGACCTCGATTTGGATCTCCCTTTCCTCAATCTTGACTGATTTTCAGTACGTCCTCTTGTGACTAGTGCCTCTGCTTCTCCGCTTCTTTGTTTCTCTTTCTTTCTTTGTTCATAGCTGTATAGCGCAGAACAAATGTCTCTAAGAGATACTTCCTCTTTGCCATGAAGTAGAGTAGTCTCCAGGTGCTCGTACTCATCAGGAAGTGATCCCAACAACATCAAAGCCAGATCTTCATCTTTGAAGGTCACGTCCAGATTTTGCAAATCTGTTACCAACTTATTGAAGCACGTAATATGATCATTCATTGTGGTACCGGGTACATAGGTGAAGCGAAACAGTCTTTTCTTCATATGAAGTTTATTCTGAATGCTTTTCTTCAAAAATTTGTCCTCCAGTATCTTCCACGGTCTATATCCAGAAGTTTCCTTTGTGTATAGATACTTCTGTTCTCTTGAAAGAAACGATCGAATGGTACCACAAGCAACACGATTGATCCTCCTCCAATCTTCCTCCCCCATGCTATCTGGTTTTCTCTCTTCAATAGCAAAGTCTAGTTATTGGTGCAAAAGGACATCAAAAACTTCACTCTGCCACATCCCAAAATGTCCAGATTCATCAAATATTTCAACTGTAACTTTCGCATTTGACACAATTCTTGTCATAAGTGAAGATGTCAACGACGAGCTGTCGACATTTGATGTGGATTCTTCAATCTTCTTGTCCGTCATTTCTGCTCCAAATACTATTTAATAGCTGTCAATACAAAAGCCCAAAGTAATTCTTTTCTATCTGAGTATGCTTTGTGGTTACAGTGTAATAATCTGAACTTCCATATCATAAAAGAATTACTTTGGGCCTTTGTATTGACAGCTATTAAATAGTATCTGGAGCAGAAATGACGGACAAGAAGATTGAAGAATCCACATCAAATGTCGACAACTCGTCGTTAACATCTTCACTTATGACAAGAATTGTGTCAAATGCGAAGGTTGCAGTTGAAATATTTGACGGATCTGGACATTTTGGGATGTAGCAGAGCGAAGTTTTTTATGTCCTTTTACAACAATCACTAGACTTTGCTATTGAAGAGAGAAAACCAGATAGCATGGGGGAGGAAGATTGGAGGAGGATCAATCGTGTTGCTTGTGGTACCATTCAATCGTTTCTTTCAAGAGAACATAAGTATCCATACACAAAGAAAACTTCTGGATATAGACTGTAGAAGACACTAGAGGACAAATTTTTAAAGAAAAGCACTCAGAATAAACTTCATATGAAGAAAAGACTGTTTCACTCCACCTATGTACCCGGTACCACAATGAATGATCATATTACCAGCTTCAATAAGATAAGTTGGTAACATATTTGCAAAATCTGGACCTGACCTTCAAAGATGAAGATCTGGCTTTGATGTTGTTGGGATCACTTCCTGATGAGTACGAGCACCTGGAGACTACTCTACTTCATGGCAAAAAGGAAGTATCTCTTAGAGACGTTTGTTCTGCGCTATACAGCTATGAACAAAGAAGCGGAGAAGCAGAGGCACTAGTCACAAGAGGACGTACTGAAAATCAGTCGAGACCGAGGAAAGGGAGATCCAAATTGAGGTCCAGACCCAGTAAAGATGAATGTGCCTTTTGTCGAGAAAAAGAAAAGGTCTGGAAGAAGAATTGTCAGAAATTGAAGAACAAATCCAAACACAACAATGAGGAGGCTGATATAGATTCAAATGTAGCTGACTGTGATGATGAAAATTCATATTTTTCACTATCTACAATGACGTCATCAAAATCGTCAGGCGTATGGTTGTTATACTCAGCTTGTTAGACTGGTTCACTGATTTTCAAGAAGGAGGATGTGGAGTTGTCCACACAGCAGACAACACTTCACTTACCGCATATGGCATTGGTTCAATTCATTTGAGGAACCATGATGGATTGATCAGAACATTGACAGATGTTTGATATGTACCAGTTTTGAAGAAAAATCTCATTTCTGTGGGAACTGGTGGTAATGAAGGGTATACGGAAGAACAATAAAATGTATCACTGTATCAAGGTAGTACGATTATTGGAACAGCAGCAGTGACATCCAGTGATGAGAAGGAAGTAGAAGCAGCGAGGTTGTGGCACATGCGCTTGGGATATACTGGAGGTAAATCCTTAAAAACTCTATCAGATCAAGGGTTGTTAAAAGGATTAAAGCATTGTAGTTTGGATTTTTGTGAGCACTGTGTAAAGGGAAAGCAGACAAGGGTTAAGTTCGGAATAGCTATCCATAATACAAAAGGTATTTTGGATTATGTTCACTTTGATATTTGGGGTCCTTCCAAAACACCGTCATTGGGAGGAAAGCATTATTTTGTAAATGATTTTTCTTGAAGAGTCTGGGTGTATATAATGAAGACCAAGGATGAAGTGTTGGGAATCTTTTTAAAATGGAAGGCGATGATAGAAACACAAACCAGCAGAAGGATTAAATGCCTTTCGTACAGATAACGGAGGAGAATACAGGAATAATCCTCTTCAGAAGGTTTGTGAGGATGATGGCATCGTCAGACACTTCACAGTCAGGCCTACACCATGGCAAAACGCATGAACCAGACTTTGCTGGAGAAGGTTCGGTGTATGTTGTCCAATGCTGGCTTGGGCAAAGAATTTTGGGCTGAGGCAATTTTGTGAAAGAATTACCACCATTGGAACAGTGGTGTGAAAAACCTGCTACAGATTATGATTCTTTACATGTATTTGCAACTCCACCATGTGAAAGAATTAAAAATTGGATCCGAGAGTAAAGAAAGCCATTTTTTGGGAATCACTTTTGGAGTCAAAGTATATCGTTTATGGTGTTTAGAGACAAAGAAGATTGTATTCAATAAGGATGTTACCTTTGATAAATCTGCCATGGTGAGAAAGGTAGCAGCTGAAGACACCATTAGAACAGTAGTGTGAAAAACCTGCTACAGATTATGATTCTTTACATGTATTTGGCTCAACTGCATACTACCATGTGAAAGAATCAAAATTGGATCCGAGAGCAAAGAAAGCCATTTTTTTGGGAATCACTTCTGGAGTCAAAGAATATCGTTTATGGTGTTTAGAGATAAAGAAGATTGTATTCAGTAGGTATGTTACCTTTGATGAATCTGCCATGGTGAGAAAGGTAGCAGCTGAAGATAGCAAGGAAGGTGATGGTGTTTCAAAGCAGGTGGAGTTTGAAGGAAAGTTGATTTTCCCAGTACAAGGTGCAGACGGGGAAACGAAAGAAGACTTTCCTGTAGCAGATGAAGAGCCAGTTGAAAGGGAGGTTTCAACTCATGAACCTCAACAGCAACGTGAATCAATAGCAACTAGCAAGCCAAAATAAACAATAAGAAAGCATACTCGTTTCGAGGACATGGTGGCTTGTACAACCTCTCAATTGCAGCTGATGATATTCCTTCAACTTACAAGTGGGTTATCCAGAGCTCAGAGAAGGATAAGTGGAGGAATGCCATGACAGTTAGGGGTGGAAACAGGTCAGGCTTTTGCCTTAACAGGCCTGTTAAGGCACAAATTTTTCCTGAGCCTGGCCCGTGGCCTGTTAAAGGCCAATATTTAGGCCTGGGCCTGTTCACAGGCCTGGCCTGAAGCCTATTAAGAAGCCCTGAATTTTTAAAAGTTTTTAAGCAAACCGACAGGCCTACAGGCCACACTGCAAAACAGGCTAACAGGCCACAGGCTGAAAACAGGCCTCCTTAATAAGCCTCCTTAAATAGGCCAAAAACAGGCTAAAACTTACAGGCTCAGGTGAAATTATCCTTTAACCCTTATCTAATTTTTTTAAAAAAATATTTTTACAGGCTCAGGCCGGCCTGACAGGCCTAACAGGGCTGTCAATAGGCCTTAGCCTGGCCTATTAAGCAAAACAAGCTTTTGTTTTGGCCTTGGCTTGGCCTTTTAGCCTGACAGGCCAGGCCTGAACAGGCCAGGCTACAGGCCCCTGACAGGCTATCTGACCTATTTCCACCCTTAATGGCAGTCCCTTCATTAGAACGGTACGTGGAAATTGGCCAAACTCCCGAAGGGTAAGAAGGCAATTGGTTGCAAATGAGTATATGCAAAGAAAGAAGAATTTCTTAACCAAGGTGATGTACGCTACAAAGCAAGATTGGTAGCTAAAGACTATGCTTAGAAGGAGGGAATTGATTACAATGAGGTATTTTCTCTAGTTGTGAAACATTCCTCTATTAGAATTTTGTTGGCTTTGGTAGCACAGTTGGATTTGGAACTAGTTCAGATGGATGTTAAAACTGCATTTCTAAATGGAGACTTGGAAGAGGAAATCTACATGACTCAGCCGGAAGGATTCAAAGTTGCTGAAAAGGAGAATATGGTGTGTAAACTTGAAAAATCGTTGTACGGATTGAAACAATCTTCGAGACAATGGTATAAACGATTTGACAAGTTGATGTTGCGACATAAGTACAAAAAAAGCATATACGATCATTGTATTTATTTGTGAAACCTTGAAGATGGATCCTTTATATATCTCCTCTTATATGTTGATGATATGTTGATAGCTTTGAAAAATCAGGTAGAAATTGAGAAGTTGAAGGTTCAAATAAAAGGGGAATTTGAGATAAAGGACTTAGGAGAGACAAAGAAGATTCTCGGCATGGAGATAACAAGAGATAGACAATCAAAGAAACTTTTTTTATCTGAGAAGGAGTATTTGAAGAGGTGCTAAATCGATTTGGTATGGATGAGAGAACGAAGCCGATTAGCACTCCACTTGCCCCTCATTTTAAGCTTAGTGCTGATATGTCGCCAAAGGATGAAGATGAATGAGAGTATATGTCAAGGGCACCATACGCAAATGTTGTTGGTAGTTTGATGTATGCAATAGTTTGTATGAGACCTGACATTTAACAAGCTGTTGAAGTTGTGAGTAGGTATATGCATGATCCAGGAAAGGAGCATTGGCAAGCTGTGAAATGGATTCTACGGTATATATGTAATACTGTGGATGTTGGTTTGGTTTTTGAGCAGGAAGATGACCGATCTTTAGTTGGGTATTGTGACTCAGATTTTGCAAGTGATTTGGACAAACGAAGATCAACTACTGGTTATGTGTTTACTCTTGCAAAAGCATAAGTTAGTTGGAAGTCGACTTTGTAGTAAACAATTGCTTTGTCTACCACAGAAGCAGAGTACATGGCAATTACAGAGGCTGTGAAGGAGGCAATTTGGCTTTAAGGATTGCTTGAAGAACTTGGTATTGGTCAAGAAGACATCATAGTATTTTGTGATAGCCAAAGGAACCAAGTTTACCATGCAAGGACGAAGCACATTGATGTTTGATATCACTTCGTACGAGAAATTTTAGAAGAATGTGGAGTCATGATACAGAAGATACGGACGAGTGACAATCCTGCTTATATGCTGACAAAAGTGGTGACTTTGGCTGGGTCGATACGCAATTCTTTGTTGTTTCTTGATCTTCATTTAAAACTATTTACTTGGGTACACCCTGTAACGACCCCTCTTAATTACCATATAATTAATACCAAAACCAAGTAAAACATTAAATATCACATAATACAACATATTATGGCTCCATCCACAGCACAAACCCCAGTATGCAGCGTAATATTCAATATATGCAACATAAAACCAAAAAGATCCTTAAGTTTGGCAATATACATTATGCTCATGTAACCAAACGAAACATACAATTGATATCAAATCAAGTCTCGTTTGCCTTCCCCTTGGTAACACCACCTGAACTCTCGCCTGAAAAGTTTAAAATATTGATAGGGTGAGTCATACGGACTCCGTAACCACAATTCCACTTTAACAAATATGCAGGGAATGATTATAATATAATTAAGCGGGCAAAATATATGTTCATATAACATAAAGTTCAATCTTCCCAAAACATTATTATTTCAAGAAAACCATTCAATATGCATAAAACTCCCTCAACCATCCTTATAACCTCCTTAACCGCTGACAAAATCCATGAGCTATAACATATAATAGGATTAGTCTCTTTGACAAGACTGCACCAAGCTCTCCAATAATGAGGTGTAACCCGGCCAAAGGCTACATAACTCATATCAGATCATGGATTTCCTTTCCGTCGAAAATGGAAAGGTGTCACCTACCCTTGAGCTGACCCTTAACCTGGCCAAAGGAAAAGGATGATACCAAGGGTCCTGAATGCCAAAGCCAACCACTGTGCACACGGTGGTGGCTATACCACGTGGTATAAAAGAATCAAACCTCTCCTCAATCACAACACCACATCCAACATCTCAACATCATAATCTTCAATATCAATAATTTATTCATATATTTCATATTTAATGCTACGCATCATCAATCATGCAAATAAATCATTTATGCCCACTTAACTAAAAATTACTAAAAACATGATTAATACTATCATTACACTTTTCATATATAAATTACTATAACATATTTATAACAGTTAAAAATACCAACATACGTATATAATCATTTCAACAAGCATACATGATAAATTGGAAAGTGGTTACCTCAAGTTCTTGACACAACTAAACTTGAGAATTTAACTCCAACAAGCCAAATTCAAATTCACTCTACAATAAATATATATATTTACATGTTAATATAATTTATAATAATTGCTAATTATTACAAAATAGCAAATAATAATCCCCATAATTAACTCAATTTTCTTAAAAATAACAACAATTTATCTATTCCTCAAATTCCTTTTTAAATCAAAATTTCTTAACTCTATTTCACAATAAAATATTTAATAACCATAATTCTCTAACTATAATATCAAATTATAATTTATAATTTCACATAACTCAAAATCTGCAAAACTGAACCGATTAAAATTTCAATAATACTTCCAATAACTCAAATAAATTATTTAATCCAAATTTAATCGGTTAAAAACGTTCCTAAAACATAATTTCTTATTTATTTAAGAAGAAATTAATTATAAAATCATACAATAACCAAATGGTAAATCTAAACCGATTAAAATCAACAATTAATTATTCTCTACATATCTATAACCATCTTTTGTAAAAACTCAAATTCTCCCAAAATTCTAACCCCAAATTTCTCGTTAATCAATATAATATTACTATCAATACGAAGATCAAAATACGTAGAACAACTTTTATGAAGGAAGTTTGTTAAGAAAACGTGATCTTAAATACCAAAATTATCTGCTAAATTCAGAACCTTACCTGTTGAAATTACGTTCGCTCCGCTCGCCTGCTCGTGAAGCCTAACGAAACTGATGAAATGAAAGGGTATTAATAATACACCCTCACATTTTTTTCTTCCAGCGGGCCCCACGTGTTTTTTTTTCTTTCTTTTCTTTTCTTTTCTTCTTTCCTTGCCGACAGTTTGCCCTCTCCCACGTTTTTTTTAATTATTATTATAATATTACAACTCAACCCACCTAAATAGAATTTTGTCCCCAAAATTCA
The DNA here is from genome assembly GCA_963855925.1 of Inga laurina. Taxonomy (NCBI): domain Eukaryota; kingdom Viridiplantae; phylum Streptophyta; class Magnoliopsida; order Fabales; family Fabaceae; genus Inga; species Inga laurina. The sequence continues at coordinate 4,473,484 of OY979711.1, read as the reverse complement.
CAACAATCAATAGAAAGAAACACAACACAAGATTCTTACAAAATATTTAAGCGTACCTAAACAAACAAATTAGGGAAATCACGTCGCATTCGCTCTTCAGTTTCCCAAGTAGCATCCCCAGGAGACATACCCTTCCAGAAAACTTTTAGGAGACGGATTGTCCTGTTCCGCAATTGCTTATCTTTTACATCTAAAATCTTTTCTGGTCCGGGCACATAAGTCAAATTTTCCCTTAACTCAACTTCTTCAGGCTCAATTACATGGGAAGGATCTGAATGATATTTCTTAAGCTGTGACACATGGAACACGTTATGCACATTTGACAAATGTGGCGGCAAGGCGATTCGATAGGCAACTAATCCAATTCGCTCCAATATCTCGTAGGGTCCAATGAAACGAGGAGTTAACTTTTTGGCTTTAATGGATCTGCCAATACCAGTCACTGGTGTAACCTTAAGGAACACGTGGTCACCCACTTCAAACTCTAAAGGTCTACGCCGCCTATCCGCATAGCTCTTTTGTCTGCTCTGAGCGGTCAACAATTTTTGGCGAATCATCTCAATTTTCATAGTAGTTTCATCCACAAAGTCCGGTCCAATCACGGTTCTTTCGTTCAATTCAGTCCAACAAAGAGGCGATCTACATTTTCTTCCATATAATGCCTCAAAAGGAGCCATCTGAATGCTTGAATGGTAACTATTGTTGTAGGCAAATTCTGCTAAAGGCAGGTGAGAATCCCAATTACCAGGTAGCTCAATTGCGCAAGCTCTCAACATATCCTCAAGAGTTTGAATCGTTCTCTCAGTTTGACCATCAGTCTGCGGATGATAAGCTGTACTGAACTTCAGCCTAGTCCCCATGGCCTCCTGTAACGCTTTCCAGAAATTTGACGTGAACCTTTGATCGCGGTCTGACACAATTTCTACAGGCACACCATGCAACCTAACAATCCAATCCACATACAACTGGGCTAGCTTCTGCAAACTGTATCCAATATGGATTGGCAAGAAATGAGTTGACTTCGTCAATCTGTCTACGATGACCCATATGGCATTATGGTGCGTAGTATTAGGCAATCCCACAATAAAATCCATGGAAATGCTGTCCCACTTCCACTGAGGAATCTGTAAAGGTTGAAGTAGCCCTGAAGGTTTTTTTTTTTATGCTCAATCTTCACTTTCTGACAAGTTAGACACCTCATTACGAAATCTGTCACATCTTGTTTCATATTAGGCCACCAATAATTTTGCTTTAAATCATTGTACATCTTAGTAATCCCCGGATGAATAGTGTACTTGCTTCGATGCGCTTCTTCTAAAATACAAGTCTTAGCTTCTTCATCATTCGGAACGCAAACCTTCCCTTTAAATCTCAAAATACCATCACTACCTACGTCAAAATCATTGACTCTTCCTTCCTCTAATTCTTCCTTGATTTTCAATAAATATTCATCCTCCAACTGAGCCATCTTTATCTCCTTCCAAAATTCATTCTCAATTTGTACAGATTGCATCATAACTTTACTGACTAGCATGTTTATGTCCTTCAACCTTTCTAACCAGTGGTTCTCATAAAGACTCAAATGAAATACATGAATAGCTTTTCTGCTTAAAGCGTCTGCAACAACGTTGGCTTTACCGGGATGATACTTTAGTTCAAAATCATAATCTTTTAGAAATTCCATCCACCTCCTCTGCCTATTGTTAAGTTCCTTCTGATCCACTAGATACTTTAAACTCTTAACTGATGATATCCTGACCTTAAATCAATTTTGGAGAATATCGTTAACCTTACAAATTGATCTAGCAAGTCATCAATCCTTGGAAGAGGATATTTGTTCTTGATGGTGACTTTGTTTAGTTGGCGGTAATCAATACACAACCGCAAGGTCCCATCCTTCTTTTTCACGAATAGAACAGGTGATCCCCATGGTGATACACTTGGTCTGATAAATCCCTTCTCAAGTAGTTCTTCTAGTTGCTTCTTCAATCTGCTAGTTCTGCTGGAGCCATTCGATAGGGGCCTTTGAGATAGGTTCTGTACCAGGTACCACGTCAATCGAAAATTCTACCTCTCACTCAGGGGGTAATCCTGACATTTCCTTTGGAAAAACCTCAGGAAACTCATTCACTATTTCAATTCTATCAATCCCTTCCTCTATCTCAGCTTGAACAGAGAAGAAAACCATATAGGCTTGACATCCCTGTTTGATACAACTTTCAACTTGAACAGCTGATAACAATAGAGGGCCACTAGACACCTCTCTGGACGCAGCATACACAGGTAAAGAAATAGTTTTTGCTCTACACTCGAGTATGGCACCATTGGCTGTAAGCCAATCCATGCCCACAATTACATCAAGTCCCTTAAGGGGTAAACAAATAAGATCAATTTTTGTCTTACGACTCTCAAACTCCAATGCAAGATTCATACATGCATTAGAAGTTTTTACAGAAGATCCAGCAGGTGTTGATACATTTACATCGAAAGGTAACTCAGAAACATCTAAGTTTAGTCTCTTGGCACAATCAAAAGCTATAAAGGAGTGTGTAGCACCGGAGTCAAACAATGCAAGAATATCATCATTTTGCAATTTAATTTTACCTCTAATGAGATTAGGTGAAGTATCCGCCTCCTCTTGTGTCAAAGCAAAGACTCGTCCTGGCATGATAGGTCTGGAGACTTGAGAGGTCTGCTTGCCTTCTGGACAGAAGCGAGAGATGTGTCCCACTTTACCGCAAGTGAAACAAGTCAAATTTCCTTGTGGACAAAAACGAGAGGTGTGCCCCACCTTACCACAAGCATAGCAAGTCAAACAATTTCCCTAATGATACCTTGCACATTTCGAGCAAACTGGAGTCCTAGCAGTACTAGGCACAGGGGCAGTAGAGCCTCTATAAGATGACTGACTTCTCCCACCTTGACTCCTCTGAGCTTGAGTCCTCGAACCTGATCCACTCTGAAATGATCCCATCGGTTGCTTGTTCTTCTTCTCTGGGTATCCAGAGTTTCCAAAACTATAATTACTCCTCTTGTTAAAACCTCCAGTAGGACCAGTATAAGATGAAATTCTGCCCTGTGGATCCCTCCTCAGCTCGAGCTCATAATTATAACCTCGTATCTCTGCATCCAAGAGACGAAGACGTGTACACATATCCTCAAAAGAAGTAATCCGTAGAGGTATCAGCTGTCTTTTAAACTCTGGGCGTGCCTTCTGTAGCAGCCTATCTGCCATCCACGCTTCATTCTTTTGTGATTTACCATCAACAGTGTACTTCACGAGCTCCAGAAATTGTGCAATGAATGAGTCCATATCCAGGTCACCTTGTTGAAAATTATAGAACTCAGTCTCCTTGAGTGACTGTAAAGCTGCAGGAAAGTAGTGCTGACTGAACATCACCTTGAACTCGTTCCAGTTTGGAATGGTCCCATCTGTAGGCTTGACACTTTTCCACCACATCTTTGCATTATCTACCAATAACACCACTGCTATTATTACCTTTTGTTGTTCATTACATTCAACTACAGAGAAGATGGTCTCTAATCGATCAATCCAGCCTTCGCTAACTTTTGGATTAAATTTGCCGTCAAAGGTTTGGGGTGAAAATTTATGCACCTCTTTCCACACTTTAGTGATGGAAACTCCATTATACTCATCTTTAGATCTTTTATCCTTTGTCTCCCTGGTAGTATTATGGCTACTACTAGAATGATGACCATCGTGAGCTCCAGTATCCTCAAACCCACTTTCATGAATAGAGTGCCCGTCCTCATGATCTTTCCCTTTATTCAATTCCTCCTCGTGCCTTTGCACCATTCGACCAAGCCCACGTACTGTGGTCAACAGCTCTCGTAAAATATCATTAGTATCTTGTGGTCCTATAGGTTGACCATGATCAACTCGGTCTCCAACTGAGTGCGTTTTACTCGTATCTCCCATTTCTATTCTCCTACAAGGAGAAAAACTAATTGGTCACACAAAAAGGAAAAGCACATGAGTAACTAATGTATATTGCCGATACATCTATATGCAAGAATGAAAATACCAGAGAACCTTGAAACTCAAAGCTCTGATACCAAAAATGTAACGACCCCTCTTAATTACCATATAATTAATACCAAAACCAAGTAAAACATTAAATATCACATAATACAACATATTATGGCTCCATCCACAGCACAAACCCCAGTATGCAGCGTAATATTCAATATATGCAACATAAAACCAAAAAGATCCTTAAGTTTGGCAATATACATTATGCTCATGTAACCAAACGAAACATACAATTGATATCAAATCAAGTCTCGTTTGCCTTCCCCTTGGTAACACCACCTGAACTCTCGCCTGAAAAGTTTAAAATATTGATAGGGTGAGTCATACGGACTCCGTAACCACAATTCCACTTTAACAAATATGCAGGGAATGATTATAATATAATTAAGCGGGCAAAATATATGTTCATATAACATAAAGTTCAATCTTCCCAAAACATTATTATTTCAAGAAAACCATTCAATATGCATAAAACTCCCTCAACCATCCTTATAACCTCCTTAACCGCTGACAAAATCCATGAGCTATAACATATAATAGGATTAGTCTCTTTGACAAGACTGCACCAAGCTCTCCAATAATGAGGTGTAACCCGGCCAAAGGCTACATAACTCATATCAGATCATGGATTTCCTTTCCGTCGAAAATGGAAAGGTGTCACCTACCCTTGAGCTGACCCTTAACCCGGCCAAAGGAAAAGGATGATACCAAGGGTCCTGAATGCCAAAGCCAACCACTGTGCACACGGTGGTGGCTATACCACGTGGTATAAAAGAATCAAACCTCTCCTCAATCACAACACCACATCCAACATCTCAACATCATAATCTTCAATATCAATAATTTATTCATATATTTCATATTTAATGCTACGCATCATCAATCATGCAAATAAATCATTTATGCCCACTTAACTAAAAATTACTAAAAACATGATTAATACTATCATTACACTTTTCATATATAAATTACTATAACATATTTATAACAGTTAAAAATACCAACATACGTATATAATCATTTCAACAAGCATACATGATAAATTGGAAAGTGGTTACCTCAAGTTCTTGACACAACTAAACTTGAGAATTTAACTCCAACAAGCCAAATTCAAATTCACTCTACAATAAATATATATATTTACATGTTAATATAATTTATAATAATTGCTAATTATTACAAAATAGCAAATAATAATCCCCATAATTAACTCAATTTTCTTAAAAATAACAACAATTTATCTATTCCTCAAATTCCTTTTTAAATCAAAATTTCTTAACTCTATTTCACAATAAAATATTTAATAACCATAATTCTCTAACTATAATATCAAATTATAATTTATAATTTCACATAACTCAAAATCTGCAAAACTGAACCGATTAAAATTTCAATAATACTTCCAATAACTCAAATAAATTATTTAATCCAAATTTAATCGGTTAAAAACGTTCCTAAAACATAATTTCTTATTTATTTAAGAAGAAATTAATTATAAAATCATACAATAACCAAATGGTAAATCTAAACCGATTAAAATCAACAATTAATTATTCTCTACATATCTATAACCATCTTTTGTAAAAACTCAAATTCTCCCAAAATTCTAACCCCAAATTTCTCGTTAATCAATATAATATTACTATCAATATGAAGATCAAAATACGTAGAACAACTTTTATGAAGGAAGTTTGTTAAGAAAACGTGATCTTAAATACCAAAATTATCTGCTAAATTCAGAACCTTACCTGTTGAAATTACGTTCGCTCCGCTCGCCTGCTCGTGAAGCCTAACGAAACTGATGAAATGAAAGGGTATTAATAATACACCCTCACATTTTTTTCTTCCAGCGGGCCCCACGTGTTTTTTTTTTCTTTCTTTTCTTTTCTTTTCTTCTTTCCTTGCCGACAGTTTGCCCTCTCCCACGTTTTTTTTAATTATTATTATAATATTACACACCCACTATATATTTAAATCTCAGCAGATAATGAGTTCAGAACCCCTTATTTCAAAAAAAAAATCCTTGGGTAAAGAGTTTGATTTTTAAAAATACTTAAAATCATGAATATACATACATACATACATATATATTTATATATATATAAGTTTATATTTTATAACTCATGCGCATAAATTAATACAGTACTTCGACCTTTTTTTTAAATTACCTACAATAATACTTAACCCGTTGATTAAAAAATATGAGCTTAAGAGCTCATTCAGTTCATTGATATATCAAATGTTTAGGAATTACAATATATATAGGGAAAAACAGAGAGTACAGAAACGGTAGGTGCAGAAACGGTAGGTGAGTGTAAACGAATATGTGTGAGAGTGTCAAAAATGGTATGCTATTCAGAGTTGATATTTCTGACTTCCTACACTCCCCCTCAAGCTGGAGAGTATATGTCAATCATACCCAGCTTGCACAGAAACTTTTCAAACGTAGTTCTGCTTAGTGGTTTTGTCAGCACATCTGCAATTTGGTCTTCAGATCTAATGTAAGACAAATTCATGATGCCTGCTTCAATTTTCTCTTTAACAAAGTGTCTGTCTATCTCAACATGTTTTGTTCTATCATGATAGACTGGGTTCTTGACCATTTCAATGCTAGCTTTGTTGTCACACCAGATTTGCATTGGCCCCTCATATGGAATTCCCAACTCCTTCAGTAATCTGATGATCCAAAGTCCTTCACGTACTCCATGATTAACAGCTCTCAGTTCGGCTTCTGCACTACTTGGTGATACCACAGTTTGTTTCTTGCTTCTCCATGTAACAAGATTTCCCCACACATATGTGCAATATCCTGAGACTGATCTTCTAGTTTCTCTATCCCTTGCATGATCTGCATCAGTGTATATTACGATATTTCTGGTAGTGCATTTCTTAAAGAAGATTCCTTTTCCAGGATTAAGCTTTAAATAGCTTAGGATTCTATATACAGCTGCCATGTGTTCCTCTTGTGGTTGGTGCATGAATTGACTTGCTATTCCAACTGCATAGCTAATGTCTGGACGTGTGTGGGTCAAGTATATGAGTTTGCCAACAAGTCTTCTGTATTGTTCTGCGTTGACTGGGACACCTTTTGGCTTAATTTCTAGGTGACAACCTTCTTCCATCGGTGTTCCTTCGGGTTGTGCCCCTAACATTCCAGTTTCATGCAATAGATCTAGGGTATATTTCCGCTGGGATACATTGATACCCTTTTTAGTTCTTGCTACTTCCATGCCTAGGAAATACCTCATTTGTCCAAGGTCTTTCACCTGGAACTCAGTTGACAAATCTTGTTTTAAATGAGCAATAGATACTTCATCGTTTCCCGTAATTACCATGTCATCAACATAGACGATCAAGATGGTGACTCTGCTGTTGACACGTTTGACGAACAATGTGTCATCTGCTTGTCCCTGAGTATACCCCAATCTTTTCATTGTTTTGGTAAATCTACCAAACCATGCCCGAGGAGATTGCTTAAGTCCGTACAATGACTTGTTGAGTTTACATACCGAGTTGTTAGGAGCTAAAATTCCGTCTGGAATCTCCATGTAAACTTCTTCTTCCAAGTTTCCATTCAGAAAGGCATTCTTTACATCTAGTTGATGCAGTGACCAATCCAAGTTGGCTGCAATTGATAGGAGTATTTGAACAGTATTAAGCTTAGCAACTGGAGCAAATGTCTCCTGGTAATCAATTCCATATGTCTGAGTGTATCCTTTTGCCACCAGTCTTGCCTTGTATTTGTTGATACTACCATCAGGATTGAATTTTGGGTTGAAGATCCACCTGCATCCTACTGGTTTCTTTCCCTTGGGAAGAGTTGTAATCTCCCATGTTTTATTTTCCTTGAGTGCCCTTAACTCTTCTTCTGTAGCTCGTTTCCAATTTGGATCAGCTATAGCTTGTTGAAATGTTTTTGGAATTTTAATCTGCGCACTGTTTACAACAAAGCTTTGCATTTTCATAGACAGGTTACCATATGAGACAAAACGTTGAATTGGATGCTGAGTACAAGATCTTACCCCTTTTCTCAATGCAATAGGCCAACCAAATTCTTATGGATTTAATCCCGAATTAGAGTCATGGTCATTCCTTTGAATGGGAGAGATAGTTCTACCATTGGTTGGTTCATCTTGATTTTGTAGTCTGGACTCTTCATTTTGCTGCAGTTCAGTATCCATCCCTGAATTGATTTCAACATTTGTTTCCAGTTCATTAGGCATGAGTTCAAGTTGAGGTAGAAGATGTTCTGATTCATGATCAAGTTGGGTAGGAGTAAGTTGGCTTGTGGAAGGGACAGATTCAATGATGGGCACAAGATGAGGTTGTGGTGGTGATGATTCAGGTTTATTCAGGATTAGCCATTCAATTTCAGTGTACTCCCCCTGAATGGGTAATTTAGGGTAATATGCTTCGTCTTCCGAGAAGACTGTATCTTTGGAGATAATAAGTTTCTTGGAAGCGGGACAGTAGCATTTATACCCTTTTTGAGTAGGAGAGTAACCAAGAAAGAGACATTTGTCAGCACGAGTACCAAGTTTGTTTCCATCATTGTGATGGACATAGACAACACAACCAAATACTTTAGGAGGCAATGAAGTGAGGATTGAGCAACGGGGAAAATTTTCTAACAGTTTTTGGATAGGTGTGTCATATTTGAGGACTTTGGAAGGCAAACGATTAATGAGATAAGCCGCCGTGAGTACGGCATCACCCCAAAAAAAGGTTGGGAACATTTCGTTCCATTAGTAAGGTTCGGGTTACTTCCAACAAGTGACGGTTCTTTCGCTCAGCTACTCCATTTTGTTGAGGAGTGTAAGGGCAGGAGGTTTGGTGATGAATTCCTTGTTGTTCAAGAAATTGGCTAAAACTGTTGCTCATATATTCCTTGGCATTGTCACTTCGTAGTACCTTAATAGACACATTAAATTGGTTGCGCACAAAGGTATAGAAGTTTTGAAAGATTTTGGCTACTTCAGATTTGTCTTTCATTAAATAAACCCATGTGGTTCTAGTGTGATCATCTATGAAAGTAACAAACCATCTAGCATTAGTGAGAGTTTTTATTCGTGAAGGACCCCAAATGTCACTATGGATTAGTGTGAATGGCGAGGAAGGTTTGTAGGGTTGTTTGGGATAAGATGATCTGGTTTGTTTTGCAATTTGACAAGTTTCACAATGAAAAGGAACAGAATTTTTATTGAATAAATCTGGAAACAAATGCTTCATATAATCAACACTAGGGTGACCTGAACGACAATGCCATAAGTTTACATCATGATTTTGTGAATTAGAGCTAACCAGTGCTCTTCTTGCCTTCCTTGCATCTTCAGATCTCAAGTTTGACTCTTCAAGGTAGAACAATCCATCCCATTCTTTAGAAATTCCAATCCTCCTCCTCGATTTTAAATCCTGAAAAATACAAACATCGTTATCAAACATGACTCGGCATAGTCTACCCTTAGTTAACTTACTCACAGATATAAGATTGACAGTGAGTGTGGGCACAAACAAGACATTATGAAGTTTCAGGGAATTAGAGAGAATAACTGTGCCAATTCCTTCAACTGTAGTGTATAGCCCATTAGCAACTTTGACTCTAAGATTCTCATGAATCAGTTTAAGAGTTGAAAACAATGTGCGATTACCAGTCATGTGATCAGTTGCTCCTGAATCAATAATCCAAGCATTCTCACTAGCTCGTACAGTATTTAGAGCTATAATAGAGGTACCTGTTTGTACAAGGTTGATGCCGGGCGTAGAATTAGACTTATTGTGTCTGTCTAGCATCCTGCGGAATACCTGCAGTTCCTCTTTAGTCAAAGAATAATTATCCTCAGCTTCTGACTCAGTAGCAGAGATATGGCTTTGTTTGTTACTTCCTGGTTTTCCATGAAGCTTCCAACACTCTTCTTTGGTGTGGCCCTTTTTCTTGCAATAATTACACCATTTGTTTCTTCGTTCGTCTTGCAGTCGTTTTGTCGCCGAGGTTGTCCTTTCAATTGAGCTCGGACTACCTTGGTTTGCTGCCAGGGCTGACCTTTCAATTGGGCCTAAGCTACCCTGATTCAAGAGCTTTCTGCTTTCTTCAAACTGCACATGGTTGACAACATCAAAGAGATGTGGTAAAGGCTTTAGGCCCATTATTCTGCCCCTTATCTCCTCAAATGAGTCATTCAGTCCAAGGAGAAAATCATAGACTCGTCCTTCTTCGACTATTTTCTTGTATAATTGAGCATCTTCCACATTTTTCCATGGATGTACTTCAAACAAATCCTGTTGTTGCCAGAGTTTGATCAACGCATTATAGTAATCAGTGACAGATAGAGTACCTTGTCTTAGATCGCGAAGTTGGCGCTTCAAATGGATCAAGGTTGCAGTATTATCAAGAGAGGAATAGGTTCTTCTGACTGCATCCCAAATTTCTTTTGCGGTGGTTGCAAGGAGATATCCTTCGCTGATGTTATCAGTCATGGAGTTGCACAACCAACTCATAACTTGATTGTTCTCAGCAAACCATGTATCAAAATGAGTGTCATCAGGGGCAGGCTGGGATGCTTCTCCATTTATATACTTCTCTTTTCGTTTGCCACGAAGATATCTTAACACGGTTTGAGACCACTGGAGGTAATTCCGTCCATTAAACCTATGGTTAATAGCCATAATTTGACTATCAGAAAGTTCTGGGGTCGTCACCGTTTTGCTTGTGGTGGAGGAATGAGAAGGAGAAGATGTATCCTGAGTTTCAGAAGTAGTACCGGACATGAACGCCATCGGTGTGGCTCCGGTTATGGTTGTATTTCTAGGAAAAGAGCCAAAAAGAGGAGGAAATTGTGAAGAATCCATGTGAAAACACTGCGGCTTATTTTCTGGGACAGAAATTGGACGGCGGAGGCACTGTTCACGGTGGCGCGTGTGGTCACGCGCGCTGTACGGACGGTGGCGCGTGAGATTCACGCGCCGCTGCACTGGTTGCGCGTGGATTCCACGCGCTGCTCAGATTGACCGCAGGCTTCTGGGATCCGCCGGTCGGCGCCTTGCGATCGTCCCTTGGCCGGCGGTGTATGTCCACTCGCCGGTGTGAGTGAGATCTGAGATTTCCGACACTGGCTCTGCTTTCTTCGTCTCTCCCTCGCGTCACCGTTTCTGGCAGCGAATGGCGTCGTCTCTGGTTTGGTGGAGGAATTCCTGAAGCAGTGCGAGCAGTCCGGCGATGCTGCTTACTCCGGTCGGTGTTCTCTCTGCTTGGCTCTGTTTTTTTTTTTTTTTTTTCTTTCCGGTCGATGCTCTCTCTGGCCTCACCGTTTCTGGTTGCCCGAGATTTTAGGACCAGGCTCTGATGCCATATGAGCTTAAGAGCTCATTCAGTTCATTGATATATCAAATGTTTAGGAATTACAATATATATAGGGAAAAACAGAGAGTACAGAAACGGTAGGTGCAGAAACGGTAGGTGAGTGTAAACGAATATGTGTGAGAGTGTCAAAAATGGTATGCTATTCAGAGTTGATATTTCTGACTTCCTACAAAAAAGAATTTTATAACTCTTGTCTAACCCTCAATCTTACTCTCTCGTCTAACTCTGTCATTCCGTCTCGTCTCATAGCCCCCACTCACTCCGAATCTCGCATCAAAATTGCTCTCAGTCGACTCTCTCACTCTCACCCTCACTCCGAATCTCTGATCTCGCTCTCAGTCTCTCACTCTCAGTCAACTCGATAATCGTCTAGAGAACCCAAGCCCTAACTCGTCACCCGTCCTTCCTCTGAGAGTCACTGTCGCCTACTCTCTCCGTGGCTGTCCTTCCTCCAACTTGAAATCTCTCTTCCGCGGTGGCCGGTGGCGGGCAGTCACAGATCTGAGAAATTAGTATCCACTCTTCTCTTTCGATTGTCTATTTCTTCTCTTCTTTCGTCTATCTCCAGATCTTGTGCTATCTCCGTGGCTGCTCAATTTCGCGTTTCAATTTGTTGTTATTTGCTGCCCAGTCTCATGGAGAACGAAGATATCCCAGGGAACGCCAACGAGCGTATGAATTTTGTGCCTTCTTTCTCTTTATGATTTATATATGAAAAACTATAAGGTTTTCTTATACAATTTTTTATTTTCATTTTCAGATTGCCTAGGTCTTCAATCCGAGTCTACAAGAAAATCCGACGCATGCAAAGAATATTCCAATCAACAAATTGTGCCCCTACTCCAAAAGGCCCTGACCCATGTTCTTTTCCCATTCCTTTATGATTAAAATCGCGTTAAGTTTTGGTTTAATTATTTTTTGAACTTTTGAAGTTAAGCTAAGTTTGTTTATTTGAGGAATTTGTGGTTCTATGCTATTTTGATCTCCCTTTTTACCTCCTCAGTTAGAGAAATACGAAAATTGGGGGTTGTCAGTAGAAGTTCTTTATTTTGTTGGCTGTCTTGTCTTCCATTTAAACACCTCACATGTACAATTATTCTACTAGTGCTAGCACCTGATTAAAATTGTTTACATCCATGTGATACTGAGGAATTTATGCCCTGATATATTTCTCCACTTTATTGACATAATTTATTTCCTGATTAAAATTGTTTACATCTATGTTTACAGTAATGTACTTAATTTATAGTGCAAACAAACTCAATATTTCAATGTTATCTGTCATTCTGGGTTGATTTGTATGACATAAATGCAATTTTGTTTTGATACCCCTTGCCCTAAAAAGTTTGATTGCATGTCTTTTGCATTTGTTTCGATAGATATGTAGTTTGTCTCCACTCAATCCAGGCCTCAACAGGCCACAGGCTCAGGTCTAAAAGAAGGCCTCTAATAGGCCACAAGCCAGGCTCAAGCCATTCTGTCACAAAACAGGCCAGGCCTGTTAGGGCAGAAGCCTGGTCTGACCTATTTCCACCCTTACTGGTCCACAACCCTCCTAGAATTGGGGCGTATCATTCCCTTCTTCTTAAGTGAGGTTCATCCTTAAACCTTTTAATGGGGGTGGCATCCTTAAACCTTAGGAAGGAAGCAGCACAACATGAGGACTTCCCGGGAGGTCACATATCCTGAGACTACCCTTACATGAGCACGCTAACCATCGTGTTAAAAGATTAAGTTTGTAGCAGAGGCTCACCTCAATTCCTTTCAATTCAGATCAGACATGGGTCCCATCTCCAACGACTGCTGGTGTAACCAAACAAAAACCAGTCCATAATCCACACCCCTCCTAGATCCAGGACATATCATTCCCAAAAGGAGACCGTCCTCGAACCTTTCAATGAAAGTGGGATTTGAAATTTTGTTAGCTCTGATACCAAACTTTAGGAAGGAGCAACGTAATACAAGGACTTCCCAGGAGGTCACCTATCCTAAGACTACCCTCGCTTGAGTACGCTAGGCATGCTAACCATCTTACTAAAAGCTTAAGCTTGTAAAAGAGACGTACCCCAATTTCTTTCAACCCAGATCAGACATAGGCCTCTGTCTCCAATGAATGTGGGTGTAATCAAGCCCAACACGGGACATATCATTCCCTTCCAGTTAAAGAAAGTTCACCCATCCTGAGATTACTCTCGCCTGAGTACACTTGATTGTAAAGTGCTAACCATCATGCTAAAAGCTTGAACTAGTAGCAAAGGCACATCTAAATTCCTTTCAACCTAGATTAGGTACGGGATCTAGTCTCCAATAACTTTCGATGCTACCAGACCAAACCCAATCCACTCCTTGTACCAAGACTCGGGACGTATCGTGGCTAGTGCCTTCCTACGAGAAGGATGAGTTGCCCCTCAAGAAGGATCTAAAACTTTGAGTTTTACCTAGTTGAACTCGATCCACACCCCTAAAATTCGAGATATATCATTCTTTCCCTCTTAAAAGAAGTTTGTTATTGAGGAAGAGGTGCAGTCCCTCCAGAAAGACTATGCATTCTATCAAAAAGGCTTAATGATATGGAGATTCAGAGCCTATTTGGGAAAGCAGTCAAGCTTCCCAAACGCATGATGACCCAAAAAAAAGCACAGTGGAGATTACTTGGAGTGTTTGGGTTTGCGGTGGAGCCTTCTGGGCTTATGATCCAAAAGTAGCTTATTTCAGAAGCCCAACGAAGCTGCTTTTCCCTTCCTTCCCAGCACGGTGAGCTATGTCACGGTGAGAGTTGAAACAAAGAAGGCCTCCTTCTTGAGTCTTCCTTTACTGTCTTCTTCCATTGTCGTTGGTGTTGAGCTTGATCAGTTGTAGCCTGCTGCCTGTGGTTGACTGGTGAGATGTGTGGTGGTGGTGGTTGACAGAGCTATGGCTTGGTGGTGGACTGTCAATCTATCAAGGTTGCATCTTTTTGGCAGATCTGATAGGAGTGAGTGCCATGTGTGATATCGTTGTTGCATGTGGGTATTTTGAGTGATCTGACAGTGAGTTTGGTCAGTGTCCATGGGTGGTTGGTAGTTATGTTGTGCTTGCACGATCTCGACGTTGTTGTGCTCTTATAGTGACTCAAGGTGTTGGCGTTGCCCTTTGCTGGGCAGATCCATTGGTGGGTGTGCTGATCTGTCGTCATCGGATCTTGTGTGGTGGCCGGAAAAGTTAGAGGTCATTGGAGCTTGGGTCTTCCGATATGTAAGCATCTCTTTTTTTTTCCGGTGTTTTAAGTTGCAACTCTATTTCACTCTGTTTTCTTTTTCCACTGGTTGTAGCTGTCAAATTTTTTTTTATTTAGATCTAAGAATATTTGATCTGAAGAGACTGAGATGTAAATGCATACTGACTATTATGTTGTTACTATATTGTCATGCATTCAGGTGGACTAATATAGAGTTTCCATTGCCTTTTGGAAGAGTTATGAGCCCTACAGAAAGTTCCATTCATTCCCTGGATGAAAAGGTTGTTTACACTTTTATCTACTTATTTAACGTTATATCAGTATATGCAATCCCACTCTTGTAAAAGATGGCCTTGCAACTAAGCCTTTTTTTATTAGATGACTTCTTTACAATATGTATGATTATTTGATTTACTTTTCATGATCTTGCTAATATAAAATATTATCATCTGAGATTAAAAAAAAAACATTCAATTAGTATGCATGCTACAAACTTTCCTAGCCTCTAAGAAGTAAAAGTTGAAATTAAACAACATTTACCAATTTCATTCATATAATTTCCTCTTGGGGGGAATCAAGTCATATAGCTTTGAAACACAAATCTACATAGTTTGTGCAATAATGGCTATTCATAATCTTATCCAAATAAATTTCCAAACATATGTGGATTTTCAAGAAGATGAACGAGGAAATATACATAGTGGAGGTAATAATGATCCAGTTGATGTAGCATCCACATAAACTATGCGTAGATTATCTTCAACACAAATAAATCATATCCGTGACACAATCAGAGACCAATTTGTTAAGGGTAGACAATCCAATAATGATCCACTTCACGTATGCATTCTAATTTAAATATAAATTTGTTCATATTTAATTAAGTACTTTAGTGTATTTTCCTTTTTTTCCAATAATAATTAAAAAAATTTTATTTAATCAAATTTTATTTATATTTTTTCACTTCAATTATCACAACATATTTCCAATAATATATATTTGTAGTATTTAATAAGATTCATACCCTTTTCAATCATTTTTCATCTAAACGCTTTTCAAACATTAATTCAAACAAGTTTAAGGTTAGAAAAAAAGTCATTTCTGTCACCGCCAATCCAAACACAAATTATATTTACAATATGACTTTTATCCTATCTAGTTTTTCCAAAAGTCGGATTACAAAAAAAGTTACTTCTCCACCACTAATCCAAACAGACACTTAAACAACTAGCTTTGACCTATGTCACTGGGCTTCACCTTGTTGAACCCCCAATCCATATTCTTAAGACTTGAGACCTATCATTTCCTCCCTCTTAAAAGAGGTTCATTTTTTAACCTATTTTAATAGAGGCATAACTCGAAACCATGATAGCTCTGATATCCATCAAGCCAATAGTAGAGGCATAACCTATTTTGATGAAAGTGGGATTCAAACCCTGGAGGTAATACCAAACTTGAGAAATAAACTGCTAACTAACTAAGGCTTTTGTTGTAACGGTCAAATGGTTCATTTCTAAAGTTGAATTGGTAGCCACCAAGTTAGTAGTAGAGGCAATTTCTTTAAACCAGATCAAACTCAGACCCCAGCAAAGGCTGACACAGGTGCCACCTAGCCAAACATGATTCATACTCTAAAGATCAGGGATGTATCGCCCTCGAGACACTAAGTTGGCCTTGGTTCAGGAAGACTTGGTGTTTGTAGTTTCTTGGCCCATATTTTAAGTGAAATGCTATAAACAATGTAAAAATAATGCCAAAAACACTATAAAAAATATTTACCAAAGTATTACACATTATTTTCGACAAATACAAGTTTAATCTAACTCAAAACTTGTTCACAAAACATGTGTTTATAATCTATAATTTCAGTCACAATCTCAATTTCAGTCCTTCAAAATCTAGTTCTGCATACGAAACATGGCTTATATATAATTTGAGCCCATGATTTCACCGGTTCATTGATTGACAATCATCAGGCCAAGCTTATACACAACCAAAAAAACCATGTTATTCACATTACTTGTGTATTTTTAATTTGAGAATTAAATAGGGTAAAGGTGCTCAAATGACCATAAACTTTTGTGAAAAGAGCAACTGTAACTATGAACTAATTTTTGAAGCAAAAGTAACCATGATGTTAACGGACGTTAACGTCCGTTAATGTGAACTTTTTAAGATGCTAAAATAGCCATTAATTAATGTCAAAAGTGCAAAAGTAACCATAAACTTTTTCTTAGATGCAAAAGTAACTTTTTGAACATTAATTCATAATTTTTTTTTTTTTGCTTTTGTGTTGTGAGTGTTTTATCAATTTGGAGATTAAAATGATAAAACTTATGAATTAATATTCAAAAAGTCAACTTTTTTTTTTATTTTGGCAAGAATGACGAAACGGAAGAAAATTATCACCTAACTCCAAAAGATAAAATCCAAGGTAATTAAACCTGGACCTGTCAGTGAACCAGTCGGGGTACTGGGTCAAGGGTCAGTGGGTCAGACTGGAGCTAAATCGGTGAGAAATGAAAAACTTTAGGCTTATAGTATGAAATTTTAAAGGAAAAATAAACAAAAATTAAAAACTTAACCCAAATCTACTGACCGATTAGTTGGTTTTCGATCTAGTTTGGATCAAATAACCATGATAAAATCCTTAACATTAATTATAAAATAGGTGACTTTTTAAACATTAATTTATAATTTTTTTTACTTTTGTCATTTTAATCCCCAAATTGATAAAAACATTCATAAAACAAAAGAAAAAGTAAAAAAAAAAAAAAAAAGCTTATAAATTAATGTTCAAAAAGTCACCTATTTTATAATTAATGTTAAGGATTTTATCATAGTTATCTGATCCGAATCAGATCAGAAACCGACTAACCAGTCATTAGATTTGAGTTAAGCTTTTAATTTTTGTTTAAAAAAATATTTTTTTATTTTTCCTTTAGAATTTCATATTATAAGCCTAAAATGTTCCATTTCTCACCGGTTTAGCTCCAGTATGACCCACTGACCCTTGACCCAGTACCCTGGCCGGTTCACTGACAGGTCCAGGTTTAATTACCTTGGATTTTATCTTTTGGAGTTAGGTGATGATTTTCTTTCGTTTCGTCATTTTCGCCAAAATAAAAAAAGTTGACTTTTTAAATATTAATTAACAGTTTTTTCATTTTAATCCACAAATTGATAAAACACTCATAACACAAAAGCCAAAAAAAAAATATGAATTAATGTTCAAGAAGTTACTTTTGCATCCAAAAAATAGTTTATGATTACTTTTACACTTTTGACATTAGTTAATGGCTATTTTAGCACCTTAAAAAGTTCACATTAACGGATGTTAACGTCTGTTAACGTCGTGGTTACTTTTACCCTCTTTTATAAAGTTTATGGTTACTTTTGCTCCAAAAATTAGTTCATGGTTACAGTTGCTCTTTTCACCAAAGTTTATGGTTATATTAGCACATTTACCCAATTAAATATATGTTCAAGAAATATGAAACAATACATGAATATGAATATTTAAAAAATCCAAAAAATTCGTTAATTTTCTCCTACAACTAACAAATTGTACATTATTATCTTATGGGAATATATAAATACAGAAGGGCCAGGGAATAATGGCAAAAAAATATGAAAATAAAACAATAATGTACGTTTTCAATGAAAAGCGACTACATTTTTAGTCCACGAAATAGATTGCTCCCACTGTTTTATAACTTGGTCTGATAATAGGTGGAGACAGGCTTGATTTGATAATAATACTAAGTAATTTTTTTTAGCTTACATAATGTGTTGATTGCACAGTATCACTCTTGCTTTCTATTAACTGTTGCATTGCAACAATAGGATTCTGCAACAGGAGGAATAAGTAAATGGTTCATTATATATAGTGATAATAGCAATATGTCAGCCAACAAAGAAGATTGGTTCAGTTGATAAAGGAGTTGACTCATAATCATAAGATTGTGGATTCAAATCCCACCGATGTGAGGATTTTATTAGTAGGCGATCTGTAAGTACCTTTGTTAATTAATCCATCTTTATTCAATTAGAATTCAGACATAATACGAGTGCGGTTGTTGTATTGCATAATCTGAGTCCATACCAGTGTTTCAGTTTTGAACCATGTGAAGGAGGTCCAAGCAAGAACTAAAACTGAGCATATATAAGAGCGATGCAATAGTACATCAAATCAGAGAGAAACCGAGGAAGCAGAAAAACCTGGCATATACTGTTTTTTGGTTAGCTCCCATTGTCTTCGTTTCCTCTTAGCTGTCATTATTGGACTGCCAGTGGGTTCTCTGTAAAGCAGCTTAACTAGTCACCTAGTTTGAATACTACTCCTCTCATCCTCAATATAAGATATATTTAAGGAGTTAATATTGATTCTAAATATAAAATATAATTTTAATATTTATCAATATTTTTTAAATTTACTCATATTGATGCTTCTTCAACAAAGAGGAGAGTAAAGGACGGAATTAAGCAAAGTGATTAGGGAGTTTTAGAAAATACGTGTCATTTTAACTAACTAAACTAACTTTCTTAATCTAATCAAATTAGATAAATATGTCTTATATTAAACACAAAAAAGAATATTATTTATGATTTACCTTTTTATAAGTCATGCCCCATGCTAATATATATGTATTAAAAAGATTAATTAAGCAAGGTGAACATATGAAGGGAGGATAGGAAATATACCTTGATATACACTCGTTTTAGTTTTAGATGCAAGTCAAGTTTCAAAAACCTCATCTTACCTTAGTGTGTGTTTGGAATAGCGATAGAAAAAATAGTTTTTTTTTATTTGACTTTTTGTAATCTTACTTTTAGTAAAAATCAGATTGTGTAATGTGATTTATGTTTGGATTGATGATAGTATAAATAACTTTTACAAAAGTAAAACTTGTTTAGATTGGTTTAAGCATAAATGACTTTTGTGATAATGGTAAGAGAGAGTGAGTGAAAAAATATTTAAAAATTACTTTAAAATATTAGGTGCTACTGAAAAAATATCTTAGAATGGGTGGAAATCAATAAATCAATATTATAAGTTTTGGGTGCTCTTTACTAACAAAAAAAAACATTAATGATAAAATTGTAGTCAATCTCCTAAAATTGGGTAAGGGCTGAAAGCTCCAAAAAATATTTTAAAGTAATTTTTGGAGATGAAAAAGTACAGTAAGGGTAAAATTACAATTAGTCTTATAACACACTGGGTACAGCTGAAAAAATATTTTAAGGGGTTAAAAGCACCAAAAAATATTACATAACTAATTGGATCACATATCCCGTACAATATGGTGGAAAATTAACGTCAGAGTCTGTATATTTGGATTATATGTCAGTTTATAAGTTGGGCAAAATGGTTTGAAAAAAATGATAAATATAAATATTTTAAAGTAATTTAATTAGCTTTCTTAATATCTCTAACAAATCAACTTTATCTTATATTTAAGATCAAAAAAAATATAAATTAGTGATACATATAAATATTTTTTCTATCTCTTTCTCTCTCTCTCATATCATACTTCTCTTTTTCCTATCTCCCTCTCACGTCACTCTGCCTTTTTTTCTCTCTCTTTCCGTCTTTCACATAAAAGCTCCGTAATGAAGCTTATGTTTTTTTTGTACGTTTCCTTGTCGTAATCACTAAAAGCATGATTTTCTAATTATTTAACCAAACACTCCAACATTTTAAAGTTATAGACAATTGCAATTTTAACTCAAAATCGTGCGAATATACCTGAAAAAAGCATTGCCAAACACACGCTTAGTTCAAGATATAAATTGTGTTTGTGTTGTTCAGTACACTAATTATTATTGACTATTTTACCCTTTTATTTAAGAAACTGAAAATCTTAAATTTAGAAAATAAGAGCCAAAATGCCACTTCCTTACCATTACTTTTTTATTCATAACAACAGTGTAAGCTCCATCACCAAAAAAAAAAAAGGTTCATTGGATTCTTTTAAAGGATGTGACATTTTTTCTGTCATTTTTTAAATTTATGAGTAGTTTGGCACCCTTTAAAAAGTATACAATATTTAGAGCATTTTGTGTAAAAATTTATGAATATTTTTACACATCTACATTACAACACACACACACACACACACACATAGAGAGAGAGAGAGAGAGAGAGAGAGATAGAAAAAGGAGTAGGAAGTGATTAAGATGAAATTAATTTATAAAATGCATTCCCAACCAAATGTCTTTTGGGTAAGAGTGTTGAAAGAGAAATATGCACCTAACAAGGTCCTGGAAGGCACCCCAAAGGCGAACTCCTCATACTTCTGGAGAAATCTCGTTAGACTTTGGGAGGATGCATTGTTCCACATCAAATGGCAGCCAAGAAATGGTAATAATCTTAAATTATGGCTAGATTTTTGGGCAAGTGACTATGGGCCTCTTAAGCATGTTTCTTATGGCCCAATATTTGATTGTGACTTACAAAAACCCATCATTGACTTTGTGGATATGGAAAGTTGGAATGCACACTTGCATCATTAACTTGTATGGATTTCTTCAGAATGGACATAGCCACATGGTTAGATCAAATGTTCCCACAACCTAAACTTGACACGTCTTAGAAGATTGGACTTAGCATCACTTTCTGGAAATTGTGGAGTGCTCGTAATCACATAATTTTTAGGCAAGAGTCATATACTACTGATGATATTCTAGGCCAGATTAGATCGATCACTGTTCATACTCTTGAAGGTTTTTCAATTTCTAGCTTTCATATACACAAGGTCAGTAGCTTTGTACGTTCTTCAACCGTTAGAAGAACGATAGCAGTGTACAATTTACCTTGATGAAATGAAATCCACCTTTTCATTTATTTTTTAAAAAAAAATGCTGCTGCCAACATATGATGCTGTGGTTGATGAGAGGAGAGGGCGTTACCTCAAATCAAATTGGACATGTTTATTTTGGCGTTGAGATTGCCTATAAGCTGTTTTTTATGTAAATCGAGATAAAAATTCTCTTATATATTTACCTCGTATACCATAAATCACAATTAAAAAGTTGTTTTTAAGCATTCCAATCACTATTCTAAACGAACACTTTATGATTCTTCATGCCCTCCCTCCAGTCATGGAGTGCTCTTTGGATGGGAATGAGTTTCCCTACTCATCCTTTGGATGAGAAGGGTGAGGGACAACTCCTCCCATCTGGGCCGTCCACATGAAATCTGAATGGACAAGATTTATTTTTATTTCTTTTTTAAAATTGTTTTAATGGATCCAGGATCTAAAATAAAGATGATTTTTTAATAAATATTTTTTTTAAAAATAATTTTTTTATATAAAATTAACCAATTTAAAAAAATTAAATCTAAACAATTTAGATTGAGATCGTCACCAAAGGATAGGCACAGAAACGGATTAAGTGTACGTGGGATCTTTTTTTGTCCATGAAACATCAATAGATATACCATCACGCAGACATTACTCA
Source organism: Inga laurina (assembly GCA_963855925.1). Lineage (NCBI taxonomy): Eukaryota > Viridiplantae > Streptophyta > Magnoliopsida > Fabales > Fabaceae > Inga > Inga laurina. The sequence continues at coordinate 4,451,392 of OY979711.1, read as the reverse complement.
AATATATGAAATTACATTTTTCATAATAATTATAATAAACCCATGGTTCAAAAAATCGGACCGGACCGGCCGGTTCGACCGGTTGAACCGGGAATCGGTCCTTGGTCCGGTCCGGTGTGATCAGTAACCGGTCAGACCAGTCGGACCGGTCAGAACCGGTTAAAACCGGTGGTCCAACCGGTTGACCCGGTTTTTTCCTTTTTTTTTTTTTAATTTTTCAAATTTTTATTTTGTGTTTTTTGAGGGGAAAATGGAAAGTTGAAGACTAAAATGAAGAGAAAAATAGATAAAGAAAGAAAAAATCTAAAAAAAATGAAGAAAATAATGAAAAAATTTATTTAAAAAGATATAATAATTATAGGAAATGAGATATATTTGCATAAGTATAGGTATTATAACTAATGCTAATAGATTTTAAATATTTTTTTTCTAAAAATCTTTATTTTTATCTATAGAAGTTTAAAAATATATTAATATATATTATCACTAATAAATTATAATATTTTAATATGACCGGTTCAATTATCGGTTAGACCCCGGTTGATCCATTAACCCTTAAATATGTACTGTGACCGATTCATTACCCGGTCCGATTTTTCGTTACTTGAATAAACCACATACCATACAGCTCATTTCAAATTTCAGTGGGGGCCCACTTTAAACTTCATTCATGCCAGCTGCAACGGAATCCATTGTCAAACCCTTCCCTCCCGTTGACTTTTGTCTAGATCTTCAAAACCGCTATAGCCTTCTTCTAGCCTTGTCCCCTATGTATTCCTACTTCCTGCTTAAATCATCTCCTTATTATTGTTTCTGTTCCTCATTTTTGAAAACATTAAGGACATCAGTGTCATATTACTACGGCATATTTCGCGCCCCAAAAAATGTCATATCCCGTCTGGAAAAGGAATATTATAAGGTATAGATCCTTATTATTTAATAAATAACAGTAAAATGTATAATGAGTGATAATAATAAATGGGATTTAAAAACCAAATATGCATTTCTGCTCTTTTATACTACTCACTGTTTGTTCTCTTTCTCTCTTTATTTTTTTTTATACATAATATGATCAAGTTATCTCCGAGAGTACATACAACAAAAGATAATAAACAACAAAAGGATTGTAGATGTCATTTAGTATTGACACAATTAGTAATAGATGGATATTTAGTAAATGTCATCAAATACATGGAATGTTATTGGAAGATGATGAGACAACTTTACTATCTTGCTATTATTTTATACCATTGAAAAACATGGCTTGACTTTTTTTTTTTTTTTTGGATGATAACATTTACTGCTTGCTTAGTAATTTATTAACAAATAATTTTTTGTTTTACATAGCAGTTAATTGTTTGAATACATACTAATTTATGCTGCACGGGCATTTACATAAAGGAAAATCAAAAATACATTTGGGGCAAATTAATTGCTAAATGCTACTAAGCGTGCAAGCAATCTTTTGTGTGTGTAAACGATATTCCGTTGTATGCAAATAATCTTTCATATGTGAAAACAATATTTCGCTGTGTGTAAAATATCTTTCATTTAAGTACAACAGATATTCTAAGATAGCATTTAACAATTAATTTACCCAAAAAGGTATTATTTACAATTCTCCCTTTACATAAATCGATTTGCCCCCCCCCCCCCCCCAAAATTTACCACCTTTTAGATCAAATACGGTAGGGACTGATCAAATGTAAAAAAAAGAAAAAAAAAAAAGACATCATTAAGCAGTCTTGCTTCTTCAATCAAGTCATTGTAAGGATGCCCATTATACCATAAGCGCGTGTGTGTATGTTTCAAATTTTGATCACATATATGCTATACCCATGGACATTAATTTTCGTTCTAAAGTATTCATATACCGGTCAGCACATATTAAACGAGTATAGTTTCTTTTTTTATTTGTTTTTTTGGTCATAATTCACATATCACTCGGTGCCTACATATAATTCACTTGTAACACATTCTTATAAATCAAGAAAAACATTAAATGAATAAATTTTTCCATATTTACCCTTATTATGAAATGGTGCATTTTTTTCTCTCACATCTCTTTATCACTTTATATTCACACCCTCCTCTTTTCTCTTTTTCTCATATGTCCAGCCAATAGGTAACATAGATAAAATTGACAAAATCTTATTTAATACTCTATAAATAACTTATATATCGGCATTGAGTGGTGCTCATTATACCCTTCACAGAGAGTTAAACTTACAATCTCACAATTTAGTCTCTTAAAAGTACATGCACATATAGCTGATGGCTTAATGGAGTAGTGTGCCTTTCACATTAATGCTAGTGCAAGCTCAATTTAAATATTATTCTTGGAAAAGCTATCTCTAAGTAAATTTCTATTAACAGAATTTAAAACCAAAAGTTTGCTTAAGAAATTACAACACCCTTTCATACAACATCTCACTGTTAGTTTGAGAAAATTAAGTCTGATCATTGAAGTACAAAAACGAACAAAATTATGATATTTTCCAGGCAAGGAATAAAACAAAAAAGAGCAGTGAATTCTTAAATAACCGCCGAGCTAGGAAGAGAAACCGAAAAAAGCCTTTTGATTTTCTTAACAAAAGCGTTGAGGATTTTATAGAAAGGATTATTAACAAAGGGATGATAAAAGGGGACTTCTTTAATATTTTTAACCTTAAAACAAACGAATGTAAGAAAATTTCTAAAAGGCCAGTCCAATAAATAAATAAGTAAAATTACTAAAAGCAATGAAAGGGAAGAGGTTTGACCGAATTCGTCGAGAGTCAAGGGGCTGTGTGGCAGCGACAGTAATGATTCGATTTCAGGTTGTTTTTATTTTAATGGGAATTTAGGTGAATGGATTATGCAGAAGATCTTTGTGTATTACCAATACTACCCTTCTTCCTTTCTTCCCATAGCACCATTATAGACGCCGCTGACCGCGCTCACCACTTGCTCTCCCTCCCTCTCCTCCTTCCTGTCTCTGTCTTCCACCTTGCTCTCTCC